>CM046042.1:8860955-9416764 GCA_025215565.1 Flaveria ramosissima | reverse complement strand
AAGAAAAAAGAAAAAGGAAGGGATTGAATGAATTAAATGGAATAAAATCAACTATGAAATGGTTTATTCCATGACCATCACTAATTAAATATGTCTTTTTTCATTTCCACACAATGGTTCATTCCACTCTGTCTCTTATTTCTGCGTACCAAACGCTACCTAAGTAATAAAATAATGATATCATCTTTGATTCCCAAAAATAAAGAGTTAATTATTTCTTGCCTGAGTTTGGTTTGTTTTATCAGTTCCATCAAAAAAGCTTTTTTTCTTCCGTGTTCCTGACTTTTTAAATAATTGTTATTTTCATCTATTTGAGTTAACTTATTTAATTGTATTTGTTAAGTTAGAAACATTTAAATCATTATACAAATCTTTTAATTTAGTTTTCATTTGTATATTGACTTAAATGACCGTAACTTAACAAATAAAATTAACCAAGTTAGCAAAAATGAATGAAAATGACAACTTACTAAACACGCAGGGACCCAAAAGAAAAAAAACTTTTTACCAAAACTTAGGGATGAAAATGACAGTTTTTAAAAACTATATTTAGAAAAGTTTGATGTTTTTGAAAATTTTTTATCTATAAATTTTGTTTCTTTAGAAACAATACTACTAAAAAGATCTATTTGTTAATTTATCTATAAAACTATTTTAGATCAAAAAACAATTAAATACTATTTGAGAAATGGATAAATTTTGATGAGAAGAAATGTGATGTGACACATGTAGGGGTGCTTATTGGTTTTGAAATTTTTTCAGGCATAACCAAACCGAATTGGGAATATGGCTAACCGAAACAAAATCAACCGAATTTAATTTGGTTCGGCTTCGGTTAAAAACCAAATTCACCATTTGTTTATTAGTTTAAACATTATTAACTTTAAATTACTTGCATGAGAATTACTATTCATAGACATTTCGTAAAAAAATATATATCGAATAACTAAACTTTTGAATCGTTCACAATCTCGTTTCTAAAAAAATATACATAGTTGACTGTGACTCTTTAATAAATAAGAGTTGAAACCGAGTTTTGATAATTGGAGTTAGGTTATCCTATGATATCTTAATTATTTGGGTTAAACAAAACCACTTTGGAACTTTCAGGCTTGAAAAGTTGGGCTAAACTTATAATATAAAAAATATATATAAATTATAACATATTGAATTTGGTTAATTCGGTTAAACCAAATTCAAAAGTTACACCGAACCAAAAACTGAATTCATATTCGGTTCAATTTTTTACGACTATGAATGCGAATCGATTTTTTATTTTTTACACATAGTTACCATTTTATTGAGGTTAAAAGATATGTATCAATTATTAAAATAAATGATACATTCGCTTTAATATTTATTAAAGTAACAGAATGCTTAATCTTTTATAATAGTTGACCATCTCAGAGGGAAATAGAGAATAGAGATGTTGACTACGTGATTAGGTGGGTGTCATTAAAAACCAAATTAACTGCAACGTTACGACGCTATTAATTTGTTTGCTTTTGTTGTGTTCTTTGTCACCGTCTTTTACGCTCAAACACAATGTACTTATCGAGACCCTTACCCACACCCCACCCACCCACATTTCACCTATATGAATATTATATTCTTTCTATAAATACAATTAAAAAAAACAACATCATAAATTATTAATAAAAATGTCTTAAATCCATGCAACCATAATTTGTTTAGATGGTACTTTGAATAAAAAAATTGTTGATAAAAAATAACATAATAAATGTTTTAATCCATGCAAGCATAAATTGATTTGGTGGTACACATATTAAAAAATTGCTGTTAAAAAATAAAATAGAAAATGAAGCAACTTGAGAAATGAAAAAAGTCAAAATAATGTTGTTTGTTTATAGAAGAAATATAGATACAAGTACAACAACCACAAGGAAAAATGACAAATAAAAACAAAAAACATATTTACTTGTAATTTAGGAAACAACCAAAAGAGGTGCAGTGAGATTTTATTTGACTTTAGCTTTGGTAATTTCGTTACTGTGCTTGTCATTTTACTGTCTTTTACCCCTTTGGAATCATGTTGAACAAAGTGATTTCTTGTTTTGTTTTAAACACGTTGTCCAACAATCTAATTTATAAAAAAATACAAGGATTGTGTGATATTTAATGTATTTCGGATATATATTAATAAAGTAAATTATGATATATTTAAGAAAAAAATAATGAAATGTATATCTCAAATTAGTTGCAAACTTTGATTTAGCTAGTTGTTTGATAAATATATATTTGCTGATAACCAACATTCTACTATTGTTAATCCACGTTGTCAAAATAGAAAAGAAACAATATTCATTAAAGTGAAATCATTAATGAATGCACCACTTTATTGTAGGTCCAGTAGACGTAGATGTAACATTGTAGTGATATGAGTAAAGCCAGCAACGTGATGACCTGCTAAGAGTATTCACATCTCGTTTTTATATTTATGTGAGTGCGTTCTATATTATATGATATGTTTATAAGTGTTTGTGAGTGAAGGATATGAGAAAAAATATACTGTTCAATCTGTATTTTGAGGAAACACTGTTTAAAACCTTATAATTTTTTTAATATATTTTAAATGGTTGTGAGTGGAGTAGAGATAAAAAGTAATAATAAAGTTGAAAATGAGAGAGAAAAATTAGTGATTTTTAGTGTAATTATATAGATAAAGATGGAGAATGGGTTGTGAATGCTCTAACACAATCTGATCTGAATGTCATGCTCGGTGTTTGATTTATTTTTCGTTTTACGCAGTTTGAATGGGATTAAAATATGAGGTTCAAGAGTTTAGGTTATAAACTAGCCGACATGTTTTGGCACGACTAAAAATGTGTCTAAATACACTCAACACGCTTAACTCGTTTATGACAGTTACATGTTTAACTAAACGTTTTAAATAGAATAACATGTCGGCACAACACTTTTAAGATCCATTTATCAAAATCATGTAATTTTAAAGTTTTATAAACAATTAAATTTTGTAATTAATATTGTATTACCTAGGTCAACCAGAATTTAATACCTCTATCTTATGGCTTCTTATAATCCTATTATTTGTTAATAGTGCTAAGTGAGTTTATATCATAATCATGACAAACATATCGTATAATTCATGTTATTAAACTACATATATTTTATCGTAACGTACGTCTCGTGTCGTGTCTAACTGTCTATCATTCTTATTATTAAAACTATTACCTATAAGCGCGGTAAACATGTCGTTTGGTGTAACCCTTTTATTTAAATCTCCATATTAGTATTTATGGAGACTCACTCTTAACTCTTTTCTATTGTTGTGTTTTTTATATTTTAAACAAAATTAAAATGTAAACAAAATATAACTTTTGGATTGTAGAACAGTAAGCATGTTATGTCGAATATTTTGACAACATAATGAAGTAGGCATGAGCATGAGGGTGTAAAGAACCAAAAATATAATCATATTGTATTTCTTTGGTTGATTAAAATAATAAACAAAATAAATAATTATAAAAAGATAACGAGGTTGAGTAAAGTTTAATGGGAGAGTTAATGCAGACCCACCAGACACGCTCATTACTCATTACTCCTCTTCACTTTCTCCAACTCTTTTCTTAAATCAATTCAAAATCAATTTCTCACTTTTTTTTTCTAATAACATTTTAATCAGTATTTCTAAGTTTAAGTTATAAGTGTGAGGTTTAATCAAATTAAAGAAAAAATATATTATAAAAAAATAAAAGTAGTGAACTAAAAAAAGATAACGATGCCCGTTAACACTATCCGAGACACTCAAGACTGTATACCCGTGGTACCACAGGTATTATCCGCTTTACACCCTGTCACCCTAAAATTAACTATAATTTTTTTTCTCAAAAATACATATTAATGATAAAATGTATTTAATTTATCTAAAAACAAGACTTCGAATTCTTTGAAATGTAAGTTTAGGTGATTAATAGCTGTAAATTATAATTTGTTTATAGGGCCAATACCATAAAAAATAAGATATTTTCTCACAAAAATCTTCGTACAAACTTTTACACATAAAAACCAACATACTTTTATTTTTTTTATAAAAGTCTCTCAAAAATTTTTACACATAAAAAACTAACATAGTTATAAAAATCTCTAATTTGTACGTAAAAAAACTAACATACCTTCTGTTGAGATGTTTTTATGTGGAAATACAGAAAATATGTTTTTTTTATGTGCAACAGTGTTAAGTGATTTTTATAAGACAAAATATAAAATATGTTGGTTTTTTACATATAAAAAATTATACAAAAACTTTTATTAAAAAAACCTGAAATTATATTAGTTTTTTTATGGTATTTTACCCTTGATTTTAAAAAAAGTGATAAAGTTTTAAAAACTTTAATTTGAACATACATAGAACAGAATAGAATAGAAGTAAATAATAAAAGAGACCGTATCAGAAGAAAAAGCAAAAGGGTGTCTCCACTCTCCTCTCTCCGGCAACCATCATCACCATTAACTCCACCACCGCCATAAAGACTCCACACTCATCTCTCACACCACCACCACCATCACCACCACACACACACACACACACACACCTTTTTCTTCTTCTTCTTCTTCTTCTCTCTCAGCATCAATCACTCGCACCACCCAATTTCCCCTCTTTCACCACCCCAAAATCCCTCAATTTACGCCGGAACACACAGCTTACAGACATACAGTTACACCTCCTCCTCGTTCATCACCCGTTTCGATCCCATTTTCCGATTGTTCATCCAAAACCCACCTCAAATCTGTAATTTGTTCTCTCAATTTCAGCTTATGATGGTTCAGGACTTTCGTCGAACACCTTCTATGCACATTTAGATCCGAAGTGTTCAGTGCTTCAGTAACGAAAGTGAAACGAGAAAAATGTGGGTGAAGACGACGACGTTTCGAGTGGTGGTTGCTGTGCTGCTGCTGTTGTCGCCGGAGACGACGGTGGTTGTGGTGAACTGTTTGAATATTGCTCTGAACGACGACGTTTTGGGGCTTATGGTGTTCAAAGCAGATGTACAAGACCCGTACTTTAAGCTCTCCACATGGAAGGAAGAAGACGACAGTGCTTGTAAATGGGTCGGAGTCACGTGCGACCCGTATTCGAACCGGGTCACGGGGCTCCATTTAGACGGGTTCTCTCTCTCGGGTCACATCAGCAAAGGGTTGTTGAGGTTACAGTTTCTTCAAACACTTTCACTCTCTAGAAACAACTTCACTGGACTCATTAGCAACCCCATTGTTACTCAGCTCATCAAGAACTCACAAGCTGTTGATTTGAGTGAAAATGGGTTCTCTGGGTCCATACCCGAACAGCTGTTCGTTCAATGTGGGTCGATCAAATCGATTTCATTAGCTAACAATAAGTTAACTGGTGAAATCCCTGATTCAATTGGTTCATGTTTGTCTCTGCAAAACGTTGATCTTTCTTCTAATCAGTTATCAGGTGGGTTACCAAAGAACATCTGGTCATTAACTTCGTTAAGATCGATCGATTTGTCGAATAACTTTCTTGATGGTGAAATCCCACAAGAAAAGATTGAGACATTGTTTGATTTAAGGGTGTTTAACTTAAGCAGCAATAATTTCAGTGGTGAGTTGCCTGATAAGATTGGGGAATGTTTACTGTTGGAATCTGTTGATGTTAGTAACAATTATTTAGTTGGTACACTGCCTGTGTCTTTACAGAAGCTTAGTTTATGCAATGTGCTTAATCTTAGGGGTAATTACTTCACCGGAGACATCCCCGAGTGGATCAGGAGTCTGAAAAGCCTCGAAATATTGGATCTTTCGGTTAATAATTTTACGGGTTTGTTTCCAAACTCTTTGGGTGATCTTGAAATGTTAAAAAGTTTGAATCTTTCCTTGAATCAGTTCACTGGGGACTTACCTGAGTCATTGGTGAGATGTGTAAACCTTTCTGTTATTGATTTGAGCCAGAATTTGTTCACCGGAGGTGTTCCCGCTTGGGTGTTTAGTTTGAGATTAAAGGGTGTTTCTCTTTCGGGTAATCGGTTTACTGGTAATGTTGAGTTTGGTGAAGCTGCTGCTGCTGCTTTTGAGAGTCTTGAAACCTTGGATTTGTCTTCTAATTCGTTTTCTGGCATGATCCCGTCATCTGTTGGGAATTTTAGCAAATTGATTAATCTGAACATGTCACGAAACAGTTTGATCGGGTCTGTACCCGCGAGTTTAGGTGGATTGAAAGCTGCAAATGTCATTGATTTGAGCCATAATTGGCTCAATGGCAGCATCCCAAATGAGATCTGTGGAGCAGGCTTGTTGGAAGAACTATGGCTCGAGAGTAACTTCTTGACTGGCTCGATCCCAGACCAGATCCAAAACTGCTCGGGTCTAACCACTCTGTAAGTCTTGATTATTGCTCGATATGGTTTTGTTTTGAATGTGGGTTAAAAGATTTGTTAAAACTGATTATTTGATTGTTGTGTCCTGCAGGAGTTTGTCTCAAAACAACATTACTGGTATGATCCCAGTAGATATCGCAAAACTAACCGAACTCGAATATGTTGATCTATCATTTAACCATCTGTCGGGTGGTTTACCGAAAGAGCTCACTAACCTCACGAACCTGATCACGTTTAATGTATCGCATAATGAACTTGAAGGCGAGCTTCCTCTTGGTGGTTTCTTCAATACAATACCACTGTCTTCAGTTTCTGATAATCCATCTCTATGCGGGTCAATAGTCAAGCAATCGTGCCCAGGTGCACACCCAAAGCCAATAGTCCTGAACCCAAACCCGTCTCATTCAGACCACGGGTCAACATCGTTGAACATGAGCCACAAAAGAATCATACTTAGCATCTCTGCCATTATAGCCATTGCTGCTGCTGTTTTCATAGCTTTGGGTGTGATTGTGGTCACACTTCTTAACCTCCATGTTCGGAACTCTATGTCCCGATCTGCTGCCGTAGCCCTCACGTTCTCGGGTGGGGATGATTTCAGTCACACCCGTTCACCGAGCTCTGATTATGGAAAACTTGTGATGTTTACTGGTGATGCTGAGTTTGCCTCTGGGACCCACGCGTTGCTTAATAAAGAATGTGAGCTTGGGCGTGGTGGGTTTGGGGTGGTGTACTGGACCGCCCTTAGAAACGGGCGGTCGGTTGCCATAAAAAAGCTACATGTCGCGAGCATGTCTAAATCTCAAGAAGATTTTGATCGTGAGGTTAAGAAACTTGGGATGATTAGGCATTCGAATCTTGTGTTACTTGAAGGGTATTATTGGACCCCTACACTACAACTGTTAATAAACGAATACGTCTCGAGTGGAAGCTTATATAAGCATCTGCACGAGGGAAATGACGAAAATTCCCTCTCGTGGAGAGAAAGGTTCGAGATCATACTCGGTACAGCTAAGGGTTTGGCTCATTTGCATCAGATGAAGGTGATTCACTATAACATGAAATCCACAAATGTTTTGATAGATTGCTCTGGTGAAGCAAAAGTTGGAGACTTTGGTTTAGCGGCGCTTTTGCCTTCGTTAGACCGCCATGTGTTAAGTGGCAAGATTCAGAGTGCTCTCGGGTACATGGCTCCTGAATTCGCGTGTCAGACAGTCAAAATAACCGAGAAGTGTGACATCTATGGGTTTGGGATTTTGGTACTCGAGATCGTCACAGGGAAGAAACCCGTCGAATACATGGAGGACGATGTGGTCATTTTGTGTGACATGGTTAGGGGAGCATTGGAAAACGGTAGGGCGGATGAATGCATCGATAAAAAGTTGAAAGGTGATTTTCCGCTCGAAGAGTGCGTTTCAGTGATCAAGCTCGGTTTGGTATGTGCATCACAGGTGCCATCAAATCGGCCCGATATGGAAGAAGTGATCAAGATTCTGGAGCTGATTCAATGTCCTTCTGAAGGTCAGGAAGAGATAGAATGAAGAGGGCAAAATGCTGCCGGCAAAGACGATCGGTCTCGTGTTTGATTGTTTAAGCGGAGAGTACACGCGATCAAAGCGCGATACGATGTTATATGATCCTGAAAGGGCAAACATGACATGGGGTCTTTGGTGAGAGCATTTTGCCTTGTGTTTGAACTTTGAAGGCAAGGTGTTAGATTTTGTTTGATATAGGCTTAGGATCCATACTTGTGGTTGTTTAAGGTTGTTTATTTTTGGCTTTTGATGTTTCATGGGATTTGTATTTGTGAAAATCTTTGAGTTACAAGGGTTCCTAATTTACTCTTTTGTGGATACTTGTTCTTAGAGGGCAAATTGGTCTTTTGCTTTACTGTCTTTTTTGCAAAGGACAAAATTATAAAAAAAAGGAAAGAATATGTATCATGTAGGCCATTGTCAAAGTCTTTAATTAGGTTTTTGACAGAGATCCTTTGCGTCTTGAAATATTGTAACTACTTATAGTTATGATGATTATTTGCAAAACTTTCATATCTTTTTAGGTAGTTAGGTCAATTGCATATGATGATTTCGGGAGAGGATCGGTTGGTGAGTGAGTATACACTGTCGGTCCTGTTGAGTGCTTTTAAATCGTTGTAGCCAGTAGGTGTTGGTTGACATGACAATCAGACCGGATTGATCACTTTAACAACGTACACCCATCTTTTATGTTAAAACGCACTCGTCATCAAGTTTGAATTTATGATGGATATACTTACACCCCAAGAAAGAATTTGATGGTTCTAATTTAAGTTCATTTGACTTTGGTTCGATCAATAGAGATGCTTCAATCGTAATTTAGATGGCAGCGGCTGGTCACAAACGGCAGAGACAGTGCTTGAGTGGAAGTTGTGGCACTCAATTTCACAATACGAAATGTCATTTATGGGCACAGAACAGTAGATGCGTTAATTCGACACAACATGTCGGTCTATGAGTAGAGAACGATAGGGGAATTAATTCTATACAAAATGTCAGTCTAAGGGTAAAGAACCATAGAGGTAGTCTACGGGAAGAGAACCATAGATTCATTAATGCGATACGAAATGTCGGTCTATGGACAAAGAACCATAGGGACATGTAGGGGTGTAAACGAGCTGAGCCCCGAGCTCGTTTAGGCTCGAGCTCGGGTCGTTTTGGTTTTAGAAAGCTCGAGCTCAAGCTTGACTCATTTGTAGTTTTATTTCTAGTAATAGAATTCATTTAACAATACTGACTTTTACTATGCATATCAGGTTCTTTAAAAAAAGTTAAGACTAGGTGATATGAATGGCATGAGGTGATGGCTACCTTTGGAGAAGAAGACCAACATCTTGTTTATGCTTAGTTATTATGTTTTAAGACAATATCATCTTTATGTAATAGACATATGTTTGTATTTTGAAATCAATTGAACAATGTTGAATGAGCTGCTGTGTTAACGGAATTTTCGGTTTGACAATTATGGTTATAATGGACAAATCTAACTCCGAGGTCTTCCGAAAACAGAGCCTTACAATTTATTCAAATTTTCTAATCGATCTTTTTATTTTGTAGCAAAGTTTGGTCTTTGTATCAACTTTGATATAATTTTTATTATTTGTCTTCAGTTAATTTTCTTCTCGTTCGTTTGATTAGAATTCGGTTTTTCTTTTTCGGTTCATTGTAGAGGACATTCGAAGATATGGCATTTTTTTTAGACGCGTGATGCGAAAAAGAAAGAAAAAAACAACTGAAAATCGATTTTATGTCTATAGTAAAATGCATGCATCACATCCTGTGTGTGTTATTTTTTTTCACCTAGAGGTGTTCTGTTTTAAACCATATATCACACCAACCACTTTGTGGTACTTATTATAAACATTGTTGCCAAAAATTTATGCCAAGCATCGATTAATCGGCGATTAATCAGTAATCGGTCACTCGTTGATTCGATTTTAGCTAATTGTTCAATTAATTAGTCAAAGATCAAATCGGTCAAATGGGCAAAAATCAGTGAAAATAGTCACAATTAGGCAAATTTTGGTCAAAAGTTACCAAATTAAAGAAAATTGATCATAATTAGTCAAAATTAAAAAATTATATATATAAGTTTGAAAAATATTCTATATATATTTATAAATTTGAAAATTAACACATAAAATTTCAATCCGATTAATTCCTATTAATCTAGATCAATCGCTAGTCAGCACCCTACCGCCCGACTAGCACCTAGTGGTTAGTGGTTTTTAAAACCATGATTCTAAATAATACCGTAACAAATATTCTAATCGTTTCAAGCGTACACAATTTGCATGATTAAATCATACTGAAAACTTTATAAAATATTACTTTAAACCTTTCTCATGTTTTAAGTTACCCCTTGTAGTATATGTAGTCTAATTTTTCCTTAATAACTTTCATTTGTTTATTATAAAAAGGTAAACTAGTTAGGGGGCTATAAACGATTCAAGTCAGGATGGGCTTGAGCTTGTACTTGGAAGTGTCGGCTCGGAATTTTTAACAAGTTGTAAGTTGAGTTGAGTCGGCTATAAATTTACCCCCTGTAGTGTATATAATTTGATTTTTTTCTCAAAATGAACATGTATAATAGGTTAAAACCCATATCTAACGCTTAAATTAAGCATGTTATGATACGACAAACAATTAAAATTGAATCTGTAGTTTTTCTTTTGAAACTATTTATACTTATATATTGATATGATCATCCATATAATATTTTAAACATGATCATCTATATAATTAACTTTAGAAATTGGTGGAATAGTTGATGCTTAAATTTGAAGTCACTGGTTCAATCAAATGGTATTGGAATTTGGAAGCTTAAAAGTTAAAATGGAGTGGGGGCCTAATGAATAAGCTAGCACAAGACCAATTCACATGATATATATCTTTATTAATTCAAAACACCACAATGTAGGTGTCTTCTCAATTCGTTTCATTACCTTTTTAAATATGCATTTTTAACATGCTTCTTTATAAATAGATTTAACAATACAACATCCTTTTACTTTAAGTATATATTCATAAAAGACTTCAAAATTTATTTACATAACTGCTACATAGTATGTATAGATAAATGTATATGTATTTAATAATCCAAAAAGTTTTTTATACAAAACATAAAGTTATCTTTTAGTTATATGTTTTAGTAACTCACCAATCTTTTTTTTCTTATTATGTCATTTTGTAAAGTACAAATCTTTGTGCTTACTTCTAATGAAAACATTAGTTCAAACATCATAATCACACTACTTGAAATTTTAAGATGATAATGATGGTTATTATTCATTCTTGCTTGAAATGCCTTTATGTCCCTTGCAACAATCAATGGCTCCACCAACATTACAAGTAATCGATGTTTAAAGTATGTACCCTGGTAAAACATTAATCATTTCATTCAATTTTCCATTTAATTTCAACTACCAAGTAAAATTGTACATTTCTTTTATCAATAGGTGTTTGGTGTAATCATCCACGTGTAAAGTAAATTGATACGACATTCTAAATTAATTCCAAACAGTCAAGTCAATTTATAATACGACATTTTAAAATAATCACAAACTGTCTGTCCGATCAATTTTGAAAGGATGAACTGATAACCTAATCAAAAGGCTTTAATTTGCGTTGATCTATTCAATTTTAGCGAAACCTTGTTTGTCCTTTCTTAAAAGTGTGAACCAAACAATCAGTGTGTTCTATTGCTTATTTAAAAAAAGTTATGAAACAAATAATTAGCGCTTTAGATTATTTCGTGAGAAAAATTGTGAGCCAAACGGTCAGTGTTCTCTACCGTTTCTTGAAAAAAAATGCGAGCCAAAGGATTTTAAGTGTAGTGTATGGTTGGGTCATGGGTGCATAGAAGTAATGAAATGGTTCTTTCGTTGTTATATCTTATTGAGTGAATTTGCTAAGATTTGTTTATTTAACACCAAAGTCAATTGCTTAAAGTATAAAGTTTCAAACCCAAACATACTTGTTTGTTATAAAATCATCAAAATAAGTTTGATAATCTTGATGTTTAAAACTTTTGTGAAAGCATTATTATATATATTAAAATGCAACCAAGTTGCTATAGCAGTACTTCACTACTTCTATAGTTTACTTTTTGACCACCAATGTTTAAACAATTTGCCTTTTGTTTACTTTTTGGTAACCAACGCTTAAATTTGTGCCTTTGCATTTTTGGTCTTTCTATAGTTTACTTTTTACCGCCAATGTTTAAATTTTTTGCCTTTGTTTACTCTTTCTTTAACTTCAATTCTACTATATGGATATTCTTTTCCTTTAATTTATTTTAATTTGTATCATGTTTCATTAAATATTATTATCATATGTTTATACTAAATTACTATTTGTTTTAAAATCATAAGGAATAGTGAAGTTTAAGACTTTTACAATTAACCGCTAAAGTTTCATATATTCTTTTAATCTTGATCACTAAAATTTAATATTCTATATTTTCGCCTTAAGACTTCAATTTTATGTTTTCTGACGCGATTCGATAACGACCAAAATAACACAACGTTGGGTGTTAGAAAAATGATCGGACTCTTGCTCCATAGCGTGGGAAGGTAAAAACTAGTTATGGATTACATAAGAACCAATTTAAACTAGTTATGAAAATATTAACAAAATGATAATTTGGGCCAATCTAAACTATTTTTCTAATCAAATATTACATTTCTTTTAATTAAAACTTCAATTTTTTTAATCCACCTCACTTGAAATGATGATTACAGTCAAGTTCAATCAATAATAATTGTTTATAAATCACTCTTTCATATAATTATACTCTATGTTAAATTTGATCAACACCCGTATCAAAATTATTGGCCAGCTAAATTATAAAATTAAGCCTAACTTTCGATTAAAGTAATGAAACGGTTCTTTCATTGGGTGAATTTGTTAACATTTGTTTCTTTAACACCAAAGTTTCAATTGTTAATTATCATGTGATATGTTTTTCCTGATGCTAAATCTTTACTCGTGTCTAAGTTCTAGAAATCACATATTGGGTTTAAAACACTCTTGAGAGATTCTAAATGCAGAAAGAAGTCGGAGTAAATCTAATAATTTTTACAGAAAACATAGTAATTTGATAAGAATAAACATCAGGTGTTACTACTCACTAACGTCAATTATCTTTCACTTATAATCACTTGATTATGTTGAAATCAAGCTTTATGTTTTCAAGTTTAACCTCTTATGATTTTTTGTTGCTTCTTCTTGGATCATCTTTGAGTAGACACATAAAGTGATATTTCTAAGTTTTCTCTTTGAAAACCGACCCAAGAGCATTCTTCGTATCCACAGAATTTACTTTGTGGAAGTGTCACATTTGGCTCCTCAAATGTCATTTACTTGAATATCAGACACAAGTATGTCAATTATAAGCTTAATCTTGATTTTTGTTAAATCACGCAAATTACAAATTATTAAATGAGAAAATTAAAAAATTAATAAAAATAAAATATTCTTAAACATTATATTTTCTTACAGATTCTCTTGTGATTATGAAATAGGGGTATGTTATACGAGAAAAGGGTTTAACTTCTTTGAACGTGCGTTTATAAATGTCAAATACAAGATGATAGTAACATGTAGAGTGCGTTAAGCTCCAAGAAATACAGAGGAGAAGAACGAGACTAAGTTGCTATAGTTTTCTGTTCTTTCTTATAAAAAAGGATTAGAGATAAACTTGAATGAAAGAAACGTGCATATATGGTTTCTAAACACTTGCTAACTTCTACTATATGGCCTAGTGATGGAGAAAATGCAAATTAGTTGAATCCTAAATGAATGCATCTAAACTTGGAAAATAACGTGTGTAGTTTATGATCATTTTGACCCATTAGTTTTACTCAAGAAATGGGCTGGCATCCTTATGGTCCTGATGGGCCGTGTATGGATTGCTCCATGGGTCGGGCCCGTAGCACAAGAGATGGGCCGCACTATCACAATTCACAGACCACATTATTCTTTTCTAATATTAGTCTGTTTAAAATTTAAAATAATTTTAAGCTCACAGTGAAATACAATTTTTATAAGCTCACAAATCAAGCATGCATATCTTGTTAAGTTTAAATTAAAAAGAGATTACATGATTCTAAGTTTAGAAACCAAGTTTTAAGTACAACATTATTTAATTTGAAATCAAAATTTGAATTTTCGAAATTTAAAACAAACAAACAAACAAGTATTCTAAACAAGTATTCTAAGTTTATTTTGAATTCTAAAAATAAGTGCATCATATTGATCCTTATATTAATATCCACGAGTATTTAGGTGTTTCAGTGACTTTTTTTTATGAGATGTCGTTGATCTAAGTATACAACTGTTTAAGGTGTGAGTACCATCATCAACAATAACCACATTAGCTTACAACTCTCTAAGTTCTAAGTATCACCATCAACTGCCATCATCTCCATCGTTTTGACCTCCACCACAACATCATCACCCATTTTACAACCACCATCATGTAGAGATGTTCAAAAATATTTGAACCCGAAACTGGATGCAAAATATCCAAAAATCCAAATCCAAAATATTCGAAATTTCGGATTCAAATTTGGATAATGTTTTAAGGATTTTTGGATATACGGATATCCGAAATATTTTTCCAAAAAACTATTAAATAATAAATAATAATTAGAAATTTTGGATATTTTCAGATATTTTGGATATTTTTTTATAAAAACTTCGGATATCCGAAATATTTTTTAATAAAAAATATTGTTTTTTCAAAAAAATATTATATAATACATATTTTTTTAGAATTCGGATATCCGAAATTTTGGATAAAGATTCAGATAGTAAAATCTACAATTCGAAATTTTCGAATATCAGATTTTGAACACCCCTAGCGTACCATCTCTCTATAACCACCAACCACACAAAACCCCAATCCCCTTCTAATATTGTTTCTGGTTTCTATTTAAGTACATGTTAAACAAATTATGATTGTAAAACCAAACTATTAATAATGATTTTTTATCATTAAAAACCAAAACCAAACCGTTCAAAAGTAATAACCAAACTAAACACAACCAAACCATTATTACTGGTTTGTTTTACTGTTTAGGCTTTTTAAACCCATTTAGGCTTAGTCCATAAGCTATCAAAAAGTAAAATAAGTAAACACTAACAATAATCAAAGGAAACAATAGATGAATAAATCATTCATACCCGTAATACTAATTCATTGATATGATAAACAATAGGTGAAAATATAGAATAATTTGTTTAAAAATAGTTGCTTTAATTCATGTTCTTTCTATAAGTAATCAATTCACATTTTATCCACACTAGACCCGGTAGATGACCAATATCACTAATTCAAATTTCATCTATACTAAAAATAGTAGCACTAATTCTCTAATTTAGGTTTATATCTTGTACACACTCATATATGTAACATGATTCATCAGATATACCAAAGCATAATTGAATAATATAAAATTAAAAGAAACGTATCTTTAATTGACCAACATAAAATGAAGATAAAATTAGTTATCTTAGAAATTAGGATATGTGAAAAAGTAAAAATAATATTTATTTTATACATACGTACGTATGCATGTCCATACATACAGTTCAGTATAATATTTATCGACCGGATTTGGTAGAAACCACATAACCAAATCGTTCATTACATTCTCTCTATATTTTTCTATACATATGTATAGATACATGGAGAGATATATATACAATAGGGTGTCTTAATAACATAAATAGATGTTTGTATAACCTAACATTTTATAATATTTTTGAATTTTTTTAAAAGGTTTTCCTCAACATGATCTTCAAGGCTCACACGGCTTAATCCCCTGCTCACAGGTGACATGAATACTCCAGCTTCATCATCTTCTCCCCTTCACCTTCACCATCACCTTCCATTTCAATTTCCTCTGTTCATCATCCCCCCAAAACCAACAAACCCTATTATCCCCTCTGCAACATCAAACCAAAGAAAACATCCAAAATGCAATTCCCATTTCACCAACAAAACCTTAATCCCACTTCAAGAACTCAAACCCAGAAGCAAAATCACCCAAAATTTAGCCGAAATAATCAAATACGGAAGAATCGAAACCCTAACAGAGTTCAATCACCTCTTTATGAACATGGTGTTGGCAGATGAGGTGGATCTCGCGTTCAAATTCTACTCCAATTTATCCAATTACCACTTATCTGCAGACAATTTGACTTTCTCCATACTTGTAAACTGCTACTGCAAGAGAAACGAACCAATGGAGGCTAAACGAGTGTTGCAACACATGATCAGCAATGGGTTGGGCTCCCCTAATGTAAAAACCTTCACACAAGTGATCAATTCGTTCTGCAAAAAGGGTAGATTGACACAAGCTTTTGAAGTGTTTGAGATGATGGGTCAGGTGCAATGTGATCCAACAATCAACACTTACAATTGTTTGTTGAAAGGGTTGTGTTATGTGGGTAGAGTTGAAGAAGCTCATGAACTGTTGGCAAAGATCAAGAAATCTTGGAATGAGCATAAAGGTGCGAGCTTGAAGCCTGATGTTTATAGTTTCACTGCAGTGATGGATGGATTTTGTAAAGTGGGTAGGTCAGATGAGGCTTTAGAGTTGCTTAATGAAGCTATTGAGATGGGGTTAACTCCTGGTATAGTGAGTTATAACACTATCTTTAATGGGTACTTTAAAGAAGGTAGACCATTGGAGGGTTTTGGGTTGTTGCAGGTGATGAAAGAGAGGAATTGCAGACCAGATTGTGTTAGTTATAGCACATTGTTACATGGGTTGTTGCAGTGGGGAGAGATTAGAGCAGGGGTTAGGGTTTATGATGAGATGTTGGATTTGGGATTTGAGGTTGATGAGAGGATGATGAACACTTTGTTGAGAGGTTTGTGCAGGAAATCAAGAAAGGAAAAGGAGTTGTTGAAAGATGCATACAAGCTGTTCGATGAAATGTCGAGGAGAGGTTGTGATGTTGATCCTTGTGCTTATGAGCTCATGGTTGAAGCCTTTTGTAATGGGAATGAGGTGGAGAAGGCTTTTGTGAACTTGTGTGAGATGATGAGGTTGGGAGTGTCTCCAAGAACATTTACATTGGATATTGTGGTTAAAGGACTTTGTGTTGAGGGGGAGATTGAAAAAGCTATGTGGATTTTGGTTTTGGTGTGCAGAGGAAGAGGTGAAATGCTTGAAAGAGTGACCTTTGATGTTTTGGTTAATGAGATGAATCGACGAGGCATGGTTGTGAATGCTTCTTGTGTGTATTGTGTCGCGCTAAAAAATGGAGTGATCCCGCTTAGGAAACCTAGACAATGAATTGGCATATGATCTGTAATTTTATTGATGCTTTTGATGTTTATATGTAGCACAGATTTTCTTAACACAAGCTGCTTTCCTGTTTATTGTAAAAGCAAATTGATACAATTTTTTTTAGACTTTATTACACGGGTGGTCCCTGTGGTTAGGTCCGATTTCACTTTTGGTCCTTAACTTTTTGAAATTACAAGGTTGGTCCAAAACTTTGCACAAACGTAACAACGATGGTCCTGAAACAAATGTCCGTTAAGTTTTTCAGTTAATATTTTAAAAATGACTAAAACACCCTTGTATCATTGTCTTCTCCAATTGATTCTAGCAGCCCTTCAACTCCGGCGACCTACCGCTGCAACGAAACCCATCATCTCTAGAGATGATAACGTTTATGGCAATGGTGGTGACAGAAGTTGAGCAGATCTGAATCACGTTAACAACCATCATATCTGATGCCGATGATGGAGGTGGAGGGTCGCTGGAGGTGTACGGTCGCCGGATGTGGAGGGTCAATGATGGATGTGGATGACGTTGGAGGTGGTGATGGTAAAAGGTTGAAGGTGGTGGTGGTGGTGGTGGTGGTTTGAAGGGGGGATTGAAGGTTGAAAGTGGTGGTGGTGGTGGTGGTTGAAGGTTGAGGATGGTGGTGGTTGAATGTTGAAGACGGTGGTGATTGAAGGTTGAAGTGGTGGTGTTGGTGGTGGTTGAAGGTGGTGGTGTTGGTGGTGGTTGAAGGTTGAGGGTGGTGATGGTGGTGACAGTGGTTGAAGATGGTGGGGGTGGTGGTTGATGAAGAAGAAGAATGGTGAAAGGGGGTATTTTTGTCATTTCACACGCACTTAACAACAATAATAAACGTCCATCCGTTTCAAGGACCATCGTTGTTATGTTTGAGTAAAGTTTTGGACCAACCTTGTAATATCAGGGAATTAGAGACAAAAAATAAAATCGAGCCTAACCACAAAGACCACCTATGTAATTAAGTCTTTTATTTATTTATAGTGAATCTACTTAGAGGTGTTTTATTGTGGCGTTTTGAATGTATATGATATTGAATGATGAGTGGCCAAGTTTACATATCACAAGTAAAAGGCTTATGGGATTCTCTTATAACTGATTTTATGGTGCGGTTATGGTTATGATCCTCTTTTCCAATAACCGAATTGACCAAATCATTATTTCCATTAACCAAATTAGCTAAACTACTTACAATTTAAATTGACAAAACCAAAACATTAGTTATAGGTTCGGTTTTAGCACACAAATAAATTGTTGACCCGTTCTCACCTCTAGGTTATCCATCTTAAATTGAACTCATCCAATCACATTTAGCTATGTAGTTCTCCTTTAATCCACAACAAATGAACCAACCAACATCTCTCCAATCGACAACGGATGTGAGATTTGGTTAAGGAGTCACACGCTAGGCATCTCAAGTGAGGTTCTAGAATTAGAGGTGGATAAATAATATTATTACCCTTTTATAATCACTTTTAAAGAGTACATTACAGCTTCATACTACATGTATGGGAAAACTCTCACAACAAATTAATCATCATGCCATTCTAAAACCTGAGCTGTAACAGAAGCTCCTGCAGACATGATTGAGCAAAACTTTTCTGCCAAAACAATAAAGAAAATAGCCAACGAACGGGTTCCTGCAACTCATACACGACTCACGTACTGCCCTGTTCTCGTATCAACAATTATTTCTTGATCTCTGTCTACAAACAAAGGAACATAAACAACAGCACCGGTTTCCACAGTGGCTGGTTTTGATCCACCTGCCAAAAACAACAATCAATTAAAACCACCGAAAGATTGTTTCTGATCCACAAAATTACCCTTTGACGTCTTCACTTGAAGGGTACATTAGACATTTGATTAATAGAATAAAGGGATCGTTACTACTAGTAACGTTTATATAAGTATATTACCTTGAGCCGCGTCACCTTTCACACCAGGATCAACATCAACTATTTTCACTTTAACCTGTATTGGGAGCTCAAAATCGATAACCTTTCCCTTCCAAAATAGCAAGTTACAATCCATGCCTTCTTTTAGCCATTTCGTCTTATCTCCCATATCTGACTCGTTAAGACGAACTTCCTCGTATGAAGTCTACAATATATTGTGCCAATATTAAATAAAAATAACACAAGAAATTTCTTACGATATAAAGAATCTTGCGACCCAAATTAATAGAATTAGGGTTTTTCAAATATGACAAATAAGAAATAGGAGATGGTACTTAAAGAAATATAAATAAAGAACTTATAAGATACCAGATCCATGAAAACAAACTGTGAACCGTCCTTGTATGTGAATTGTTTCGTCTCCTTAGATATCTCAGCTTGTTCAATCTGACAAGATCATCAAAACAAACTAGGGTAAGAATGTACATTTTGACTTTTGAGGTCAAACAAACTGATTCTCGACCTTAAAATGACAGGTTCTTTTAAGTTCTGGGCAAAATCTTGAATAACAAAACTGTTATAGCAGAAGTTGTGCACAGAAATTTTTGTTTCTCGTCGAATTTGTAACTATACTACATCAATTTGGGAATTAAAAATGTAGACCTTTGACTTCAAAGAGTCAAACATTCACATATACCTTGCTTCCAGCTCGGAAAGTTTTCTCAACAGTGTTTCCTGTTATATGATTCCGTAGTGTAGTCCTCACATAAGCAGCCCCTTTACCAGGCTTAACATGAAGGAACTCTGAACATCAAGTAGGAAAACCAAAAAAATTAAAAACAGAATGAGATCAAAGGGACAATTCAAATGCAATCTAAGAAACTACCAGAGTAACGTATGTATTTTGAAGCTGCTTTAAGGGGCAGTACCAATGAAATTATGTTATATAAATGCCCCAATTTGGATAGAAGCATTGAAGTGTAACTCATATTGGTCACTATAATAAGCTGACCATAATACCCCTACAAGGTTTAGGCTGTAGCAAACCTTGAAAGCTAAACTAGTTTTAGATTTTGTAAAAGTGTGTTGTTATCATTATGATGATTCCCCCTTTGCATAATCATGAGACCTTATTCTAACCCTGTGAACCTTATGGTCCACCTCGTTCCCCTCATTGAGAATTCTAATCACCTTGAAAAGGCACAAACTTGGTTTTAAAAAGCAAAACTTGGGCGCAAGGGCAATTAGGAAAATGCATAAGGGCCTAGAGGTGGTGCTCCATGCACATCTGAGTCAACATTTGTCAAAGTTAGAGTCTCTAAGGGGCTGATATGCAAAAACAACCAAAGAAATATACAGAACATGAAGGATTTGCTAGATAAAAATGATTATATGCAAAAGAGACAGATGCAACTTTTGGTTGCAACTTGCACGTGAAGCTTATTTGGTCGTACATAGAGCAACGCCTCAAGTACATAATGCTATCGCCTATGCCTCATGCCTTAAATTTTGGGATATAAATGCCTTAGAAGGCCTCTCGATTTTAAGTGACAAATCGTTCTAGTACTCTAGCACTCCGTGTTTTAAAATACTTCATTGCCACACCATGTCTATTTACTTATTTAGATCAAGAGCACCGAATGTGAGTATTATTGAAGATGAAAATGGTAGGATAGAATGATACATGGCTTCTTAGACACAACTACACATGTTGATTGGTTATATACTTATAATCTAGAATATTAACTACGGGATACTTCCCTGGAAAAGAAAGAAGCAAGCAAGCAATGGACGATGAATCATCAAGCTCTATGATGATGTAAGTGCTAAATTAGGCTTAGAGTTTAGGTCTTGCCTAGGAAGTGTCGGACCCATGAGCACAAATATGGTGAGGGGGGTTACTCTCGTGACTTTCACTTGATAATGTCTCTCTCTCACTATTCTCCCACAACACTCCCCCAGTCCCCCGCCTGTTTATGCTTTTATGCATGTCTATACACTTTACATACATAAAATTTTGAGCTTGATGTATATTAGCAAGTTAATTACTAGAGGGTGTTTTAAGGCTTTAGCCATAGGTCATCTCCTCGTTCTCTACATGTTGCAGCTCAAATCTAGACTCGGGGATGCTATACACGGTTACAACAAGACCTAACCTGCCATATTTGTTCTAGCAATACCCTAAGTCAAAATAACAAACCATACATGTCAAGAGAGCCAACATGACCTAGAACCATCCATATAACAAAGAATCAAATCCTCATGAGTGGATCAAACACATTATAATTGATATTCACAGCATTCTAGTTCTAAATCTAAACATATTAAACATAATAAGAATTCGATAATACAAGTATAGAACATCAAAGCATCAATATAGTTAAGATAAAGTAACATTGAACAAAATGTAACAGCAGTTTACAATCATCAATTGAAGGAAGTACCAAGAACTTTCCAAGGAGATCCATCTACCTCAATGTTGGAACCCACCTTGATATCATTACTAGAAAACGCATAAATTCCTGCAATAACCAACAATTAAGTTCATCAGCATATCCTACTGAAAAAAAGTTAATTAAAAAACAGATAATTCACAAGGACAACCCCAATTGTGTAGTTTCATATTACAAAAAAAAAGAACCCTAATTTACAGATATTGAAAGAAAGAAGGAAATTGTACTTGGGAATGTAGATCGGCGGGGAGAAAACTTCACTGGAAGAAAGAATTTTCTTGAAGAAAATGAAATTGAAGAATATGCAGGCGTTGGTGGAACACTGGATGAGAAAGATGACAACTTGAATGACATGAAAGTAGCCATGATTGTGGGATTTTGCAAGAAAGTGTGAAAGTGTGTGTGTTTACTGTGTGTGATTATGGTGGGTTCAGTGCTGATTTTTCACCCAGAAACCATTGTTGAAGGAGGTTTAGAACCCAAACACCTTGGATAAGGGGTTTTCTTGATTTTTCACAGAAACCATTACAGTTCACCCTTCATTTACTAGTTTTTAAATGTTTAAGTCTTTTATTTTTAGACATTCTCAATTTTAAGAGCGGTTATAATGTTTTATCAAGTACATGGTCTTATCTTACATTTTGTATAAGACTTTGTTTTCTTACGCTTTTCGGCTTTTGTCATCAATCAAGTATTAAATACGGTATTTATTACTTAAATAATTAATATAGATTTTGTTATATGCTACTTATAAGTCATTTTTGTGAAAATTATGAAACACAAACAATTCGAAGTCCTTGTGGAGGGCCACTAATGCCAATTGTAACACCTAGTTTGATAAGTTGTTGTGGTGACATATCAGATGATCGATTAGCATGAAAACAACATTGTAGGTAGATGGTAAGTTTTTTTCTTTTTTAAACTTTGTGTAACATTTATATATCCACTTAGTCACTAACTAACAATTTAACTTTTGGTTGTTGAGCATGAAGTTAGGACGCAATTCTAGTAATGTTAGAGTTTTTTTTACGAGAACACACGTCAAAAGAAGATCTAAAGAGAGTAGAGTATGCTTATCTAATGCAACATCAAATAGCAATATGATTTTTTAATCAAAAATAATATTACTCATGGTTTTGTGTTAGTGTAGTGCCACTCTTGGGTATATACTAACCAGATTAATACTCCGCATATTATATGGGTTGATTTAATAAAATATTAAGTAGTTATTAACGAAAATTTATAAATTATAAAACGACATTTTGAGATAAAATATTATTGGAATTAAATATGAGTAAGAACTTTAACTAATAGAACGACGATATCATTTTTAAGCTCTTGTTTCTAATCTTTTGCGATTTTTTCAAAAAAAAAGTTTTTTAAACATTTTGTTTCAAAACCAATTTACCTATGTATGAAAAAACCAATGTTATGAATAGTGTTATGGGGTTATTTCGGGTATTTCACTTGGTCCTTAGGTATTGTGCTTCTTCTTTAAGATCTGTGATGAGCTCCATTGATCTCTCTGCATTTTCATCTTTCCAAGAGATAGTGGTGGCGGTGCGAGGGATACGCCGGTGGTGACATTTTTATCGTGGTAGTCGGCGGTTGCCCATGCCGGCCTTCCCATTGTGGTTTGACACCCGTTGGTCTTTTACCCTTGGCGTTGTCTCTCTTCCATTTTCTTCTTCAAGGGAGACTACTTTGTCGAGGTCCACGGCAGTAGGTTGCACCACCCCCTGTTGTTGTGGCAAGTGTTACGGTGGCGGTGAGGGTTGGGTCGCTTGCATATTTATTTCAACAGTTATGACTGTGGCATCAGCGTGGAGGCTGTTATCGCTTTGCCTCCCCTTTGTGGTTGAGGTAGGGCAGGCGGTGGTCTTCTGCCCATTAATAGTGTTCATGGTGATCGCGCAAGCATCTCTATTGCTCCCTTCTGTTAATGTCTCTCTGATACGCTTTAGGATTTTTAGATTGTGACTGTGGTGGTGGCGGTAACGATGGTTCTGTTGCCTCTCTGCCTCCCTTTTGTGGTTGAGGTGGAGCAGGCGGGGCCCTTCTTGCCATTAAGGTGTTCATGGTGGTGGTGCAACCACCTGTGTTGCTCCCTTTTATCCATGTCTCTCTGATACCTATTTGTAGCTTTCAGATTTACGTTTATTGTAGAGGTTTGGCTGTTAGTTGTTGGTGTTAATGAGATTTGGGTTCTTTGCATGGCCGATGGATGCAATGATGTTGTGGCATATAAGACTTTCTTCATAGTTTGGTATGTTCTTTATTTGGGTTACATGAGTTCTAAAGGTCTATGATGATGAGGATTATCTCATCTGATATTTTGTTCATGTTTTGGCTTCTTCTTTAACTTATAGGTTAATTTGTTGTGTCATTGATGATGAGAATTACCTCATCTGAGACTTTGCCTCAATGATGTTGCTATCAGGTTGACGCTCATCTCATGCTTTAAAGTTGCCTTTGATTTGGTAATTGATGCATCTGTTGGAAAGTTAGTTGGGTTGATGATGATGATAACCGCATCTGAGACTGTTGATATTGATGTTGCAGTTGAGTTGATTCTTATCGTTGCAATTTGAAAAAAAAACTAAAGCTTATCTATGACTATGTTTTACCTTTACCATATTGTGTTGTTGTATTTGTCAGCAAAGTTGTATAGTTATTTACTTTGCATCAATGGTTGGCAACATTTCTTGCTTGCAGCCGTATTGGGTAGCATGTTCTAAGCCTAAATGAGTTTAGTATTTTAAATAATAAATGAATGTTGATGAGTTGACATGCTGGATTCATGGGGTGATCAACAGCGTGTGTGGATGAACAACACTAGTTACTAGGGGTGATCATCGATTTAGTTATCGGTTTATTTAGTTCGGTTTGTTCGATTTTTTAACGCATAACCAAAATTTGAACCGAATTGGGAATATGGTTAACCGAACCGAATCAACAGAATTCGATTCATTTAAGTTTCGTTTAAAAAGCGAAAAAACCGAATTCAACCGAAAAACCTGATTTTCCCTTTGTTTTTTTTCATTTCAAATGTTACCGAGTTTAAATAAATTTTATTAGAATCACCCCTCATATACATTTCTTAAAAAATATATCAAATAATTAAACTCTTAAAATATTAAAAATTTTGTTTATTAAAAATATAACTATTTTCTACTTTGACTATTTGAGAGTTGAGATTTGCGACTAAGTTTTGATGTTTAGGGACAAGATAACATAAAAATAATTTGTTGTAGGTTAAAAATAAACTATTTTGAAAAGTTTAGGCTTTCATAGTTAGATTAAATTTACAATTATAAAAATATATATAAATTATAACATATTGAATTCGGTTACTTCGGTTAACCAAATAAACCGAACAAACCAAACTCAAAAATTATATATAACCGAAAACCAAACCAAAAAGCAAATTCATAATTTGGTTCGGTTTTTTTGGTTACGAATGCGGATCGTTTGGTTTCGATTTTCAGTTTTTTGCACACCCCTACTAGTTGTGTTCAAAATTGTCATTTTAAACAAACTTTTATTAAAACTTTGGATTTAATTATTTTTGTTTCATAAACTTTTTTTAAAAACATAGGTTTTTTTATACATCCCACATCTCATACTTTATGGTGGGTCTATCCGCATGTGTTGATGATATACACAACGTATAAAATGAACGTCTACAAAATGTCATTTGTCCAAATGGTTGGTGTGACATCAACACTGAAATCGTTTTTTGTTGCTCATGCATTCATCGATCTTGAACGTCAGATTAATTACAGATGGGTTTTAGAACAATTAAAAGAATCTTTAGAGCAAAAGTGTATAGAACCCCGCGTTATACTTACCGACAGAGACCTTGATCTGATTAAAGCGTGTGAAGAAGTTTTTCCAAATGCCGTGAGACTACTTTGTAGATGGCATATATCGGAAAATATTATTAAACATTGCAAGGCTTGTTTTTCAAATGATAAATGGGGTGTTTGTGAGCATTTGTGGTCGGTATTAATTAACTCTGTCACGCCTGACATATTCGCGTACAATTTTGACCAGCTTTATCGAAAACTGGTGCCAAAACATTCAAGTAAGTTTTATATTGTTATTCTTATTAATATTATTTGTAAGGCTTATATAAAGGCTGATGTACCCAAAACAACCCAAGTGCTTCCTGCATGCATGCACTTGGTACTTAGTAGAAGTTGCTTTGGAAGTTTCATACTCTGCATAAGAAATTATTCTAAGTATGAAATCTTCTGAAACCAAGACCAATATCTTCCGAAGCCAAAAGTGAAGTCTTCCGAAGCCAAAAGTGAAGTCTTCCGAAGCTTTAAAGACAAAGTCTTCCGAAGCCAATGAAGTGAAGACAGATTTCTTCCAAAGACTTTGAAGAACATGCTTTCTCTGATGTACCTTTGCATAAAGCTGAACCACTTTCCGCTGCAACTCTGAAGACTCACCAACTTATACAATTTGTTTAAAAAGTCCATGCTTTTATAACTGTATATTGAGGTCTTAAGTTTGTAACTTTCTACTTTATGTACTATTATCCTTTTTGTAATATATTAGAATGTGAGCTATTGCATGTCATAGTCACTAGTTAAAAGGCAAATTTTCTTTTTTACTCTACATTGATCTCGTTGTCTAGATTAATGTTTCTAGTTGGCCTTCAAAGTATGGTCGGCTGTAGGATGTAGTATAAAGTATCTCAGGTTCTTTGTATCTTATTTTTTATGCTTTGTAAAACTTGTAAAAAAACTTGAGAAGCAATATATTGTAATCTTGAAAGCCAATATCTTGTTCTTAAGTTTCTGTCTCTTACTTTGCTTGTGTTCTTAGTATCATCTTAAATAAAATTCTGGTTTCCTATTTGATCTATTAAGTGTTCTAATACTCTCCTTATTGTGAGACTGATTGTATTGACCATCCCTGAAACGGTCCTGCAATTGGTATCAGAGCATTCCAGGCTCTTGATTGTAAGATCTCACCATCTTAAGATCCATTAGTCTCACAAAATACTTAACCTCTCAAATGGCAGCTCTCACTAAAGCTGATATGGAAACCGAAACCATGACAAAGTCCGCACTGATCACTCCTGAAGACTTTGACACTTGGTGCCAAAGAATGGAAGGCTTCATCAAGTCTCAAGACTCCAGTATGTGGGAGTCTGTTGTCTCTGGACCTTACATACCAAGCACCTCTTCAGCTGCTGTTGGGGGTGATATGATACCAAAGGAGATGGCTGACTATTCTGAAGAAGATAGAAAGAAGATTGACATAGATCAGAAAGCCATGACTACCCTTCAAACTGCTATTTCAAACTCCATATACAGGGGCTTCAAGAAGTGCAAAACTGCTAAGCAACTATGGGACGCACTAAAGCTCATGTATGAGGGGTCCACTGAAGCAAAAGAGAACAAGAAAGACTTTTTGAAGCAGCAATTTAAAAACTTCACTTACAGAACAGGTGAAACCATGACTCAACAATACTTCAGGTATGTTGAGATTGTGGATAATCTAATGGATGTTAGAGTAACTCTTGAAAACAAGGACATTGTAAGGAAGTTCATGTCCTCTCTTCTTAGACAATGGACATATTATTGTGTTGTTATTAAGAGAACTGAGAAGCTTAAGACTCTTACTCTTACAAAGTTGTATGGTATTCTTAGTGGATACCAGATGGATATGAATATGCCAAATCCATCTGGTAACTCCAGCAATCAACAGAGTTCAGCCCTTCATGTGGTTAAAAGAGATTGTAGAGAACCATAACATCATCTCATCTGCTATCCTGACAACTCACAAAAAGGTCCTTTCGTCACCTTCCCGAAGACACCAAGAGAAAGCTACACTCAAGGGAGCCCATTCCAAGAGACAAGCTCTTCACAAGCCTTTGTGTCTGCTGATGAAAGCACAAGCAACTTTCTCTTCACCCTTGAAGATCTTGACTGTATCCATCCAGATGATCTGGAATACATGGAGATAGTTCAACAAATGGCTCTTCTCACTCACAGAACCAAGAAGTTCTATAAAAGGACAGGGATGAAGTTTCCTAGCAATGCAGCCAGTGGAAAGTTTGGGCTGGACAAGAGCAAAGTGAAGTGTTACAACTGTAACCAAATGGGACACTTTGTTAGAGAGTGAAAGGCACCAAGGACAAATGGTGGCTAAGCACAAACCAAACCAAACTACACTGATAAAGCCAACCATAATGAGAAGCCAAAGCATCAAGCTGCAGTTGCTGTTGAAGAAGGAGGCTTTGACTGAGCTTTCAAGTGGAAGATGCATCTCCAAATCAAGCACTAATGGCTAACCATGATGAATCCAAGATATTGAAACATCTCTGTATACTTTAATGCATTGCTAAAGTTAATAGATATAGGTCCTATAACTTAGAGATGAGATCTGATCTTGAGTCTTTAAATATCTTAAAATCTGATTTCAAAAGAGCTGAAAATGGTTACAAACTTAAAATAGAAGATTTAGAGAAAACCATTTAAACTCTTAAACATGAACACACCAACTACAGGATTCAGATAAAGACCTCATAACTAAGTTAACTGAATGCGAGGCTGAGCTTGTGATCAGCAAAGCCAAGATAGAAAAATATGTTCTTGAAGAAGAGACATTCAAGAACATAATATACTCATCCTTGCATGCAAAAGTTTGTTATCAAAATAAACAGGGACTAGGATTTACTGAGATAGCTCCTCCACACATAATATTATCTGTAAGATCTTCTAGGTGTGAAACTTGTTAAGATGAGCTTCTCCTCAGAGGAGATAGTGAAAGTTGACTCTAGGAAGAGCGAAAAAAGCATCCTAAAAAGGTCACTATTCTCCCGAGGAGAGAAAAGGAGTTGGGATGACCAAGTCTATAAGAAAGAACTCGATCAGAAAGACCAAGAGGATGTCAAAGAAGGCTCAAGAGATCAAGACCACCTTTAATCCTATGCAGAAACAAGTTTTTTTCTCTGCAGGTTTTGAGGTGGTTAAGGCTGAAGACTCAAACTTGAACTCTAGTACCAGGAGTTCTTTTTCATGACCAAATCATCCCAGCATCATGAAGAAGGCTGATCAGTTGTGTACCACTGCTACACAACCTGAACCCACCAATTCCAAAGGTAGTTCTCACCCAAAAAGAATTGTTACATCATCTGCAAAGATGAAGATGGAAAAGGAAAGTGATCAAGTTCAGCCTAGTTCTCAAAGGAAGACTCTCAGAAGGAAGAAAATAGATTGTGTCATGTGTGGTAGTACTTCTCATCTTGCAAAGGATTGCCTCTATAATCCAAAATTTAGTCCATATGACCAAGAAAGAAACTTTTGAGAAGAAGAAGAAGAAGCAAGTTTCGGAAGGAAAATATTTTCTTTTCGGAAGCTCCAAAATGAAGAAGAAGCCAAGTGAAAACTTGCCTTTAGAAGAAAAGATGGTCTCGGAAGAAAGGAATACTTCCGAAGTACTGAATCCTGCTACAGTGTTCACAAGATCTTCCGAAGGTCCTATCTCCAAAACTTCCGAAGTTATCAAAACTTCTGAAGTGTTGAAGGTCAAGTCTAAGCTTCCAAAGGTGGTGTGGAAGACAAAGAAAGACCATATGACTGAAAGTTCTTTATCAACATCAACAAATGATCATTCAAATTTGACAATAGGATTATTGCTGTTACATTGTCTTCAACTTCTTTTCATAAGCCCAAGACCAACAAGGCTTGGGTTTCCAAATGTAACTAACCATCTTTTTTATGCAGGACCAGCTCAAGAGAAACATGAATGTATGGATCATTGATAGTGGTTATTCCAGGCACATGACAGGCAATGGCTCTCTACTCCAAAACTTTGAGAAAATTGATGGAGGACTAGTTGCTTTTGGAGGAGATACTGGAGGTTACATTATTGGAAGGGGCATGGTCATAAATGGTAAGCTCAACATTGAGAAGGTAAACTTTGTTAAGAAGCTTGGATACAATCTTCTGAGTGTATCTTAATTTTATGATCAGAGTCATAACATGTTTTTTACTAAGCATGAGTATATTGTTCTTAGGCTTGGGGTGGTCATTCCTCATGAGCACATCCTGCTCAGAGCCCCCAGGAAAGAGAACATGTACAAGATGGATTTGCAAGAAACATCTCCTTCGGGAGAAGTTTCATGCTTTCTATCTAAAGAAAATAGTGATGAGTCTTTTCTCTATCATACAAGAATATGCCATGTAAACTTTAAGAATATGAATAAATTAATTAAGAATGATTTGGTAACTGGAATGCCAAAGAAAGAGTTTATAAGTGATTACCACTGTGGTGCATGCCTCAAAGGCAAACAACACAAGGTATCTCACAAGCCAAAGGAAAGAAACTCAATCACCGTTCCCCTACACTTATTACATATGGTTCTCTTTGGCCCCACCAGTGTAATGAGTCTAGGAAGGACCTCATATTGTTAGTGATCACAAATGAATTTACAAGATTCACTTGGGTCTTCTTCCTTAGAACTAAGGATGAGACTCCTGAGATCTTGAAGAGTTTCATCTTAAAGATTGAGAATCAATGTGATCACAAGGTCAAGATCATAAGATGTGATCAGGGAACTGAATTTAAGAACCAAATCCTTGATACATTTTGTGATGAAAAGGGTATTACAAGACAATATAGTGCTCCTAGGACTCCTTAGCAAAATGGTGTTGCTGAAAGAAGAAACATGACACTTATTGAAGCTGCAAGAACTATGTTCTTTGACTCTAAACTGCCCATCACCTTATGGGCAGAGGCAGTAAACACTGCTTGCTATGTACAAAACAGAGTTTTAGTAGTCAAGACTCATGGTAAGGCTCCTTATGAACTTTGGCACAAGAGAAAACCTTTCATTGGCTTTCTCAAGTCATTTGGATGTTCTTGAACCATCTTGAATACCAAGGATCAAATAGCAAAATTTGATGAGAAATCAGATGATGGACACTTTATTGGATACTCTTCTCAAGCTAAAGCTTAAAGAGTATACAATCTCAGAACCAGAGTAGTTGAAGAGTCACCCAATGTGACTTTCATTGAGCACACTCCTAGTGTGAAAAAGGGTACTATAGATGGAACTCTATCTTAGTATCTCTGTCAGCATGCGTACAAAAGGGGTACTAAGGAAATGGAATGACTTAATGGTAGTCCAAGTATATGTAGATGACATTATTTTTGGTTTAATAAATCCAAAGCTCTGCAATGACTTTCAGAGGCTGATGAAGAATAGATTTAAAATAAGTGCCATGGGGGAACTCAATTTCTTTTTTGGAATTCAAGTGAAGCAGATTAACAGTGGCATCTTTATAAGTCAGTGAAAGTATGTACAAGACATACTTACAAGATTCAACATGACTGACTGTAAGATTACAAAGACACCCATAGCAAGAAACCACTCCCTTGGACCAGACATTGAGGGGGAGTGTGTGGATGAACATCTTTACAGGGCTATGATTGGGTCTCTTATGTATCTTAGAGCTAGCAAGCCTGATATTATGTTTGCCACATGCATTTGTGCAAGATATCAAGCCAACTCCAAGATGTCACACCTGGTCATTGTCAAGAGGATTCTAAGATACCTCAAAGGTGCTGTTACACTAGGCCTTTGGTATCCAAAGAATTCTGACTTCAATATGTATGCATATACAAATAATGACTATGGTGGCTGCAATATGACTGCAAAGTCTACATCTAGGGGATGTCAATTCCTTGGTGGAAGGGTTGTCTCATGGCAATGCAAGAAACAATCCTGTGTGTCTGCATCAACTGCTGAAGCCAAATACATTGCTGTTACTAGCTGCTGTGCTCAAGTGCTTTGGATTCAGAATTAGATGCTGGACTATGGATTCAATTTTAAAGAGACTCCCATCCACATAGACAACAATAGTGCTATCTATATTACAGAGAATCCTGTGCGGCACTCAAGGACAAAACACATCAACATCAGGTATCATTTAATTAGAGACAACTTTGAAAATGGATTAATCAAACTAGTCAAAGTTAACACAAATAAACAATATGTTGATATGTTTACCAAAGCTTTTGATGAACATAGATTTAAATATCTTATATCAGTTATTGGGATGATTAACTTTGAGTAGTTTTCTTTAAACTTAATATATATTATTTCTAAAATCAGTGTGTCCTAAGTTGTCTATTTCATCACCTTCATAAACCCTTGTTTATTAGGAAGAAAAATCTTTTAAAATTTCATTACTTAGATTTTTTAAAATTGTGATCATTTTCTACTTCGGAAGATATCTTTTTACCTTCGGAAGAAAATTATGTCATCAAAACAGATAACTACTTATGTCAATTTGCCTTCGGAAGAAATTTTCAAAATATCTTCCGAAGCTTAAATGAATCTATAAGTACTTATGTGTTTTTGAAGAACAATTTTATTCCGAAAGCAAATTAAGTCTTGGAAGTTTTTATTCTCCTTGGAGTAAAATAACCAAGTCTCAATATCTTCCAAAGCAAAATTTTCAATAATCTTTGCAATATCTTCCGAAGTCACTTTTGCTTCGGAAACTTTTTATTAAAACTTCCGAATAGAAATATACCTTCGAAATATTTTCGACTTCCAAGATAACAACCTTTTTGGGCATTTTTTAAAGGTGGGACCGACATCCGGATTTCAAAATTTATCATCTTTCATTAATTTCATCTTAGATCCATTTCATATATATACCCAACGGTTCCCCCTTCTTTCACTCTCTTCTTCATCTGAACTTTTTCTAAACCTAAATCCACCCGCAACCGACCTTGTTCTTATCTTCCTTCACCTTTAAGCTTTCACAAAAGGCCAATCTTGACCGCAAAAACAATCTCGATTTTTACATGCAACTCCATAGGCAGCATAATCAGGTTGCCCTGTTGGACTCTGAGAAAGATCCAAGTTTCTCAAAGGTTTGTCATTTTCTTTCTTTGTCTAACTAATTCACCTCCCTTACCATTGATCCTCCACTTTATGAGGATAAACTTTTGGAATTTTAGAAGACCTGCCAAGAGGTCATCATGGATGGGGAGAAGACACTATCTGCCACAGTGCAGGGGAGGACAATTTTCATCACTACAACCATCATAAACACACACATTCAGCTGGATGATGTAGAAGGTGAATTGTCCTTTCCCAAATCTGCTATTAACCACTCCTTTGAGCAGATGGTCTATGAGGGAGACTTCTCTGTAAAGACCTTCAGGAAAGGGAAGGTTTCTTCTTAGTGGAAGTATCTACTCCATGCAGTCATCCACAGCTTGTCTAACAAGCATGGAGGATGGGCCAGATTCCTAAAGATCTCTCCTTCATAGTTCATTAAATGGTTCAAGGGGTCAAGTTCAGGTACTCACAATTTGTGTATACCAACTTACTTGCTAACTTAGACTTCTTAGAATACTACATGTTCCCTATATATGGTCAACACATTCTCAACTGTGAACTGGGCTCACAGTTGAGGGGAACAAGTAATGTTCTTAAATTGGGACTGACGAAGCCCGACATCTTCAAGACTATGAGGAAGCCAACTGTTGGCTTCTCTAGGGTAGAAACTGCCCTTGTCCTAAAAATATTAGAGCTTATTGCTCAAGGTGACAACCTAGCAACACAAGCTATTTTTGAACCCACACCTTCTACTTCTCAAACACCAAAACAGCCACACATGCTCCTCACTTACCAAAGAAAATCCAAACGAATCCCTACACAAGCTACTAAGCTTATGCATGCCCCCATATCACCAACCATTCAGGAAGAAGTAGACACTGGAGCTCCTACTTCTTCTGAGGAGCAAACCACTCCCATCTCACCAAGAATCGATGCTGAGGTTCCTCATGCTCAGCTTGATGAGGTCATCACCTAAACAGCCTTAAGCCTTCACTTAGAGTCTCAAAACTCTAGTGAACAACCTTCAGGGGACAGTTACCATCCCCAGCCTCTTGATCTTAACCAACCAATACCCAAACTAGAATTCTATGATGATGAAGACATGGGATTTAGTGAGTATCATGAGTCTCTCTACTCCTCCCCTACTCAAAGAGAGATGAGTACTCCTGCTTCTCCCCTATCTAGCCCACATCATTCACCCATTACTGAGGTGGATCTTCCTGAACCTGTTCATGAGGTCCATATGGAAGAGGCTCTCACTTTCGCAAGTGATTACATTATTAAGACCTCAAACATGGCAACCCAACCCATTGACACTTTACTTGAAGTTGTCATTGAGCAGGGGAAATCCAGCAGCCAAGAACACTATGCTGGTGGTGAGAGAGAAGATTTTGGTTTTATTCTCTCATCCCCCTATGATTCTTCTGATGAAGATGAGGGGAATATGAGGCTAAAGGTGCAAGAACTGTTAAAAACAGGCACTTACTTAGTCTCTAAGGTTAGTCACTTGGAATCTCAGGTGACTACCCTACAAAACAGGGTCAATGATCAGCAACTTGAGATTTCTTATCTCAAGGAGCAACTAGCTGGGAGACCTTTAAGAAGAGCTCATCCAGGAACACAAGAACATGTGGATGTGATAGACCTAACTCCTAGCTCACCTATGCAAGAGGGTGATGCTACCAAAAAGGAGGAGAAAGTCTTAGCAGTCACAGAACCTAGGAGCTCTTCACAGGGTATGGACATAGAGGATTCACCACCCTCACTTGCAATTATCCATACTCAGCAACCTCCTCAAGTCCACATTGATGTGGACTCTCTCATTTAGAGTTTATTTGAGGTGGGTATTCCAAGGGCAATGTCATCCTAACCCCAAGGAGCTTCAAATTACATACTAGGATGGAGGTATGATGCTGAGAGAAAAACCCTCATACTTCATAGACTTCAAGGGCAGTAAGAGATCTTTAACTTTCAGAGCTTGAACAACTATGAAGGTCTTGATCTTGTCAACATGCCACTTGCCAATCCAACTCAACATAGGCAAGCTAATAGAATGGCTGAAAGGATTCAAGACAGGATTGCTGAAATGTTCAAAGCAAGAAGACAAATGCGAGCAAGCAATATCATTGGTCAACTGGATGTTGAGGTGGACCCTAAGATTAGCTTCAAAGGAGAAACCTTGACTGAAGGCCTAGTAATAGAACTTGTAAGCACTGTCACAGAACCTACAACTTTAGCATCCCATACCCTTAGTGAAGCACCTACTGATGAACATGTCTCATAGCCTCTCTCTGGCCAGAGTCTAACTGCTACATCAGATAATGAAGGCCAAAGCTCTCTTCACCCTGAGTCATAAAGGTCTATGTGTGACAAAGAGAAAAGGATATTGACTCCTGAGGAGATTGAGGAGGAGGAGAGAGAGAGGAAGAGGAAGCTAAAGGGAGAAAGTTCTAGTGGGTCCTCAGGCTTCATGGAAGCTGCTATCAGGGCTGTTCACAGACCAAACACTCAAAATAATGAGTTGAGAGCAGTCAGGATAAACTATTTGTGGACTAGGAACTATGACATTGATGAGATTATCTCTCTCCCCTTAGAATAATTAAATGAACTGGCAGACAGGGAGATGTCTAAGGAGAGGAAGGAGGCAGAGGATGCAGAGTTGCTCCTCAAGATCAAGGAAGAAAGAAGGCAGAAAAGGCTTTACAAACATGCTCCTACCCTCTCCCCAATTCAAGAAAGTCCTGAGAAAGAGACTGTGGCAACTGAAAAACCTCAGGTAGACAAGGAAGCTGACAGACAAAATATGATTAACTACTTGAGTGCCACAGGGCTCTACCAGGCAGTTGTACTTCTTCCCTTATCATATGAGTACATAGAATTTGAGTACCTTAAGCAACTTGAGCTGCAAGTTCTTAAAGAACAAAAGGCTGCTTAGAGGAAGATGAGGGAAGAAGCAGCAAAGTCAAGAGCCATCATCCAAAAGAGTCAAAAGAAGTCTGCTGATATGTAGAGGATGATGAGCTTCTTGAAGCTGTATGGATTCTCCAGAAGGAGGATTGGTCCAAGTCTCTATCCACCATGAATGAGCATATTAGAGTGATCAAGCAGAAGATCAAGAGAGGAGAGATAGTTGACTTACACCCCCCACCAAGTCAAGCTCCTCCTGAAGTTGAGGTTAAGGTTTAACCATTTGAAACAACACAACCTGGACCTCATGCTGTACCCCAACAAACTTCATCTTCTAATCCATAGCAAGTTCCAATACCCACTCCTTCTGAACCTGTGAGGTAAGAGGACAACTGAGAAAAACAAAACAGAACAACCAGGTACTGAAGGCCAGTCTACTCAGTTAAAGAGGAATAAAAGGATGGCCTCTAAATCTGTATCAAAGAAGAAACCAAAGACATCCACTTCCAGACCTCAGGATGAGTCAGAGCATCCTGAGGATGTGCAAGAAGAGGCTGCTCAACATACTCCAACTCAAGTGAGCCTCTTGCATCAGGAAGACCCATCTTGGCTTGGACTTTTACTACTAATCCAGACAGATGGTATGTCAATAGAGATCAAGGTGGTCAAGATGTCTACGTTTGGCAAGATATGCTTAACTTACCTCTTCATGATCTCTTTGACATGAGAAGGTATTTTGAAAGTCTGAGTGATTCTGACCAATTGATGAAGAAAGGAATGGTCATGATCATGATGAGGACTGTCAATATCTGAAGACACTTCTTTGTTTTGGTAGCATCAACCTAGTGGGAGTTTGTAAGGCTTATATAAAGGTTCACGCACCCAAAACAACTCAAGTGCTTCCTGCATGCATGCACTTAGTACTTAGTAGAAGTTGCTTTGGAAGTTTCATACTCTGCACAAGAAAATATTCTAAGTATGAAATCTTCCGAAGCCAAGACCAATATCTTCCAAAGCCAAAAGTGAAGTCTTCTGAAGCCAATGAAGTGAAGACAGATTTCTTCCGAAGACTTTGAAGAATATGCTTTCTCTGATGTACCTTTGCATAAAGATGAATCACTTTCTACTGCAACTCTGAAGACTCACCAACTTATACAAGTTGGTGAAACGGTCCATGCTTTTGTAACAGTACATTGAAGTCTTGAGTCTGTAACTTTTGATTGTATGTACTTTTATCCTTTTTGTAATATATTAAGATGTGAGCTATGGCATGTCATAGTCACTAGTCAAAACGCAAATCTGCCTTTTGACTCTATATTGATCTTGTTGTCTAGATTAATGTTTCTAGCTGGCCTTCAAAGTATGGCTGGCTGTAGGATGTAGTATAAAGTATCTCAGGTTCTTTGTATTTATTTTTATGCTTTGTAACACTTGTAAAAGAAACTTGAGAAGCAATATACTGTAATCTTGAAGACCAATATCTTGTTCTTAAGTTTTTATCTCTTACTATGCTTGTGTTTTTAGTATCATCTTAAACAAAGTTCTAGTTTCCTATTTGATCTGTTAAGTGTTCTAATACTCTCCTTATTATGAGACTGATTGTATTGACCATCCCTTAAACGGTCTCGCATTATTTTTTATAAATTAAATAATATAATTTTATTTTTATTAGGAGTTTTGATATACTTGAAAATTAACTGGTTGGACCCTTATAAAAAGAGGTTTGTGACCGCATGAATTGATAGAGATCGTAACTTTGGTCAACACACAATGAACCGAGTAGAGAGCCAACATTCCTTGCAGAAAAATTAAGTAAAAAAAGTAATAGTATCATGGATAAATTTATTTCATTTATCAATAATATTTTAGTTACACATGAAATTGCTATCAAAGAAAATTTTACCAAAAGTAAAACCATGCTTATGGTTTCATCTTTTTACGAGTTGTGGTCTTCCATGTGCGTGTAGATTAAATTATTTCTTTCAAACAGGTAAATATTTGGTTAAGTTTTATTCTTTTACCATGAATATTATATATATATATAATATTATATATTATTTTACTCATTATTTATAGGTCAAAATATACCACTCGATGAAATTGATCTTTTTTGGAGAAAACTTGACTTTTCACCAGCGTATATTGTACAGGAGGAGAAAATAAATCTACATAAAGAAATGGACATGGTGACAAAACATTTACTTCTTCAACCAGAAAGAGTGAAAATATCTGTAGTGGGTATGATAAAATCACTTATAAATCTATCGAAAACAGATCAAAAAGATTCGAAAGTGCAAACGAATACACGCGGTCGTCCCAAAAAAGGATAAGCAACAAGATGTGATATTAGACCCTCCCAGACATAGTTCATACGTGCAAGAACGAGAAAATATTCAATTTCCTCCAAGATATTCAAGTTCAGGGGTGAAGTCTAAACAATGGTCATTTCAACGTAGTTAATCAATGACTTCCAAAACAAGAGGCAAAGATATCATTCCAACAGACTTCAAAGTTTTCATATACCCCGGGGGACGAAGAAAACTGGTATACTGATTCGATTTCATCCATGTTGTACCCGTACATTTCGGGTGCGGATGATGTATATGCAGACGGTAATTGTGGTTTTCGGGCTGTAGCAGTTGGATTGGTATATGATGAAAATCAATGGCTTTTTATTCGTACCGAACTTATAGCCGAGCTGGATGAAAATACACATCGGTACGATGATATGTTTCACGATATCAAGAGTTTAAGAAATTCATTGGACTAGAACGGGATAAGTGCAACTCCATATAAACATTGGATGACAGTGCAACCCACAATGATCTTAATTGCTAACAGGTTTTGTGTGGTTTTAATTTTTATTTCAATCGCTAACAGTGCAACTTATTTTCCATTCTGGTTATCTCCTCACGATATCGCTAACCATTAGTTGATCGCAATTGTCTTTGTTAATGGAAATCATTTTATTAGGCTTCGATTAGTAGGTGACTATCCAATGCCTTTTCCAAGTGGATACTGGAGAATAATAAAACACCAAATGCTAATGATTGGGAGCTTATATACAAGGCACAAATTCAAAGATATTGTGAATTGAGAAAAGACGTGAAGCTTGAATATATTAATTTGTTATAAGTTATATTATTGTAATGTTTTTGTATTATTGTTATAATAGTCAAATTTTAATATAATATGCAATTTGTAATCATATAATTGCTAACTATGTAACTTTGAAATGCAATTTGTAATCATCAAACGAAAAACATTAAAACTAACTATTTTTTAAATAAATACAACTTTTTACATCAAAACAAAAACAAAATACATCAAAATAACTACTCCGGAGGTGGCTGATCCGCAGCATCGTTGGCTGCCTCGTCACCATCTACCGGCAACCTCAGAAAAGGGACAATCTCCGGGCAAGGCGGATGAATAATCCCCTATGATGCAGCCCATGTGCTGCTAAGCTCCCTCTGCCACAGATGCATAGCGTGCATCTCACGAAGCAAATGCATGGACTCGGCCATAAACTCCCCGATATGTGGAATCTGCTGGATAATAGTACTCGGCGGCGGTGGCGTCTGTTGTGGAGGGCCTTGCTGTCGCGCTCCGAGCTGCTGCTGCTCCTCCCTCTCCTCCCCATCAACCTTAAACGGAGGATGGAATATCGTCCGACCGCCATCAGTGGACCATCGTAGGTTGCCGTCAAAACTAGCGGTAATACCCATGGCCAACACAGTCTGGCGGCCTAATATCCACGGCGGGCGTCACTCGTCTGCCGCGCAAGTAGCGCATCAGTGTATATCCCTAAACGGGAGGCAATGACGGTGATATACGTCCTGCAAACTATAGGGCTATTCATCTGTAAATAATCAAATAAGAAATAAATAAATTAATTAATACTATTCGTAACAATTAATAATTAAATAATAAATAAACAAAATGAGGTAAATGATATATTACCTTCCCCGTAACAATAGAAAGTAGATAAGCTGTCATACAATAAGCAAGATTAACCCTCCTAGGGCTAATCAGAGCTCGTAAAAAAAGACATCTCCGAGCGACACCTGCTCGGTGCTCTGGTCGCGCCCGGCAATGGTGCGGACAATGCATCGATACAGATATCAGTGCAAAGGATCTCTGATAGAAGTCGCGCAAATAGCGCCTTCCCATCGTTGATTCGAGATGGTCGGCCACCATCCCACCAGAGGTCCAGGCTCAGATCCGAGATGGACAAGGGGGTCATCTTTAGATGTGGCAGGAGTGAATAAAAATGTAGACAGAAACTCCAATGTAAGTTCCCGGTGGGCCCTTCTATATCCAAAGTCGAACATATGCCGTCATGGTGTCGAGTCCTCGGCCCCAACGAGCGCCTCAACACGCTTCAAATCACCCATTGACACCAACACCTCCCAGTCGATGGAACAGGTCCCTTATAGGGGCCGACCTAACAACCTCCAAAACCATCTATGCGTCGTGGTCTCTCGCGGAAACTGAAGATGCGGGTGAGGGTTTAAAAAATCACCCTGACCCTTAGGCTCGGTATTAGGACGCGCACGCTTACGCGGCGGCATAATCTATTAAAAATTTATTTTAAAAAAACAAATTATATTCAAAGTAAAAAAAAGGTTACGGGCCGTGAAGATCCTCACAGCCCGTAACCCTTTGAAAGGTTTAAGAGGTTACGAGCCGAGAGGTAACTTCACGGCTCGTAAGCTTTTAAAACTTTCAAAGGGTTACGGGCCATGAGGTTATTTCATGGCTCGTAACCTCTTTATCCAAAAAAGGTAACGAGCCGTGAAGTCACTTCACGGCCCGTAACCAACTGAAATTTCTACAAATTTTTGAATTCTAATTTTAATTTTTACAATATTAAAGTGTAATTAGATAAATTAAAAAGGAAATTAGTTACGTACCTGATAATAGAAGAATAATGCAGTAAAATGGGATCGTAAAGTAGAGGGTCGTATCAGAGAGAATAGTAATCATGAAACTGGACGTGAATGGATTTACTGGACGTGAAGCATATATATTAAAAGCTTCATGACCTGTGAAGAGTCTCACAGCCCGTAAAGATATTATTCACGGCCTGTGAAACGTCTCACGGTCGTGAACTATTTTGTAATTAATTTTATAACCGTTGAACATTCATGAGTCGTAAGGCCCATCATGGTCATTATGATTAAATTTCAAAACATATTCGTTGGGCTTAACGGCCCGTGAAGTGAGTCACGGTCGTAAGCGTAAACGTCCCAAAATAGATCTGTTGATCTTAACGGCCCGTGAAACTCTTCACGGGCCGTAAAGTTTTTAAAAAAAATTAAAAAATATATTTTTTTCATCTATAAATACTAATATATTTACACACAAAAAATGCACTCAAACATCAGAATCCTAACATATTTACAAACAATATGATTTCGACAAGTTCTACATTAAGTTCACCATCAAATACTTCACAACATCAAAATCCTTGGACTGATGAAGAAGATGTCACTTTAGCAAGATCGTGTCTAGAAAATTCGGGTACTATTTTCGGGGAGTGTTCAATTGATTGGAATCATGTATCAAAGCGTTTTCATCAAACTCTAGAACGTGATGAGTATCGAACCACTCACAACATCAAATGGTTCGACTTGAAGAGAAAGATCTCGATATTTCACTCAATATACGATAATGTTTACGACAACCGAAACACGTGATCCAGACATTATGGAAAGGGCTCAAAAACAATATCGGCGAAGAATCGGAACATCTTTTAATCATGTTGCATCTTGGAACTTTCTTAAAAATCAACAAGATTAAAGATTGTATTTCGAGTTAGTTTTATGTTATTTTTATTAAATTGTATGAATAATATTATATATAATCAAATAAAAATATTATTTATTAAATAATTACATTGTTCGTCTTGAATATTGTTCATCTGCCATAAATCGTCGAAATCTAAGGCAAGCATCTTGTAAATTATTTTCATGCCACTCTAAAGATCTATTTTGAACCAGTTTACGTAATAACATACAAATAACAACTCATGCATCTCGACCAATATGACCTGCATTTGAAGGCCACACAATTTCACCAGACACTAACAATTCGTCAATTCTTCTTGCCCAAAGTGCTGCCAATAACATATACATGCAATAAAATAAAGGAAATATGATTCAAATTGTACAATAATAGCCCGAACATTACGATGAACGCACCACGAATCATACATGTATTTGGACGACATTCATATGGAAAGAATATATGAACTTGTAGTGTGCAGAATCGATTTTGGTCTCTCAACACAATTGTAGTATCTCAAACTCACTAAGTCATACTCGGATTGATGATGCAGAATCCTCTAAGAGTTGATAATAATATATTAAGTAAACAAACACAAAAGAAAGGTTTTCAAGATATTTGTATATATTACTTCTCAACTCAAAGTGTTACAAGATCTTACAAGCATGTTTTCTAAGGTTACAATGAGAAACTATATATACTACTATCTACAACCGGATATACTTTGATACCAGCTGGAAACTTACGACTAAACAAATACTATATTGCTAGAAGTAAGGCATCTAAGATAAAATACTATCTAAGAGTTGGTAGTCATGACATGTCCATGACTTACCTTTTGTCACCAACTAAAGTTGGTAACTGTACTAACTGATAAGGGATGAACAGTAGAATAAAGTATGGTCAACTACATGGGTGTGGGAAAGGAGCATGCAGTATCTTAGAGGTTGCAGTGGTGTGTCAAAGGAAACATACTTATGTCCACTGGTTCATAGTAGGTTCTTCCGAAGGTTAACTGGCTTCGGAAGAACAAGTTCTTCCGAAGCCACTTATACTTTGGAAGAGGCTACTTCTTCCGAGGCTTGAGTTGATCTCCAGGATTTCATGCTTCGGAAGTCATTGCCTTGAATTCTTCTAAGTGTTGAACTTTGGAAGAAAGAAGAATTTGTCTTCGGAAGCCATACTTTCTCTTCGGAAGCTCTTTCACACTTGTCCTTTGGAAGTTCTGCATTTGCCTTCGGAAGTTCCTTTTACAGTTGCACCAAAATTGTCTAAGTGTTTGTTTTGGTTGCACCAGCCTTACTTGATCCAACATAGTGACTCCATAGAAATCTTAAAAAGATACCAATTTTCATCGTTATTAGCGATCGGTACGTACACCTATAAAAATAAAATCACAAGGATTTATTTTTTTAGTCAAATTAAATCACAACTATAACACGAAAACAATATTACCGTATTAACTTCCCATGACGCAGGAAATATATCGCTGCTCCCGTTTGCATATTTATTACCATCAACGGATCCCATGTATATTAATTTAAACCACTCAAATGGAAGAATCGTCCAACGATCAGTACTCGGCAACTCTTTTGTTCTACTTATTTCTTCAAATCGCCAGATCATCAGTTTATTTGTCTACGCCCGAATATGCTATAAATAACAATAAAATATATATTAAAACAATTAATTTTTTTTGACAATTTCTTATTTAAAATCCTACATCTAAACACAAAGTTGTGTTTCCAAGTAGCCCTTGCTAAAATTGTAAGTGGAGATTCACAAACACCCATGTAATATACCCTACATAATTGAGCATCTCCGTTTCGTAAAAAGTGCATAATATTCCAAGACCAATTTTTGCCATTCTGTCAATTATTGTTATCAATTGGTTTTGGAATATTTTTAACAATTACACATAAATTAGAAGCAAATTCATTCGCACGCCTTTTATTATTTCCCCGATTTGACATTTTACTTATCTCAATTGAAATTGTTTCATAAAAAAACTAACATGTATCCCTATATATATCATTAAATATAGAATATTATATCAAATCAAATAATTGATACATGTTTTACGAAAAATAATATGTCACGTCAAATAATTATAAAAAAAGAATAATCACGAAAACCGATAAATAATTAATAAAAACAAAATACTCGGATAACTTTCACGGCCCGTGAAAGGTTTCACAGGCCGTGAATCACTACCTTCACGAGCCGTAAAACGTGACACAGATAATGTTTTACGGTCCGTTACTTTACTTCACGGTCGTGACTGATTAAATCTAATATTTAATATGTCGCGTACACTTTACGGCCCGTAAGGGTCTTCACGGGCCGTAAAGGTAAGTCAAAGGGTGTGTGTTTAACACCTAATAGGGTGTCTTCATATCTCACCTCTTTATTTTATTCAAGTGACTATAACTAAAATAAGAAGAATGGCTAGCACATCAAGTAATTCCACCAATGACGTATAATATTTAGTTATTTTATATACTTGTGTGATTTAATTGGTTTATTTGTTTACCTTCTAACATAAATTAATATGTCATTTTAAGGTGTTCAGATATTGTGAAGATCTAACGACTTGGGTGTAGAACATGGCACGCTCTCTCAGCTTTGTTATCGTTACTACACGATCAAGGGCACATGGCACGCTCTCTCAGTTTGTTATCTTTATTACACGCTTAAGGGCAAACCGTCTTCGCTACACATCAAAAGTTATACTTGGTTGTGAGCGTGGTGGTGAATCCCAAACTAAACAAAGAGAGATTACAAATGACCCTACTAAAGATTTTGGAACCAAAAAAATTAATTGTCCAATTGAATTGGTGGGAAAGTATTCAAAGACGCATGGTGTTTGGGACGATATTCATAATCACCCACCCGCATCATATATGGACGATCATGCATATGCAATACCATTGTCTCATAACGAAACTCATATGGTGCAAGATCAGAAAAGGTTAAATGTAAAACCACGTGATATTCTAACAACATTGAAGAAGAAAAAAACGAATAACGTGTCTTCGCTAAAGACCATATACAATGTTCGTTAGCTTCAGTTGAACGAGCAAGGAGGTAGAATGCCAATGCAAAATATTATGTACATTTTATAAAGTAAAGGATATATTTTTTCAGATTCGCAAAAACAAAAAAAACTAATGAGTTGGAAAAATTATTTTTTTATTCATCCACATCATTAATGTATGTGGCAAACATTTCCAAATATGGTGTTAATGGATGCTAGATATATGACAAATAAGAATAATTTACCTCTTCTTAAAACTATTGATGTTGCTTCAACAAATAAGACATTTTGTATTGCATTTGCATTTATGAGCATTAAGAAGAAAAACAACTACATTTGGGCATTATATTGTCTAAAGTTGACTATTAACGAGTCTTTTTCCTCTCGTGTTATTGTTACGGATAAAGATTTAGCTTTGATAAAAGCATGTGCATTTTCACAAAGTAATCATTTACTTTGTAGATGACATATCAAAACTGATATCAAAAAGCATTGCAAGCCGCGTATTAAGTCACATCAGACTTGGGTTTCTTTTTTTCGGATGTGGAATGCATTAAGTTTGTCTCCGAAGAATACTACACACATGCAAAATTATGCGGAATTTAAAGCATTATTATATGATTATCTAGGTATTATTCATGTTAATTTTCATATCTTATCATATTTTACATTCATATATCCGGTCAAACTAATTTCATTCTTATAATTTTCACATTTACTTGTTCTTCACTCTAATAATTTTCACATTTACTTGTTCTTCACTCTTATAATTTTCACATAAGTGTTCTTGGTTATCTTGATAAGTTTGCAGAATCGTTTATGTCATTATGGACAGAAAAACATCTAAACTTTGAAAAGCCAACAACTAATAGAGTTGAAAGTGAACATGCAAAGCTAAAATACCACTTGGATTCTACAAAATGTGATTTAGACAAAGTTATACTTGTTATTGAGGATATTGTCAAATCACAAGAAACCACTGTTAAAGAAAGTCATGAAAGAGGTAGGATTCTTCGCAAGCGTAAATATAACCAACCAATTTTTATAAAATTGCATGGTTTTGTTTCACATCATGCCATGAAAAAATAATAGCAGAAGTTAACTGATCGCAAGGCTTTGTACTAACTCTGAACAATTGTGGTTGCTAGTTACGATCAAGTTTTGGGTTACCATGTGCTCATGAACTTGCAATGTATGTGAATGAAGGTTTACATGTTCTCATAGTCCACCTAACGATTTTAGACGCCCGAATCATACTAAAAACTGAGGTCTTTTCAAATAAGAATTGGTAAAACCTTCTTCCTTCATCCAGGCTTGCGACCGACAATAATAAACTAAAAGATTTAGTAATGATATAGTGATCTAAAGAAAAAACATATTGTTTTTTTATTCACAAGGACATATTCGAATTCAACTTGATGTTACAAGTAAAAAAACCAAAACAATTAACAAAAGGCAACCTAAATTAATTCTCTTTGGCCTATGTGCCTTGCAGATTCTTTTAAACAAATCTAAATGCCTAAACACCAAAAAAAAAAAAAAGCCTAAATCTAAATGCATAATCACCAAAAAGCAACAATAAAGAAACAATTAATCAAAGCAACCTAAATCAATTGCTTACAATTCACAAAGAGTAACAAATCAATTATTCACATTCAAAAAAGAAAAACAAATTCACCAAATCAATATGAGTTGAACAAAATCAGTAATATAAATTACCACTAAAAAAAAGCAAAGAAACAAACTTAAGAATTTTGTTAACTAACCTTGATTTCATAAACAAAGATAAAACTAACCTTAACTTTTTGAACAAAGAAGGCAAAAAGTTGAAAAAGGATTGCCGCTTGAGTGCTTGATTCCTCAATCCCACTAATCGGAGTTGGGAGATTATGATGCCTAATCAAGTGGTGGTTGGTGTTTAATCTAAATACCGAATCGAGATTAAGGGTGAGAGATGAAGAAAATTTTGTCCAATCGCTACTAGTATTGTCTCTTCGGATGATGGGATTGACTCTCTAGAGTGTTCGACTTTTGGTTCACGTAATCAGGTTTAAAAATGGTTGTTGGACTGCTTATCGATCTATTTATACTAATAATAAAAGGTCCTGAGTTGCAACTTGTCATAATATTAGACTTACTAGGCCTAATTTTCTCGTTTATCTCTCATATTAAATATTTACATTAACTACCAATTATATTATTTAATTCTTTTTTAGATTAAAATAGTTTTTAATAAATTATAAAATAATTTCTAAAGAAACAATCTTTTGTATAGCGTAAGTAATTTTTAAAATATCATACCTTTTTAAAAATACAATATATTTAAAATCAATGTTTTTAGAAATTAATTTTTTATGAACCATAAAAAGTTAAATTTCAAAGTTATAATAAGAAAATTTTAGAAAATGACAGTTTTTTAAAAAGTTTTGATATAGAACGAATTTTTAAAATTTTATTTTATCATTTTTATAAAATGACATTTTTTAAACGTTTTGATTTAGAACGAAATTTCTAAATTTTTTTAGATAAAAAAAATTTTAAATAAAAGTCAAAAGAAATTAATGTTCTATTACTTATAGTCATTACTCATACATAGTTTCAATTATATCATATTTCAAAATATCATTTTATATCTAATAATTTTTCATTACTAATTATTTAATATTTTATTTATTCAAACAATGTAATACACGAAAATTTAACCTAGTATAAGTAATATTACGTAGAAAATAATGGCCCAAGATAACTTTGTCTAAACTCAAAAGCCCAATCTTTTTTTTAAACGATGGCATTGTTTTCGAAGGCCCCAAACCCAATGCGTCACACTTTTTTCATATGGGTCGGCCCTGCATGTTCTACTATATTCAAATGTTATTGCTTGTTTTTCAAATGATTTTACTTCATTTTTATTTATAATATTTTGTTAATATTTAAGTATCAATTCAAAACATTTAACTATTTCCAACGAGCCACAAATCATTGCTTGAATACTCTGCTAACAACTATTTATTAATGTGTGGCTAGCACACTTGGTAGAAACTTTATCTTTTAAAGGAAATGTTCTGGGTTAAAATCCAGACATAGTGTAAGTGATGTAATTTAACTGTAGCAGTAGAATAAATTTGTGTTAAGAAAACAAATAATCCGCTAACGGTAGACCGAATAATTCCTTTTGCATTTATAGTAACACAAGTATGCAATATGAAAGAATGTAGCATCATAAAGCCCCCAAAGTAGCAGAAGATGTTTCTTATTCTTCATGCCCTCTCTTTGTCCCAAACTATGATTGGATGAGCCATATCTAAAATGCACAATATAAATGATTAATAATCCTTTTTTGTGGCAAATATATAAAAGATATCATACATTGCTTTGAAGTTTGACTGACTATTTTTCGGTTTGAACAATAGATTATAGGAATTATGTTGAAGGAAATCTTAGAAATATCAACAATAGATTGACCAAAAGCGTATTAAACTCTATAAATACTAGGTGTAGTGTAATAGTGTATACACGAAGTTGTAGTTATTACATTGTGTTTTGTATTGTTACGATGTTATGACATAACAAAAGACAACTGGTGATTTAAGCAAGTGAAAAGCTAACATGTTATATAAATTTGTTTATACGTTATGTAAAGTTAAGTCAGATTTGATAACAAGTACACAGGAAAAAATACGAACATTTTTTAATATATTACTATAATTACATATAAAGATGGAAGATCCATTAAATGAATACAGATAGTGTGTTAGTTTTATGAATCTTTCTTGAAACATATTATATTCTTTAAACTTCATACAACTTTTAAACCAATAAAAAATGGCGTTCTTTTAAAAGCAATCAAACCCATAGTTCCAATATAATCATGATATCTTTTCTCAAAGTAGTAGCATATTTACAAAATGGTTTAACTAGAAATGAACCTAACACCTAACCAAACATTTTGAGTTTCTTTCAAATGCCAATACGTTGAACCATGGCTAAACCACCGCGTTCAACCTAATCGTTGCTCGGTCACCGCCATCAAAAACCTTAGCCGGAGCCAAAGACCGCCTACAATTTGGGCACGAGGTATGTTCCTTTAGCCACTTATCGACACACTTGACATGAAACTCATGGTTACATTCGGGCAACACTCTCACCTTCTCCCCATTCACAAAATCCCCGAGACATATCGAGCATTCAGTGGCCGAACCGCCATCCCTCCTCAACCGGAACACCGCCACTGGAATCTTTTTTAGCTCACGTTTCTCGAGGCCAATATTTTGTACATTTGTTGTTGCCTCTATGGACTCACGTCTTCGTCTTAAATACATGTGTATTACAGAATTTAACAAAAGCGCGGCTACTAATGCACATAACAAAGCCGCGAGCATCACCATCATGTCTGCATCGAAATTAGATTCCTCAGACGGGGAAGAATCGTCGGTGTTGTCCCCGTCCATCGGGTAAGGTGTCAAAAGAACACGACGGTTTAAATCGACCATGGTTTTTCTGTTATCTTGGACTCTAGTTAATTAGAAGGAGAGAGACCACTTTTGTTTTGAAGATGTTGGTTTGTGTGTATATAACCATAAAATGATCATTGTTTTGGTTACCTAATAACCACTACCAAATCCAATATCACCCTTTGTGAATTTGTTTAGGATCTCCATGCTTTTAGCTCATTCTTTATATTTTATTGTAAGCAAGTAAAACTTTTACTTTATTACTTTCTAGAAATTTCCAATATGTTAAGAAGTTAAAGTGAATGAATTTTTTTTTTGATTAATAAGCATGCATGAATATTACAATTTTTCTTTTTAATATATTATTTTGAGGTCAAAATAATGTAGCAAAGTCAATGGCTTAAGGTTTGTAGAGGGAGGTTAGGTAAAGGGTGTGAGGTTTTCCTAATAATTGTTGTAGTTGTTAGGGTTAGGCAATCAAATTTATTGCATTTAGTGGTTTGGCTCACTTCCAAATACTTAAAAACTTTATTGAAGTTTTCAAAATCTAAGTAAGTTTGTTTATCACTAAAAAGTGTCACTATTTAGTAACAACGCCAATTATTGTTACACTCTTCTCATATATATCATAAAAGATTAAATTATTATCCAGAAATTGTTAAATTTAAGTCGGTTAATATGATCCGTTTCGTAAATATTCATATAGATTTGGCTATATGTTCATGTTTTTCAAAAGATTTATTGGGGACCAATAATTAACATGCCTGGTTGGGATGACATCGTTGCAAAATTAAACCAAAAATATAAAAAAAAGTTTACTTTAATTTCCAAAAACATGTTTCTTTAACTATTATAGAAAATATAGAATGACCAAATTTTTGGTTCGACAAAAGCAGAAAGCATAAATCCCACAAGGCAACTTTAGATAGTATGTTAGGAAAAATCAAGAGGAACTAGCTTTTACAAGATGTGGTAATGGACCAATTATAAAACGAGATTTGATAGCACTAGTCTAAAGCTTATTACAGAGGATTGTTTAATAACAAGTTTGCGTACTAAATGTTTTTTGTAACAGGTTAGGGTATTATGTTTTCAAATTTTATAACAACAATGGGTACTAAGACTAACTGATGTTAGTTTTTCTATTAAATTCAAATAAAATGACTAAAATACTTTTTGAGTAACTACTTTTGTAATTTCATAACTCTCTTTTATCTAGGGACCATTTTTGTAATTACCTATAACTTAAAAAAACCCAACCCCACCCATCCACCCCACCCACATCTCTTCAAAATATCAGACCACCATGAGCGATTCACCATCGGCGTTACCAACTGTGCATCGCTGCGGCCGATCACCATCGTGCGTAACTTTCAAATTCTAGACAATTTAACCCACCATCGCCACCCACCACCTGGTCCTATCATTAGTGACTAAATGTATGGATGGGATTTCAAGATTGAAATTAGGGTTTTTGTAAATTAGGTTTCTTGGTGTTTGTTTTTGTTTACAGAGGCAAGTCAGAGAATGGGTTGTTTTAGGCGGCGATGGTTGGTTATAACCAGTTGTGATGGCTTAGTTGACAGATCTGGTGGGTGGTGGGTGATGGTTGGAGATTAGGGTTAACATTTGAAAAGGAAATGGCGATTTAGTGATGATGGGCGACGACGATGATGATAATGATGAGGGTTCAATGCTGCAGATGGTGGGTGGCGGTTGTTGGTAGCTGGTGGGTGGTTTGTTGAAGATTAGGGTTTTACAGGGGAAAGGAAAGGGGTTTTAGTGATGAAGGTCTATGGTGATGATAACGAGAGTATAAGAGATGTGATGTGTTGATGACCGGTGGTGATGGCCGATGGTGATGGTCGGCGGGAGGTGGTGTAATTCAATTTATATATATATATATATATATATATATATATATATATATATATATATATATATATATATATATATATATATATATATATATATATATATATATATATATATATATTATTTTAATTAAATCACACAAATAATCCCTCTAATTTACATAAATAGTCCTATAATATGAAAAGACTAAACTGCCCTTAAACTTAACAGAAAATCTAACGTTTGTTAGTGTTAATACTGAACCTTGTTACAAAATTAAAAGTGAATACTCAAACCTGTAATATTTTTTTTGCTTAGTACCCAAACTTGTTATTTTTCATGAACCAGAGGGACCATTTATGTAATTAACTCTTTTCTTTGTTAACCCTTGTTTATTACGATAACCTGTTAACCTAATTTACACCATAATTATGTAGTGTAACTAACTTTTATACTGCATTACACAACTAATTTAGCAATCTTCACCCCACTTTCAAAATTTCCCTTTCTTTTTGTAAAAACTTCATCCTTTCTTTAAAAATATTTTTAACTTTTTTGTATGATGTTAAAAAAATAAAACATAAAAAATATGGTTTTAATATCTTAAATTCAAGTATAGTCTTGCGATATTTTTAAAATTTTTTAATGATCGTTGTGAACCACTAGTTTTACCACTTTAACTCTAACTTACATCGTCAACGTTGCCTGCTGTGGATTAACATTTCATCTCTATCCTAGATTTTTAATCTTCATGTGCCTGATACTCGTTATGAGTTTGTCGTGGGTTTTCTCATTAAGTAAGATATACATGACTACAAGCTTATGATCTTATTCTGCTAAAGTTATTCGTTGGTTTTTCTATGTCTTTAGTAGATACAAGTTTTTATAAAATAAAGACAAATTGGATTTTAATAATCCAAACTATTATCTATTGCCCGATAATAATCCATACTATCAATTTGACCGCTAACACTCCTAACTTTCACTTTTATTACCAACAACGCTTTAATAATAGAACTATTTATTAACATTTTAGGACTATATACTATGGTAATCTATTCGGTTTTGATGAGAGAAAAAGTAAGTACTTGATCGTTTTTAGTAATCACACGGCATCACTAAATACTATACTCGTCACGAACCCAAGGATTTTATTTTATTTTTGTAAAAATATCATACCCGAACATCTGTCTCCGCTCCGATATTTAGGTTTCTTTGTGGAATTCTGGTATTTCTGATTAGTAAGACTAAGTGCAAAAGTCAGATATCCAACAACTTGGCCCATGAAAAACTTTTGGGTTTTTCAAACTGTCCTAAGCCCAGTCTTTTTATGGCCCACATTCCTAAGACCGCTATTTTAACAAATTCAGTTGACCATGGCGTAATTTACACGAGCCCAACGTTGCTATATAAGTATTAAGACTCGCGCGTTGCGATGACGAAATTAAACCACGAAGAAACTTGACGTCAAAACAATTAAAAAATAAGTACACCGATTCTCAAGCATCATGACTTGAGTCACACGTCGTGACTCAAGTTTCATACGATGTGGAGTAAACCTTACTCAATTTTGAATAGAATTATTGTTATATCATCGTTTGTCAAATTCATGAATAAATTTAAATTATGGTAAACACTACAGTCGTGAATTTATGTCGATGAAAGTTAAAAAAATATATATAAAAAACAACTCAAAAGGTACATAATAAACAAACATTTAAACATTTTATATTTGATGCGTGTCATTTCCAAAAAATCTACGTCTGAGCATAGGCGAACTCGAATTTATACCGACACGTACATAAAAATTTAAAAATATATATATATAAAACTAGTTTTATTAGTAAAAATATGCAGGGGTAAACTTGAAACTTTAGAAACTTAAGGAAAAAGTAACATTTTATAAAGTTTTTAAAAAGTTAAGGTGATAAAAGTATTAATCATAAAATGGAGAGACCATTGGCTGATGGGAAAAGTCTCCGGCCATGGTTCTTACATATATTAGGTTGCAAACGAGTCGGGCTGCTCGCAAACTACTCGAGATTTGTAACGATTCCTTAAGTCTGATGCAACCCAAAACATCCAAAGTGTCTCTGCAACATGCACTAAGTACTGAAGTATAGAATGCTTCGGAAGTTTTACACAATGCACTAGAAAATACTCTAAGTGTAAAATCTTCCGAAGCCAAGACCAATATCTTCCGAAGCCAAACATGAAGTCTTCCGAAGCCTCAGAGACAAAGTCTTCCGAAGCTTCAACCTATGAAGACAGATTTCTTCCGAAGACTTTTAGTATACATGCTTTATCTGATGTACTGTTCCATAAAGCACCTTTCCTCTGCATCTCTGTAAAGTCACCAACTTACATGAGTTGGTGAAAAGGTCCATGCTTTTTGTAACTGTACATTGAGGTCTTGAGTCTGTAACTTTCTACTTTATGTACTTTATCCTTTTTGTAATGTATAAGGATGTGAGCTATGGCATGTCATAGTCACAAGGTCAAAAGGCAGATATGCCTTTTGATCCTACAATTGATTTTGTTAGTGTCTAGTCAATTGTATCCAGCTGGCTTTCAAAGTATAGCCGGCTGTAGGTTGTAGTATAAGTATTTCAAGTTCTTGTATCTTTCTTTATATTTTGTAACACTTGTAAAAGAACTTGAGAAAGCAATATACTGCCTCCTTGAAACCCAACTCTCTTGTTCTGTCTTTTTACTTTACTTGTGTTCTTTGTATCACCTTGGTTAATCCAGTTCACTGTTTGATTAAAGTTTAGTTGCTCTCCTCATTGTGTTGTTGTGTTGTAATTGTGTTCAAGCCCTTAAACGGTCCTGCAATTGGTATCAGAGCTTTCCAGGCTCTTGATATAAGATCTCACCATCTTAAGATCCCTCACACACACAAAAACTAAACTCTCCAAATGGCCTCCATCTCAAAGACTGATATGGAGACTGGAACCATGAACAAATCCCCACTGCTCACTCTTGATGATTTTGACACCTGGTGTATGAGAATGGAAGGTTTCATCAGGTCTCTTGATTCAAGAATGTGAGAATCTGTTGAGAACGGACCTTTCATACCCAGCACTCCCTCTGCTACTGGTGCTGGTATGATTCCAAAAGATGTGGCCAACTACTCAGATGAAGATAGAAAAAGAGTAGAGATTGATAGGAAGGCCATGACTGCTCTTCAGACTGCTCTCCCAAACTCTGTATACAGAGGTTTCAAGAAGTGCAAAATAGCTAAACAGCTGTGGGATGCACTGAAGCTGATGTGTGAAGGCTCCTCTGAAGCCAAGGAGAACAAGAAGGATCTTCTGAAGCAGCAGTTTGAAAACTTCACCTTCAAAGCAGGTGAAACCATGACTCAACAATACTTCAGGTATGTTGAGATAGTGGATACCCCAGTGGATGGAGGAGTTCCTCTTGAGAACAGGGACATTGTAAGGAAGTTCATGTCCTCACTTCCTAGGCAATAGACACACTATTGTTTGGTGATCAAGAGGACTGAGAACCTTAAAACTCTTACTCTGACAGAGTTGTATGGGATTCTCAGTGGATACCAGATGGAGATGAACATGCAAGGTTCATCTGGCAACTCCAACAATCAAATGGGTTCAGCCCTTCATGTGGTTGAAAGGGACAGCATAGAACCCCAATATCATCTCATATGCTACCCTGACAACTCACAAAAGGGTCCTTTCATCACCTTCCCGGAGACACCAAGGGAGAACTTTACTCGAGGAAGCCCATTCCAAGAGACAAGTTCTTCTCAAGCCTTTGTGTCTACTGATGAAAGCTGTGGGAACTCTCTCTTCACTCATGAAGACCTGGACTGTATTCATCCAGATGACCTGGAATACATGGAGATAGTTCAGCAGATGGCTCTCCTCACTCACAGAGCCAAGAAGTTCTACAAGAGAACAGGAAGAAGGTTTCCAAGCAATGCTACCAGTGGAATGTTTGGGCTGGATAAAAGCAAAGTCAAGTGTTACAATTGTAACCTTATGGGCCACTTTGCTAGGGAGTGTAAGGCACCTAAAACAAATGGGGGCCAAACACAACCCAGACCAAAGTACACTGACAAAGCCCCTCAGAATGAGAAGCCAAAGCAACATGCTGCTGTTGCTGTTGAAGAGAGAGGCTTTGACTGGAGCTTTCAGGTGGAAGATGCTTCTCCAAACCAAGCACTGATGGCTGACGATGATGAAGCCAAGGTATTGGAACATCTCTGTGCTCCTGAATGCATTGCTAAAGTAAATAGATACAGGTCCTACAACTTAGAGATGAGATCTGATCTTGAGTCATTAAACATATTAAAATCTGATTTTAGAAAGTCTGAAATGATTACAAGTTAAAGATAGAGGACTTGGAGAAAACTATTTCAGTACTAAAACATGAACATACAGATTTTAGAACTCAGATCCAGGATCTTATAACTAAGATGACTGAGTGCCAGGTGAGCTTGTGATCAGCAAAGCCAAGGTAGAGAAGAGTGTTCTTGAAGAAGAGACCTTCAAGAACATGATATCCTCATCCCTGCACAACAAAGTGTGCTATCAAAATAGACAGGGACTGGGATCAAATGAGATAGCTCCTCCACACACAATCTTGTCTGTAAGATCTCCTAGGTGTGAAACTTGTGAAGATGAGCTTCCTCTCATAGATCCTATAAGTGAGGAGGATGAAGAAGTGATAGTGAAGAATTCCTCTGAGAAGAGTGAAGAAGAGGATTCTTCCAAGGGCCACTATCCTTCTGAGGAGAAGAAATCTACTGTGATGACCAAGTCCAAGAGAAAGAATTGATCAGGAAGAGCAAGAGGAAAGCAAAGAAGGCTCAAGAGATCAAGGCTACTTTTGATGCTAAGCAGAAACAAGTTTTTATCTCTGCAGGTTTCAAAGTAGTGAGGACTGAAGACATCAACCAAGACTCCTTAGCTAAGAGTCCTGGTTCTTGTTCAAATATCTCAGTGCAAAGAAGAAGACTGAGCTGCTGTGTACCACTGCTGCACAGCCTGGACCATCAAACTCCAAGAACAGTTCACAGCCTAAAGGAACTGTCTCAACATCTACCAAGATGAAGGTGGAGAAGGGATGTGACCAAAGCCAGTCTTGCTCACATAAGGAGACTCCTTTGAAGAAGAAAAAGTTATGTATCATGTGTGAAAGTACCTCTCACATTGCTAAGGATTGCCCATACAATCCTAAAAGTACTATCCACATGACCAATACAAAGACTTCAAAGAGTTTCAAGAAGTCTCAAGCTTCGGAAGGAAAGTCTGTTTTCTTCGGAAGCTCCAAATCAAAGAAGAAGGTAAATGGAAAATTACATTCGGAAGTAAAATTGGTCTCGGAAGAAAGGAGTTCTTCCGAAGCACTGAAGTCTACTGCAGTGACTGTAGAATCTTCCGAAGGTTCAGTCATCAAAACTTGTGAAGTCCCAAAAGCTTCTAAGGTTTTGAAGGTCAAGTCCAAGACTCCAAAGGTGGTGTGGAAGTCTAAGAAAGACCAAATGACTGAAGTTTCTCCATCAACAACAGCTGAAGATCCCCCTAGTACAACCATAGGATCTATTACTGTTGCATTACCTTCTATTACACTTAGTGAGCCCAAGACAAGTAAGGCTTGGGTTTCCAAATGTAACTAATCATTTTCTTTGTGCAGGAACAGCTCAAGACAAGCATGAATGTCTGGATAATTGACAGTGGCTGTTCCAGGCACATGACAGGCAATAGGTCTCTACTCCATAATTTTGAGAGAATTGATGGAGGACCAGTTGCTTTTGGAGGAGATGAAGGTGGCTACATTTCTGGAAGGGGCAAGGTCACAAATGGTAAGCTCAGCATTGAGAAGGTAAACTTTGTTAAGGAGCTTGGGTACAATCTTCTGATTGTATCCCAATTTTGTGATCAGAGTCATAACATGCTCTTTACTGAGCATGAGTGCATTGTTCTCAAGCCTGGAGTGGTCATTCCTCATGAGCATATCCTTCTCAGAGCCCCCAGGAAAGGGAACATGTACAAGATGGATTTGCAAGAAACATCTCCCTCTGGAGAAGTTTCATGCTTTCTATCTAAAGCAAATAGTGATGAGTCTTTCCTATGGCATAAAAGAATGTGCCATGTAAACTTTAAGAACATGAATAAATTAATTAAACATGATCTGGTAACTGGAATGCCAAAGAAAGAGTTTACAAGTGATGATCACTGTGTTGCATGCCTGAAAGGGAAGCAACACAAGGTATCTAACAAGCCTAAGGAAAAGAACTCCATCACTACTCCCCTACACTTGTTACATATGGATCTCTTTGGCCCCACCAGTGTATTGAGTCTAGGAAGGACCTCTTATTGTTTAGTGATCACAGATGACTTTACAAGATTCACTTGGGTTTTCTTTCTTAGAACTAAGGATGAAACCCCTGAGATTCTGAAGAATTTCATCTTAAAAGTTGAGAATCAATGTAATCACAAGGTCAAAACCATAAGATGTGATCAAGGAACTGAATTCAAGAACCAAATCCTTGATACATTTTATGATAAAAAGGTATTACAAGACAATATAGTGCTCCCAGGACTCCTCAGCAAAACGGAGTTGCTGAGAGGAGAAACAAGACACTTATTGAAGCTGCAAGAACTATGTTGTCTGACTCTAAACTACCCATCACCTTCTGGGCAGAGGCAGTTGTCACACCCCAACCTTGACGGCGGAAACGTCGAGGAGTGAGAGTTAAGATCGTTCACAGCCACATAACGCTATTAATAACTCAAATATAAATTCATCATAAGTTTCAATTGTCACACTACAAACATAAGTCTCAAAAGAATAAAAGCATAACATAAAATGTAACAAGTCATTCTTATTTTATTTATTTATCTAGGTCCATTCCTAGATGTGCAAGCTTCAAAGAGTAGATCACACACTTGAGGTATTCCTGAAACATGTTAAAAATAAAAGGGTCAACATAAAAATGTTGGTGAGCATTCCATAGTTTCAATACATAAGTATATAAAAGATGGCAATTCAAGTCATAAGTTAGTGAATCAAGTGATTAGGGATGTTATGAACAATGCAACAATCAAACCTTGATAATGTTTTACAAGTCTCAAACGTTAAAAGTATATAAGATCAACTAAGTGTACTTGGATCAACCAAGCAGGCTTGTCTTACCCATAGATCTATGACTTCGCTGGGCTAGCAATAGTTAATGATTTTACATATAACGTCATAACATGGTAACCACAAAAGTTCAACTAACCACAACTTTGCATGATGAATTGCCATAAAGATTACAAGTCTCAAATAAGTTTACAAGTGCAATGATAATAAGTTAACATGTTTCACCCCAAAGTGTGAAAATAAGCAAAAAGGGGTATGGAAATACTCACATGGATATAGGCATTACAAGATGATGTAAAAGATTAAAGTAAGATCCAAAAGATAAATCCAAAGTATCCATTACAAGCACCTAACATATATATTACAAGGTAAAGATTAAAGTTAATAATAAGTTTAACGTTCTACTAATGATTAGGGTTTTGATAGTTTTAAGGAGTTTTGACAAGTAACTAAATTTATAGAATACTTATTCTCATTTTAAACCCATTAGAAGAATTATATATGTATTTAAGTATTTTTAAAATGAAATTAAATATAATGATGAGGAGGTTCAATATATAATTAAGTCTTTTTAATTATCTAAGAATAATAAGAAAATAGCATTTTGATTAATAACACAATATTAATTAGCTAAAATATGTTTTATAATAATATTCTTAAATATTTTAAGTAATTATATATAATTACTACAATTATGAATTTAATTCTTTAAAGAATTAAGTGTTCATAAATATTTTTAAGTCCAATCAAATATAAATAAATGTTTAGTTAATTTAAAAGAAAACCTTTTGTAACAACTACTAAGTTTAAATATAAAAATTTAAATAAATACACTTTTTTTTAAAACAAACAATCATGATTTTAGAAGTAACGTTTGAATCAATGAAAATTTATTAATATGAACAATCATTTTAAATCCATTTTATAAGGAATAACTAAAAGATTTATATATATTTATATATATATATATATATATATATATATATATATATATATATATATATATATATATATATATATATATATATATATTTATGAATATATTTAAATTAGAAAAATTTCAGAAAATATTTTAGTGTCTAAAATCTTTATATTAATTATCAGAAATAATTTTTATATTAATTATAAATTTTCTGTAATTTTATATGTAATTAAAAAGGCTTAAAAATAATAAAACAAAACAAAAGGAGGTGCCCGGGTTCGAACCCGGGACCTCAAGGTGGACATTGTGCGGTTTTACCAATTAGGCTGGGCGCCTATTCCTGATAAACTTCCATTTCTATATGTTATAAACCAACTCAAACTGAAACCCCCAATCTCTAAGAACCCTAGAACAATCTTGAACCCAATCGAACATGAAATTGATATTGATACTCAAATTAAACTTGGGGCTTTGATTCCCTATGTGAAATCGAGCATAATGATGTGTGTAACTTACATGTTTGTATTCGAATTGATGATAAACCATAAGAAGAATAGCCGCGACATGAACGAGATCGAATCCTCCAATATGATGTTGTATTGATGAAATTAACCAGACGAAAAGCTTTAGAGAGTGTTAATGATAGTTAACCCTCAACCAATTTCGATTATTGAAGTCCAGAAGATTGCTTTCGGTTAAGTTGCAGGTTCGAGCATTATGCGATATACTTTGATGTGTTCGTGTGTGTTGTATATGAAATTGATGCTACAGAGGGCTTTAGCAGGTTAATTGTAACGTTTTCCCTTCCTCAAAAGATTCAATTCAATCCGTTTCATTTCAAACGAGTTATAGACTTGAATTAAAGTTTTCGGTTTTGATTTTCTTGTGTTAATGGTCGAATAAACACAATTAAACATGGCAACAGGTTCGAGTCGAGGTCGCGAAAGGGTCTGAATGGGTTAATTGCATTTATTTCGACGTTTTGATGTGTTTTGGTGTTCGCCGGAGGTTTGGCCGGAGGGCCGCCGGAGCCGGTACCGAGAAGACGGGGTTTGGGGGGATTTGGTTTGGGTTTCAAAAGTTTACACATTTAGTCCCTGAGGTTTTATGGTTTGTTATTTTATGTTTTAAAACTTTTATTTCAAGTATATGGAATTACATATTAGACCCTGGACTTTATAAAACCAAAATCAATTAATAAGTTAATTTATCTTTATAAGATCTTTATAAATCTTGTGAGTCTTATAAAAATTTTCATACTTTATTTATTTATTTTAATTAATAAAAAGAAACTCCTAGTTAATATCCCAACTTTATAAATTTATAAACTTTATTTATAACTTATAAAGTTTATTATAAATTGCTCAAATGATTAAATAAATAAAAATTAAATAAGACAATAGTCAAGATTGGTTAAATTACGCATTTAACTTATGATTCAATAAAATAAACAATATAGTTTTAATAATTTATTATTATTATTATTTTTTTTTTATCGGATGAAAGTTCAAAATGGATTCGGATTTGGGTTTATAATTTAAAACGGGCGGATGTTACAGCAGTCAATACTGCTTGCTATGTGCAAAACAGAGTTTTAGTAGTTAAGACACATGGTAAGACTCCTTATGAACTTTGGCACAAGAGAAAACCTTTCATTGGTTTTCTCAGGTCATTTGATGTCCCTGCACATCTTGAATACCAAGGATCAAATTGCCAAGTTTGCTGAGAAATCAGATGATGGACACTTCATTGGATACTCTTCCCAAGCTAAGGCTTATAGAGTATACAATCTCAGAACTAGAATTGTTGAGGAGTCAGTCAATGTGACTTTCAATGAACACACACCTTGTGTGGCTGGTTCTGGTCCTGATTGGCTGTTTGATCTTGATTTAGTTACCAACTGTTTTAACAAATCTTGTGAGCATGATTCAGGATCTGCAGAAAATTTAAATACAAGTGATCCTGATCCAAGATTTGAGCTAGGAAGACCCTCAACTCATACATCTTCAGCTCCAGTTGGAACTACTTCAGCAAATGAGGTCTCTATCAGCACTACAATGATAAATTCAGCTGATACATCTGGTATGCCTTCAAATTCCAGCTCAGAGCCTTCTCAACCAGATAAAGATACCTCAATTGTAGAAGACAATAATGGTGATGGTGATAGTGATCAAGAATTTCTTGATGCCAATAACCACACCATAGATGACAACATCAATGATGTCACACACTCATTGGATCAAGTTAATCTTGATAAGTGTGATATTGTGGAGGGTGAATCTTCCAGGCCAGATCTAAATTTCTCAAATTTGGATCTTTCTCAGCAACTTGCTGTGATCCCTCAGCTAAGGATCCACAAGTCTCACCCCACCACAAACATCATTGGAGATGTTGTCACAGGGGTAAGAACAAGAGGACAAACCCATGAAGCAAATGTTTGTCTTCACTCTTGTTTCTTATCTCAGATAGAGCCAAAGAAAGTTGATGAAGCTCTAAAGGATGGAAGTTGGGTTGAAGCTATGCAACAAGAGCTGCTTCAATTCAAAAGGCAGAAAGTTTGAAACCTTTGTCCTCTTCCTCATGGGAAGACTACCATTGGAACCAAATGGGTTTTTAGGAATAAGAAGGATGATAGAGGAATTATCATCAAGAACAAGGCAAGACTAGTTGTTCAAGGATACACACAAGAAGAAGAGATTGACTACACTGATGTCTTTGCTCCTGTAGCAAGATTAGAAGCTGTTAGAATATTCCTGTCATTTGTTGCATCCAAGAACTTCAAGGTCTTTCAACTTGATGTAAAGTGTGCTTTCTTATATGGAGTGATTGATGAAGAGGTTTATGTCAAACGGCCACCTGGTTTTGTAGACCCTGATCATCCTGATTATGTCTGCAAGCTTGACAAAGCTCTTTATGGGATGCATCAGGCACCCAAGAAGTGGTATGAGACACTGTCTGAGTATCTTTGTAAACATGGATACAGGAGATGTACTATAGATGGAACTCTCTTCATCAAAGGACAGGGAAATGATTATTGTTGGTTCAAGTATATGTAGATGACATCATCTTTGGTTCAACTAATCCAAAGCTCTGCAAAGACTTTGAGAAGCTGATGAAAGACAGATTTGAAATGAGTTCAATGGGAGAACTCAATTTCTTTCTGGGAATTCAAGTGAAGCAGGTTCATAAGTCAGTCAAAGTATATTCAAGACATACTCAAGAGATTCAACATAATTGATTGTAAGATTGCTAAGACACCCATAGCCAAAAACCATTCCCTTGGACCTGATCTTGAGGGGGAGTGTGTAGATAAACATTTATACAGGGCTATGATTGGGTCTCTTATGTATCTTACACTAGCAGGCCTGATATCATGTTTGCTACATGTATTTGTGCAAGATATCAAGCCAACCCTAAGATGTCTCACTTAATCACTGTCAAAAGGATTTTAAGATACCTCAAAGGTGCTTCAACACTTGGTCTATGGTATCCAAAGAATCCTAACTTCAATCTGTATGCTTATACAGATAGTGATTATGGTGGTTGCATCATGACTGCGAAAGTCTACATCTGGGGGATGTCAATTCCTTGGTGGAAGGGTTGTCTCATGGCAATGCAAGAAACAATCCTGTGTGTCTGCATCAACTGCTGAGGCTAAATACATTGCTGCTGCAAGCTGCTGTGCTCAAGTGCTTTGGATTCAAAATCAGATGCTAGACTATGGATTTAACTTCAAAGAGACTCCTATCCACATAGACAACAATAGTGCTATCTCTATCATGAGAACCCTGTGCAGCACTCAAGGACCAAACACATCAACATCAGGTATCATTTAATAAGAGATAACTATGAAAAGGGATTAATTAAACTAGTCAAAGTTCATACAGATGAACAATATGCTGATCTGTTCACAAAAGCTTTTGATGAACAGAGATTTAAATATCTGATATCAGCTATTGGGATGATTAACTTTGAGTAGACTTTTTCTTAAAACTAATTCTAATTATTTCTTCTTAAAATATGTGTGTCCTAAGTTGTCTAGTTCATCACTTCATAAGCTCATGTTTTCTTTGGATGTAAAATTATTTTTGAAGACTTTCCTTAGATTCTTAAAAATTTTCTGATACTTCGGAAGATAAGACTTTATCTTCGGAAGAAAAACATGTCTTCAAAGTAAATAACTGTCTAAGAGATTTTACCTTCGGAAGAAGTCTAAACCCATCTTCCAAAGCTTAAATTCTTATCTCAGACACTTATTTGTTTTTAAGGACTTTTTCCTTCCGAAGCAAAATTAACTCTCGAAAGCTTTGTTGATTCTTATACAAAGCATCCAAGGGTTTATTTCTCTTCCGAAGCATAAATTTTCAAGACTCTCAGGAAAATCTTCCGAAGCCATTTTAGCTTCGGAAGCTTTTTCATTAAAACTTCCGAAGACAATTTACCTTCGGAAGCTTTTCGAATTCCAAGAAAACTACTTTTTGAGCAAAAGTAAACTACCTTTTTCAGAGGTGGGACCGACTTCCGGATTTCAAAGTTTATCCTCTTTCATTAACTTTGGTTCAAATCCCTTTTCACATAAATACCCAACGGTTCCCCCTCTTCCTCACTATCTTCCTCAATTCCACTATTCCTCTAACCTAATTCTCTAAACCGCCTTTGCTTTCTACCTTTCTTCACCCTTAAGCTTCTGAAATGGCCAACCTTAACCGCAGAAACAACCCAGATTTCTCCATGCAACTTCACAGGCAACATAATCAAGTTGCTCTGTTAAGCTCTGAGAAAGATGCAAGTTTCTCAGAGATTTGCCAATTCTTAACTCTATCCAACTATTTCACCTCCCTGACCATTGATCCTACTCTATATGAGGATCACTTGCTTGAATTCTGGAAGACCTGCCAAGAGGTCATTATGGATGGGGAGAAGGCACTGTCTGCCACAGTGCAAGGGAGGACAATCTTCATCACTCCGGCCATCATTAACCAACATTTGCAGCTGGATGATGAAGAAGGTGAGTTGTCCTTCCCAAAGGAAGCTGTTAATCATTCCTTTGAGCAGATGGGCTATGAGGGAGATTTCTCTGTAAAGACCTTCAGGAAAGGGAAGGTCTCATCCCAGTGGAAATACCTGCTCCATGTGGTTATCCACAGCTTATCAAACAAGCATGGTGGATGGGACCAGATTCCTGAGGATCTCTCCTTTATAGTTCATGGAATGGTTCAGGGGGTCAAGTTCAGGTATTCTCAATTTGTTTATACTAATTTACTTGCAAACTTGGACTCCTTAGAGTATTACATGTTTCCTAGATATGTTCAACACATTCTCAACTGTGAACTGGGCTCACAGTTGAGGGAAACAAGTAATATTCTTAAATTGGGACAGATGAAGCCCGACATCTTTAAAATAATGAAGAAGCCAACTGTAGGCTTCTCAGGGGTAGAAACAGCCCTAGTCCCCAAAATGTTAGAGCTCATTGCTCAAGGTGACAACCTAGCAACACAAGCTAGTGTTGAACCCACACCTCTTTTATCCTTACCTCTCAAAAGACCACAAATCACCCTCACCTACCAAAGAAAATCCAAACGAACCCCTGCTCAGGCTATTGAGTCTGTGCAGGTCCCCATATACTCAACCTTACAGGAGGAAGTGGACACTAGAGCTCCCACTTCCCCTGAGGAGCAAACCACTCCCATTTCTTCACCTATCAGGGCTGAGGTTCCTCATGCTCACCCTGATGAGCTCACAAGCCCAACAGCCTTAAGCCTTCACTCTGAGTCTCAACACTCAAGTGAACAACCTTCAGGGGACAGTTACCATCCCCAGCCTTTAGATCTCAACCAACCAATTCCCAACCTATCCTTCTATATGATGAAACTTAGGATTCAGTGAGTACCATGAGTCTCTTTTCTCCTCCCCTACTCAAAGAGAGATGAGTACCTCTGACTCTCCTCAGTCTATCCCACATCAGTCACATGTTACTGAGGTGGACACTTCTGAACATGTTCAGGATGTCCATATGAAGAGGCTCTCACTTTTGAAAGTGATTACATCATTAAGACCTCAACCATGGCAACTCAGCCCACTGGCATCTCAACTGAGATTGCTAGTGAGCAGAGGAAAACCACCAGCCAAGAACCTCAAGCTGGTGGTGAGAGAGAAGACTTTGATCCAATCATCTCATCCCCCAATGATTCTTCTGATAAGAAGAGGGGAATTTGAGACTAAAGGTGCAGAAATTGTCAAAAACATGCTCCTACTTAGTCTCTAAGGTTAGTCACTTGGAATCTCAGGTGACTACCTTACATAACAGGGTCAATGATCAGCAACTTCAGATTTCATATCTAAAGGAAAAACTAGCTGGGAGACCTTTAAGGAGAGCTCAACCAGGAACACAAGAACCTGTGGAAGTGATTGACTTATCCTCCAGCTCACCTATGCAAGTGGGTGATGCTACCAAAAAGGGAGAGAAAGTTATTACAACCACAGAACCTGGGAGTTCTTCACAGAGAATGGACATAGAGGACTCACCATCCTCACTTGCTGTTGTGCATTCTCAGCAACTTCCTCAAGTTCACATTAATGTGGACTTTATAGACTCAATCATCAGGAGTCTCTTTGAGGAAGGAATACCAAGGGCTGTCTCATCTCCACCACAAGGAACTGCCAACTACATCATAAGGTGGAGGTATGATGCTGACAGAAGAGCCCTTATCCTTCATAGAGTTCAAGGGCAACAAGAAGTGTTTGATTTTCAAAGCCTGAACTTCTATGAAAGATTGGATCTAGTCAACATGCCACTTGTCAATCCAAGCAATTCAAGACAAGCTGACAGGTTGGCTCAAAGAATCCAAGATAGGATCCTTGCAGAGTTCACCCTAAGAAGGAGACTTAGGCAATCAGGCAATGTCATCGGTCAACTGGATGTTGAGGTGGACCCTAAGATTAGTTTCATAGGGGAAACCTTGACTGAAGGCCCAGTGACAGAACCTGAGACCCCTGTCTCATCATCAACAACTGCTGCAGAGGTTCAAACTCCTTCTGAGACACCTGCTGGTGAAGGTGTTTCTCAGCCTCTCTCTGGCCAGAACATGGAAGCTACACCAAGCAATGAAGGCCAAGCCTCTATCCACCCTGAGTCACAAAGGTCTGTTGGTGACAAAGGGAAAAGGATAATGACTCCTGAGGAAATTGAGGAGGAAGAGAGAGAGAGGAAAAGAAAGCTAAGGGGAGAAAGTTCTTCTGGGTCATCAAGCTTTATGCAAGCTGCAATCAGGGCTGCCCCCAGACCAAATACTCAAGATGATGAGTTAAGAGCAGTCAGGATTACTTATTTACAGACCAGGAACTATGATATTGATGAAATCATCTCCCTCCCCTTAGAAGAGTTAAATGAACTGGCTGACATGGAAGTGTCAAGAGAGATGAAGGAGAAAGAGGATGCAAGGCTACTTCTCCAATTCAAAGAGGAGAAGAGACAGAAAAGACTCTACAAGCATGCTCCCACTCTCTCTCCAGTTCAAGAAAGTCCTGCACAGAAAGATGTGGCTCCACAAGAACCTCAGGTAGATAAAGAAGAAGATAGGATCAAGATGATCAACTACCTGAGTGCCACAGGCTTCTATCAGGCAGATGCACTTCTTCCCCTGTCCTATGACTTCATTGAGTTTGAGTACCTAAAGCAACTTGAGCTTGAGCTAGTCAAAGAAAGAAAGACAACCAAAAGGAAGCTAAGGGAAGAAGCTGCAAAGTCAAGAGCCATCATTCAAAAGAGTGTAAAGAAGTCTGCTGACAGACAAAGGATGATGAGCTTCTTGAAGCTATATGGATTCTCCGGAAGGAGACTTGGCCCTATGTCTCTACCCACAATGGATGAGCATATAAGGGTGATCAAGCAGAAGATTAGGAGTGGTGAACTGATTGACTTGCACTCTCTTCCAAGTCAAGTCCCACCTGAAGTGGGGGTCAAGTTTGAACAACCTGAGACACCTCAACCAGAACCTCCAGCTGAGCCTCAGCAAGCTTCATCTTCTGATCCAAGGCAGGGTCAAGCTCCCTCTCCTTCTGAACCTGTGAGGGAGGAACACCCAACTGAGAAAGACAATGATGATCAACAAGGTGCTGCAGACCAGTCTTCTCAGTTAAAGTCATCTAAGAGGAAGAAGAGAATGGCTTCTAAACCAAAGACAAAGAAGAAGAAGCCTAAGTCATCTACCTCTACACCTCAGGCTGAATCAGATCAACCTGAGGAAGTGCATGATGAGGCAGCCTAATCAACTCCTATGCAAGTGGCTCCTCTAACAACTGAGACACCCATCTTGTCCTGGACTTACTCTACCAATCTAGAAAGATGGCATGTAATCAGAGATCAAGGTGTTGAGAATGTCTACTCCTGGCAAGACATAATCAACTTACCTCTGCTTGATCTCTTTGAAATGAGAAGATACTATGAGAGTCTTGATGATCCTGACCATCTAATGAAGAAAGGAATGGTCATGATTGTACTGAAGACTACCAATATCTGAAGATCTTCTAAGTGTTTTGGTAGCATCAGCCTAGGGGGAGTTTGTAAGGATTCCTTAAGTCTGATGCAACCCAAAACATCCAAAGTGTCTCTGCAACATGCACTAAGTACTGAAGTATAGAATGCTTCGGAAGTTTTACACAATGCACTAGAAAATACTCTAAGTGTAAAATCTTCCGAAGCCAAGACCAATATCTTCCGAAGCCAAACATGAAGTCTTCCGAAGCCTCAGAGACAAAGTCTTCCGAAGCTTCAACCTATGAAGACAGATTTCTTCCGAAGAGTTTTAGTATACATGCTTTATCTGATGTACTGTTCTATAAAGCACCTTTCCTCTGCATCTCTATAAAGTCACCAACTTACATGAGTTGGTGAAAAGGTCTATGCTTTTGGTAACTGTACATTGAGGTCTTGAGTCTGTAACTTTCTACTTTATGTACTTTATCCTTTTTGTAATGTATAAGGATGTGAGCTATGGCATGTCATAGTCACAAGGTCAAAAGGCAGATATGCCTTTTGATCCTACAATTGATTTTGTTAGTGTCTAGTCAATTGTATCCAGCTGGCTTTCAAAGTATAGCCGGCTGTAGGTTGTAGTATAAGTATTTCAAGTTTTGTATCTTTCTTTATGCTTTGTAACACTTGTAAAAGAACTTGAGAAAGCAATATACTGCCTCCTTGAAACCCAACTCTCTTGTTCAGTCTCTTTACTTTACTTGTGTTCTTTGTATCACCTTGGTTAATCCATTTCACTGTTTGATTAAAGTTTAGTTGCTCTCCTCATTGTGTTGTTGTGTTGTAATTGTGTTCAAGCCCTTAAACGGTCCTGCAAGATTGTATCGATAAAAAGCTCGAAACAAGCCTAGCCTTATCGATCTCGAGCCGAGCCCGAGCCTGAAAAAAGGCTCATGTAGTTATCGAGCCCGAGCCAGAGCTTCACATATTGAGCTCGATCTGGCTCGCGACCCTAAATAAGCCTTTTTAATATATATATATATATATATATATATATAATATATATATATATATATATATATATATATATATATATATATATATATATATATATATATATATATGTATATATATATATATGTATATATATATATATATATATATATATATATATATATATATATATATATATATGTGTGTGTGTGTGTGTGTGTGTGTTTATTTAATTTATTAGCTATATTTATATAAATTAATTTTATTACATATAGAATTATGATAAAACCAATTACACAGTTGTATAATATTATATATAAAATATATAAGTATAAATATATATAAAATTAAATATAAAAATATTAAAAAATAGTAACTAAATAATAAACAAGCCGAGGCCGAGCCGAGCTTTAAAAATAAAGCTCGAAACGAGCCAATCTCAAGCTCTCTTAAGCCAAAACAATTTGAGCTCGAGCTTATACGAGCTCGGGCTTAGCTCGACTTGTTTGCACCCTTACAATATATTAGTAAGGAGACTGATAGAAAGTTAGTTCATATTACTTCATAACTTAATAATAACTTCAAATAGACTTTGATCAATTCCTACATTTTAAGAAAATTATATAACTATTAAAACGTTGTGAGATTTGTGAGCATGAGCACTGTTCATTGGTGTTCGTTTACACATTTTCAAGCGACGAGTACAACACCTAAAACGACATAACACTTCTCATCATTTACACATTAATTACCTTAACGGTTTAACTTTTTAGTTTAACTACTTTGTCGTTTACACATTTAAGCCGATATATATTTTTATATATAATTCAATATTAATTTCTTTCAAAACGTAGAGTTCTTCGAAATAATGTCCATGTTATTGAAATACAAATGTAAAAATCGTCAAAACTGGTTTAATGTTTTAATTATGTCTTTAACAATTATAGATGAGCCCCCCTCCTCAGCCCCCCCCCCCCCCAACACACACACACACATTTCTTTCAAAGCGTCGATTTATGTTTGCTAGTTGCTTACTATATTTTGTATGACTATATTTAGAAAGCCAAATGTATGTTCAAAAGAGTTTAGCGACCATAGAAGGTGTCTGGGAAGCTTATTAAAATGATTTTGTGACATTTTTAGAATTTTAGAGTTTACAACTGAGAGGATTGTAAAAAACCTTGCCGACAAAAGTCGCAAAGACAGGTCATATTAAGAGGTAGTTGAGGGCTTGCATTAAAAAGAAATAAATGGGAATACCCATCTTTTCTTGAAGTTTTACATTATTTAGGAAACACAAAGTAAAAATAGGGTCCTAACTATAAAGACATCCACCCTGATAAATCGACACCCCCTATACGTCCCGTATGGGTCCATACGCGGCGTATAGGGTCGAATACACTAAAACCAAGGAAAATTCACGGGGCCTGTCAGAGAGCTATACGCCCATATAGCCTTATACAACAACCTATACGACACATATGGGCTATATGACGCGTATAGCGCATTCCGTCACTGGCTGCGAGGAAAAATTCAGGGGCTGACAGATTGCTATACGACACATATAGCCATATATGACACATATAGCTCTATACGACCCCACCTATACGACGTGTATGGGGCTATACGACACGTATAGAAATTTTGGGGTGTTGATTTAAAATATTGAGGTGTCTATTTAACCGGACCCTAAAAATATCTAGCCGTATGGGTTGTAGTTCAGTTATAAAAGACAAAATCTCTTTAGAGTAAACTCATGTTACCAATGATCTTTATCCCAACGGTTTAAAATTAGTTATTCATAACATGTAAATATTGGAGGTCATGGGTTCAAGTCTCACTTTAAGCAAAATGATCAGAGTTGAGTCAAAGGGTTTTCTCAGCAATGAGTTTCCTTCTGAGGGGGTTGGGGGTGCGGTCCCGGCTGGGAAACGGATAGGTGAGCCCGATTAAAATAACACCTATCATGCGAAACAGGGTCGTACATTTGCCGTTAAAAAAAAGTAAACTAATGTTAAAACTTGACAGTGTATAGTTTATAGTCATGTAGGTTACAAGGAGTGTAAGTTCATTGTTCAAAAAGAACAGATTATAAACTTGTTGATGTAATTTCTGTCCTGGGGCCAGCTATTTATAGGCATAGCAGGTCAGAGAAATGTCGGAACCCAAGATGTCAAGAGTTGTAGAGTTCAAAACATACAAATTAAGACAAGAACATGTATGTATATGATATCTAGAATCATTACCTCGACTTGAAACCTTTGATGGAGGGTAGAAGATCTATCGATATTTGAATCTATTCCAACCCACACATAGTTTCAACATCAATTTTGCTTCGACCTAAATCACCGGCCTTTTTCTATCCGTCGTTGATGAAAATCGAACCATCGAGCAAAGAGGGAGAGAGGACGAATATCTAGTGATATATGAGTTGTGGATTCTTAGAGATATGAAGGTGTGTTGTATATATAACTAAACTTTCAAGTTGTCCAATTGTTTGATTAGGATCTCCATTGAATATCTAGATCCTAACTGATATATTTGTAATTGATCAAGTGAACTATGTAATCAAGTATTGCTGGCCAAAAAGAATTAATCAAGTATTTATATTTATTTAATAAAAACTATTTAATTAAATATGGACATTAAATAATGATTTATAAAATAAATAACCTAATATTAATTAACTTATTTAACTCATATATATTAGGCAAATTTGATTTTAATAATCCAAATTATGATTTTTGGCTAATAATAATCCATACAATCAAATTAGCTGCTAAGAATCCTAACTTTTAGTTTTGTTACTAATGACAATCTTAGTAGCATAATTTATATTGACTTACACTATAATTTCACTTGTTTTTTATTTCATTTTATTATGCGTCTTATTTATTTCATTCACAATCATTCACAATCATCATCTTCATCGTCTTGAGCAAAATAAAACGAAATCAAATGTAAAGAAACGAATAATTATGTTTCTAGGATTGCTTTGATAAAAAAAATAAAAGTTAAAGATTATTATTGATCAAACTAATAGTATGGATTATTAGCGACAAATAAGTAATAGTTTTGATTATTAAAACCTAATTTACCTAAATATTATTGCAAATTTAAAAATTACTCAAAATATCTAAATATTATTAAATAACTATAAATTTAATCTGATAAAAGAAAATAAAATTTGATTTCATTTTCATCAATATCAAAGAGCATAGCACGCATTTATTCAATTTTAATTAGTTGTTGAAAAAGCAACCACCCATTCACTCAATTTTAGTATTACCTATATGTGAAAAAAAAAATCGATGAACAGTGGTCAGCACCTGGCAGGTGCTGATTGGGCTATTTTTTGGTTATCTTTCCTCCGTTTATGTTATTAATACGCTTTCTTTCGGAGTTTATTAACCTTTGTTGGCTGTTGGTTGAGTTGGTGTGTGTTTTAGGTTTTTTGTTGGAGGGGGCTGGTTCGAGTCTTTGGGCCTTTTTTCCCTTCTTTTTTGGTCGTCTCGGGATTACACGTGTTGCTTTTGTATCTTTCTCGTGATGACGCGTGTTTTGGATGGTGGTGTTACCGTTCCTAATTCACTTTGTGCTTGCTTCGGTTTCAACTCCCGCTAGGCTCTTCTTCTCTAACTTGTAGGTCAGTCCCCTGCATTTTGGTTTTTTTCGGCCTTCATTTACCTGGATTGTTGTGGTGGTTATCTCTATGTGTGTGTCGGGTGTCATTTCCATCCTGTTTTTGTCGATTACTTCTATTGTGGCTTGCCTGCAGAAATTCCGTGCCTCTCCAGTTGTATTTTTGTGCCTCTGATTGTTCTACGTTATTTTTAGGGTGGTTGATGGTTGATCTGGTTGTCGAGACTCGATCAAAAATAAATTAATTTATCGGTCTTAGCTACCTTTATTGTGTAATGGTAAGTAAGGTCGTCTCCACAGGGAATATGTGGAAAATGTTTAATTAACGCGACTCAATTAACTAAAAGACTCAAACTTTAAACTAAAAATTGAAACTTTAAATGAATTAATGATCACAAGTGCATAAAGCAAGAAACTGTAAAACAAATTTGATTAAATAATAAGAACCAATCACTTCCGGGTTTCCAATTCTGCAAGATCAACAATTGGTATTTTTAAATTAGGGTTTGTAAGAAACAATACTTCAAGATCTTAGCTTTTGATTAAAGTGACAACAAAGGAACAATCTTTTAAGATTCGTTCATTCACAATGTTACCAATTCGCTTATATCACGTTGCCTACTTTTCTTCATGAGCTCACGATGCAAGGAAACCAAAAACTGATAATAAAGCACACAACTTTATTTATAAGCAAATTGTTTCAATCAATCAAAACATAATGTTTCATTCAATAATCAATGTTCAATACAAAAATCTAATCAAATATACCAATTGTCTCATTTTACAAGAATTGTACTCCCGAAAGCAATCAAGAGAACTTAGCCACGCATTGTCTTCATTAGATCTTCAATATTAACTTGGAGAATGTTTGTGGATGATTTGAGGAGCTTTAGAACACCAAAAATCATCTAAAGTTTGTCAATTTTCGTCTCCTAGAAGTTCCCGTTCGAATTAGGGTTTATTTGGCTTAAATAAACTTGAAAACCACAAAATTAGGAAAGTTGTTCAGCACATGGGCGTATCATACGCCCACATGGGCGTATCATACGCCCAACACAACCTTCATACGCCCAACTTTCTGCCTTTTCTTCCAATTACGCCCACTGATACGCCGCCCGACGTATTATACGCCCAAATTGTCACACCCCAACCTTGACGGCGGAAACGTCGAGATGTGAGGGTTACGATTGTTCACAGCCACATAACGCCATTTATTAATTCCAAATATATTATTCTTAAGTCTCATTAATAACATTACAAGCAAAGTTTCAACATAGAATACATCATGTACAAATGCTACAAATAACATGAATCATCCATTTTATCTCTAGGTCCAATCCTAGATGTGATAAGCTTCAAAGAGTAGAACACATACTTGGGGTATTCCTGAAACATGTTAAAAATAAAAGTCAACATAAAAATGTTGGTGAGCACTCCATAGTTTTCAATACATAAGTATATAAAAGATGGCAATTCAAGTCATAAGTTAGTGAATAAAGTGATTAGGGATGTTATGAACAATGCAACAATCAAACCTCGACAAAGTTTTACAAGTCCAAACGTTTAAAAGTATATACGATCAGCTAAGTGTACTTGGATCAACCAAAGCAGGCTTGTCTTGCCCATAGATCTATGACTTCGCTGGGCTAGAAATAGTTAATGATTGTACATATAACGTCATAACATGGTAACCACAAAAGTTCAACTAACCACAACTTTACAAGATGAATTGTCATATGTTTACAAGTCTCAAATAAGTTTACAAGTGCAATAGTATAAGTTAACATGTTTCACCCCAAAGTGTGAAAATAAGAAAAAGGGGTATGGAAATACTCACTTTGATATAACCATTACAAGATGATAAATAAAGATTATAGGATGATCCAAAGTAATCCCAAGTATTCATTACAAGGCACCTAAACATGTATTGCAAGATGAAGATTAATAAATATGATTAACGTCTTAAATAATGATTAGGGTTTCAATAGTTTTAAAGGGGTTTTTGATAAGTAACAATTTACCAAGTAATTACATATATTTTTAATTCATTAGAAGAATTATATATGTATATATTTTAGAAATGAATATAAACATAACAAAGTTGTAGTTCAATATGTAATTAATTCTTTATAGTTTTCTAAGAATAATATATCATTATCACAATTATAAAAGTAAACCTTTAAAGAATAAAAATACTATTGTGCCCATTAGTATTTTAAATGATTTTTAAATTATTGTATCAAGTCCATAAGCATATAAATAATTGTTTAAGACTTGGTAAATAGAATTAATGAAATACTTAATTAATTGACGTTAATATTGTTGAACATCACTTTATAAAGTTTTGAGCTTTTAATTGATTTAATGTAAAGGTCTTATAATACAAAATCCAAAAAAATAACAATAAAGTATAATAGCACGTTATATTGTTTTATATGTTTCAAAAATTTAAGAAATGAATTTATAAACTAATTATGATATAATATGGTTAGATAAATAGATAAATATCTAATTATTTAAATAATTATTTATTTAACATATAGATTTATATTGTTTTAGAATAATCCATAGTTGAATAATAATAGGTTTACAACATTGAAATTACATAAAATATTTAGTAAAGTTTCTATAATCTTTATTATCTTTTATAAAGTGATTAATTTGGAAATCATAAGTTTTTAAAACCTAAAAAATTAAATTAAAAGTTTCTGAAATGTTTTAATTTATAAATTAATTTTTTTACTTTGATTTAATACACATTAGTATAATTTATAGGGTTTATAATATATAAAAAGTAGCCCAAAAAAATAGATGCCGAAGGCTGGGTTTGAACCCACGACCTCCGGTTTAATATGTAAGGTGGTAACCAGTTGGGCTAAGCCCAGAATCTGTTTAGTTTTGAAAAATAATTAATAAAAACAATAATTAAAGAAAACCCCATTTTCTAAAGAACCCTAGAATCGAATTGTTCCAAATTGAACACGAATCCATTGTTGTTAATGTCGATTATCATGGGGCTTTTGATCCCCATGTAAAACCGAGTGTAATGATATGCGTAACTTACATTATTGAATTCGGATAGATAATCACAGGTTTAAGAACAAGTCGCGACGGGTGAAGGTTGGTTTGTTGTGATTGAGTTGATCATAATCAAATTCCTTGAGTGTGTAGCATCCTTAGGTAATAAAGAGTAATAGCCCTTTATCAATTGCGATTTCAGTTGCCCAGAAGATGGAGTTCGACTAAGCCGTTGGTTCGAAATGAAGATGTTGATTGATGATGATGATTCTGTGTTTTTCAGGTAAAATTACGATGTGTAGAAGTTTAGGTACAGTTAAACGATCGTGTAGGTGTGATTAATTGGATTATTATTGTGTGTTAATACCTGAACGGATATGATGTTTAAAGCTTCGGTTATTCGAATTGATTTGCACTAATAACAGCTTGTAATGTCGAATTAATTCATCACTAAAGGTTTGAAACGGTTTCCCGAAGTGAATGGCATCGATTTGGATCGAATTCCGAGTTGTTTTCGAAGGGTTTGGACCCGCCGGCGCCGCGCCGGAGTTATGCCGGCCGGCCGCCGGAAAGTCGGGGTCAAAAGGGGGAAAAAAATAAGGTTTTGTGAACTTTACAAATCTAGTCCCTGTAGTTTTTAAAATTAACAACAAGAACTTAAAGTTTTGTTTTTAGTTTTAGCTAATTTACACTTTAGACCCTGAAGTTTTAAAATGTTATTATTTTGTGCTAAAGCTAGTTAAATACAAGTTTTAAAATAATAACACTTATATTGTTTATATTTTTTTTTACAAGATTACTTTTAATATGATTATTATTGTTATTAATATTATTATCATTAATATTATTATTATTAGTGTTATTATTATAATAATAATAATAGTTATTATTTTATTTAAGGTTATTAACACCTTAAATTTTATAATAATAAACAAACATTATAACACTTATAATGTTATTATTATATTAATTTGTTAATCACCAAATTCATTATTAAGTATAACAAACTCCAAAGTTTCAAAATGGCATAAAAGGCCCTTTTAAGATTTAACAAAGTTAACTTCTAATGTTAACAAAATTAAGAGATGTCACAAAATTCGACGTATCATACCAATACATCAAAATTTATGCCTTTTCTTGTAAGTATTGATATTTACATCTTCAGTCCTTGTAGTTGCGTGTTTTGGTTCTTTTCATCCAAAATATGCATCCTTTAGCTTCAAACATCTATAATTCAAAACACAAACAACTTGAACTCATTCCACCATAATCATGATGTAAAATCAAACATTTATATCAATTAAACATCAACTTATTGACACGTGATCAATGGTTTCTTGCTTATGTAACATGTTCGGTGCAGAAATATTTTGTTTTGTGGTCATATTGTTGGAATTGGTTTTAAGGTCTCTGAATCCACAGGTTTAGTCGTTTAGAGGCCACATTATGCACTCCTATATAAGCTGCCAATATTGTAATCACTATCAACTGTTGTGGGTATGTATAGAGCCGTGTCATATCACTGTTCAGATACCCTGTTTGTTTCTTTTTACTTCGTCTTTGTTTGTTACATGTAAATAGTTATGGTTATTTGCGGTGTGAATAACCGTTTAGTTTACGCGGATGTGCATATAGTTGCTTCGCCGATTTTGCTTTTCCATATGATATTATTTTCCTTGATCAGCCTGTTCTATATCTAATTTATGGATTTCACGGCTTTTGTTGACAATGGGGTTGTAGGGGTTGGGCATAGGTTTTATCAGTATAGTATGTATTCTATGCGTGTTCTCCTAAAGGGGTCTCTATTCGAGTAAGTATAATTTTACTACCTTTTTAGAGTTGAAGACTGTGTATTTTTTGCTACTGTGATCATTGACACCAATATTGTATGATTAGTTTGATATACCTTGGGTTTATTTTGGTATATAACAGTTGTTGATTTAAAGGGTTGCTAGAACGTATAGAAGAGGCATGTAAATGTTGATATGGGTATGTTTGACAAAGTTTATATGTTAGATGAACTTGAATCTATATTTACTAAACCTGGAGTCTAACTCAGAGACCTTGGACACCAGCAAACACATTCCGTCAAAAACTTCAAAATCAAAATTAGTAATATATATTTCAATTTAGTTACATACATGTCTAATAAGTTTATAAGGGCAAGTTCCCATTTTAGGCAGCCAGAATTAAATCAAAGTACAGGTTTGAGGGAAAAGGAGTCAAACACGTCATGGTTAAAGTAAATGCACAATCATTTAGTTTAGAAATTAGGCTTCAAAAAGAGCTTGAATGTACACAGGTAGGCAACATATAAGTAATTAAAATATTAAATACCAAAGGTTTCAAATGAATAATCATTTTTTCAGTGTATTCTTCCATCATTTTGTAATCTGTTTTTTAATCTTTCAATAACGTTGCATACGACCCACAAGCTACAACCCAGCCAGGCAAAAAAGAGCACTATTTCAAGACGAAAGTAAGAAAATCAAAAAACAATAAAAATAAAAATATTATAGCAGCATTATTCAGTTACTTTGCAGTTGACTTACTTTCAAACACAATTATCGTCATCATGGACACATTAAAAGCCAGAGAAACTTTAGTGGCTATGTGTATGAAATACCTTTAGCTTTATGTATGAAATACCTTCATTGGTTACGCCCGTATACATTAACTGTTATTCAAACATACGATACACAACGAACCCAAAAACACAACCCAAATTCGCGCTACGCGCGAACTAGTTATCAACTAGTTCACTCAATTCGATAACGTGCCAAAAAATATCTTCATATAAAAGAGAAAGAATTCTTGTTTCCTTCGTATGTTGTATTTATCATTTTCTTACTCATAAATACATACAAAACAACACGTAAGCATGCAGCGCGCACACACACATGTATATATACATGCACTAATGCAAAAAAACATGCGAGCTTGCATGCGCGCACATATATTCATATAATAGGTTAGTTCCTGTGTAATACACGGATTGAATTTATAAAATATTACATAATTATTAATAAAAATTTATGCATTATAAAATCATGCTTGAATATAAAATATGATTATAATTACGTATAAATAGCTAAGTAAATAAACAATTAATGTATTTTTCTTAAACTTTTGTTTTATAAAAAAATTGTGATTTTTAAATATATTTTTTAAGAAAAATGATTTTTTTTTAAATTTCATTGTATTCCGTATTTTATAATTTTTTTTAAAAAAGTGTATTTTTAATAAAAAATAGGTTTTTAATTTATTAAATTATATATTTTTTAATTTAAAAATGGTATGAGTAATATTATTAGTATTCAATATTATTATTAATAATATAAAGAAATAAGAAAGTAAGTATAATGAGGTTTACAATTTGTTTCACGCTTATATTAGTTTTTTTATAGATAGATAGATAGGCTAAAAACCTATTAAATAAACAGATTAAATTTTAATGTAAAATATATATGTAAAATAAACACGAATAGTTACAGTATAATATCGTAATATAAAATATAATTAAAATTATATATACGTAATAGTTCAAGAAATAAAATAATTATACCATTTTTAACTCTCTTATCTAAATAGTTTCATTTTTAAACATTCGTTTTAAGATTTTTTATAAAAAATATTTTTTATAGAAATCTTGTTTTTTAAAAACTCTGGTTTGTAATTATTTTAGTTGTTTTAATAAGACTGTTTTAAAATATTTCACCTGTTTATAATTTTTTTCAAAAAACAAATGATTTAAAATATTTTGTTTAAAAATGTTTAGTGTTTTAGAAATTTTCATATTATATAAAACTTTAGTTTTTTGTTACTTAGATTTTAATTAAAGAGTTAAATGCATTTTACATCCCTGAGGTTTCATATAAATTGCTATTTGAATCCAAAATTTTAAATTTGCCATTTGCATCCAAAAGTTTCATAAAAATTGCCATTTGAATCCACTTAACTACTCCTAATTAACGTCGTTAAGTTTTTTCGTTAAGTTTCCTAAATTAGAGCCATTTTAGTCAAAACAAATACAAAATAAAAAATAAGCTCTACGTGATAAGTTTTAAGTTTTAAGCGTTCAGTCTCTTTTGATAATCACCATTGCGATTTTAATTTACCAGGAATGATGGTCAGCATTTCTTTAATTTAATCAAGACAAACATCTCTGGACATCATGTTATATAAAATAAAATATAAGTATAACTAACTAAAGTGATTCATTTCTAACTTTATAAAACATACAAAACAAAAATATATATGAATAAACAAACAAGTCATATAATATAAATTATTTGAATTATAACCATAAAAGACAAATTATCATAAAAGTATAAAAACAATTTATAGAATAACATTAACTGCCCATGAATAATAATCATAAAATATCAATCATCGTAATCATAATTAAGCTTTAAACCAAAGAAATATATGTTAAATTAATAAAATGGGTAACTTTGTAAAATAATAACCAAGTTTTAAAATTGTTCTAGTTAAGTCACTCATAATGTTTTTTGTTTCAATCAGGTCACTAGTAAAATTTTTGTCCCAATCAGATCACTAAAGTTTTAGGGTTGTTCTAATTAGGTCATTCATAAGTTGCAAAAAACTTAATAAAATTGAAGTTTTCTAAAAAAAATAACAATATTTATAAAAAACTGAATTATTTTAAAAAAATTGTGAATTATTTAAAATAATTATAAAAATTATGAGTGACCTGATTATAACACCTAAAACGTTAATGACCTGATTGGAATAAATAAAAGTATTAGTGAACTAATTGGAACACTTTTAAAACTTTAGTGACCTGATTAGAACAAATAAAAATATGAGTGACCTAATTGGAACGCTGTTAAAACTTGCTTACTATTATATGAAGTTTTCCCTTAATAAAACGGGCAAAGTAACACACATATAAAAATCTTCACGTGAGTTGGTTTTTTATTTTGTTATTTTTTAATTAAAATAATCTTTATGTTGGAAACTTAAAGAAAAAGTTAACCGTGTTAGTTAGGTGTAGCCAAATGGATTCAAATGACATTTTTAGTGAAACCTTTGGATGCAAATGACAACACTTTAAACTTGGATTCAAATGACAATTTCTATGAAACCTCAGGGATGTAAAACGCATTTAACTCTTAATTAAAAGATGAAAAGATAGTTTGATTTTAAAAAAAATTAGATTAGTTTGATTTAAAAAAAATTAGATAAGAGAGAGAAATATAGAAATTAATAAAATTCATTTTTAATAAGAGAGAGAAATTTGTATTAGTATTTAAATTACTATAATACCCTTTTGGAGGGAAAATTAATGTGTGTATGTATAGAAAAATGACAAGTGACAAAAAAGTGGCTTAAGAAATGACAAGTGGAAAAAAAAACCTTGTTTTATTAGATGTTATAGATTATAGATACATGCAGGACCGGTTAACATTTTTTGAGGCTCCAAGCGAACTAAAAGTTTGAGCCCCTTTTCAAAAACTTATTTATATAAATCCTAAATTTTTATCCAGAGTAAATAAGTCACTATGATATACTTTTAAATCTTGCCCATCAACTCTTTTGGTGTTTGTTTTTATCAAATGACATGGTAATTAAAAAAATAATAAACAAACAAATCAAGAGCTTATGACCTTAATTTAAAAGAATAAGTTCTAATCAGTTATGAATTCATGAGATGAGTGACAAATAGTTTGTAATAAGTTCCTATTGAAGTGTAAAACAAAACAAAGCTCAAATAATGTTTACAAATTCTAACAATATAACTTTTAGTTCTAGTATGTAACCTAATTCAAAGAATGATGTAATCATATAATTTAAACAATTAACTAAGAAAAACAATTCATATAATGACAAACTGACAATCTATAGGCGACTTGCATATCAGCAAATAAAACTCACTCAGAATAGGAATTCAAAGATAGTGAAAGACAAAAACTAACCTATTCGCTTGAATCGTTAAATACGTAGCAATTGCTGCAATAACCAGCAAACAAGCTTGAATACTCAGAATAATCTGAAATCAAGAAATAATCAGCAAACAGTTGAGCAGGGTTGCAAGTGAAGTAGGGGCTGCTAAGCTGCTTCGGAGGATGTTCAAAGAACTTCAGTTGAGCAAAGTTTCTTCGGTGTGATTGAAGATTCAAAGATCAAAAGATATTAAGAGAAGCCGAGATTGGAGTAAGGCAGCGGCAGACGAGTCATCGGAGAAGCATAAACACTTCGAATTCATGTGAATTCTAGTATATGGAGCACCGAAATTATAGCAATTTGAATCTGGTCCATCTTTTTTTATGCACCGCAATTGAAGATTCAAGAACTAAGTTTATCAATTTGGAGGTCCAATTACTTATATGCCCAATATTAAATTTTTTAAAAAACGAGGCTCTCAATTTTGAGCGCCCCAAACCCAATGCTTCTCTCTTTACACTAATGGGCCGGCCCAGTATACATGCACTCTTGCACATGTATACAGACACACGAATACACATACTTATACATACACATACATGGAAAGAATAAGTTTGTACTTATCAATAAAATACAAACAATTACACACACATATATGTGTATAATGAAAGTATGAGATGAAAACCACTATTTAAATAGGAAATTATGAAAACCAACTTTAACCAATCAAAAGTGTTTGATATTAGTTTTTATATCTATTAAAAGGTGTATTTGTAATTTTCATTATATTCTAATTATGATATATTCTAAAATATTCACTAAATTTCATATTTTTCTCATTGCAAATTTAAATTAGTCCATATCTTTATATTTTGAATTTAAATTTCATCCTAAAAAATAGAAATCAATCTCTCTACTCGATCAACTTATTTGGGATAAATTCTTTTTTAAAGACTCGGTACATATGCAAACACAAGGATTATGAAAGATGCAAAGGGATGAATATCATCTTCCTACTCTAATAAAAGAATAACTTTAGATGTCACGTGACAGCATCACAATCATTTCACCAAAATTTTCCCGCATCTCTCTCCTTTAAATAATTACCTTAATTACGAATAATATTATTTAACATTTTTTTACATTTAATAAATAAAAAAGAGATCTATTTAGTAATGTTATTTCTAATACACAAATGTATTGTAAAATAATATTTTTTCTAAAGTACGGAATATTTAGAATTAGTATTTTTAAATTTCAATTTTTTTAAACTAAAAACAATTACATTTGGGAGTTAATAATAAGAAAATTTTTAAAATGTCATTTTTATACGGTTTGTTTTAGAACAAAATGTTTTTGTTTTTGAAAAAAAGTTAAAAATAAAATTTTAAAAAGTTATATCACTGTTTTATTAGTTATAGTCATTTCTCATACGTAATTATGTCACATCATATATTAAAATATCATTTTATAATTAATAAATTTATTATATTAATATTTTATTTATTCAACTCGTGTAATACACAGGTTTATTAAAACTAGTAATTATATATTATAATTATATATTGTTCTTCATCTCGTCTATAAATTTGCGACCATAAAAAGATCATCATCATTTTTGCTTCTAGAAGTTTACGTTCGCATGAAAGAAAATGTTTTGTAACTTTTAGTTATTTTATTAATTTATGATATATGGTTTCAAAATCATGAATTTTGTTATTTTCAAATTTGTTTTTATTATTACACTCATAAATCACATCAAGAATTAGATAAATCATGAATTGTTTTTGTCTATTAAACACACTCACTAGTATGTCTTTTTGGTGTTCATGATGAAAAAGATAAAGATTTAAAACCCTAACAAGTTACATATATAACATAGTTGTTTGATTTTGTCCATTTGAAGACAACACATGATAAAATAAAGTTTATGTTATAAAGCAAATGGATCGAAGAATAATGATCTCGATTATGTAGACAATGAAGAACCGAATGACGACGATGGATTCTACAAATAAAAGTTTTTTCCTTTGCTTTTTGTTCTTTTTCTTCATTGTAATATATGAGTTACAATCATTAACTTATGATGTTACATATGTGTAAATCTGTATTTTTTTAATCTAGTGTTTTTTAATTGTTACGTATCTGTAATACTGTTTATTTAATTTCTAATGTTTGGTTACATTTCACTTACATTTGCCTTAATAGGAACCCGATTTCACATCACATGGTGCTAATAAAATATGTATTTCACATCGTGTATTTCTTTTATTTTACATATATATTTCAGGTTTTTGTTAAAGAATGATTATGTATAGTTTTCTTTTATTTTACATATATATTTCAGGTTTTTGTTAAAGAATGATTACTTATAGTAAAAGTATAAGTTACATGTGTAACTTTGTTTTATATTTCTTTCAATTTTAAATTCTTGCGTTTTTAACTATTACGTAAATATAACTATATGTAAAACAAAACTTTTTCTAATTTTGGTTAGAAGAGAAAAATGTATTAGAAAAGAGAAGAGAAAAACAGAAATTAGAATAATAATGTATTATATGAGAGGAGAGAGAAACAAAAATTATAAAAAATTAAAGTATTTTTTTGTTACATCTAAAATATGATTTTGTATGAAAACTTCTCTATTAAACTTCAGAGTAATTATAATCATGTCATTATTAATAGTAGTCTTGATTTAATATGATAAATGATTAAATGTTTGTTTTATGGTTTTAAATTATAATACAGTTTTTAATGAAACATTCCATTTGATGTATATGTGTGTGTATTGTTGATACAAAATGTTTTATTTTGTTGATCCTGTTTTGATAATAATAAAAATGGAAGTTCATACGTGACGATAATTGCCATTAACAATATCTCCTATGTTACATTTAAAGATCCCCAAAATGCTCAGGTATACCCTAATAAAAAGTCGAAGACCAAAATGAAAATTTAAATGAGAAAAAGAAGTGAACAATGAATTATAGTTTATAAAATAAACTCATAATTTCTTAAATCAAACATCTTATATTAACCAAAGTCATTTCCTAAACTCTCTTATAAAATTAATAGAAGTTCATGTAAATTTAAAAAGGATTTCAAGATTTACATTTCAAATTCAAATTGAAATTAGATGATTGATTAAATCTTGCATTTGTGGAGAAACTCCCACATGATCTTCTATGGAAAGCCTTAAACTACGTGAAAGGGATTAAGGTCAAGCTAAATATAATAATAATAAGAAGAAGAAAAACATCTTAACTGCTTTTGAGTTTATAAAAATGAAATTTAACCATTCTTGTGTAATGTTGTACAAATTAAGATGGTAAGGACCAAAGGTAACTTTCTTGAATTATAAAATCAAGTGTTTTGAATGAGAAACAACTAAAATGTGTGGTTTTAGACAAGAGGCAACGCTCACAACACAAAGGTGAAAAACACTCCATAAATCGTGTGGTGGACCGTAGATCACCGCCCAATACATGCTATGTCCCACCACAGTTATTAATGATCTTTTTGCACTATAAAAATATAAGATACTACTTTCAATTGATATATTCTATACTGTAAACATAATAATACTTTAGATCAAGAAGTTTAAAAGAGAGAGAAAATTAAATCATGAGAGAACCTTTAAAGATCGAACTCATCTATTAAATAGTGTTCTTTATCACTTTCATACTAAGTGAGATGTTTGTTGTAAGGTGATTACCTCCTTTTCTAATGAGATGTTGATGTAAGACGGTTACTTCCTTTCTAGGTGTGAAGTTTGTGCTTATAATATCTACCGCATTCGAGAAATTTTTATAATGGAGGAAACTCTCGATTGAAGATATGAAAATAATATAAAATGGGATTCTTAACATCTATTTGAACCTTTGTAAATAGGTTTTGTCGTTTTTTTCCATGCACTCTTTGCTTTTTTTGTTTATGTGTATATATTGACAAGTGTTCTTTTATACTAAACAATTCAAAATAAAAACACTGTAGAAACACCTATTCACTATATCTAGTTTTTATAATTGGTATTAGAGCAAGTTGCTTTAAGTTTTTCAACTAAAATCATATTTCAAAAACTTTTTATATCAATGGCTTAAAAGAACTATGTTGACAAGCAGTGGCGAACATAGAAATGTCTTTCGTGAGGGTCGGAAATTATTAATGAGTTGGTTGTCTATTAGTAAATATAATCTTTTTTAGTATAACTAGGGTCGAGTCACATAATTTTAGTCAAATAATCAAGCATTCAAGCAACTAATAAAATAATAAATTAAATTTTTAATAAAAAATAAATACTAATCTAATATTTAATCTAGAAAATAATAAAAATAATTTTAGACAATAAGTTTAAAAACAAATTCCTAAACTAAAGATTATAGAGTTGTTTAGAATCAGATTTGAGAGATGATAACATATAATAATGAATAGAAGGGCAGTCAATGGTAGCGTCTCCGACAATATTTCCGTCAAGCAATCATTTCATCAAGGTTTATTAGTGTTTTTTTAATTATTAGACTAATGGAGTAATGGGTTGGGCTTAATTGTTTTAAATAGTTATTATGAGTGTTTGGTTATTGGGTTTATATCAATTATAAGGATAATGAGCTAAGTTGTTTAATACCTATCGGGTATTTACGTTAATAAGAAATTTTAACGTGTTTCAATTAGTTTGTAATAAGTCTATATTTGTAAAATTTTAAAATGTTAAATTGATTTTTTTGAGACACGATGTCAAAGTTTGTTGAGGGTCAGTGCCAAAATTTTATGGGTGTTGATGTTAATATTTTTCAGAGGTTGGTCGGGATTTAACGTATATATATACTTACAAATAAAAATTTCATGGGTGCGGATGACTCTCATCGACCAATTTAGGTCTGCCGATATGTATGTTTGTATATGCTCTCACTTAAGGCGTGAGAGCTAAGATGGCGAGTTATGGAACATCAAATACCATTCCCACTAGGCGTTAGGGAGGTGCAAGTAAGATTTCAACGGGGTGAGTGACATTGTTTATTTCAAAAGTATAATCTTAAGTAGAAAAAAAAAGAAAATAATAGTGTCAGATTTTTTTAACGATAAATATATAATCCTACTTTGTAATACATATGTTATATCAGTTGAGTTTCTCTATCTGTTTTTCAGTCGAGATCACACATTCAATCTCCTTAAGAAAACCATTCTTGAAAAAAAAATGAGCACGTGATTGACATAAACGTCTTCAATTATTCGGACATATCGATTATTACAAGAATGACAGGTGTCCCTACATCATTAGTCCGTACTATTGTCTTGGCCATTTGAGTTAAGACCATGTGTAATGGGGCGTTAAGCCCATACATAACGCCACATAATGCCCTCATCACCATTACGGTGGGGCGCTATGTTTAAAGGGACATTATTATTATAACGCCACAAATCACCAAATCCATTATGATGGAGCATTATAGGGGCATCAACCATTACTTATGTTTTTAACAAAAAAAGTAGTGGTGACTTGGCGCTGATGTGACAGAAAATGCTCCTTAATAGGCAATAACCATTACTCATGGTCCAAGCTAACATTTTTTCTTATGACACGTGTCTCTCATCTAGATTTTCCCTATTGTGTGTTGTCGGCCGGTGAGTTTGACTTTAATGCAAGTGTAAGCTATTAACATTTGAAACATCTCTAAAAAAATCCAATAATGCAAGGATCGGATCGGTCTATTGCACCATACATAGTTGGTCCGAATGATTACCGGTAAACCTTATGTTATACCGTCTTCATTTGAATTAAATGAATCGAATGATTACTAATTAGATCAGCGAATGCCGTTAGCCAAAGTGTTTTAATTGTAATTGGAATTGAAATTGAAAATTTTTATTCTTTTAAAACTTATTTGCTTGTTCATTTATTGCTTTAGAACTTCATATCTTATGTGTTCGCTATTATTAATTTGTGAATCCTTATCTACGTCAGTACATAATTAATCTGTCTAATTATAAAGACATTGCTTGTAATATACATATTTTGGAGTTTTACAAGAATATAAAAACAATTTTACAATATTCAAGTATTTTACATTATCATTTCGTTTTCTGGGTTTTTGTTTGACATCATATATATATGTAAAAACTCTAAGGTACTTATAATAAACTATATTTGTCAAAAAGCATCAATCGAATACATTATTTAGCTAAATAAGCAGGTTTATCATCACACTCTAAAACTCGAGTAATCATATTTTTCTAAAATTAGTATTTTAAAAAGTAAAATTTTTATAAACTAAAATAACTAAAATTGAGAGTTACAATAAAGAATAATTTTAAAAATGATATTTTTCTAAAACGTTTTTATTTTGAAACAAGAAGTTTAATTTTCTGGAAAAAAAATTAAAAAAAAGTTTAAAAGTTGATATTATTGTTTTATTACTTATTGTCTTTATCCATACGTAATTTCAATCATATATTATCTTAAAATATCATTTTATAATTAATAAATTTTATTTATTTAATTTTTTATTTATTCAACTTATGTAATAAACAATTTAATTCAAACAAGTCATATTATAAAATGGTTGTACGTTGATGATAAGGATTGTTTTGTTTTAGTTTTTTAAATTCACTGACCTTGATTAGAGAGGAGGATGAAGATTAGAACAATCATTTTGTTACAAAAGAACTACTCAGCAACATGCGGGGTTTAGTTACTTGTTTTGACTAAAACACCTAAATATTAATCTCCAAACTCCTCTTCTCGTTTTCCCTTTGAAATTTTCTTTTGTTTTAGATGTTTAGACACATTGACAGGGTTTCTAAATAGTTATCTAAATCACTTTTGAATCTAGACGATTTATTAGTAGAACTAGCGGCTGTGGAAAATTATTGCATGTGGAAGTAGCAGATGTCTCTTTTCTTTTCTTTTCTTTTTCTTTTCTTATTAATATTTTAATAAACTTGATTTAAATCAAATTTATATCAAAATGTCCAAAAAACTAAACCAATTAACTGTTTTTTTAAAAGTTAAATACTATAAGTCATTAGAGAAAAATCAAATTACATTTACATTTAATTCTTGAAAGATACATTAAAAAAACCACAACTGAAAACTACTTCCGGATGTGAAACAAGCGGATCTCGCATCTACTTTCTCAACTAACGAATCACCTAGAGTTAAAAGTAATTTAAAAAACCATCTATAAACCATGTTAATGTTGCTAAACCATCTAGGACAAAAAAATTCTTCCCCTTCCACTAAATCTCTCTTACTTCTTAACTTGACTTTGACATCAAAACTATTCTTAGAACTTTCGTATTGTCTCCACATTATGGAATAAAAACCAAACTTTATCTTGACAATCTTAAAAGGGCTACATGTGATCCAATAAACCGAGCTTCCTTGTATATAAAATCTCGATAAAAAGGTCACGTCTTTTTTAATATTTATCTTTTCTGCCATAAAAGTCCTTAAGGGCAATGTTTTTAAAACCGGACCGGACAGTGAACCGGACGCCTCACCGGTCCGACGGACCGGTTCAACCGGTCGGACCGTATATAAGAACCGGATAAAATTATAAGTATTTTTTATACATATATGTAAAAATTACAAAAAAATAAAAATATATATTAAAAAACCGGTCCGACCACCGGTTCGACCACCGGTTCAACCGGTCCGGTTCCCGGTCCGACCGCCGGTTCGACAGGTTCAACCGGTCCGACCACTGGTTCAACACTAAAACGGTTTTAAACACCGAACCGGACCGGATCGGAGTCCGGTTCCCAGTCCAACCGGTCGGACCGGCCGGTCCGGTCCGGTTTTCAAAACCATGCTTAAGGGGTGGCGGACTTGGTCATAAAGACCTATGAAGAGGAAGCAAGGAAGAAAATGACCAGAGGGCATGGGAAAAAGTTGGGGTTTTCATTTTTAGTTTTTATTTTGTTTACTATTTAAAATGGCACAATAATTATTTTATAGTAGCTTAAGACAACCAATTGTGTTTCGATTTGACAAACACTAGAGATCGAGTTTGTATTTTTATAAAGAAATGTGTAAATTTATAAAACGTACTTATCATATGGACCATTTGTGTAATTATCTCTGAATATATATACACGAATTCCATTTTCTCCACCTAATGTTTGTGAAAATATGAAGAGGACTATGTAGTCGCATCCAGGTTGGTGTTCTAACCGAAGTCACAAAGCATACATACAACTGAAAGATAATGAAATTGTTTTTATTGAATGATTAATAAAGAACATTTGACCATATATATAATTGATGCCAAACATAAATTTAGGCTTAAACATAGGAACTAATTAAGACTCAATCAAAGATAGATATAAATGAATATGTTCCGTTAATATTCCCCCTCAGCTGGAACGTCGATACTCCGAGACCTTCAAGCTGGACCGAAATGAGTCGAACAGATGTCTCGGAAGGCCTTTAGTGAAGATGTCTGCGTACTGAAGTGAAGATGGAACATGAAGAACTCGTATGTGACCGATTTGAACTTTCTCACGGACAAAGTGAATATCCATCTCCACATGTTTGGTACGCTGATGTTGAACCGGATTGCCCGTTAAGTAGATTGCCGAGACATTGTCACAATATACCATTGTAGCTTTATGAATCGGGGCATGTAGTTCTAAAAGGAGGTTACGTATCCAAGTTGCTTCTGTGACTGCATTGGCTATCCCCTGATACTCGGCTTCGGCACTGGGCCATGAAATTGCCGGTTGACGTTTAGATGACTAGGAGATTAGATTATCGCCCAAGAATATGCAATACCGGAAGTGATTCTCCGTGTGTCCGGGCAACCTCCCCAATCAACATCAGAGTAAGCGACTAAGGATGAGTTTGGAGAAGCCGTAATCCGGAGACCAAAGTTGATTGTGCCATTAATGTACTGTAAGACCCGTTTCATAAATGCAAAATGTGGCTCTCGTGGTGCATGCATAAATAGACAAAGTTGTTGAACTGCATAGGAGATGTCAGGTCTGGTGATGGTGAGATACTACAGTGCCCCAGCTAGACTACGATAAAAAGACCCATCAGGTAATAATTCTCCGGCCATAGCACTCAGTTTTTGATTGGTATCAACAGGCGTATGACAGGGTTTGCATGCGGTCATGTTAGCACGATGCCATGTGTCACAAGCATATTGAGATTGATGGAGAAAGAGTGCCTAATTATTTCGAGAAACCGTGATGCCAAGAAAATGGTGAAGCAATCCAAGGTCAGACATGGCAAATTCAGTGGAGAGACGTGCAATAATGTGTTGTAGTAACTTTGGTTGGTTGGCGGTGAGCACATTATCATCCACATATAACAATAGATAAGCAAGCTGGTTCCCGTTTTTATATATAAAAAGATATGTGTCACATTTCTTCTTCGAAAACCAAGTGATGTGATGAATGACGAGAACCGGGAGAACCATGTCCGCGGTGCTTGTTTCAAACCATATAACGACTTTTGCAGGCGACACACATGATTGGGAAAGCTGGGATTTATAAATACCGGAGGTTGTGTCACATCCCGGCGGAAGCGTGAGATGCTTAGGGTGTGACTTGTTTGTTCAGAACTCATTGATTCATAAATTTTAACAGATAGCATAACAGCATAAACATAACATAATTCATAAGATAATATTAAAGTTTAGGATTACATTAAATCATAATAGTTAAAATTTGATCTAGATATAATCCTATTTCAAACATATTATCTAACTGCTACATCTTTAGTAACGGTGGAAATGCGCGTCCACCGATAGGCTGAGATCATACATATTCACAGTTAGATTCACACAGACTTTCCCTATTATTTCTCCCCAGCCGTTATACACATCAAAAGAGAACATTAAGCTGTTAGTCATGATGAATTCCTGAAAAAGCATACTCAAAATAGTCAACACAAAGTTGGTGAGTTCACAGGTTTATCTTAAACAAAATATTATTGATGCATCAGATACAACCAAACCTTACTTAATAATCAGATCATTCATAACTGTCATAACATAATCATAAAATCAGATAATATAGCATCACAACACTCATCCTGTTGGTGCAGGAAATATTTTCCTAAGTAGCGCTACCAATATTATCCAACGGTTCCACATCCGAATTAATGGTTGTAACATAAATGACAGTATATATCTCAAAAATCTTAGTAATGCATCAACTCATAAAAACAGTATGCTTTTTCCTCCAAAAATTTATAAAAATAAAAATGGGGCTATGAATCTCACCTCTTACTCCAAATGATAACCTATAAACAAAAATATTTATAGTTTAGAAAAAAATGTCTTTTCTTTAACATTTTTAGCACCTCAAATTATAAAATTTATTTCAGAAATCATATTAAAGCATACATCACGAAATTTTTACAGTAAGTGGGTCCTAAAATTAGACATAATATAGTAAAATTTCATTTTACTATTATTTTCAGTTTATTTTCTATAATTTTTATATTATTTTAATAATTTATCAAAAATACCTTCGGGCTTCTAAAAATACCCAAACTTGGCCAGAATACTTTTCACAATTTTTATAGATTCTCAAAATTTTCTCAAATCCCAAATCATAGCAGAGTCAATTTTCATGATTTTTATCATTTTACCAATATTCAGTAAAAATATCAGAATATGTCCAAAAATTCTTATTTTCATACAGGCTGTTCTTTTCTAATTTTCATATTTTCTGTAAAGTTTTCATAATTTATTTCATAGTTTAAGTATTTTTCCCGATTTTCAGTTAGCAGAACTTTTAAAAATTCATAACTTAGGCATATCTTTGAGTTAGGTCACGAAACTTTTTCTGTAAGTCTTATAAATTGTAATAATCAATATATAATTTTTCCACACATTTTCCAGTGTCGGTTCTTCCAGTATGAATTTTTCTTTTAAATATTTAGATAAATTATATAAATTATTTTACCTATCATAATCATACCAAAATTTACAGAATATTATTTCTAATATTTTCTAACAAGTTTATAATTTTATTCCCATAATTACAGTCATTTAAATATTTAATCAAATTCAACAAGAAAGTCTATGTTTTACCCCTTTTATTGTTGTATTAAATCTTTGATTCTCGTAAAACCTTCAAACTTTCTGTTTTTTGAGTCTTTTCATACTGAATTTTATTAAAAATTATGTGTTTATGAGTTTTTGCAAAGAACCTTGATGATTTAGCTAAAGGGTTAACCATATGTGTTAGTTAAACACATATATAATTTGTTAGTTATAGATTTGAGGATCATACCTTGTTGAATGAATGAAAACTTAAGGGAATTGCTTGGTTAGACTCTTGATGATCCGCTTGGGGTTCTTGTTTAAGGATTGATCATAAGCTTGGGAAAAGTAACTTGGCCCATGTTTTTCTTGAGGTTGTTAGTGATCAAGAGATGGTGATGAGGTGAGAACCGAAAGTATGAAGGTGGTGGTGGAGGTGACTTGAAAACCGAGAGAGTGTCGAGAGGTGTGAGGATAGAGGTAGTTGTGATGGTTTGCGGTTCCATCGGCGAGAGTTCAAGGAGTTTAGGAAAATCATCATGATTTTCATCATTTATAGTTATCTTAGGATTAGGTGTCAATGTTTAAAGGGTGTTAAGTGTCACCATTAGGAAGGTGATAAGTGTCCTATGAGTGTCTAGGTGGCAAGCTCTAAGGGTGATTAGTGTCATGGCAATGCTAGGTGTCATTTAATGGTGTTAATGACATTCTTAGTGGTTAAGTTTAGTTTAGTTAGTTAATTTGTTACTAATCTAGGTTAGTTATGGTCCTAATAACCCGATTACTATGGCTAAGTGTGTTTTAGTTTAGTGTTTAAACATCTACGATTAGTTTGGTTTAGGTTCTTCATGTAAGTTTTTCAAAAGTTATCTCATTTGGTTATTGTTTGATTAGTTGTAATCTTAGTTTAATATACCTTAAATGGAAATATAACAATAATCTAATAACTAATCACGTAATCTTATAATTTGGTATTCTTAATATTTCATACCAAAAAAAATCACAAAAGTATACATACATGCTTTCGTAAATGATCATAATTACATGCAAGATTATGGAGCATATACACATATTTATATATACTAACGTATATAGATAAAAAAATTATCACATAAAGTTATCTTAGGAATTTTAATTTAATATATGTGTATATATATTTAAGATTAACTTATATAAATTTATAGTATTAAATTGTCTAACCTTAAATTTCAGGGTCGTCACATTCTCTCCCCGTAAAAAGAATTTCGTCCCGAAATTCATTGGTAGGTATTCTCAGAGGTTGCGGAGAGTTTGTCTTTGTAGTTGCTCTTTTCATTCAGTTTAACCTTAAACAGATGAGGATATTTTCTTTGAATTCCATTTGACCTTTACTATTGGGATTTTACTTTTTCTTAAACTTTTTACATCTCTATCTATAATGGCTACTGGTTCTTCCACAAAATGAAGTTTCTTATCTATTTTGATTTCCTGTATTGGTATCTTCAATTAAACAATTCTTAAAATTTGATACATGAATGGTGTTGTGTATTTCGCTTAGTTTCTGAGACAAGTCTATCTTATAGGCTACAAGACCAATCCTATCTATTATCTCAAAGGACCAACATACCTAGGATTTAACTTATTTCTTTTCCGAAATCGGGGAAATTCCTTTTGATGGTGATACCTTCAAGTATACTTTATCTCCTATTTCATTCCAACACAAAGGTGACCTATACTTTCTTCCGTGTAGAGCTTTAAATGGAGCTGCTCTAATACTAGCATGGTAACTATTGATATATGAAAATTTTATCAAAGATAAATGTATATCTTAGTTACCATCAAAATCTAATGCATAGGCTCACAACACATCATGTTTGTGTTGTTTTCTCACTTTGTCTATCTGTCTGTGGGTGATATGTTGAGTTCCTAATGTTTTGTGCAAGGTTTTCCAGAATCTTAAAGTAAACCTACTATCTCCATAAGATATCGTTGAATAGGTATTCCGTGTCTGGACATAATTTCATGCATATAAACCTTGATAATTTTCCATCTTATAATCTTATCTTATTGGCAAGAAATTAACTGACTTAGTCAATCTGTCGATTATAACCCATTTGGTGTCATACCCACTTGAGGTTCTGGGTAACTTTCTTACAAAATCCATAGTAATTTGATCTCATTTCCACTCAGGAATTTCTATTTGTTGTAAACATCCTAAGGGTTTTTGATATTAAGCCTTAACTCTTGAACATATATCATATTATTCTACAAATTTTGCAACAGATTTCTTCATACCTGGCCACCGATATTGGTTTCTTAAATCCTTGTACATCTTATTATTTCCTGGATGTACTGAATATCTTGATTTGTGTGCTTCTCTTAGAATAATTTCTCTAAGCTTATCATGGTTAGGAATCCAAATTCTTCCTTTAAATTTCAGAATTCCATCGGATGCTATTTCTAGTTGTCCATTCTGCTTCAACACACCATCTGATTCTTCTTCTTTTTGAATTTCTCAAATTTGACTTATTAGATCCGAGCGTAACTCCATTCTCAAAGCACGGACCCGTAATGGTTTAATTCTCTTCTTTCTACTTAAGGCATCCACCACTACATTTGCTTTCCTGATTGATACTTGATTTCACAATCATAATCACTTAATAACTCTACCCATCTTCTCTGCCTCATATTTAATATATTTTGATCAAATTCCATATAGTTAATGTCTCCAAATATTAAATGTGAATACTACTGCTCCTAATTCTAAATCATGAGTAGTATAATTCTTCTTGCTTCCTTTGAGTTACCTAGATGCATATGCAATTACTTTATCTCGTTGCATTAAAACATATCCAAATCCTTGATGTGACGCTTCACAGTATGTTACAAAATCATCTGTTCCTTCTAGAAGAGCTAAAATAAGAGCACTACATAACTTATTCTTTAAGAGTTCAAATACGACATTTTGTTTTTCTCCCCAAACATAAGGTTTATCTTTCTGGTTAATTCCGTTGAAATAATAACCAGCCAACTCTAAAAATTGGCGTACCTTAGTTGCTGTTTTTGGGAGCTTCCTATTTCTTAATTGCCTTAATCTTTGTCAGGTTAACCTGAATTCCTTCTTGGTTAACTACATGTCCTAAAAAAATTGTACTTTTCTTTTCCAAAATTCGCATTTTGAAAATTTGACATAAAATTTTTCTTTTCGATGTAACTCCAAGATCAGCCTTAGGTGTTTTTCATGTTCTTCCTTACTCTTAGAATAGATCAAGATGTCATCTATAATACTATGACAAGTTTATCTAAATAAGGTCTGCATACTCTATATATTAAATCCATAAACACTGCTGGAGCATTAGTTAACCCAAATGGCATTACAAGAAACTCATAATGACCATATCTAATTCTAAATGCAGTCTTTGGTATATCTTCATCTTGAACTCTTAGCTGATGATATCCTGACCTTAAATCAATTTTGAAAAAGTAACTAGATCCTTGTAATTGATTGGATAAGTCATCTATCCTAAGGAGGGAATACCTATTCTTTATAGTTACTTTATTGAGTTCTTGGTAATCGATGCACATTCTAAAAGTTCCATCCTTCTTCTTATGAAATAGTACTAATGCTCCCCAAGGGGATACACTAGGACATATAAACCCTTTATCTAACAATTCCTGAAGTTGACTCATTAATTCTTTCATATCTATTGGCGCTAAATGATACGAAGATTTGGCTATAGGAGCAGTTCTAGGTACTAATTAAATTTTGAATTCTACTTGACGAGGGGTGGTGGCAATCCTGGTAATTCATCAGGAAATACCTCTGGGTATTCACTAATAATAGGAACATCTTTTAAATTTATCTTATATAGTTTTGTATCAACTACATGGACTAGAAAAGCTAAAAAAATTTCTTAAACATTTCTGAGCCTTCTTACATGAGATTATTTTCATAGTACCTCTAGGTTTCTTACCATATAAACAGAGAGTTCTATTTTTCTGATTCAAAGAGATTTTTATCATTCTTTTACCACATATAATTTCAGCCTGATTCTTACTCAACCAATCCATACCCATAACAACATCAAAACCTCCTAATTCAATAGGAATCAAATCTATATTAAAGTAATGATCATCTAAATTTAAAGTGTAATTAGGAATAACTTCACTAGCCTTGATTATTTTTTCCGTCAGCGAATTCTATCATATATTTACTCTTCAATTATTCTGAGGCTAAGCTAAGTAAAGCTTAAATGTATGCAAACAAAACTACAGGTAGCTCCCATATCAGCTAACACAATTGCGTGTTGGTTATTAATAGGAAACGTACCCGTTACTACTTCTGGTTCTTGTCGTGCTTCCTCAGCCTGCAACACAAATGCTCTACCACGAGGGTTGTTTGGGTTAATTAGAGTTTTGCCTTTTTGTTTCGGACACTTGTTGCAAAAATGATTCTTATTTCCATACTGTAGCAAACTGGTTTAGGGTTTGTGGGTCCCGTACACTCCCTTGATAAGTGTCATTTCTTCTTACAGTTATAGCAAATTACCATTCTGCACTTATCATTATGGTGTCTCTTACAGGTATTGCACTACAATTGAACTTCGTCTATGTTCTCCTTTCCTGGATAATTCCCATGAAATTTCTCACGGAAATTTTGTTTACCTTCTTTTGCTGATTTTCCCCAAATCTTCCTCTAGAGTTATTATTGCTCCATTCCTTTTGTCTCCAATCCTTGAATTAGTCAAGGATCTATTCCTTATCACTTCATCAGTCAAGCTTCCTGATAACGCTACTATATTTTGAAAAGTCTTAGGCATGACTGACTTTACCATCCATTTTATTTGTGGTACTAAACCCTAGATGTATCTTCCTATCTTTTTAGTTTTTAGTGTAACTAGGTGTGGTACTAATCTAGATAATTCATTATATCTATATGTATGCTCCTGATATGCAGCACCCTTTATTTCTAGTTATAAGAATTTTGTTTCTTACCTTTCTATTTTTATTATAAAGATAATATTTCTTGATCACTAGGTTTTTAAATTCTTCCTAGCTTAATCTGTTCATAACATCTCTTCCTTTAGTTTGAATTTCTATCTTTCATCATGACTGTGCTTCTACTCCTCCCTTTAGTGAATGCAAAACAAACACGGTCTTATAATTATCAGCACACCTGTTGATATCTAAAACCGACTCCATTTCTTCTAACCATGCAAAGCTTGTACTGCTCCTCGTTTTTCTTTAAGGTCTTGGGGTTTACATGACATAAAAGCCTTATAAGAACATCCCTTCTTAGATTTGTTTATAATTCCTTCCTTAGAGTGTTGTACTTCAGTAGTGTTGCCTGGTTCTTCATTTCCAGGTGAAACACCTCTAACGTAAAGGTTCTTGACCTAGGGTTGGGATACTCCTATATCATCATGTGGCTTTATTTCTGGTATTGTTTCTTATGATTGCTATGATCCGAATGATTAGTTTCATTATAGTAACTATCAGAATTACTAGTACTCATTTTTACAAAACTTCAGATCATAATATCACACATACTAGTCAAATAGTTTCACATAATTTCATATTAGTCACATATATTTCATACAATATTCCCATTATTTGTCTAAGCATAGACACCCCATCACGAAATCATGAAAAGAAAATATATCTTAAATATATTTTAAGTCATGTCAAAATTGTTATCAGACGCGCTTATGGTTATAGTCTAGGCATTTACGAATAATACCTAATTCTCTATAACCAATGGCTCTGATACCAACCTGTCACATCCCGGCGGAAGCGTGAGATGCTTAGGGTGTGACTTGTTTGTTCAGAACTCATTGATTCATAAATTTTAACAGATAGCATAACAGCATAAACATAACATAATTCATAAGATAATATTAAAGTTTAGGATTACATTAAATCATAATAGTTAAAATTTGATCTAGATATAATCCTATTTCAAACATATTATCTAACTGCTACATCTTCAGTAACGGTGGAAATGCGCGTCCACCGATAGGCTGAGATCATACATATTCACAGTTAGATTCACACAGACTTTCCCTATTATTTCTCCCCAGCCGTTATACACATCAAAAGAGAACATTAAGCTGTTAGTCATGATGAATTCCTGAAAAAGCATACTCAAAATAGTCAACACAAAGTTGGTGAGTTCACAGGTTTATCTTAAACAAAATATTATTGATGCATCAGATACAACCAAACCTTACTTAATAATCAGATCATTCATAACTGTCATAACATAATCATAAAATCAGATAATATAGCATCACAACACTCATCCTGTTGGTGCAGGAAATATTTTCCTAAGTAGCGCTACCAATATTATCCAACGGTTCCACATCCGAATTAATGGTTGTAACATAAATGACAGTATATATCTCAAAAATCTTAGTAATGCATCAACTCATAAAAACAGTATGCTTTTTCCTCCAAAAATTTATAAAAATAAAAATGGGGCTATGAATCTCACCTCTTACTCCAAATGATAACCTATAAACAAAAATATTTATAGTTTAGAAAAAAATGTCTTTTCTTTAACATTTTTAGCACCTCAAATTATAAAATTTATTTCAGAAATCATATTAAAGCATACATCACGAAATTTTTACAGTAAGTGGGTCCCAAAATTAGACATAATATAGTAAAATTTCATTTTACTATTATTTTCAGTTTATTTTCTATAATTTTTATATTATTTTAATAATTTATCAAAAATACCTTCGGGCTTCTAAAAATACCCAAACTTGGCCAGAATACTTTTCACAATTTTTATAGATTCTCAAAATTTTCTCAAATCCCAAATCATAGCAGAGTCAATTTTCACGATTTTTATCATTTTACCAATATTCAGTAAAAATATCAGAATATGTCCAAAAATTCTTATTTTCATACAGACTGTTCTTTTCTAATTTTCATATTTTCTGTAAAGTTTTCATAATTTATTTCATAGTTTAAGTATTTTTCCCGATTTTCAGTTAGCAGAACTTTTAAAAATTCATAACTTAGGCATATCTTTGAGTTAGGTCACGAAACTTTTTCTGTAAGTCTTATAAATTGTAATAATCAATATATAATTTTTCCACACATTTTCCAGTGTCGGTTCTTCCAGTATGAATTTTTCTTTTAAATATTTAGATAAATTATATAAATTATTTTACCTATCATAATCATACCAAAATTTACAGAATATTATTTCTAATATTTTCTAACAAGTTTATAATTTTATTCCCATAATTACAGTCATTTAAATATTTAATCAGATTCAACAAGAAAGTCTATGTTTTACCCCTTTTATTGTTGTATTAAATCTTTGATTCTCGTAAAACCTTCAAACTTTCTGTTTTTTGAGTCTTTTCATACTGAATTTTATTAAAAATTATGTGTTTATGAGTTTTTGCAAAGAACCTTGATGATTTAGCTAAAGGGTTAACCATATGTGTTAGTTAAACACATATATAATTTGTTAGTTATAGATTTGAGGATCATACCTTGTTGAATGAATGAAAACTTAAGGGAATTGCTTGGTTAGACTCTTGATGATCCGCTTGGGGTTCTTGTTTAAGGATTGATCATAAGCTTGGGAAAAGTAACTTGGCCCATGTTTTTCTTGAGGTTGTTAGTGATCAAGAGATGGTGATGAGGTGAGAACCGAAAGTATGAAGGTGGTGGTGGAGGTGACTTGAAAACCGAGAGAGTGTCGAGAGGTGTGAGGATAGAGGTAGTTGTGATGGTTTGCGGTTCCATCGGCGAGAGTTCAAGGAGTTTAGGAAAATCATCATGATTTTCATCATTTATAGTTATCTTAGGATTAGGTGTCAATGTTTAAAGGGTGTTAAGTGTCACCATTAGGAAGGTGATAAGTGTCCTATGAGTGTCTAGGTGGCAAGCTCTAAGGGTGATTAGTGTCATGGCAATGCTAGGTGTCATTTAATGGTGTTAATGACATTCTTAGTGGTTAAGTTTAGTTTAGTTAGTTAATTTGTTACTAATCTAGGTTAGTTATGGTCCTAATAACCCGATTACTATGGCTAAGTGTGTTTTAGTTTAGTGTTTAAACATCTACGATTAGTTTGGTTTAGGTTCTTCATGTAAGTTTTTCAAAAGTTATCTCATTTGGTTATTGTTTGATTAGTTGTAATCTTAGTTTAATATACCTTAAATGGAAATATAACAATAATCTAATAACTAATCACGTAATCTTATAATTAGGTATTCTTAATATTTCATAAAAAAAAATCACAAAAGTATACATACATGCTTTCGTAAATGATCATAATTACATGCAAGATTATGGAGCATATACACATATTTATATATACTAACGTATATAGATAAAAAAATTATCACATAAAGTTATCTTAGGAATTTTAATTTAATATATGTGTATATATATTTAAGATTAACTTATATAAATTATAATATTAAATTGTCTAACCTTAAATTTCAGGGTCGTCACAGGTTGATTCATGTAAACGGTTTCATCGAGATTGCCATGTAGGAATGCATTTTTTTTATATTCAATTGGTGAACCGACCAGGAGTTTGAAACGGCTAAAGACAATACAGTGCAAATGGTTGCAGGTTTAGCCACCGGATTAAAAGTTTCCATACAATCAACTCCGATAGTCTAAGATTTGCCATTGCAAACTAGACGTGCTTTGTAACAATATAATGTACCATCAGATTTAATTTTATGCCGAAACAGCCACATCGACTGAATGATCGGGTTGTTCAATGGTCTGGGTACAAGCTCCCAAGTGTTATTAACCTGTAAGGCAGTAAACTCATCATTCATGGCATGAAGCCAATTAGGATCCGATAACGCTTTATTATAATTGGTTGAAATAGGTGATAGGGATGAGCATTTGGTACCTAGTACCCGTACCAGTACCGGTACCCATCTGGTACCAAATATATGTATAAGGTACCGGTATCGGTACTTGATTTTCTTATATTTCGGGATCGGTACTGGCCGGTACAGGTATCGGTACTTTACCCAAAAGTCCCTTATGGTACCCGATAGTACCTGAATATGAAAAGCCTATAATTATCAACTTCCCACCCCATTTTTATCAACTTCCCCCTAAAACCCTCACCCACGTACCCCCAGCTCTCAAGAAATTCTTGCCAATCAGTCTTACCACATAGTCCCGATCCCAAACCACCTTCATCAACCCTTCATGGTGACATCATCTACTCAAGTAAGTCTCACGACTACCAGTAAATGTTCTACATTCCTCTTAAATCAAGTTGAGTTCAATTTTTTGTTTTATACATCGATTGGAATCCAAGTTTGTCTTTAGTGTTTGTTATTGTATTCAAGTTTGTCTTTTGTGTGAATATGGTAGCATGATCTAATTATTTTGATATGATCCCCGGTTGAATCATTTACCTCAATTTCATGGTTCATCACTTCATTCATTATAATATTTGTGTTTGATAAAAGAATGGTTTCATGTCCCAAAACAATATATGTGCTTTGATTAAAATAATGGTTTCATAGTTCACCCTATAAAATATGTTGCATCCATTAATCTACCAAATCACACTAGTTACATTACATATAATGATTGGTTGCATGCTTCATCAATTTAAATATATGTTTTTGGTTGTTTCTGTAGAAGATGATGATACATTTGTTGATGAGACACCACCTAATGTCCTACAAGTTGATAATAACTCAGATTCGGGTACTATGGAGGAACAAAGTTGCAAGAGAAAACAAGAAACGAATGAGTAAGGAATCCAAAGGCAAAGAGAGAGCAAAGTGTTAGGCTTTGTTTGAAGTGATTTACCTTGTAGAAGGGGACGGCGTTGAACGGAAGTATGGAAAGTGCAAGTTTTGTAAGGCCTACATTAAAGCCGATACAGCTAGAAATGGTACAAATGGTCTTAGAAAACACTCTTGTTCTTGTAGATTAAATCCTGTTGGATCTAGAAAGGCTGGTGCAACCAAAAACAAATCACTTAGAATATTTTGGTACAACTAATAAAGGACTTCCGAAGCTAAGTATGGAACTTCCGAAGGAAAAAGGAGCTCTTCCGAAGACAAAGTGTAAAACTAACTTCCAAAGGAAAACTCCAACTTCCGAAGACAAAGAACTTACTTCCGAAGATCGAGACTTAGAATGATAGACCAGAAGTCAACTTCCGAAGTATAGAAGTCCTCAAGCCTCGGAAGTATAGAAGCCTCTTCCAAAGTATAAGTGGCTTTGGAGAACTTGTTCTTCCGAAGCCAACTTACCTTCAGAAGACATTACTATTATCCAGTGGACATAAGTATGGTCTCCCTGACACTCCGCTGCAGACCTCTGCGATACTGCATGGCGCTTTCTCAAAAGCCATGTAGTTGACCGTACTTTATTCCACTGTTTACCTTTATCAGTTAGTACAATTGCCAACTTTAGTTGGTGACAAAAGGTAAGTCATGGACATTTCATGACTACCATATCTTAGATAATACTTTATCTAAGATACCTTAACTTTAGCATTGTAGTATATGCTTTAGTCTTAGGTTTCCAGCTGGTATCAAAGTATATCCGGATGTAGGATCTAGTATATATAGTTTCTCATTGTAACTCATGTTCTATGCTTGTAAGAGTCTTGTAATACTTTGAGTTGAGAAGTAATATATACAAGTGCCTTGAAAATTATTTCTGTGTGTTTATTTGTTACTTATTATATTATTATCAACTCTTATAAAAAACTCTACTTCATCTGATTTGAGTGTTATTTAAGTGAGTTTGAGAGAAATCCAAGTGTTTAAGTGACAAACCCGATCCTGCGTCGGATTATTTAAATGGACTAACCTTACCGCCCATGTCACATCATCCATTGAAACCTCCCATCATCTTATCCAAACCTCCTTTAAACCGCCATTCCACCCGTTTAAATACCTCCCGCTAATCACTTTCATCCTTTTTACCAAAATTACTGCCCTAAAAGCTTTCTTCATCTTCAATTTACCCAATTCCGAACTATCTTCTTGTAACTTTCTCAAATGGCACTTAACCCTCAGCACAACCAAGTCGCATTCCTTGACTCTTCAAGGGATGCCGACTTCTCAGATATCATCTCCTTTCTAACCCAATCTTCTTACTACACTGTCGTGACTGTTAACCCCACGGTTTACTCAAATCATATGTCTGAATTTTGGGCAAACGGTCAGATTGAAACCCTAAATGGGGTTCATGTCATAAGATCGAGCATCTGTGGCCAGGAGTTGGTCATTTCTGAACAAATCATCAGGGAGCATCTAGAGCTTCATGCTGAGGGCGCTCCTACAGAATTCCCCAAAGCAGATTTGGACAACACTTATCTCCAAATGGGATATGGTGGAAATGTTAGCAGGTCAACCGTTGCAGGACCGGTGTAAGGTGGTCACTTACAACACAACAACACAAAGCGGAGATTATTCAAACTTAATCAAACAGTAAACTGGATTAACCACAATAATGATACTAATAACACAAGTAATGAGTAAGTGACAGAACAAGAGAACACAAGAGATTGGGTTTCAAGGATGCAGTATATTGCTTTCTCAAGTTCTATTACAAGTGTTACAAAGCATAAAGAAAGATACTAGAACATGGAATACTTATACTACAACCTACAACCGACTATACTTTGAAAGCCAGCTGGATACAATTGACTAGACACAAACAAAATCAATTGTAGAATCAAAAGACATATCTGCCTTTTGACTTGTGACTATGACATGCCATAGCTCACATCCTAAAATATTACAAAAAGGATAAAAGTACATAAAGTAGAAAGCATGGACTCAAGACCTCAATGTACAGTTACCAAAAGCATGGACCTTTCACCAACTCATGTAAGTTGGTGACTTTACAGAGTTGCAGCGGAAAGGTGGTCCAACTTTATGATAAAGTACATCATATAAAGACATATCGTTAAAAGTCTTCGGAAGAAATCTGTCTTCACTATTTGGCTTCGGAAGACTTTGTCTCTGAAGCTTCGGAAGACTTCACTTTTGGCTTCGATAGATATTGTTCTTGGCTTCGGAAGATTTTATAGTTAGAATATTTCTAGTGCATGGTGTAAAAATTCCAAAGCAATTCTACTTCAGTTCTTTAATGCATTGCTTGCAGAGAGACTTTGGATGTTTTGTGTTGCATCAGACTTATAGGAATCCTTATAAACTCCCCCTAGGCTGATGCTACTAAAACATTTAGAAGATCTTCAGATGTTAGTAGTCTTCAGCACAATGATGACCATACCCTTCTTCATTAGATGGTCAGGATCATTCAGACTCTCATAGTATTTTCTCATTTTAAAGAGATCATGCAGAGGTAAGTTGATTATGTCTTGCCATGTATAGACATTCTCAACACCTTGATCTCTGATTACATGCCATCTTTCTGGATTGGTAGAGAAGGTCCAAGATAAGATGGGTGTCTTAGCTGCAAGAGGAGCCACTTGTATTGGAGTTGATTGGGCTGCCTCTTCATGCACTTCCTCAGGTTGATCTGACTCAGCCTGAGGTGTAGAGGTAGATGATTTAGGTTTCTTCTTCTTAGACTTTGGTTTAGAAGCCATCCTCTTTTTCCTCTTAGAGGACTTTAACTGAGAAGACTGGTCTACAACACCTTGTTGATCATCCTTGTCTTTCTCAGTTGGGTGTTCCTCCCTCACAGGTTCAGAAGGAGAGGGAGTTTGACCCTGCTGTGGATCAGAAGATGAAGCTTGCTGAGGCTCAGCAAGAGGTCCGGGTTGTGTTGTCTCAGGTTGTTCAACCTTAACCTCCACTTCAGGTGGGACTTGACTTAGAAGAGAGTGTAAGTCAATCAGCTCTCCACTCTTGATCTTCTGCTTGATTACCCTGATATGCTCATCCATTGTGGATAGAGACATAGCGCCAAGTCTCCTTCCGGAGAATCCATACAGCTTCAAGAAGCTCATCATCCTTTGTCTGTCAGCATACTTCTTCATACTCTTTTGGATGATGGCTCTTGACTTTGCAACCCCTTCCCTCATCTTTCTATTTGTAGCTTTTTGTTCTTTGAGCACTTGAAGTTCAAGCTGTTTGAGATACTCAAACTAAATGTACTCAAAGGACAAGGGAAGAAGTGCAGATGCCTGGTAGAGACTAGTGGCACTCAGGTAGTTGATCATGTTTTGTCTGTCTGATTCTTTGTCTACCAGAGGTTCTTATGTTGAAGCCATAGTCTCTTGCACAGGGCTTTCCTGAACTGGTGAGAGAGTATGAGCATGCTTGTAGAGTCTTTTCTGTCTCTTCTCCTCTTTGAATTGGAGAAGTAACCTTGCATCCTCTTTTTCTTTCATCTCTCTTGACACTTTCATGTCAGCCAGTTCATTTAGTTGCTCTAAGTGAAGAGATATAATCTCATCTATGTCATAGTTCCTGGTCTTCAGGTAAGTAATTCTGACTGCCCTCAACTCATCATCTTGAGTATTTGGTCTGGGGGCAGCCCTGATTGCAGCTTGCATAAAACCTGAAGACCCAGAGAAACTTTCTCCCCTTAGCTTCCTCTTCCTCTCTCACTCATCCTCCTCAATTTCCTCAGGAGTCAAAATTCTTTTCCCTTTATCACCCACAGACCTTTGTGACTCAGGGTGGATAGAGGTTTGGCCTTCATTGCTTGGTGTAGCATCCATGCTCTGGCCAGAGAGAGGTTGTGAGACACCTTCACCAGCAGGTGTTTCACTGAGGGAATGAATTTCTGAAGCAGTTGTTGGTGTGACAGGGCTCTCAGGCTATATCACTGGGCCTTCAGCCAAGGTTTTCCCTTTGAAGCTAATCTCAGGGTCTGCCTCAGCATCCAGTTGACCAATGATATTACCTGATTGCCTTTGTCTCTTTCTTAGGCTGAACTCTCCAGTAATTCTGTCTTGAATTCTGAGTGCCAACCTGTCAGCTTGTCTTGATTTGCTTGGATTGACAAGTGGCATGTTGACCAGATCAAGACCTTCATAGTAGTTCCAGGTTTGAAATCAAATACTTCTTGTTTCCCTTGAACTCATTGAAGAATAAGGGCTCTTCTATCAGCATCATACCTCCACCCTATAATGTAGTTTGAAGTTCCATGGGGTGGGGATTACATAGCCCTTGGTATACCTTCCTCAAAGAGACTCCCGATGATAGAGTCTATAGCGTCCACATTAATTTGAACTTGAGGAAGTTGCTGAGTATGCACAATTGCAAGTGAGGATGGTGAGTCCTCAATGTTCATACTCTCTGAAGAGCTCCCAGGTTCTGTGTATGTGATGACTTTCTCCCCCTTTTTGGTAGCATCACCTCTTGCATAGGTGAGCTAGAGGTTAGGTCAACCACATTCACAGGTTCATGTGCTCCTGGTTGAACTCTTTTTAAAGGTCTCCCAGCTAGTTGTTCCCTGAGATAAGATATCTCAAGTTGCTGATCATTGACCCTGTTGTGAAGGGTAGTCACCTGAGATTCAAGGTGACTAACCTTAGAGACTAAATAGGAGCATGTCTTTGACAGTTTTTGCATCTTTAGTATCATATTCCCCTCTTATTCATCAGAAGAATCATTGGGGGATGAGATGATTGGACCAAAGTCCTCTCTCACCACCAGCTTCAGGTTCTTGGCTGCTGGATTTCCTCTGCTCATTGACATTCTCAGTTGAGATGTCAATGGGCTGAGTTGCCATGGTTGAGTTCTTAATGATGTAATCACTTGCAAAAGTGAGAGCCTCTTCCATATGGATATCCTGAACAGGTTCAGAAGTATCTACCTCAGTTATAGTTGACTAATGTGGGCTAGACTGAGGAGACTTAGGAGTACTCATCTCTCTTTGAGTAGGGGAAGAGAAAAGAGACTCATGGTACTTACTAAAACCTAAGTCTTCATCAGTATAGAAGGAAAGGTTGGGAATGGGTTGATTTAGATCTAAAGGCTGGGGATGGTAACTGTCCCCTGAAGGTTGTTCACTTGAGTGTTGAGACTCAGAGTGAAGGCTTAAGGCAGTTTGGCTTGTGAGTTAAAAAGATGGGAGTGGTTTGCTCCTTAAGGGAAGTGGGAGCTCTAGTGTCCACTTCCTCCTGTAAAGGTGAGTATATGGGGACCTGCATAGACTCAATAGCTTGAGCAGGGGTTCGTTTGGATTTTCTTTGAAAGGTGAGGGTTACTTGAGGCCTTTTTAGTGGTAGAGAGGTAGAAGGTGTGGGTTCAACACTAGCTTGTGTTGCTAGGTTGTCACCTTGAGCAATGAGCTCTAACATTTTGGGGACAAGGGCTGTTTCTACCCCTGAGAAGCCTACAGTTGGCTTCTTCATGATCTTAAAGATGCCGGGCTTCATCTGTTCCAATTTAAAAATATTATTTGTTTCCCTCAACTGTGAGCCCAGTTCACAGTTGAGAATGTGTTGAACATATCTAGAAAACATATAATACTCTAAGGAGTCCAAGTTAGCAAGCAAATTTGTATAGACAAATTGAGAGTACCTGAACTTGACCCCTTCAACCATTCCATGCACTATGAAGGAGAGATCCTCAGGAATCTGGTCCCACCCTCCATGCTTGTTTGACAAGCTGTGGATAACCAAATGGAGTAGGTATTTCCACTGTGATGAGACCTTCCCTTTCCTGAAGGTCTTTACAGAGAAATCTCCCTCATAGCCCATCTTCTCAAAGGAATGATTGACAGCTTCCTTTGGGAAGGACAACTCACCTTCTTCATCATCCAGCTGCAAATGAGTGTTGATGATGGCCGGAGTGATGATGATTGTCCTCCCTTGCACTGTGGCAGACAGTGCCTTCTCCCCATCCATAATGACCTCTTGGCAGGTCTTCCAAAATTCAAGCAGATGATCCTCATAGAGAGTAGGATCAATGGTTAGGGAGGTGAAGTAATTTGATAAAGCTAAGAATTGGTAAATCTCTGAGAAACTTTCATCTTTCTCAGAGCTTAACAGAGCAACCTGATTGTGTTGCCTGTGAAGTTGCATGGAGAAATCTGAGTTGTTTCTGCGGTTAAGGTTGGCCATTTGAGAAGCTTAAGGATGAAGAAAGGTGAAAAGCAAAGGCGATTTGGGAATTAGGTTTGAGGAATAGTAGAATTGAAGAAGATAGAGAGGGAGAGGGGGAACCGTTGGGTATTTATGTGAAAAGATTTGAACCAAAGTTAATGAAAGAGGATAAACTTTGAAATCTGAATGTCGGTCCCACTTTTGAAAAAGTAGTTTAATTTTGCTCAAACAGTAGTTTTCTTGGAATTCGAAAAGCTTCTGAAGGTAAATTATCTTCGGAAGTTTTAATTAAAAGCTTCCGAAGCTAAAATGACTTCGGAAGGTTTTCCTGAGAATCTTGAAAATTTTGCTTCGGAAGAGAAATAAACACTTGAATGCTTTGTGTATAAAACAACAAAACTTCCGAGAGTTAATTTTGCTTCGGAAGGAAAAGTCCTTGAAAACAAATAAGTGTCTGAGACAAGTATTTAAGCTTCGGAAGGTAGATTGAAACTTCTTCCGAAGGTAAAATTTCTTAGACACTTATTTATTTTGAAGACATGATTTGCTTCTGAAGGTAAAAAATATATCTTCCGAAGGATCGGAAAATTTTCAAGAATCTAAGGAAAGTCTTCAAAAAGGATTTTATATCCAAAGAAAACATGAGCTTATGAAAGTGATGAACTAGACAACTTAGGACACACATATTTTAGGAAATAATTAGAATTAGTTTTAAGAAAAGATCTACTCAAAGTTGATTATCCCAATAGCTGATATTAGACATTTAAATCTCTATTCTTTAAATGCTTTTGTAAACAGATCAGCATATAGTTCATCTGTATGAACTTTGACAAGTTTAATTAATCCCTTTTCATAGTTATCTCTTATTTATGATACCTGATATTGATGTGTTTGGTCCTTGAGTGCTGCACAGGGTTCTCAGTGATAGAGATAGCACTATTGTTCTCTATGTGGATAGGAGTCTCCTTGAAGTTAAATCCATAGTCCACCATCTGATTTTGAATCCAAAGCACTTGAGCACATCAACTTGCAGCAGCAATGTATTAGCCTCAGCAGTTGATGCAGACACACAGGATTGTTTCTTGTATTGCCATGAGACAACCCTTCCACCAAGAAATTGACATCCCCCAAATGTAGACTTTGCAGTCATGTTGCAACCACCATAATCACTATTTGTATAAGCATACAGATTGAAGTCAGGATTCTTTGGATACCATAAACCAAGTGTTGAAGCACCTTTTGAGGTATCTTAAAATCCTTTTGATAGTGATGAGGTGAGACATCTTAGGGTTGGCTTGATATCTTGCACAGATACATGTAGCAAACATGATATCAGGCCTGCTAGCTGTAAGATACATAAAAGACCCAATCATAGCCCTGTATAAGTGTTCATCTACACACTCCCCCTCAAGATCAGGTCCAAGGGAGCGGTTTCTGGCTATGGGTGTCTTAGCAATCTTACAATCAGTCATGTTGAACCTCTTGAGTATGTCCTGAACATACTTTGACTGACTTATGAAGATACCATCTTCAACTTGCTTCACTTGAATTCCCAGAAAGAAATTAAGTTCTCCCATTACACTCATTTCAAATCTGTCTTTCATCAGCTTCTTAAAGTCTTTATAGAGCTTTGGATTAGTTGAACCAAAGATGATGTCATCTACATACACTTGAACTAGCAATAAATCATTTCCCTGTCCTTTGATGAAGAGAGTTCCATCTATAGTATCTCTCTTGTATCCATGTTTACAAAGATACTCAGACAATGTCTCATACCACTTCCTGGGTGCCTGATGCAGCCCATAAAGAGCTTTGTCAAGCTTGCAGACATAATCAGGATGATCAGGATCTACAAAACCAGGTGTTGTTTGACAAACCCTCTTCATCAATCACTCCATATAGAAAAGCACACTTCACATCAAGTTGAAAGACCTTGAAGTTCTTGGATGCAGCAAATGCCAAGAATATCCTAACAGCTTCTAATCTTGCTACAGGAGCAAAGACATCAGTGTAGTCAATCCCTTCTTCTTGTGTGTATCCTTGAACAACCAGTCTAGCCTTGTTCTTGATGATAATGCCTCTATCATCTTATTCCTAAACACCCATTTGGTTCCAATGGTAGTCTTCCCATGAGGAAGAGACAAAGGTTCCAAACTTTTGCCTTTTGAATTGAAGCAACTCTTGTTGCATAGCTTCAACCCAACTTCCATCCTTAGAGCCTCATCAACTTTCTTTGGCTCTATCTGGGATAAGAAACAAGAGTGAAGACAAACATTTGCTTCATGGGTTTGTCCTCTTGTTCTTACCCCTGTGACAAGATCTCCAATGATGTTTGTGGTGGGGTGAGACTTGTGGATCCTTAGCTGAGGGATCACAGCAAGTTGCTGAGAAAGATCCAAATTTGAGAAATTTAGATCTGGCATAGATGATTCACCCTCCACATCACCACACTTATCAAGATTGACTTGATCCAATGAGTGTGTGACATCATTGATGTTGTCATCTATGGTGTGGTTATTAGCATCAAGGAATTCCTGATCACTTTCACTATCACCATTTTTGTCTTCCACAATTGAGGTATCTTTATCTGGTTGTGGAGCCTCTGAGCTTGGAATTTGAAGGCACCCCAGATGTATCAGCTGAATTTGTTATTGTAATGCTGATAGAAACCTCATTTGCTGAAGTAGTTCCAACTGGAGCTGAAGATGTATGAGTTGAAGGTCTTCTTAGCTCAAATCTTGGATCAGGATCACCTGTATTTAAGTTTTCTGCAGATCCTGAAACATTCTCACAAGATTTGTTAAAACAGTTGGTAACTAAATCCAAGATCAAATAGCCAATCAGGACCAGAACCAGCCACACAGGGTGTGTGTTCATTGAAAGTCACATTAGCTGACTCCTCAACAATTCTAGTTCTAAGATTGTATACTCTATAAGCCTTAGCCTAGGAAGAGTATCCAATGAAGTGTCCATCATCTGATTTCTTAGCAAATTTGGCAATTTGATCTTTGGTATTCAAGATGGTGCAAGGACATCTAAATGACCTGAGAAAAACCAATGAAAGGTTTTCTCTTGTGCCAAAGTTCATAAGGAGTCTTACCATGTGTCTTAACTACTAAAACTTGTTTTGCACATAGCAAGCAGTGTTTACTGCCTCTGCCCAGAAGGTGATGGGCAGTTTAGAGTCAGACAACATAGTTCTTGCAGCTTCAATTAGTGTCCTGTTTCTCCTCTCAGCAACACCATTTTGTAGACCTAGGAGCACTATATTGTCTTGTAATACCTTTTTCATCACAAAATGTATCAAGGATTTGATTCTTGAATTCAGTCCCTTGATCACATCTTATGGTTTTGACCTTGTGATCACTTTGATTCTCAATTTTTAAGATGAAATTCTTCAAATCTCAGGGGTCTCATCCTTAGTTCTAAGAAAGAAAACCCAAGTGAATCTTGTAAAATCATCTGTGATCACCAAACAATAAGAGGTCCTTCCTAGACTCATTACACTGGTGGGGCCAAAGAGATCCATATGTAATAAGTGTAGGGGAGTAGTGATGGAGTTCCTTTCCTTAGGCTTGTGAGATACCTTATGTTGCTTCCCTTTCAGGCATGCAAACAATGATCATCACTTGTAAACTCTTCTTTGGCATTCCAGTTACCAAATCATGTTTAATTAGTTTTATTCATGTTCTTAAAGTTTACATGGCACATTCTTTTATGCCATAGGAAAGGCTCATCACTATTTGCTTTAGACAGAAAACATGAAACTTCTCCAGAGGGAGATGTTTCTTGCAAGTCCATCTTGTACATGTTCCCTTTCCTGGGGGCTCTAAGCAGGATGTGCTCATGAGGAATGACCACTCCAGGCTTGAGAACAATGCACTCATGCTCAGTAAAGAGCATGTTATGACTCTGATCACAAAATTGGATACACTCAGAAGATTGTACCCAAGCTCCTTGACAAAGTTTACCTTTTCAATGCTGAGCTTACCATTTGTGACCTTGCCCCTTCCAGAAATGTAACCACCTTCATCTCCTCCAAAAGCAACTGGTCCTCTATCAATCCTCTCAAAGTTATGAGTAATGACCTATTGCCTGTCATGTGCCTGGAACAGCCACTATCAATGATCCAGACATTCTTGTTTGTCTTGAGCTGTTCCTGCACAAAGAAAATGATTAGTTACATTTGGAAACCCAAGCCTTATTTGTCTTGGGCTCACTAAGTATAATAGAAGGTAATGCAACAGTAATAGATCCTATGGTTGTGCTAGGAGGATCTTAAGCTGTTGTTGATGGAGAAACTTTAGTCACTTGGTCTTTCTTAGACTTCCACACCACCTTTGGAGTCTTGGACTTGACCTTCAAAACTTCAGAAGCTTTTGGGACTTCGGAGTTTTGATGACTGAACCTTCGGAAGATTCTGCAGTCACTGCAACAGACTTCAGTGCTTCGGAAGAATTCCTTTCTTCCGAGACCAACTTCTCTTCCGAAGGTAATTTTCCATTTGCCTTCTTCTTAGATTTGGAGCTTCCGAAGGAAACAGACTTTCCTTCCGAAGCTTGAATCTTCTTGGAACTCTTTGAAGTCTTTGTCTTGGTCATATGGACAGTACTTTTAGGATTGTATGGACAATCCTTAGCAATGTGAGAGGTACTTTCACACATGACACACAACATTTTCTTCTTCACAAGAGTCTCCTTATGAGAACAAGACTGTCTTTGGTCATGTCCCTTCTCCACCTTCATCTTTGCAGATGCTGAGACAGTTCTTATGGGCTGGGAACTGTTCTTGGAGTTTGATGGTCCAGGCTGTGCAGTAGTGGTACACAGCAGATCAGTCTTCTTCTTGGTACTGAGATGATTTGAACAAGAACCAGAACTCTTAGCTGAAGAGTTTTGGTTGATGTCTTCAGTCTTTACTACTTCAAACCCTGCAGAGATAAAAACTTGTTTCTGCTTAGAGTCAAAAGTAGCCTTGATCTCTTGAGCCTTCTTTGCTTTTTTTTGCTCTTCCTGATCAAGTTCTTTCTCATTGACTTGGTCATCACAGTAATCTTCTTCTCCTCAGAAGGATAGTGGCCCTTCTTAGAATCCTCCTCTTCACTCTTCTCAGAGGAATTCTTCACTATCTCTTCTTCATCCTCTTCACTTATAGGATCTATGAGAGGAAGCTCATCTTCACAAGTTCCACACCTAGGAGATCTTACAGACAAGATTGTGTGTGGAGGAGCTATCTCATTGGATCCCAGTCCCTGTCTATTTTGATAACACACCTTGTTGTGCAGGGATGAGGATATCATGTTCTTGAAGGTCTCTTCTTCAAGAACACTTTTTCTGCCCTGGCTTTGCTGATCACAAGCTCAGCCTGGCACTCAGTCAGCTTGGTTATGAGATCTTTGATTTGAGTCCTAAAATCTGTATGCTCATGTTTTAGAACTGAAATGGTTTTCTCTAAGTCCTCTATCTTTAGTTTATAATCATTTTCAGACTTTCTAAAATCAGATTTTAAAATGTTTAAGGACTCAAGATCAGATCTCATCTCCAAGTTATAGGACCTGTATCTGTTAACTTTAGCAATGCATTCAGGAGTACAGAGATGTTCCAATACCTTGGCTTCATCATGATCTGCCATTAGTGCTTGGTTTGGAGAAGCATCTTCCACCTGAAAGCTCCAGTCAAAGCCTCCTTCTTCAACAGCAACAACAGCTTGTTGCTTTGGCTTCTCATTCTGAGGGGCTTTCTCAGTGTAGTTTGGTCTGGTTTGTGCTTGGCCACCATTTGTTTTAGGTGCCTTACACTCTCTAGCAAAGTGGCCCATCAGGTTACAGTTGTAACACTTGACTTTGCTTTTATCCAAGCCAAACTTTCCACTGGTTGCATTGCTTGGAAACCTCCTTCCAGTTCTCTTGTAGAACTTCTTGGCTCTATGAGTGAGAAGAGCCATCTGCTGGACTATTTCCATATATTCCAGATCATCTGGATGGATACAATCCAGGTCTTCAAGAGTGAAAAGAGAGTTGCCACAACTTTCATCAAAAGACACAAAGGCTTGAGAAGAGCTTGTCTCTTGGAATGGGCTTCCTTGAGTGTAGTTCTCCCTGGGTGTCTCTGGGAAGGTGATGAAAGGACCCTTTGGTGAATTGTCAGGGTAGCATATGAGATGATGTTGGGGTTCTATGCTATCCCTTTCCCACATGAAGGGCTGAACCCAATTGATTGTTGGAGTTGCCAGATGAACCTTGCATGTTCATCTCCATCTGGTAGCCACTGAGAATCCCATATAACTCTGTCAGAGTAAGAGTTTTGAGATTTTCAGTCCTCTTGATCACCACACAATAGTGTGTCCATTGCCTAGGAAGTGAGGACATAAACTTCCTTACAATGTCTCTGTTTCAAGAGGAACTCCTCCATCCACAAGGGTATCCACTATCTCAACATACCTGAAGTATTGCTGAGTCATGGTTTCACCTGTTTTGAAGGTGAAGTTTTCAAACTGCTGCTTCAGGAGATCCTTCTTGTTCTCCTTGGCTTCAGAGGAGCCTTCATACATCAGTTTTAGTGCATCCCACAACTGTTTAGGTTTTGCACTTCTTGAAACCTCTGTACACAGAGTTTGGAAGGGCAGTTTGAAGAGCAGTCATGGCTTTTCTATCAATCTCTACTCTCTTCCTATCTTCATCAGAGTAGTTAGCCACATCTTTGGGGATCATACCAGCACCAGTAGCAGAAGGAGTGCTGGGTATGAAAGGTCCATTTTCAATAGACTCCCACATTCTTGAGTCTAGAGACCTGATGAAACCTTCCATTCTCATACACCAGGTATCAAAGTCATCAAGAGTGATCAGTGGGGACTTGTTCATGGTTCCAGTTTCCATATCAGTCTTTGAAATGCTGCCATTTGAAAGTTTAGTATTTGTGTGTGTGAGGGATCTTAAGATGGTGAGATCTTATATCAAGAGCCTGAAATGCTCTGATACCAATTGCAGGACCGGTGAAGGGTGGTCACTTACAACACAACAACACAAATGGAAATTAACCAAACTTAATCAAACAGTAAACTGGATTAACCACAATAATGATACTAAGAACACAAGTAATGAGTAAGAGACAGAACAAGAGAACACAAGAGATTGGGTTTCAAGGATGCAGTATATTGCTTTCTCAAGTTCTATTTCAAGTGTTACAAAGCATAAAGAAAGATCTAGAACATGGAATACTTATACTACAACCTACGCACCGCTATACTTTGAAAGCCAGCTGGATACAATTGACTAGACACAAACAAAATCAATTGTAGAATCAAAAGGCATATCTGCCTTTTGACTTGTGACTATGACATGCCATAGCTCAAATCCTAATATATTACAAAAAGGATAAAAGTACATAAAGTAGAAAGCATGGACTCAAGACCCAATGTACAGTTACCAAAAGCATGGACCTTTCACCAACTCATGTAAGTTGGTGACTTTACAGAGTTGCAGCGGAAAGGTGGTCCAGCTTTATGATAAAGTACATCAGATAAAGACATATCCTTAAAGTCTTCGAAAGAAATCTGTCTTCACTATTGGCTTCGGAAGACTTTGTCTCTGAAGCTTCGGAAGACTTCACTTTTGGCTTCGGAAGATATTGGTCTTGGCTTCGAAGATTTTACACTTAGAATATTTCTAGTGCATGGTGTAAAACTTCCGAAGCAATTCTACTTCAGTTCTTTAGTGCATTGCTTGCAGAGAGACTTTGAATGTTTTGTTGCATCAGACTTATAGGAATCCTTACAACCGTCTACAGATTCAACTTCTCTTCAACTGGAAGTTCCTGCTGCATGTAGTTCTTCACTGCTTGTCCAACAAATCTGGGGGATGAGATCAAATCCCATATGAACTGGGTGCCTAGTTCATGGTTTGGTAAGAAGCCTCCGCTTCAACTACTCAGATTTATGCTGACCAATCTCATGGGAAACCTCAACGGGACACATTCTTCATGTATCCCAGGTTTCTCCAGCACATAATTAATTGTGAGCTGGAACAGAGCAAGCTTGTTTGCGCAGCTGCTCTGATTGGTTCCTCAAATGAAGCCGACCATCTTCAAACTTTGAGGAGAGTGTCCACCAACTTCACCGGAAGAGTACTGCACTTCTTCCAGGTATGATTGAGCCAATGGGTCCTGGTGACATCTCTGTTAACCCCACAGGTGATGAACCCACACCAGTAACTACCCTCACTTGCCAAATCTACCCTTCTCCCCATTACCATCACTTATTAAAGACGCCCCAAACGAACCCTTGTTCAATCTTCTCTGATTGAACAAGCTCTTCATGTTCTACCCAAAAAGGCTAAAGGGAACAATGGGCTCCCACTCAGCCTGAGGTCCAACCATCCTTCATATATGGGTCTTGAGTCTCCTCAGTCTCAGACCCATGAGCCTGAAATCCAAGCTGAAAACCCTCAGGGAGAGTCTTTATACTCCCTTGAGCAGCCAAAAAGGAACAGCCCCCATCACAGGCTCAATGCCTTTAGACATTGATAAAAGTCCCCGTCACTAGATTTTACTTCCATATCCTTTACTGACCTATTAATCGGAGCTGGAAGAGATTATGTCTCTTCAAGGAAATGAAGTTGATCCACAACACCCTCTCAAGGATCAACAGAGCCCAGAGAGATCTCTTATCTCTAGCCCCCATCAGCAAACCTTTACTGAGGTGAGTCCCACTGATGTGGAGGGACTCATGTAATTCAGCTGCCACTACTGAAGGAGCCTCAAGGGATCCTCAGGACAGTGGTAACATTACTGAGACTGAATCTATGGCAACCATGCCCTTTGATGACTCTGAAAGAGACATCATTGAGCAAGGGAAACCACGGTGCCAAGAAACCACATCTGGTGGTGAGGATGAACATACAAGGTATGTTACCTCATCTCCCCGTGAATTTTCAAAAGAAGATGAGGGAAGACTGCAACTCACCATTGAAGACCTACTTTCTAAAGTCTCAAATCTTGAATCTAAGTTAGGATTTTAGAGGATAGGTCTGCCACTCAGCAACTTGAGATTGAAAATCTCAAGGCCAAACTAGCTGAGAAACAGATTGAGAGGTCTGTTAGGCATGTACCAATTCAGATCTCGTTGACCTCTTCCTCTAGCTCATCAAGCTCTCAGGATGATGCTACCAAAAAGGGGGGAGGTGTTCAGGGACAAAGCCAAAGACAAAAAGAGCCACAAAGTCAAGCTCTCACTTCCTAAGCTTAATATATCCTATGCAACAAGCTTCAGTTTTTCCTGAGCCTCCTTGCAGGACCAGTTAAGGGCTTGAACAAATTACAACACAACAACACAATGAGGAGAACAACTAAACTTGATCAAACAGTGAACTGGATAACCAATATGATACAAAGAACACAAGTAAAGTAAAGAGACAGAACAAGAGAGTTGGGATTCAAGGAGGCAGTATATTGCTTTCTCAAGTTATTTACAAGTGTTACAAAGCATAAAGAAAGATACAAGAACTTGGAATACTTATACTACAACCTACAGCCGGCTATACTTTGAAAGCCAGCTGGATACAATTGACTAGACACTAACAAAATCAATTGTAGGATCAAAAGGCATATCTGCCTTTTGACCTTGTGACTATGACATGCCATAGCTCACATCCTTATCTATTACAAAAAGGATAAAGTACATAAAGTAGAAAGTTACAGACTCAAGACCTCAATGTACAGTTACCAAAAGCATGGACCTTTTCACCAACTCATGTAAGTTGGTGACTTTACAGAGATGCAGCGGAAAGGTGCTTTATGGAACAGTACATCAGATAAAGCATGTTTACTAAAAGTCTTCGGAAGAAATCTGTCTTCATAGGTTGAAGCTTCGGAAGACTTTGTCTCTGAGGCTTCGGAAGACTTCATGTTTGGCTTCGGAAGATATTGGTCTTGGCTTCGGAAGATTTTACACTTAGAGTATTTCTAGTGTATTGTGTAAAACTTCCAAAGCATTCTTACTTCAGTACTTAGTGCATGTTGCAGAGAGACATTGGATGTTTTGGGTTGCATCAGACTTAAGGAATCCTTACAAACTCCCCCTAGGCTGATGCTACCAAAACACTTAGAAGATCTTCAGATGTTGGTGGTCTTCAGTACAATCATGACCATTCCTTCTTCATTAGATGGTCAGGATCATCAAGACCTTCATAGTATCTTCTCATCTCAAAGAGATCATGCAGAGGTAGTTGATTATGTCTTGCCAAGTATAGACATTTCACACCACCTTGATCTCTGATTACATGCCATCTTTCTGGATTGGGTAGAGTAAGTCCAGGACAAGATGGGTGTCTCAGTTGTCAGAGGAGCCACTTGCATTGGAGTTGATTGGGCTGTCCTCATCATGCACTTCCTCAGGTTGATCTGATTCAGCCTGAGGTGTAGAGGTAGATGACTTAGGCTTCTTCTTCTTTGACTTTGGTTTAGAAGCCATTCTCTTCTTCCTCTTAGATGACTTTAACTGAGAAGACTGGTCTGCAGCACCTTGTTGATCATCCTTGTCTTTCTCAGTTGGGTGTTCCTCCCTCACAGGTTCAGAAGGAGAGGGAGTTTGACCCTGCCTTGGATCAGAAGATGAAGCTTGCTGAGGCTCACTGGAGGTCCGGGTTGAGGTGTCTCAGGTTGTTCAAACTTAACCTCCACTTCAGGTGGGACTTGACTTGGAAGAGAGTGCAAGTCAATCAGTTCACCACTCTTAATCTTCTGCTTGATCACCCTTATATGCTCATCCATTGTGGATAGAGACATAGGGCCAAGTCTCCTTCCGGAGAATCCATATAGCTTCAAAAGCTCATCATCCTTTGTCTATCAGCAGACTTCTTCACACTCTTTTGGATGATGGCTCTTGACTTTGCAGCTTCTTCCCTTAGCTTCCTTTTAGTTGTCTTTCTTTCTTTGACTAGCTCAAGTTCAAGTTGCTTTAGTACTCAAACTCAATGAAGTCATAGGACAGGGGAAGAAGTGCATCTGCCTGATAGAAGCCTGTGGCACTCAGGTAGTTGATCATCTTGATCCTATCTTTCTTTGTCTACCTGAGGTTCTTGTGGAGCCACATCTTCCTGTACAGGACTTTCTTGAACTGGGGAGAGAGTAGGAGCATGCTTGTAGAGTCTTTTCTGTCTCCTTTCCTCTTTGAATTGGAGAAGTAGCCTTGCATCCTCTTTTTCTTCATCTCTCTTGACACTTCCATGTCAGCCAGTTCATTCAATTCTTCTAAGGGGAGGGAGATGATTTCATCAATATCATAGTTCCTGGTCTGTAAATAAGTAATCCTGACTGCCCTCAACTCATCATCTTGAGTATTTGGTCTGGGGGCAGCCCTGATTGCAGCTTGCATAAAGCTTGAAGACCCAGAGGAACTTTCTCCCTTAGCTTCCTTTTCCTCTCTCTCTCTTCCTCCTCAATTTCCTCAGGAGTCATATCCTTTTCCCTTTGTCACCCACAGACCTTTGTGACTCAGGGTGGATAGAGGCTTGGCCTTCATTGCTTGGTGTAGCTTCCATGCTCTGGCCAGAGAGAGGCTGAGAAACACCTTCACCAGCAGGTGTCTCAGAAGGAGTGTTGAACCTCTGCAGCAGTTGTTGATGATGAGACAGGGGTCTCAGGTTCTGCCACTGGGCCTTCAGTCAAGGTTTCCCCTATGAAACTAATCTTAGGGTCCACCTCAACATCCAGTTGACCGATGACATTGCCTGATTGCCTAAGTCTCCTTCTTAGAGTGAACTCTGCAAGGATCCTATCTTGGATTCTTTGAGCCAATCTGTCAGCTTGTCTTGACTTGCTTGGATTGACAAGTGGCATGTTGACTAGATCCAATCTTTCATAGAAGTTCAAGTTTGAAAATCAAATACTTCTTGTTGCCCTTGAACTCTATGTGAAGAATAAGGGCTCTTCTGTCAACATCATACCTCCACCTTATGATGTAGTTTGAAGTTCCTTGTGGTGGAGATGACACAGCCCTTGGTATACCTTCCTCAAAGAGACTCCTGATGATAGAGTCTATAGAGTCCACATTAATGTGAACTTGAGGAAGTTGCTGAGAATGCACAACAGCAAGTGAGGATGGTGAGTCCTCTATGTCCATTCTCTGTGAAGAACTCCCAGGTTCTGTGGCTGCAATAACTTTCTCCCCCTTTTTGGTAGCATCACCCACTTGCATAGGTGAGCTGGAGGATAAGTCAATCACTTCCACAGGTTCTTGTGTTCCTGGTTGAGCTCTCCTTAAAGGTCTCCCAGCTAGTTTTTCCTTAGATATGAAATCTGAAGTTGCTGATCATTGACCCTATTTTGTAAGGTAGTCACCTGAGATTCAAGGTGACTAACCTTAGAGACTAAATAGGAGCATGTTTTTGACAGTTTCTGCACCTTTAGTCTCAAATTCCCCTCTTCTTCATCAGAAGAATCATTGGGGGATGAGATGATTGGACCAAAGTCCTCTCTCTCACCACCAGCTTGAGGTTCTTGGCTGCTGGTTTTCCTCTGCTCACTAGCAATCTCAGTTGAGATGCCAGTGGGCTGAGTTGCCATGGTTGAGGTCTTAATAATGTAATCACTTGCAGAAGTGAGAGCCTCTTCCATATGGACATCCTGAACATGTTCAGAAGTGTCCACCTCAGTAACAGGTGACTGATGTGGGATAGACTGAGGAGAATCAGAGGTACTCATCTCTCTTTGAGTAGGGGAGGAGAAGAGAGACTCATGGTACTCACTGAATCCTAAGTCTTCATCAGTATAGAAGGATAGGTTGGGAATGGGTTGGTTTAGATCTAAAGGCTGGGGATGGTAACTGTCCCCTGAAGGTTGTTCACTTGAGTGTTGAGACTCAGAGTGAAGGCTTAAGGCTGTTGGGCTTGTGAGCTCATCAGGTGAGCATGAGGAACCTCAGCCCTGATAGGTGAAGAAATGGGAGTGGTTTGCTCCTCAGGGGAAGTGGGAGCTCTAGTGTCCACTTCCTCCTGTAAGGGTGAGTATATGGGGACCTGCACAGACTCAATAGCCTGAGCAGGGGTTCGTTTGGATTTTCTTTGGTAGGTGAGGGTTATTTGTGGTCTTTTTAGTGGTAAAGAAAAAGAAGGTGTGGGTTCAACACTAGCTTGTGTTGCTAGGTTGTCACCTTGAGCAATGAGCTCTAACATTTTGGGGACTAGGGCTGTTTCTACCCCTGAGAAGCCTACAGTTGGCTTCTTCATTATTTTAAAGATGTCGGGCTTCATCTGTCCCAATTTAAGAATATTACTTGTTTCCCTCAACTGTGAGCCCAGTTCACAGTTAAGAATGTGTTGAACATATCTAGGAAACATGTAATACTCTAAGGAGTCCAAGTTTGCAAGTAAATTAGTATAAACAAATTGAGAGTACCTGAACTTGACCCCCTGAACCATTCCATGCACTATAAAGGAGAGATCCTCAGGAATCTGGTCCCACCACCATGCTTGTTTGACAAGCTGTGGATAACCACATGGAGCAGGTATTTCCACTGGGATGAGACCTTCCCTTTCCTGAAGGTCTTTACAGAGAAATCTCCCTCATAGCCCATCTGCTCAAAGGAATGATTAACAGCTTCCTTTGGGAAGGACAACTCACCTTCTTCATCATCCAGCTGCAAATGATGGTTGATGATGGCCGGAGTGATGAAGATTGTCCTCCCTTGCACTGTGGCAGACAGTGCCTTCTCCCCATCCACTTGGCAGGTCTTCCAGAATTCAAGCAAATGATCCTCATACAGAGTAGGATCAATGGTCAGGGAGGTGAATAGTTGGATAGAGTTAAGAATTGGCAAATCTCTGAGAAACTTGCATCTTTCTCAGAGCTTAACAGAGCAACCTGATTGTGTTGCCTGTGAAGTTGCATGGAGAAATCTGGGTTGTTTCTGCGGTTAAGGTTGGCCATTTTAGAAGCTTAAGGTGAAGAAAGGTAGAAAGCAAAGGCGGTTTTAGAGAATTAGGTTTGAGGAATAGTGGAATTGAGGAAGATAGTGAGAAAGAGGGGGAACCGTTGGGTATTTATGTGAAAAGGGATTTGAACCAAAGTTAATGAAAGAGGATAAACTTTGAAATCCGAAAGTCGGTCCCACCTCTGAAAAAGTAGTTTACTTTTGCTCAAAAAGTAGTTTTCTTGGAATTCGAAAAGCTTCCGAAGGTAAATTGTCTTCGGAAGTTTTAATGAAAAAGCTTCCGAAGCTAAAATGGCTTCGGAAGATTTTCCTGAGAGTCTTGAAAATTTTGCTTCGGAAGAGAAATAAACACTTGAATGCTTTGTATAAGGAACAACAAAGCTTCCGAGAGTTAATTTTGCTTCGGAAGGAAAAAGTCCTTAAAAACAAATAAGTGTCTGAGATAAGAATTTAAGCTTCGGAAGATAGATTTAGACTTCTTCCGAAGGTAAAATTTCTTAGACAGTTATTTATTTTGAAGACATGATTTTCTTCCGAAGATAAAATTTTATCTTCCGAAGGATCAGAAAATTTTCAAGAATCTAAGGAAAGTCTTCAAAAAGGATTTTATATCCAAAGAAAACATGAGCTTATGAAAGTGATGAACTAGACAACTTAGGACACACATATTTTAAGAAGAAATAATTAGAATTAGTTTTAAGAAAAAGTCTACTCAAAGTTAATCATCCCAATAGCTGATATCAGATATTTAAATCTCTGTTCATCAAAAGCTTTTGTAAACAGATCAGCATATTGTTCATCTGTATGAACTTTGACTAGTTTAATTAATCCTTTTCATAGTTATCTCTTATTAAATGATACCTGATATTGATGTGTTTGGTCCTTGAGTGCTGCACAGGGTTCTCAGTGATAGAGATAGCACTATTGTTGTCTATGTGGATAGGAGTCTCCTTGAAGTTAAATCCATAGTCCAGCATCTGATTTTGAATCCAAAGCACTTGAGCACAGCAGCTTGCAGCAGCAATGTATTCAGCCTCAGCAGTTGATGCAGACACACAGGATTGTTTCTTGCATTGCCATGAGACAACCCTTCCACCAAGGAATTGACATCCCCCAGATGTAGACTTTGCAGTCATGTTGCAACCACCATAATCACTATCTGTATAAGCATACAGATTGAAGTCAGGATTCTTTGGATACCATAAACCAAGTGTTGAAGCACCTTTGAGGTATCTTAGAATCCTTTTGACAGTGATTAAGTGAGACATCTTAGGGTTGGCTTGATATCTTGCACAAATACATGTAGCAAACATGATATCAGGCCTGCTAGCTGTAAGATACATAAGAGACCCAATCATAGCCCTGTATAAATGTTCATCTACACACTCCCCTCAAGATCAGGTCCAAGGGAGTGGTTTCTGGCTATGGGTGTCTTAGCAATCTTACAATCAGTCATGTTGAACCTCTTGAGTATGTCCTGAACATACTTTGACTGACTTATGAAGATGCCATCTTCAACTTGCTTCACTTGAATTCCCAGAAAGAAATTGAGTTCTCCCATTGCACTCATTTCAAATCTGTCTTTCATCAGCTTCTCAAAGTCTTTGCAGAGCTTTGGATTAGTTGAACCAAAGATGATGTCATCTACATATACTTGAACTAGCAATAAGTCATTTCCCTGTCCTTTGATGAAGAGAGTTCCATCTATAGTACCTCTCCTGTATCCATGTTTACAAAGATACTCAGACAGTGTCTCATACCACTTCCTGGGTGCCTGATGCAGCCCATAAAGAGCTTTGTCAAGCTTGCAGACATAATCAGGATGATCAGGGTCTACAAAACCAGGTGGCTGTTTGACATAAACCTCTTCATCAATCACTCCATATAAGAAAGCACACTTTACATCAAGTTGAAAGACCTTGAAGTTCTTGGATGCAGCAAATGCCAGGAATATCCTAACAGCTTCTAATCTTGCTACAGGAGCAAAGACATCAGTGTAGTCAATCCCTTCTTCTTGTGTGTATCCTTGAACAACTAGTCTTGCCTTGTTCTTGATGATGATTCCTCTATCATCCTTCTTATTCCTAAAAACCCATTTGGTTCCAATGGTAGTCTTCCCATGAGGAAGAGGACAAAGGTTCCAAACTTTCTGCCTTTTGAATTGAAGCAGCTCTTGTTGCATAGCTTCAACCCAACTTCCATCCTTTAGAGCTTCATCAACTTTCTTTGGCTCTATCTGAGATAAGAAACAAGAGTGAAGACAAACATTTGCTTCATGGGTTTGTCCTCTTGTTCTTACCCCTGTGACAACATCTCCAATGATGTTTGTGGTGGGGTGAGACTTGTGGATCCTTAGCTGAGGGATCACAGCAAGTTGCTGAGAAAGATCCAAATTTGAGAAATTTAGATCTGGCATAGATGATTCACCCTCCACATTACCACACTTATCAAGATTAACTTGATCCAATGAGTGTGTGACATCATTGATGTTGTCATCTATGGTGTGGTTATTAGCATCAAGGAATTCCTGATCACCATCACCATTGTTGTCTTCTACAATTGAGGTATCTTTATCTGGTTGAGGAGCCTCTGAGCTGGAATTTGAAGGCATACCAGATGTATCAGCTGAATTTGTCATTGTAGTGCTGATAGAGACCTCATTTGCTGAAGTAGTTCCAACTGGAGCTGAAGATGTATGAGTTGAGGGTCTTCCTAGCTCAAATCTTGGATCAGGATCACCTGTATTTAGATTTTCTGCAGATCCTGAAACATTCTCACAAGATTTGTTAAAACAGTTGGTAACTAAATCAAGATCAAATAGCCAATCAGGACCAGAACCAGCCACACAGGGTGTGTGTTCATTGAAAGTCACATTGGCTGACTCCTCAACAATTCTAGTTCTGAGATTGTATACTCTATAAGCCTTAGCTTGGAAGAGTATCCAATGAAGTGTCCATCATCTGATTTCTCAGCAAACTTGGCAATTTGATCCTTGGTATTCAAGATGGTGCAGGGACATCCAAATGACCTGAGAAAACCAATGAAAGGTTTCCTCTTGTGCCAAAGTTCATAAGGAGTCTTACCATGTGTCTTAACTACTAAAACTCTGTTTTGCACATAGCAAGCAGTATTTACTGCCTCTGCCCAGAAGGTGATGGGCAGTTTAGAGTCAGACAACATAGTTCTTGCAGCTTCAATTAGTGTCCTGTTTCTCCTCTCAGCAACTCCATTTTGCTGAGGAGTCCTGGGAGCACTATATTGTCTTGTAATACCTTTTTCATCACAAAATGTATCAAGGATTTGGTTCTTGAATTCAGTTCCTTGATCACATCTTATGGTTTTGACCTTGTGATCACTTTGATTCTCAACTTTTAAGATGAAATTCTTCAGAATCTCAGGGGTTTCATCCTTAGTTCTAAGAAAGAAACCCAAGTGAATCTTGTAAAATCATCTGTGATCACTAAACAATAAGAGGTCCTTCCTAGACTCATTACACTGGTGGGGCCAAAGAGATCCATATGTAACAAGTGTAGGGGAGTAGTGATGGAGTTCCTTTCCTTAGGCTTGTGAGATACCTTATGTTGCTTCCCTTTCAGGCATGCAACACAATGATCATCACTTGTAAACTCTTTCTTTGGCATTCCAGTTACCAAATCATGTTTAATTAGCTTATTCATGTTCTTAAAGTTTACATGGCACATTCTTTTATGCCATAGGAAAGACTCATCACTATTTGCTTTAGATAGAAAGCATGAAACTTCTCCAGAGGGAGATGTTTCTTGCAAATCCATCTTGTACATGTTCCCTTTCCTGGGGGCTCTGAGCAGGATATGCTCATGAGGAATGACCACTCCAGGCTTGAGAACAATGCACTCATGCTCAGTAAAGAGCATGTTATGACTCTGATCACAAAATTGGGATACACTCAGAAGATTGTACCCAAGCTCCTTAACAAAGTTTACCTTTTCAATGCTGAGCTTACCATTTGTGACCTTGCCCCTTCCTGAAATGTAACCACCTTCATCTCCTCCAAAAGCAACTGGTCCTCCATCAATTCTCTCAAAGTTATGGAGTAGAGACCTATTGCCTGTCATGTGCCTGGAACAGCCACTATCAATTATCCAGACATTCCTGCTTGTCTTGAGCTGTTCCTGCACAAAGAAAATGATTAGTTACATTTGGAAACCCAAGCCTTACTTGTCTTGGGCTCACTAAGTATAATAGAAGGTAATGCAACAGTAATAGATCCTATGGTTGTACTAGGGGGATCTTCAGCTGTTGTTGATGGAGAAACTTCAGTCATTTGGTCTTTCTTAGACTTCCACACCACCTTTGGAGTCTTGGACTTGACCTTCAAAACCTTAGAAGCTTTTGGGACTTCACAAGTTTTGATGACTGAACCTTCGGAAGATTCTACAGTCACTGCAGCAGACTTCAGTGCTTCGGAAGAACTCCTTTCTTCCGAGACCAATTTTCTTCCGAAGGTAATTTTCCATTTACCTTCTTCTTTGATTTGGAGCTTCCGAAGGAAACAGACTTTCCTTCCGAAGCTTGAATCTTCTTGAAACTCTTTGAAGTCTTTGTATTGGTCATGTGGATAGTACTTTTAGGATTGTATGGGCAATCCTTAGCAATGTGAGAGGTACTTTCACACATGACACATAACATTTTCTTCTTCAAAAGAGTCTCCTTATGAGAGCAAGACTGGCTTTGGTCACATCCCTTCTCCACCTTCATCTTGGTAGATGCTGAGACAGTTCTTTTGGGCTGTGAACTGTTCTTGGAGTTTGATGGTCCAGGCTGTGCAGCAGTGGTACACAGCAGCTCAGTCTTCTTCTTTGTACTGAGATGATTTGAACAAGAACCAGGACTCTTAGCTGAGGAGTCTTGGTTGATGTCTTCAGTCCTTACTACTTTAAAACCTGCAGAGATAAAAACTTGTTTCTGCTTAGAATCAAAAGTAGCCTTGATCTCTTGAGCCTTCTTTGCTTTTCTTTTGCTCTTCCTGATCAAGTTCTTTCTCTTGGACTTGGTCATCACAGTAGATTTCTTCTCCTCAGAAGGATAGTGGCCCTTGGTAGAATCCTCTTCTTCACTCTTCTCAGAGGAATTCTTCACTATCTCTTCTTCATCCTCTTCACTTATAGGATCTATGAGAGGAAGCTCATCTTCACAAGTTCCACACCTAGGAGATCTTACAGACAAGATTGTGTGTGGAGGAGCTATCTCATTTGATCCCAGTCCCTGTCTATTTTGATAGCACACTTTGTTGTGCAGGGATGAGGATATCATGTTCTTGAAGGTCTCTTCTTCAAGAACACTCTTTTCTGCCTTGGCTTTGCTGATCACAAGCTCAGCCTGGCACTCAGTCAACTTAGTTATGAGATCCTGGATTTGAGTTCTAAAATCTGTATGTTCATGTTTTAGTACTGAAATGGTTTTCTCCAAGTCCTCTATCTTTAACTTGTAATCATTTTCAGACTTTCTAAAATCAGATTTTAATATGTTTAATGACTCAAGATCAGATCTCATTTCTAAGTTGTAGGACCTGTATCTGTTTACTTTAGCAATGCATTCAGGAGTACAGAGATGTTCCAATACCTTGGCTTCATCATGGTCTGCCATAAGTGCTTGGTTTGGAGAAGCATCTTCCACCTGAAAGCTCCAGTCAAAGCCTCCCTCTTCAACAGCAACAGCAGCATGTTGCTTTGGCTTCTCATTCTGAGGGGCTTTGTCAGTGTAGTTTGGTCTGGTTTGTGTTTGGCCACCATTTGTTTTAGGTGCCTTACACTCCCTAGCAAAGTGGCCCATCAAGTTACAGTTGTAACACTTGACTTTGCTTTTATCCAGCCCAAACTTTCCACTGGTTGCATTGCTTGGAAACCTCCTTCCTGTTCTCTTGTAGAACTTCTTGGCTCTGTGAGTGAGGAGAGCCATCTGCTGAACTATCTCCATGTACTCCAGGTCATCTGGATGGATACAGTCCAGGTCTTCAAGAGTGAAGAGAGAGTTCCCACAGCTTTCATCAGTAGACACAAAGGCTTGAGAAGAACTTGTCTCTTGGAATGGGCTTCCTTGAGTGAAGTTCTCCCTTGGTGTCTCTGGGAAGGTGATGAAAGGACCCTTTGGTGAGTTGTCAGGGTAGCATATGAGATGATGTTGGGGTTCTATGCTATCCCTTTCAACCACATGAAGGGCTGAACCCATTTGATTGTTGGAGTTGCCAGATGAACCTTGCATGTTCATCTCCATCTGGTATCCACTGAGAATCCCATATAACTCTGTCAGAGTAAGAGTTTTGAGGTTCTCAGTCCTCTTGATCACCACACAGTAGTGTGTCCATTGCCTAGGAAGTGAGGACATGAACTTCCTTACAATGTCCCTGTTCTCAAGAGGAACTCCTCCATCCACTAGGGTATCCACTATCTCAACATACCTGAAGTATTGTTGAGTCATGGTTTCACCTGCTTTGAAGGTGAAGTTTTCAAACTGCTGCTTCAGGAGATCCTTCTTGTTCTCCTTGGCTTCAGAGGAGCCTTCATACATCAGCTTCAGTGCATCCCACAGCTGTTTAGCTGTTTTGCACTTCTTAAAGCCTCTGTATACAGAGTTTGGGAGAGCAGTTTGAAGAGCAGTCATGGCCTTCCTATCAATCTCTACTCTTTTTCTATCTTCATCAGAGTAGTTGGCCACATCTTTTGGAATCATACCAGCACCAGTAGCAGAAGGAGTGCTGGGTATGAAAGGTCCATTCTCAACAGATTCCCACATTCTTGAATCCAGAGACCTGATGAAACCTTCCATTCTCATACACCAGGTGTCAAAGTCATCAAGAGTGATCAGTGGGGATTTGTTCATGGTTCCAGTCTCCATATCAGTCTTTGAGATGGATGCCATTTGGAGAGTTTAGTTTTTGTGTGTGTGAGGGATCTTAAGATGGTGAGATCTTATATCAAGAGCCTGAAAAGCTCTGATACCAATTGCAGGACCGGTTAAGGGCTTGAACAAATTACAACACAACAACACAATGAGGAGAACAACTAAACTTTGATCAAACAGTGAACTGGATTAACCAATATTGATACAAAGAACACAAGTAAAGTAAAGAGACAGAACAAGAGAGTTGGGTTTCAAGGAGGCAGTATATTGCTTTCTCAAGTTCTTTTACAAGTGTTACAAAGCATAAAGAAAATACAAGAACTTGGAATACTTATACTACAACCTACAGCCGGCTATACTTTGAAAGCCAGCTGGATACAATTGACTAGACACAAAAAATCAATTGTAGGATCAAAAGGCATATCTGCCTTTTGACCTTGTGACTATGACATGCCATAGCTCACATCCTTATCTATTACAAAAAGGATAAAGTACATAAAGTAGAAAGTTACAGACTCAAGACCTCAATGTACAGTTACCAAAAGCATGGACTTTTCACCAACTCATGTAAGTTGGTGACTTTACAGAGATGCAGCGGAAAGGTGCTTTATGGAACAGTACATCAGATAAAGCATGTTTACTAAAAGTCTTCGGAAGAAATCTGTCTTCATAGGTTGAAGCTTCGGAAGACTTTGTCTCTGAGCTTCGGAAGACTTCATGTTTGGCTTCGGAAGATATTGGTCTTGGCTTCGGAAGATTTTACACTTAGAGTATTTTCTAGTGTATTGTGTAAAACTTCCGAAGCATTTCTTACTTCAGTACTTAGTTGGATGTTTTGGGTTGCATCAGACTTAAGGATCCTGACACTCCTCCAGTTGTAATTCAAATGGATCAAATGATGCTCCAAGATCTCAATAGGTTCTTCAACAAGTTTTTGTTGGAATCTCTTATTGAACAGCCAAGTCCTGATCTGTCTGTGATCTACTTCGGAGCTCAAGAGCTTCAGAGGTTAAATGCACCTTCTACCACTATTGAGGAAGTTGGTCAACCTAAGGTCCAAGTGGAACCTGAGATTAACTTTAAAGGGTAAACAAGGACTGATGGCCCAGCAACTGAGACAGTTGGGACAGATAGTGCATTCTCACAGACTTCCGAAGCACAAGTCAAAGCCTCGGAAGAACAATTTCAATCTTCCGAAGCTGAGATTGCAGCTGCAGAAGGACTATTCTCCTTATCCGATGATCTAATAATCACAGATGCAATCCTAGAACTTGCATCTGAGGTTAATAGAGAGGATTTTCTCACCCAACCCCTAGCTCAAACATCAGCATTAACTCCAACTTCCATCTCTACTACTCAACCTGAACCTTCCATCCAAGAACCCCCAAAGTCTAGCACTTCCGAAGACATCAAAGGAAAGAGGAAGATGACTAAGGAAGAGCTTCAGGAGGAAGAAAGGTTAGAAAAACTCAAAAGAAAAGGTAGGCTTCCAACTGGAAAACTGCTAGCTGCCAGTAGCAAAGCAGCTGCAGCCAACCAGGAGGCAGTCAACAATAGAAGAAGAGTAGAGATCATTGATAGACTTGTCAGTCTAGGAGCTGCGAGTGAAGATGTACTCCTGCTACCACTAGAGGAGTTAGTTGAGCTGGAAAAGGTAACTTTGCTGCAAAAACAGCAAAGAGAAGAGGCAGCAAGGTTGGCCTTAGAAGAAGAAAGGGAGATGAAAGAAAGAGAAGTTGATCAGTAGCTCAGGAGGGAAAGGATAACTTTCCTAACCTCCAGAGTTTCTCTCTAGAAGAATTATCTCCACACAACAATGATACGATCTTATGGCTCTTCAACAAAGAGCAAGATCAAATGGAGAAAGAGAGAAAGAAAGCTGCCAGGGAAAAGCTGATACTGAAGAAGAAGAAGGAAGAGGAAGCAGGACTAGCTGCTGCCAAGAAGGTAGGTGAGAAGGCCTAGATGAAGAGCTATCTCCAGGCTCATGGCTTCTCTGGCAGGCAGGTGGGTCCTATGTCTGAAAAGACCCTCCAGCGACATGTTAGTGACATAAAGGCTGACATTCGCTCAGGGAAGAGGAAGGAGATGTACAGAAGGGGACAGGGATGATCTTCAAATCAACTACTCAACCCCAACTTCAAACCCAACCACAACCTGAACCAATTCCCTTTCCATTCCCCATCAAAATTGAACCAATCACTGAACCATACACCCCTAAACCTACACCATCACCCCTACCAACCTCTTCACCTCAACCACCTAAACTACCCATCCTCCAACCCAAAACACTAGCCAGAACCCAAACACCTCAACCTACCCAACAACCCCTCAAACCATCCCCTCAGCCTTCTAAACATCTCTCCTTAGAGGAGTTCAAGGCAATCAAGACAAAGCTCATCAATTGCACAACCCTGAGCGACATCTCCTGTGAGGAGGATTCAGTCAATTTGACTTATGTTGATGGATCCTCATGTTCCATCACTAGAAATCAATTTCTTGATCTGCCTAGAGAATCATTGGACCAAGCTGCAAATCTCCTTGGCCTCAATTCAGACACTTTGAATAAGGAAGAAAAGAAGTTAAGGAGAAGGCTGGTGACTTTGCTGGATACCAAGAAAGGTGACCGGGTGCCAAGACAACCTCTTGCACCTAGGAAGAAGATCATCCAGTGGAGGTTTGAAGACTCTTCTCACAACTTTGTTGTTGAAAGAGAGAATGGAGAGCTCAACAGGCTAAGTGCCTCATCTCTGCTACACTTAAGCAGATTTGATATTGCTGAGTTAGCAGAGAATCCATTCTCCAACCCTTCAAACTCTGATGTAGCTGCTCATATCAGAAATCATCTAGGCAGTCTTCATATGGTCGAGCTAACTGCTAGGAGCAAGGTTGAAGAAGAGTTGAAACTGAGAGAGGAGGAGAAAAGAAAGGGATCAACAACCAAAGGCAAAGCCTTTCTACAAATGGTTGAAGGTCCTGAACTTGAATCCATAGTTAGATGGGAGTATGACTATAACTCCCATCAACTAACTCTTTTCAGGGGGACGCAACAGAGGGTACATGTCATTCAGAGTGATAGACTGGATCTCCTATCCACTAATGACTTGTACAAGCTTCTCAGCACCACTTCAGGGAAGAACAAAGAAACAGACAAATATCTTTTGTCCCTAGTGTTGAAAGCTTTGAGAAGCAGAAACAAGTGAGGTTTTGGTAGCATCAGCCTACGGGGAGTTTGTTGGATCTAGAAAGGCTGGTGCAACCAAAACCAAATCACTTAGAATATTTTGGTACAACTAATAAAGGACTTTCGAAGCTAAGTATGGAACTTCCGAAGGAAAAAGGAGCTCTTCCGAAGACAAAGTGTAAAACTAACTTCTAAAGGAAAACTCCAACTTCCAAAGACAAAGAACTTACTTCCAAAGATCGAGACTTAGAATGATAGATCAGAAGTCAACTTTTGAAGTATAGAAGTCCTCAAGCCTTGGAAGTATAGAAGCCTCTTCCGAAGTATAAGTGGCTTTGGAAGAACTTGTTCTTCCGAAGCCAACTTACCTTCGGAAGACACTACTATTATCCAGTGGACATAAGTATGGTCTCCCTGACACTCCGTTGCAGACCTCTCAGATACTGCATGGCGCTTTCTCAAAAGCCATGTAGTTGACCATACTTTATTCCACTGTTTACCTTTATCAGTTAGTACAGTCGCCAACTTTAGTTGGTGACAAAAGGTAAGTCATGGACATGTCATGACTACCATATCTTAGATAATACTTTATCTAAGATACCTTAACTTTAGCATTGTAGTATATGCTTTAGTATTAGGTTTCAGCTGGTATCAAAGTATATCCGGCTGTAGGATCTAGTATATATAGTTTCTTATTGTAACTCATGTTCTTTGCTTGTAAGAGTCTTGTAATACTTTGAGTTGAAAAGTAATATATACAAGTGCCTTGAAAATTATTTCTGTGTGTTCTTTGTTACTTATTATATTATTATCAACTCTTATAAAAGACTCTACTTCATCTTATTTGAGTGTTATTTAAGTGAGTTTGAGAGAAATCCAAGTGTTTAAGTGACAAACCCGATCCTGAGTCGGATTATTTAAATGGACTAACCTTACCGCCCATGTCACATCATCCACAGAAACCTCCCATCGTCTTATCCAAACCTCCTTTAAACCACCATTCCACCTGTTTAAATACCACCGGCTAATCATTTTCATCCTTTTTACCAAAATTACTGCCCTAAAAGCTTTCTTCATCTTCAATTTACCCAATTCCGAACTATCTCAACACAACCAAGTCGCACTCCTTGACTCTTCAAGGGATGCCGGCTTCTCAGATATCATCTCCTTTCTAACCCAATCTTCTTACTACACTGTCGTGACTGTTAACCCCACGGTTTACTCAAATCATATGTCTGAATTTTGGGCAAACGGTCAGATTGAAACCCTAAATGGGGTTCGTGTCATAAGATCGAGCATTTGTGGCCAGGAGTTGGTCATTTCTGAACAAATCATCAGGGAGCATCTAGAGCTTCATGCTGAGGGCGCTCCTACAGAATTCCCCAAAGCCGATTTGGACAACACTTATCTCCAAATGGGATATGGTGGAGATTTTAGCAGGTCAACCGTGTACAAATTCAACTTCTCTTACAACTGGAAGTTCCTGCTGCATGTAGTTCTTCACTACTTGTCTAACAAATCTGAGGGATGGGATCAAATCTCATATGAACTTGGGTGCCTAGTTCATGTTTTGGTGAGAAGCCTCCGCTTCAACTACTCAAGATTTGTGCTGACCAATCTCATGGGAAACCTTCAACGGCACACATTCTTCATGTATCCCAGGTTTCTCCAGCACATAATGAGGTTAGAATCAACAAGGCGTTGCTAGATTTGTTTTAGAAAGAATCTAATTGGGAAGGTAGTGTTAATGTTTGGAAACATGATGAGGTTAGAATCAACAAGGCGTTGTTAGATTTGTTTGCTAAAGCCGAACTACCTTTTAAGCTTGTAGAAAGTCTAACTTTTATTGAGTACACTAACTCATTAAATGGAAAGTTCAAATTGCCCTCACGACATAAAATATCTAGGGATATAGGAAAGTATTACTTAGACGAAAGAAACAAATTGATGGCTTTTTAAGTAAACCAAACAACACCATTCACTTGACTTCCGATACTTGGACATCATCATGTCAAAGGGTTAACTATATGGTTGTAACGGGTCACTTCATAGATGATGATTGGGTAATGCATAAACACATTATCAATTTTAGACCGATTCATAGTCATAAGGGGGATGATATTGGTTGTGAATTGTTAGATTGTATTCATGGGTGGGGGATAAAGAACGTTATGACCATGACCGTTGACAATGCTTCGACTAATGATAAGGCCATTGATTATTTGGTGAAGAAGCTGCCTAATTTGTGTAACACCCGGAAATTTATTATTTTGAAGCCGACGAAGAAAGAAAAGAAATAAAGTCCAAAGTCGAGGGACCAAACTCGCCAACGAAGAAAAGTTGGGTAATGTGGTGATATGTGTAGGGAGAGGGCAGCCCACTCTCCCCACACTTCACACATTTCAGCCACCAAAGAAGAGAGAAGAGAGAAAGAAGAGAAAAAGGGAGAAAAGGGTTGATTCGGGTGATTCGGGTGTCCAAATCCGTCGAGTAGCAAGCCAAATCGAAGCTCTTGTCTTTGTGCTCGATTGTGTGAGTTCTAGGACCCCACTTTTACTTGTTTTCAACTGATTTTGGGGCTGGAAGATGTCAAAAACCCGTTTTTATGTGTGTGTATGTTTGACCCATTTGAGTGTGATGTGTATGATGCGTTTAGTGAATGATTTCGGGCTTGTGTGTGCTTGTATGGTGTTAAGGTATACATTCCTAAGGTCCAGGAGGGTTGATTTAGGCTTAGAATGGGTTTGGATGAGCTTGGAGGCCGAAAATGGCAGATTGGGTTCGGGATGAATTCCATTCTGCATCAGCTAGGGCTAGGCGACCGAATGAAGGCCATACGGCCGAATGAGGGCGATTGAAGGTCATTCGCACGATTGGGACTCAGTCGCACGACTGGGAGTCCAGTCGTATGAGGGTTGTACGACTGAGGGTTCAGTCGCATAGATGCTTAGTCGCATGAGTTCATTCGCATGAGGTTAGTCGCATAGGTGCCCAGTCGCAGTAATCCCATTCGCACGAGGTCCATACGCACGATTGGATGTTCATTCGCATAGGTGTTCATCCGCACGAGTCCAGTCGCATGATGTTCAGTCGCATGGAGGCCATGCGACTGAAGAGTGTCCATACGCCCGAATAGGGCTGTTGCACTCGAAGGAATGTGTAGTTTGGCTTTTAGCCTTCGGGGAAAGGTGCAGATGTAAGTGTTGACGTAAGGTAACCTGTAAGAGCATGTAAGAGGTTGGTTATGGCCTTAGAGAGCATGTAGGGCATGATGATGAGGATGTTGCATGTTTATGTATATTATGAATGTATGATGTTGCCCTGTATGATGATGATGAACGTGTATGATATGTTCCTTTTATGATGTATGCTTATCTTTCTTGTGGCTTTACATGTCATGTGAATGAATGAATGAATGAAGTATTATATAATGTAAAGCGAAAGATAATGAAAGAGGAACATGAAGTAAGAATGCATGCATTAAGAATGATGAATGAACGAAAGAAAGGCTTGCAAGCATATTTATTGGGGTGAGCGACTTTGTGTTGCAAAAGACTCGGATGAAGTGCAATCGTTTAGATTGCCTATGAGGTGAGCAACCTCGCCGTTACAAAAGACTCGAGTAAGAGCTATCGTGATGTTGCCTTGGGGTGAGCAACCTTGTTGTTGCAAAAGACTCGGATAGCTTGCTATCGTGATGGGCAATTGGGGTGAGCAACCTTAGGGGTGCAAAAGACTCGGATAGCGTGCAATCATTAAGATTGCCATTGAGGTGAGCGACCATGTTGTCGCAAAAGACTCGGAAGACAGAATGAACGAAAAGAATGGAAGATAATGAATGAGATGAAAGATAATAATGAAATTATCTGTGTATACGTATGTTGCATGATCGCATGATAAAGGAATGGTTTTCAATGAAAGTAAAGTATATTTATGCTATAAAACTAGAACTCACTCAGCAACGCTGACTTTTATTGCATTTTCCAGTTGACAGGTAAATGATTGCTGAGGATGGCACGGCGAAGCTACTCGGCTCTTTTGGGATGGCATCCAATTATATAGCTTTTGTGATGTAATGCAAACATGAACTTTGTAACCGGATAATGATGTATTATTTGGCAAAAGTAATTATAATGAAACGTGATGTCATTTTTGAATGTTTCCGCTGCAATGATTTCAACATATAATGTAATTATATGTTTTATGTGCGATGAATGACCAACTGTAAGCGTCCTGGGAACGGGGCCTTACAAGTTGGTATCAGAGCCAAAGTTTAAGTGAAATGGGTAAATTTTCAAAATAAACCTTAACTTAAACTGAGAATGGGACGGAAAGGGAATGGGATGCCAAACTGAGTAGCTGCGTGCCATCAGGTATTTTCTTAAAGTTAACCGGTTTTATGTGCGCATGGTATATGTTATGTGTTGTATGTAGGTTTGAATACTGATGTAGTCAGGACAGGTAATACTTGGGGTATGAAGAGTACAGTAAGTGGCTAATCACAACTGGCCACTGTAATTAGGGACTTACTATACTTGACATAAACTGAGTTGTTTCCTTGAATGACCGTGTTGGTGTTTGAATCTTTCAGTGTGTTAGAGAATGGCGGGTGGTAGATCTTCTAGAGCTTCTAGGGGTGGAGGCCGTGATGGCCCCGTTGCTGAACCACGCCCTAAGAGAGGAAGGCCTAGAGCTGAGAAAGAGGTTCCTGCAGAACCTGAGACTCCTCATCCAGAAGCTGGGGATGAGAGTGCGAATTTGAGGGCCTCGGTAAAGGAGGCTGTCGTTGAGGAAGTGCATCAAGTCATGCAGACGATCTTACCGTCTGTGGTGACCGAAGTCATTAAAGCTGTGAAGGAGGGAGAAAGGAAGGAGAGAAACCGGGCCTCGGGGGAGCAACCGGAGCCTGAAACGATTTTCTCCGATAATGAGGAGGAAGAGGAAGAGGAGCCTGTGCGGGAGGTGGCACGAGGCTGTAACTACGGGGTGTTTATGAGATGCAAGCCCCCTACTTTTGACGGTAATGGCAATGCTGCTGCTGCTCACCGATGGGTGAGAGAAATGGAAGCTGTTCTCGACATCAGCGAATGCCGAGAAGATCAGAAAGTAAAGTTTGCCACCCACTCCTTTGTGGACTCGGCACTATGCTGGTGGGACAACATTGTCCAAGCAGAGGGTAATCGGGCGATCGGGAGAATGAGGTGGCCCGAGCTGAAGAAGATGGTGATCGAGGAGTTTTGTCCTCATCGGGAAATGGATAAGGTTGAGAGGGAGTTTCTGCAACTGGAGGCGGGAACCATGACACACCAACAGTACACTACGAAGTTCAACGAGATGGCACGTCTGGTGCCGGATCAAGTGACACCTCTGTCCCGAAAGATCAAGAGGTATATACAGGGTTTGCCGGCGGATATTCGCAGACACATGATTGCCGCCCGGCCGAGCACGTTTAGGTCGGCGGTGGATTTGGCGGGAAGATTGTATGATGAGAAGACGGTGGTGGTGACTGATGGTGGTAGGAAGAGCGGTGGTGACCGGAACTGGCAGGGGAAGAGGTTTGGTCGGGGTAATGCCTCGACGGGTAATAAGAAGGCACGGGTGGATGATCGCCGTGTGGTTATGTCTGGTGCGGGATCGAGAAGGTGTGGTAAATGTGGACGGGAGCATAGCGGGGAGTGCAGGTTTGGATCGAACTTGTGCTTCAGGTGTGGAAAGGCGGGGCACATGGCAAAGGACTGTCGTGCGGTCCGATGCTTTAACTGTGGTGAAGAGGGTCACGTGCTCAAAGATTGTAAGAAGCCGAGGGCTGAGAGTTCAGGGGCAAAGAGGACGGGAGGTGATGGACCGAGGGCGAGCGCCAGGGCATTCACCATGACACAGGAGGAAGCTAGAACGGACCCTGACGTCGTGTCCGGTACGTTTCTGGTGAACCAAACTTTAGCTTCTGTGTTATTTGATTCTGGTGCAAGTAAAAGTTTTATTTCTGCTGCTTTCTGTGCTAAGCTGCCTGTTAGTAGTAGATGTGTCGATGCGCCCTTCGATGTAGAAACTGCCATAGGTAAGTCTACCAGGATTTCTGAGATGATAGAGAATTGTGATGTGGAGCTCGAGGGTCATAAGTTTCCTGTTAGACCGTTTGTGATGACCTTAGGTGGTTTTGACTTGGTTCTTGGGATGGATTGGTTAGCGGACTTCTAGGCGAACATTGTGTGTCGCAAGAAGATGATTCGGTTGTTGGCGCCTGACGGTAGTTCAGTGACGGTTTATGGTGATCGGGTTACTACGATTCCGAAGGTGATCTCGATGGCAGTGGCGGGAAAGTGTATGAGGCGTGGATGTAGTGCCTACTTGGCCTACGTAAAGGATGTGGATACGCCAACACCACAACTAGCTGATGTACCGGTTGTGTGTGACTTTCCGGATGTGTTTCCAGAAGACTTATCAGGAGTGCCACCTGACAGAGAGGTCGAGTTTCAGATTGATCTGATACCGGGTGCCCAACCTGTCGCCAAGGCACCGTATCGGTTGGCTCCGACCGAGATGAAAGAATTGATGGAGCAGTTGCAAGAGTTGCTTGATAAGGGGTTTATTAGACCGAGTATCTCTCCTTGGGGTGCTCCGGTCTTGTTTGTAAAGAAGAAGGACGGTAGTATGAGGATGTGCATCGACTACCGCGAGCTGAATAAGTTGACAGTGAAGAACCGATACCCCTTACCGAGGATAGATGATTTGTTCGATCAGCTTCAGGGTGCCAGTTGGTTTTCAAGGATAGATCTTCGATCTGGTTACCATCAGTTGAAGGTGAAGGAGCAGGATATTCCTAAAACAGCTTTCCGTACGCGCTATGGTCACTACGAGTTTCTTGTCATGTCTTTTGGCTTGACCAACGCGCCAGCTGCTTTTATGGATTTGATGAACCGTGTGTGTCGGCCTATGTTGGATAAATCAGTAATTGTGTTTATTGATGATATCCTGATTTACTCGAGGAGCGAAGCAGAGCATGCCGGTCACATTCGGGAAGTTCTAGAGACGTTAAGAAGGGAGAAGTTGTATGCTAAATTCTCCAAGTGCGCGTTCTGGTTGCGCGAAGTTTAGTTCTTGGGTCACGTGGTGAATCCCGATGGGATTATGGTGGACCCGACAAAAGTGGAGGCGGTTATGCAATGGAAGTCGCCAAAGACGCCATCCGAGATTCGTAGCTTCTTGGGTTTAGCGGGCTACTATAGAAGATTCATCCAAGACTTCTCTAAGATTGCTTCTCCACTGACTAAGTTGACCCGAAAAGATGTGAAGTTCGTATGGGGTCAAGCTCAAGAGAAGGCGTTTGAAGAACTGAAGGCGAGATTGACTCGAGCTCCTGTTCTGTCATTACCCGATGGAAGTGAAGATTTGGTGGTTTATTCCGATGCTTCTTACTCGGGGTTGGGGTGTGTGTTAATGCAGAGAGGAAAGGTTATAGCCTATGCATCCCGACAGTTGAAGGTTCATGAGGTCAATTATCCTACTCATGACTTGGAGCTGGCAGCCGTGGTCTTTGCATTAAAGATTTGGAGGCACTACCTCTACGGGACGAAGTGCACCATATTCACTGACCACAAGAGTCTGAAGTATTTCTTCGAGCAGAAGGATCTGAACATGAGGCAGAGACGGTGGTTGGAACTTATAAAGGATTATGATTGTGAGATCCACTACCATCCGGGCAAGGCCAACGTGGTGGCTGATGCCCTTAGCCGAAAAGAGAGGCCCGAGCCGATTCGGGTGAAAGCGTATCAGCTGATCATGACCTCCGATGTGATGAAACAGGTTAAAGAGTTTCAAGATGAGGCACTGAAAGAAGACCATCTTAACTCTGAAAGAATGAGAGGTCTGGTTGGAGAATTGGGTGAAAACACGTTCGGTGTTAGAACCCGATTCGATCGTGTGTGGATTCCTCGTTTTGGGGATCTACGGGGGAAGATAATGGATGAAGCTCACAAGACTCGGTACTCCATTCATCCTGGTGCCACGAAGATGTACCATGATATGAAGAAAGATTATTGGTGGCCGGGTATGAAGCGCGATGTGGTGGGGTATGTGAGTAAGTGCCTTACTTGCTTACAGGTGAAGGCCGAGCACCAAAAGCCGTATGGGAAGATACAACCTTTGGATATACCGGAATGGAAGTGGGAGCACATCACCATGGATTTCATTACAAAGCTGCCGCGTACTCCGAAAGGGTACGATGCCATATGGGTGATAGTTGATCGTTTGACGAAGAGTGCTCACTTCCTACCGATCCGCGAGACATATTCATCTGAGAGGTTGGCTGATCTGTTCATCAAGGAGATTGTGACTCGTCATGGTGTGCCGGTGTCTATCGTGTCGGACCGCGACACTCGGTTTACATCTAAATTCTGGAAGAAGTTCCACGATGCTATGGGGACGAAGTTGCATATTAGCACGGCTTATCATCCCCAGACTGATGGTCAGTCAGAAAGGACCATTCAGACGCTGGAAGACATGCTTCGGGCATGTGTGATTGATTTTGGTGGAAGTTGGGATGACCACTTACCGTTAGCTGAATTCTCATACAACAACAGTTATCACGCCAGCATTGGTATGCCTCCATATGAGATGTATACGGTAGGAGATGTAGAACGCCCGTTTGTTGGGGTGATGTTGGTCAGAAGGAATTGGGAAGCGTCGAGGTAATCGAGGCTACGACTGAGAAGCTTGAGAAGATTAAAGCCTTCATGAAGGCAGCCAAAGACAGACAGAAGTCGTATGCTGATAAAAGGCGCAGGCCGATTGAGTTCCAGGTGGGTGACCGGGTTATGTTGAAGGTCTCACCTTGGAAGGGTATCATTCGCTTCCGAAAGCGGGGCAAGTTGAGTCCAAGGTATATAGGCCCTTTCCGAATCATTGCTCGAGTAGGAGAGGTGGCCTATAGACTAGAGTTACCAGATGAGTTAAGTGGAATTCACCCGACATTCCATGTATCTCATCTAAGGAAGTGCTTAGCAGATGAAGATATGATTGTCCCATTGGAAGATATCGAAGTAGATGAACGGCTCAATTATGTGGAGCAACCAGTGGCAATCATCGACCGAAAGGAGAAAAGGCTAAGAAATAAAGTGGTTCCTCTTGTGCGTGTACAGTGGAAGCACAGGAAGGGATCCGAGTCAACGTGGGAGACTGAGGAAGAAATGAGACAACATTATCCACGTTTGTTCGAGGAATGACAGGTTTCGGGGACGAAACCTATTTAAGGGGGGTGGACTTGTAACACCCGGAAATTTATTATTTTGAAGCCGACGAAGAAAGAAAAGAAATAAAGTCCAAAGTCGAGGGACCAAACTCGCCAACGAAGAAAAGTTGGGTAATGTGGTGATATGTGTAGGGAGAGGGCAGCCCACTCTCCCCACACTTCACACATTTCAGCCACCAAAGAAGAGAGAAGAGAGAAAGAAGAGAAAAAGGGAGAAAAGGGTTGATTCGGGTGATTCGGGTGTCCAAATCCGTCGAGTAGCAAGCCAAATCGAAGCTCTTGTCTTTGTGCTCGATTGTGTGAGTTCTAGGACCCCACTTTTACTTGTTTTCAACTGATTTTGGGGCTGGAAGATGTCAAAAACCCGTTTTTATGTGTGTGTATGTTTGACCCATTTGAGTGTGATGTGTATGATGCGTTTAGTGAATGATTTCGGGCTTGTGTGTGCTTGTATGGTGTTAAGGTATACATTCCTAAGGTCCAGGAGGGTTGATTTAGGCTTAGAATGGGTTTGGATGAGCTTGGAGGCCGAAAATGGCAGATTGGGTTCGGGATGAACTCCATTCTGCATCAGCTAGGGCTAGGCGACCGAATGAAGGCCATACGGCCGAATGAGGGCGATTGAAGGTCATTCGCACGATTGGGACTCAGTCGCACGACTGGGAGTCCAGTCGCATGAGGGTTGTACGACTGAGGGTTCAGTCGCATAGATGCTTAGTCGCATGAGTTCATTCGCATGAGGTTAGTCGCATAGGTGCCCAGTCGCAGTAATCCCATTCGCACGAGGTCCATACGCACGATTGGATGTTCATTCGCATAGGTGTTCATCCGCACGAGTCCAGTCGCATGATGTTCAGTCGCATGGAGGCCATGCGACTGAAGAGTGTCCATACGCCCGAATAGGGCTGTTGCACTCGAAGGAATGTGTAGTTTGGCTTTTAGCCTTCGGGGAAAGGTGCAGATGTAAGTGTTGACGTAAGGTAACCCGTAAGAGCATGTAAGAGGTTGGTTATGGCCTTAGAGAGCATGTAGGGCATGATGATGAGGATGTTGCATGTTTATGTATATTATGAATGTATGATGTTGCCCTGTATGATGATGATGAATGTGTATGATATGTTCCTTTTTATGATGTATGCTTATCTTTCTTGTGGCTTTACATGTCATGTGAATGAATGAATGAATGAAGTATTATATAATGTAAAGCGAAAGATAATGAAAGAGGAACATGAAGTAAGAATGCATGCATTAAAGAATGATGAATGAACGAAAGAAAGGCTTGCAAGCATATTTATTGGGGTGAGCGACTTTGTGTTGCAAAAGACTCGGATGAAGTGCAATCGTTTAGATTGCCTATGAGGTGAGCAACCTCGCCGTTGCAAAAGACTCGAGTAAGAGCTATCGTGATGTTGCCTTGGGGTGAGCAACCTTGTTGTTGCAAAAGACTCGGATAGCTTGCTATCGTGATGGGCAATTGGGGTGAGCAACCTTAGGGGTGCAAAAGACTCGGATAGCGTGCAATCATTAAGATTGCCATTGAGGTGAGCGACCATGTTGTCGCAAAAGACTCGGAAGACAGAATGAACGAAAAGAATGGAAGATAATGAATGAGATGAAAGATAATAATGAAATTATCTGTGTATACGTATGTTGCATGATCGCATGATAAAGGAATGGTTTTCAATGAAAGTAAAGTATATTTATGCTATAAAACTAGAACTCACTCAGCAACGCTGACTTTTATTGCATTTTCCAGTTGACAGGTAAATGATTGCTGAGGATGGCACGGCGAAGCTACTCGGCTCTTTTGGGATGGCATCCAATTATATAGCTTTTGTGATGTAATGCATACATGAACTTTGTAACCGGATAATGATGTATTATTTGGCAAAAGTAATTATAATGAAACGTGATGTCATTTTTGAATGTTTCCGCTGCAATGATTTCAACATATAATGTAATTATATGTTTTATGTGCGATGAATGACCAACTGTAAGCGTCCTGGGAAAGGGGCCTTACAATTTGTATGCAAGTGGGAAAATTTTCCAAGTTAGGTGTATGGCCTATATTTTGAACTTAATTGTGAAAGATGAATTGATGGAATATAATTTGCATGTTGATTGTTTGCGAAAAGCAATTAAGCATATTAGAAGTTCATCACAAAGAATAACTACATTTAAAAAGTGCATGGAACAAGAGAAAGTATAATCAAAGCAGTTTTTGTGTGGTGATTCATTGACTAGATGGAATTCAACTTATGAGATGTTGAAGTTGTTGTGGATTTAAAAGATATATTTTTTGCTTATGAAGTTGAAGATCGAGCTTATTATCGTGAGTTAGAACGAGTGCCGGAACATTCAGATTTTGATGTATGCAAACAATTAGTAGACTTTTTAGAAAAGTTTAAGATCAAACCGGACATTGTATCTTCCACTTCAAAGCCCTTAGCTCATATTTTTTAGAGAAATCTTAGATGTGGACCAACATCTACGTGTATGGGCTGCCCACCCGGTTTTTGTGTAATGGGCGGTGCAATGCGTGAAAAATATGACAAGTATTGGGGGAAGTATGATCGACTTAATGACTTTATGTATTTTGTGGTTATTTTGGATCCTACAATGAAATTGGATTTTGTTGGTCATTATTTTAAAAAAATTGATTTTGTATGAGATAACCAAGGAAAAATCCATGTCTCTGGAAGACATTGAAAAGAAGGTGAAGGCCATGGTGGATGAGGTTGAAAATAGGCTACACGAGTTGTTCAAAACATACAAAGAAAAGTTTGACAAGGCCGAATATGAAAGTAACTCGGCATCCCAAGAACCACGTTGAAGAAGACTTTTTGGTGGAATGTGACAATAATGGTTTTTTTGCAGATTTTTTAAATGTGGAAGAAAGCAACTCGGTTGCAATATAAACCGAGTTAAAAAGGTACCTAAATGAGCCTAAAGTGAAATTGCCTACAAGGTTTGACATACTAAAATGGTGGAAACAAAATGCTCAAAGATTTCCAATCATATCTCGGATGGCTAGAGGTAAAGTGTTTTACTTTTTTCAACTATGTATTTATTATATTTGTAAGATGTTTATTAACTTATATATTTGATAGATATCTTGGCCATTCAAATATCCACCGTGGCATCCGAGTCAGCGTTTAGTATGAGCGGTCGTATTATTGACGAATATATAACAAGGTTGTTGCCTAATATCATTGAAGCTTTGGTATGCACCCAGGATTGGGTGAGAAAGTCAAAAAAACCAATTGTGGATGACATAGAGGACATCTTAAAAGATAATAATATTACAATAGGTAGTTTTATTACTGTTAATTGGTTTGGTTTTGTATGCTTATAACAACTTTCTTTATTTTTTTCAGAGATTGAGGATGCAATAAACAAGCGTAAGGAAAAAGGAGGGACAACATAGTGATCAAAATGAATATTAACTTTTTTTGGTATTGGTATTGATCTTATTGGGGTTTATTATTTTGGAAGAAACTTATTATCATGAATCAAAAACAATTTATTATTTAGAATGCATGGTGAAGTTTATGTACTATTTTTGTTGGACATGTTGATGTTTTTTTGATATTTTATTCTTGTGTAGTTATTATAAACTTATAAATGTATCAGGTACCAAACATGTACTGGGTAACGGGTATAAAAACAGATACTGGATACCGTAACCAAACATGCACCATTCAGCAAGTCTAACAAATAATGTTGTGGTGCTAACAGGTACGAAAGAGGTATCGGGTACCGAAATACCTGTACCGTACCGGTACCGGTACCTGTACCCATATACCAAATTCGGTAATGGTACTAATTTTTTTAGGAAATTCGGGACCGGGTACTTTCGGTAACGGTACCGGTTCGGTACAGGTACGGTACCGAGCTCATCCCTAACAGGTGAGATATTGGATGTGCTGGCCAAATTATATTTTGGGTTGGGTTTGAGAATACCAGTTTTAGCACGAGTTGTCATTGGATGAGTGTTAGATACAAGTGGGTGGGGGGTTTGGTCAGTGGGATGATTGGGGGTTGGAGGTGTGTGGGAAGAGTTGTGTAGTGGGCTGGATGGGTCGGAGAGGTGGGTTGGGCCGAGAGGTGAAAGGGGTGTGCTGTTAGGTGGGATGGAGTTGTTGGGGGAGGGGATGGGGGTGGTGTTTGGGAGTGTGGATTGAGTTGTTGAATAGGTGGTTGGAAGATAGGGTGGAAATTTATGGGAAGGTAATCATTTAAAACATCATAGGTCGAGGGTGTGAGAGGTTCAGTAAAAGGGAATTGGTTTTCGTCAAAAATCACATGATGCGATAGGTGAACTCAACCAAAAAGGGTGACATAATATAGATAGCCACGAAAATCTGCTGGGTATCCCAAGAAAAACGAGTCGACCGCAACGAAAGTTTGTTGGTTTGGGTGGCAGATAAGTTAGGATAACATGCACAACCGAATACACGTAAGTGATCGTATGCTAGTTGACGGAGATAGAGGGCAAAGGCAGGGGTTTGATAGTAAAGTTTATTTGTAGGAAGTATGTCGTGGAGGTAGGTGACAGTATGGAGAGCCTCCACCCAAAATGTTGGTGGAAGATGAGAATGGATCAATAGGGCTCGGATTATGTCGTTTATCCGACGAATCATTCTTTCGGCTTTACCATTTTGTTGAGAGGTTTGAGGACAAGAGAACCGAAATGTAAGACCATTTAAGTTGGCAAAATTTTTGAATTGGGTGTTATCGAACTCACCCTCGAGGTCACATTGGAAAGTTTTAATTGTTGAGTTAAATTGAGTCTGTATGAGTTTGTGGAATTCGGCAAAGGTGGTGAAAGTTTCGAATTTGAATTTCAAAGGGTACACCCACACATAATTGGTAAAATTATATATTAAAACCATGTAATACTTATAACTGGAATTGCTCAAAACAGGAGATGTCCAAAGATCATAGTGAATAATACCAAATGGTTTAAAAGTACAAGAAATAGAATCAACAAAAGGTAATCGTTTGTTGTTGGACAGTTGACATGAATGACAAACCGCGTGACCAGCATCTTTATTACAATTATTAATAAGATAATGACTAAGATAATTCAACTCATTGGAGCCTGGATGTCCAAGATGATCATGCCACAGTGTGGGTGTAGATGAGGATAACAATGAATACTCAGGTGGAGTGAACGGGTAGAGATCGCCAGTGCTATTGTGACGGGAAAGGAGGCGTCCATCCTTGAGGTCCTTCAAAGAAAAACCAAAGGGGTCAAAAGCAACGATGACTTGATTATCCGTTGAGAATTTTCTAACCGATAGTAAATCTTTAATAACACTAGGGGAATGGAGGATTTTATTTAATTTGTAAGTTTTGTTGGGAAGTTTATAATAAGCATGACGGGATCCTTGAATTGGTAATCGTTGACCATTAGCGATAAAAAAGGACTTATAGGTAAATAACAAAGAGAAGTGATTTTACATGGGTCGGCAGTGATGTGAGATGAGGCGCCAGTGTCCATGTGCCACTGTGGATCGGTGTAGTTCAGTTGCAAGTTGGATAAGGCAGAACCTATATCACTGTAATTGAGGGCATTGTTTCCATTGTTGAATCCGGGTGGAGTTTGGGCCATTTGGTTGTTAGTGTGAAGATGGGCCTAGTAAGGTTGAGAGGGATATGGGCTCGATGGAGGAGCCCACTGTTATGAATAAGAGTATGGATATTGAGGTCCATGAAAAGGTGGAAGCTGTCCCCAAGGGTTACCGCGACCCGAATGTCCCTGGTGTCGGCCACCGCTTCGACCGACATGGTCAACATGCCGGCCACCTCTGGTCGTCGCTCCTCGGCCACGGGCCACCTTCGCCGTGTCATAATGTTTACGTTCGTAGCCATTGGGATATGGTGATCGAACCGGTTCGGATTGCAGCGAATGGTGGGTTTCCTTGCATTCAACCCCCATCGGCGGTTGAGAGTACAACATGGCAGTATTGCGTTCCGTGTCGGATCTACCTGCTTGTCGTTGTTGTTCAAATTCCACCATGTCACGAGTTTCATCCCAGATGGGTTCGCTTTGGTTGATAAGAGCCCCGATAGTGTCATATTCGCTATGAAGACCACAAACTAATTGGATGACCAACCGACTTTTGGTGACGGGTTGATCAACGTCGGCGAGTTGTCCGGCCAGATCCTTGAGAGTCTGACAATACTCGTTGAAGGAGGAACAAGATGACAGCTTTATGGTGATAAATTTTTCTTCTAAAGTGGCTGCCCGGGCATGTTTATTATTGATGAAGATCTTTTGAACCCGAAGCCAAGCCTTCCTAGCAGTGGTGACCTCTTCTAGTATGTGTTCCATGATGTCATCAGAGACGGAGTTGTAGATCCATTGAACAATCAAGGCATCAAGGCCGGCCCATGTGGGGTATTCGGGATCAGATTCAAGGGGTGGTTTGGTACCGTCGATGTGGTGTAGCACCTTGAAAGCTCGAATATGATGCTGGAACAGTTTGACCCATGTAGAGTATGAAACCTTTTTGCCATCGAAGGTTCGGATTTTAGTGGTGATGTTGCCGATGGAATAGGCGGGGTGAAGAGGTTTGGTATCAATGGTGGTGGTGGCTTTGGAGGAAGACAAAGTTTTTTCTTCTCCTGCCATGAATGGAAAAAAAATTAGGGTTTAGAGGTTATTGGCTCTTATTACCATAAAAGATAATGAAATTGTTTTTATTAAATGATTAATAAAGCTCATTTAACCCTATATATAATTGATGCCAAACATAAATTTAGGCTTAAACATAGGAACTAATTAAGACGCAATCAAAGATAGATATAAATGAATATGTTCCATTAATAACATCTACTTGAAACATTGAGAAATAGAATTAGAGAAAAATAAATTGATTCTCAAATGATTTTTTGTATTAAGAATTGATATAAATACAAGAATACAAATTAATCATAAAGGTAACTAAACATTTTATTCTTTAGTAGATGTTTATAGAATAATCACTATTAGAATTAGAATACAAAATACAATATTCAAACTCTAACACCCCTTAAGTGAATGGGTGTGGAACAATGTGTAGCTTATCTCAAAGGTCTTCATATAACGGTTGGACAAGTGATATGATAAAAATATCTCTTCCTTAGAGCTTGCAAGGAACAAATTTAGTATGAAGCTTGTCTGAAGTTACCAGCTCACAAAAGAATTCATTACCAATGTCAATATGTTTAATATGTTTGTGAGCGATATAAATTTTGGCTCAAGGACACTACACTTAAATTTTCACACAAGAGAGTCAGTTTACTAGTTGAGAGAAAAATTGCATCTCGAAGAAAGTGAGTGATCCAAATTAATTCACAGGCGGTGTTAGTCATATATAGCATGATATTCTAATTCACAACATGAATGAGAGATGACTTGTTGTTTCTTCACACTTCAATAAATAAGATTTTCTCCAAGGAGAATTTAGTAGCCATATGTAGAACGTCATGTTTCATTACAAAGGGTAATGTCCGTATTAGAATAACCAACCATAGAAGTCAATGGTGGGCAATTGAAAACTAGACCAAACAAAATCATGCCTTTCACATATCGTATAATGTGTTTTACTAGTTGTAATTGAGAAATAGTGGGAGTATGGAGATGATTGACTGCATATGATATGTCTGGTTTAGTAATTGTAGGATATTGTAACGTACCCAAGAAGGAGTGATAGTGGATAGGATCTGAATAAGGGTTACCATAGGAAAGGAACACGAGTGGTGCTTAGAGGTGTAGCTACCGATCTGGAGTCTAACATATCAGGTTGATTCATTATGTTATAAACATACTTTGCTTGACTTAAACACAAACCACTTGGGGTGGAAGTGACTTCAAGGCTGAGATAGTGACTTAGATCACCAAGGTCTTTAATATTAAACTCTTTGTGAAGCGAAGCAATGAACTAAGTTATTGAAGTTTCATTATTGTCTAATAGATATCATCAACGTAGACTAACAAATAAAACAAGCAGGAATCTTTGGGGAAAATAAAGATTGAAGTGTCGACTTAACTATAGGTAAATCCTTGTTAGCTTCACATTTACAAATAGTACGTAAGTAATATACTAGATAAAAATATACGTTTACAAAAATCATAAAGACAATCTCATGATGTTTTCTCCTTCATCTTTAAATAATCATCCCATGAATTGCTTTAAGTGCCATATGAAAGATGATGAATAGCGGATGCACACTACTAAAACATAATGAAACCGAGCTTGCGTCTCGAGTCATACCTTTTCTGAGAATATTCAAAATCTTTTTCCAAGTGTTCCTTTATTCGCAAAAATAAACATCGACTCATGAGACAAGACAGTTAAAACATTCTTTCAACATACACAAAACCTTTACAAAAATAATCTTTTATAAGATGATCGTTTGTAGCGTGACAATCCCGATTAATTTGAACTCTTCTTGTAACATGGCGGCTATGACATGAATCGCGTTGATAAAAAGTTCATCGGCTTTGCTCGAATCAGATGATGACATGTCCCAATTGTGTTGGTACATTTTTAAAGAGAATTTAAGAGTATTGAATGTAATTTGTAAAGAGTTTTTTTGGGAGTTTTTGTGTTAGATTAAAGTGTTTTTATAGGTAAATTAATTGATTTTTTGTATAAATCTAATAGCCCTAAGGATTTTTTAATAGTTTTGCAAGTCAAAAAACGCTCAGTCAACACCCTTCACCCGATGTGACGATGATCACGACTAATCTTGGTAGCCCCTTTGTCACGGCACCAGCGCAGTGTGCTGGGCGTGAACGCCTATGTGGCCATAGTCACGCCCCCTCATGTATCATTACACACAACCTTATTATCAGATAACAAAATTAGTTGGAAAAGTAAACATGTCAATAGGTGGTGCACTAATGTTAATTAAATTGGGGCTTGATACCCTATCACTCTACTTGTGAAGTCGTTGGATCGGTTGACATCCGAGCGTGTTCTTGACGGAAGAATAAGAAATACCAAAAGACAAACAAGAGCACGAACAAGAATACAATGGTTTCATTGATAAAACCTAATGATTACAAGCTCGTTAAACATAAAAATCACAACTTTTGGCAAGGGGAGATCGAGCATGATCTCCCCTCTCATCCGGCAGCACCTAGGCCCCGGGCACACTCTCAAAACCCTGCCTCTTTACACAATGAAACTGGTATTTATAGGCCTCAGCCCATATCAGATGCGACTGGGCCCATTCGTACGATTGGGCCATGCGTATGGTTCAATCGTACGACTAGACCATGCGTATGGTTCAGTCGTACGACTGGACCATACTTATGGTTTAGTCTTATGAATGGCCCAATAGCATCTCTCAGTCGCACGACTGGTCCATTAGTATGGCTCAGTCATACGACTGAGTCTCATTCGCATATGCTCCTGCGAATGACTCAGTTTCATGTGTTTACAACATATTAGGTGTATTACATTAAGCCTAGACTATTCGTCAAGCGACAGACACACTATATATGACAATATATGCTCCAACAAATTCCCCCTTGGACGTTTCTTGCGAATAGTAGATAACACCTCTTACAATCTTCAGTCAATCTTTGCTTTGGTTTCCAATAGAATCAAACGAAAAACCATATTAGCCACTGTTGTTGATCCGTCAGGTTGCTATAGTATCCCTGAAAATGAATCTAGGCACAATAGCTTTCGTTTACTTTGCAGAACACCATCATAGCAGCAAGATTCCACATATGACTGATTTTTCCAGATAATGACATGAACTGTTTTTCATTGCTCCAACCTTCACACATGCTAACCTGATTTACATTAACACCTGCCAAAATTCCCCTTCAAATTCAGCATATCCCAATATATAAACATTGTGCTCTCCTGGCGTCTTCATATGGTGTATTGGGTAAAAAGTAGAAGGTTCCAATCCACAGCTGACCATCTCAAACAAATCAGCATGCACGGAGATTCATCATCAGAAACCAGCTCACATCATCACTTTCTGATTGCGTCTTCAATTTCTCTATATATGGATTCCCCCTAAGAATCAGAATCCCCTCTGTGCGGATAAATATAACTTGATTGGCCCATAAATAGTCAGATGCTCCTAACTACCCCACAAAATCAGCACCGACTGCTGACATCTTCTCTTCTCTCTTTCGTGTTCTAACTACATTCATCTATTCTGGAAGTCCAACGAATAATGGAGTATCCATCGAACTTATTTGACAAAAGAACCTCAGGATGAATGTGCTTTGCTCATCCTCAAATCTGTGCAAGAGGCAGTTCCAGACCCTTTTTTTGGTCTGGAACACTGTTCATTCGTATGACATGAAAGACAAATATCACATACGTGTGAATGGATGATACGAATTATATATTCGTGCGACTGGTCATAAGACTGGTCCAGTAGCATGACTTGGACATAAGACTTATCCAGTCGCATGGTCCAGTTGTACGAATGGTCCATTAGCATGGTCCAGTCGTACAAATGGTCCATTAGCATGGTCCAGTCGTCCGAATGGTCCATTAGCATGGTCCAGTCGTGCGAATGGTCCATTAGCATGGTCCAGTCGCATGAGCGGATCTGCACGCAGATTTTCAGATCTGCAACCGCCATGGCTGCAAAAAACCCTAATCTGATGAATTTTACATGAACCGAAACAAAATAGACATCATCATATTTGCAAGGGTGATAAGAACGTGGTTTTGAGTTCGATTTTAACCACGAAACAACACACGTAACAAGATCTGAGCAAAACACGAAGAACACGAAGTGGGTTTAACGTCAAAGAACATGAAATAGATCCAGAAATCAAGAGCTCGGGTTGCTAGAAAGATTGTTAGATCATTCTAGCAGTAACCGGCTCCAATACCAATTGTGAAGTCGCTGGATCGGTTGACATCCGAGCGTGTTCTTGACGGAAGAATAAAAAAACCAAAAGACAAACAAGAGCACGAACAAGAATACAATGGTTTCATTGATAAAACCTAATGATTACAAGCTCGTTAAACATAAAAATCACGACTTTTGGCAAGGGGAGATCGAGCATGATCTCCCCTCTCATCTGGCAGCACCTAGGCCCCGGGCACACTCTCAAAACCCTGCCTCTCTACAGAATGAAACTGGTATTTATAGGCCTCAGCGCACATCAGATGCGACTGGGCCCATTCGTACGATTAGGCCATGCGTATTGTTCAATCGTACGACTAGACCATGCGTATGGTTCAATCGTACGACTGGACCATACTTATGGTTCAGTCTTATGAATGGCCCAATAGCATCTCTCAGTCGCACGACTGGTCCATTAGCATGGCTCAGTCGTACTACTGAGTTTCATTCGCATATACTCCTACGAATGACTCAATTTCATGTGTTTACAACATATCATGTGTATTACATTTAGCCTAGACTATTCGTCAAGCGACGGACACACTATATATGACAATATATGCTCCAACACTACTATTCTCTTTTCAGGTCTCTAAAAAGTTCTTAATGACCTGAAAAAATAAGAAAAGATTTGGTGGTTAAGGGGGGGATGTACTCATGATGACCCTAAAAATTCATTAGATAAATGATCAAATATGACTTCATCTAAACAAAAAAAAGGGTTAGGGGTGAGTAGTTTACATGCTATGAACATTGCCTTGTTGACTAGATGGATTTGGAGATTTAAACCGAGAAATTATCATGCTGGAAAAAAGTTATTTTGGCCATCCACTTGTGCAGTTCTACAAAGTGGCATACTTTTTTAGTCAAGAAAAATGATGCTAGCTTATGAAAAGAGATATCTAATGTTAAAATGGATCTTAAAAATTACAACATTGACGTTCATAATTCTTTTCCATAAGGTTTTGGTTGGATAGATTGATGGTGGAAAAAAAATTATGTATTAAATTCCCTTTTTGTTCAATATTAAAAGAGATAAGAATATCAAATTAAAGGACTATTTCACTAAGAGAACAATAACATCATTTGGAAATGGAGATGGCGTTTGGTCCAATTGAATGTAGATGAAAGCAAGGAACTTTCTGACGGCTTGAATGTTCTTTCTGAATTTTAGGTTTATATGAAGACCTCGTGACAGATGGGTTTGGGTTGATGATGGTGATAAAGATCTAGAATTTACAACCAGTAACATTCATTAAGACCAATATCGACAACTTTGGTTGTGTGGTTCCAAAAGATAATATCGATTGGAACAACTGCACTCCCATTAAAGTTAATAGTCTTATTTGGAGGGCTAATCAAGGTAGAATCATGATGAGGTTGGGTATCCATGTATCATCCGTCATGTGTCCTCTATGTAATGACGTCCCGGAATCGCATGACCATTTGTTCACCGTGTGTCACATTTCTAATCACTTATGGGTGGTTACAAGCGAACGGTTGAAAATTCAATCTAGATACGTCTTTTCTTTTAAAATTTTAAGAGAGTTCAGGACTTGGTTGCAGGATACAAAGTGAAAAAGAAGCTTATTCAAGCCATTATAATGACGACTTGTTGGTGCATATATAAAACAATATATTATCAGGTTTTTTAATTATATATACATCTCCGTAGAAAATCTATTTGAAGAGGCCAAGTCAGTATTTATAGATAAACAATTGTTCTCATAAGATCAATGTGGAATGAAACGAATGACGATTCTTCAACATCGATATGCAGGTTTTCTTCTTTGGTTTCTTATTCTTTGTAGTATTTTTATAGCCATTGTCTAGTGCTTTAATGAAACGTCATCTTGTTGTAAAAAAATAAATTTTAAATTAACAAGAATACATAAAAAAAACTTCACATAAATCATTATTTTGAAAACCGGATTGGACCGACCGGTCCGATCGGTTGGACTAGTAACCAAACTCCAATCTGGTACGATTTGATGCTTAAAACCGTTTTGATGTTGAACCGGTGGTTGATCGGTTGAACCGGTTTACATATATATATATATATATATATATATATATATATATATATATATATATATATATATATATATATATATATATATATATATATATATATATATATATATTGTTTAAGTTTTAAGTATTTTTCTAAATGGTTATTTAAATAATTATTATTTTATCCGGTTATTATCTTCACTCCGACCGGCGTACTGATAATACATCTGGTTCGGTGTTTGGTCCAATTCTGAAAACATCCCATAAAATTACAACATTTTGGTTGACTCCAAGTCAACTTGAAATTAGAACCACTCACGTCATTTTCAGAACACCAACAACCCACTGATTAGCAAAAAGACCAAAGTGTTGACCATAAATATTTCCGTAAAAAATATATGTTTCATTTTAACATAAAACTAGTATTTAGCCTTCTGCATCGCGACGGAGTGTAAAAACATGACAAGTAACATCAATGGCACAACATGATCAACGACCACCAACACTAAGGAAAGTAGGTATAAAAATATTAAACCACGTTTGTGAAACATAAAACATTAAAAACAATAACTTAGTCGATCTTGACCCACACGTTGCGACATAGCCCTTAAAAAGAACAAAATAGACGTAGCAACGTTAAAACAAACTCGCAACGCTTTTCTTACATTCACCTTTTTCTTCTTTTGCAAACTCCTTGATCAATTCACCTTGTCTTATAGTTAAATAAATTCCTGAGAACAAAATTCCTGAGAACATGTATGATAAATATTAATCTACTAAGTAACCAAAAGTGTGAAACTTTTTAAAACCCTCCTTTGTCGTCAAATTTCCCCAACCATTCACTAAATAGCCTATCTTCCGGTGAGCTCGAGAAACTTCCGGTCACCACCAAACAAACCGAGCAAAGAATCACACACTCGGCCACCGCCACCAGGAAGGATCTAGTGTTGAGGACAGAGTGTGTGATTCTTTGCTCCTACCAAAACAAACCTTGCTAAATTTTGATCGGTTAATCTTTTGTTTCATTATTAATGATATCATTTATTATTTAATTGATCATCATCATGTTAGTTTGACAATGAAATGTGGAAACCAGAGAATCTGACCAAATGGAAGGGCAATGGTGTAAGGGCAGTGTGTGAGTTATTAAATGACTGTAAAGATGATGGTACAACTTTTAAAGCCAAAATTGCAATCTTAATGCACAAAACAAGTTAGTAATTAGTAACTAACTAGTATTAAGCCTTCGCGTTGCGGCGGGAGGCGTAAAATCATGCTAAGTAGCATCAATGTCACACCACCATCAATGACCACCAACACCGAAAAATATCGTGTTAAAATATAAATAGAAAGCATAAAAAAACCGAGCAAAAAGTAGACGTAAAAACGTTTAAGCACACATCCGAAATGTAAAACATTTAAAACAATAAACAAGTCGATCTTGACCAGCGCGTTGTGACGGGGCCCTTAAGCCAAATAAGCGTAAAAACGTTGGACCACACACATCATACAGCGTGTTAACTCGTAAAATTTAAACCGAAACGTAAAATAAAAAATTTATAAAATCTGAAAAGTATATTGGAGTAATGTTGAAAACAATAATATTTTACGGCTAAATTGTACAAGATGTAAAAGTATTATGTTAAAATAAAAGAGTAAAAAATTAAAAAGAAGATGGGTACAACCCACAAATGCACATGGTACAAACCATGATGCACACCAAAGTTGGTAATTAGTATATATATTATATATAACTAGGTTTTGGCGTCGCGCGTTGCTGCGGCTATGTGAGTTTTAACCTAACCCTAAACCAAAATCTAAAATCAAAATTAAGGTTCAAAACCACAAAATAAGAAAAATACACAAAATAAAACATACCAAAACCCTAAATCCACAACAAACCAGAACATGCAAAACCAAAAAACTAAATCAAAGCTCAACACCATACACATAACAGACGAAAATCAAAGCCGCAAGAATGCGACACAGTCCAAAATAGAAAACCGATGAAAATCAAAGGTCCGAAAAGAGCAAACAAAAGGAAAAGCCAGACCTTAATAGTAAGAATCGTCAGGGTATCGATAACAAAAGAAAGAAAGCAGGAACCCGGTGAAATATAACACTAACGAACCACACATCAAAAACACGTATCCAGACACCAAAAACCCACAAAAAAACCCCACCCCCAAACCTCGAACCACACCCAAAACAAACCCTATAGAAAACACAAAAAAAAACCAAAAAAAACCACCAAACAACCCTATAGAAACAAAAAAAAAGAAGAAATTCCCACCGACCTGAAGGATTAATAAGAATAATAATTATTGATGATAACATAAAATTTAAATAAGTAATTAATATCAAATTCACGCATTGTAACAGGAGGCGTAACCATGTCAAGTAACATCAATTACACACCACCGTCAGTATCTACTAACAATAAAAAAATCTCGTATTAGAAGAGAAATTAAAAACAAAAGAATAAAACCAAATGAAATATATAAACATAAAATGTAAAGTTTGTAAATATGAAAAGTAAAGTAAAATAAAGTTGGAAGTAAAAGTACTGGGCTAAGTTATAAAATTGTATTGTATTAAAATAAAATAGTTAAAGATTAAAAAATGAAACAAGGTGGGTACAACCCATTAATACTTGTAATATAAGTCATAATATATACAAAAGTTGATAATTAGTATATATATAATAATATTGGATATCATTTTTTGGTTTTTTGTTAATAATCATATATTTAAAACCATATTTGATATTCTTAACCCATTAATCATTAAATTTAAAACAAAAGATATTGTAACTATTAGTGTACCAAAATAAGATATGATGATACAAGTATGTTACCATTTTGAAAGTTTTTATTAATCTTGAGTTAATGAAAAATCCGTGGTTTGATTATATTGCTTGTCCTGAAACTAAAAATTTGTATGGATAGTCTAATGGTTTGAGAAAAGATTATTTCGTTACTCCCTAACATGAATGATATTTAAGTTCTTTAGTTATATAATTAAGAAATAACAATTGCATCCCTCAATAATAATAAAGATAATTAGTAATTCTAATAAAAACTAAAATCATAAAAATATACTTCATAATAATCACTATTGCCAATGATAATAAAACCCACTTGCAGTATATATAAAACATAAATTAAGAGTTAATTTCGATTTTGTTTTCTGAGTTTTGTTAATTGTCTCCATTCGAGTATTAATCTTTAATTTGTCTTCATTATTGGTCTCAGTTTTAAAAATTGTTTCTATTTTCGTCATTTTAACTAACGGTATTAACATTATTCTGTTAAATGACTGTCAAATAACTAAAATAGTCTTCATTCAATAATATATATATATATATATATATATATATATATATATATATATATATATATATATATATATATATGTGTGTGTGTGTGTGTGTATATATATATATATATATACTAATTATCAACTTTAATATGCATTAAGGGTTGTATTATGTGTTTAATTGGTTGTACTTATCTTTTTGTTTTTGTTTTTAGTTTTTAAACTTTAATATTTATATTTTGGCCCAATAATTTATATTTTTTACAATCTAGACCCAACATTTTTACTTTCAACTTTAGTCACCAATATTTTTCATATTATATAAAATTATCGTTTTACGTTTTGGTCTAAATTTTGCGAGTTAACACGCCACAACGTGCATATATGATTCAATATTTTAACATTTATTTTATCCCGTTTAATAGCCCTCTCACAATGCGATGCACCTACATCGACTTGCTTATTGTTTTGAATGTTTTAAGTTGTGCCTGTGTGTTCAAAATTTTTACGTCTACTTTTTATCGTTTTTATCTTTTTTGTTTTTTATATGAGTTTTTTCGATGTTGATGGTCACTGACTGTGGTGTGTCATTGGTATTATTTGACATAATTTTATGCATCCCGTTACAACGTATGGGGACTTAATGCTAGTTAAAAATCAAATATTAATATAAAGATATTTATATTTATATTTATATTAGAAACAACATTAACCTCATCCCCTACATCGACCACCACAACACCGAACATCGACCATCACAACACCAACCATCGATTACTGTAGCACCAGCCATTGATCACTGCAACACCAGCAATCGACCAACATAGCAGCGACCAACAAAAAAATCAGAGCCCTCTAGCCCTTCACGCACACCTCCACCCTAATCTGTCCACCGCTGCTGCACACAATCACCATCGCAACACCGGCCACCAACCCAAAACTTGTAGCCCTAATCGTACTTCTACACATCTGCGCTAATTTTACACCATCCTGCCACCCCACAACCACCACCACTCCAACACTTCTCTCCATCTTGTGAAGCCCTAATGATGAGGATGATGGTGCTACTATTGTGTATATGCGATTGTGGTTTTTTGTAGTGATGATGGTTTTTGTGGTGTTTTTCTTTAATGTGGCAATGGAGGTGGTTGTAGGAGGGTAGGTGAAGAGATTAGGTTTTAGTGATAATTGTGGATTAGGTTTAAGTAGTGGTTCTGGTTGTTGGTGTTACGATGACAATAGTGTGGCAGTAGTGGTGGGGGAGGCGAGTTGAAGGTGTGGCAGTGGTGATGGGAGAGGGAAGGGTATAGGGTGAGACGGTGGTTGTCAGAGAGTTGGAAAAGAGGTGGTGTTTTGCGATGGAGAAAGAATGGGGGGATTAAAAATGAGATGGTGAGATTTTCCTATAAATCATTTAAGCCTCTAGGGGTATTTGGTCTTTTAAAAAAATTAACCGAAAATGTTAACACCGTTAATCAAAAGGATGAAAATTGGAATGAGTTTCAAAACAGAGGCTAATAATAGAGACAAATTAAATGTTGGTACTCAAATGAAGACAGTTTGCAAAACTCAGGGATCAAACCGAGATTAACTCATTAAAATATAAAAAGTCTAAAACTTAAATCATATCATCATCTCTTTCTTCACACCCTTATGAACCCTAATTTCCATTTCATGTCACCAACCACCACCTCGGCATCACCTTGCATCATCTCAAGAGTGAAAATGGTGCTGAATTATTGTTTCTGTTAGATTTTTTTTGTTATGAAATCAAATAGTTGATATTGTTACAATAGGATTGTGCTTATGCAGATTGATGAGTAGCTAATGCAAAAGTACTTGTTGAAACATCACACCCTCATCCTCACATAATCTTCTTCTTGAAACCTAGATCCCAAATCAACCAATCCAACTTGATTTAATAGTGATCGAATCTGCAACATTCTAATATTGCTCACATTTTCAAAATTACCTCGGTATTATATTATGTATATACTAAACAGCAACATGTTGATATATATTATTATGCATATAGTACAATCATCTAATTATATTAATTTTTATGTTTTAAATCTAATATTTTTAAAAGTTTTATAATTTAACCATACAATTTTTTACTTTCAACTTTGTTCCTATATATACTTTTCATCTTTTATAAATTTTTCATTTTACATTCGCTCTAAATTTTAATAGTTACACGTTGTAACGTGCGCGTGTGTTTTAATGTTGTTACGCCTAATTTTTTCCCATGTAACGGTCCTATGCAACATACGGGTCCTAAATCGACTTAGTTATTGTTTTAAATGTTTTACGTTTCAGATGCGTGCTTCAACGTTTTTACGTCAACTTTAAATTCGGTTTTATTTATTTATTTGTTAATACTAACTTTTTTGGTGTTGATATGTGGTTGCTAATGTTTGTGTGACATTAATGCTAATTGGCACGACTTTACACCCTCGCAACAACGTGGGAGGCGTATCTAGTTAAATGTAATTAATGTATTCATGATCAAGAAAAAAACAACGAAGCGTTGATATAGTTTGAAAAAAGCACCGGTCAAGAACTAAATTCAAGAAGCAAAACTTAAGTCGAAGTATCAAGAATCCATGTTCCATTCCTCTTGGTGAAATCAAAATTGTTTCATACCCAAAATTGCTTAAAATACCATCGATTAGCAAAACAAGGCAGTAGAAGATTTAAAGAAAATCGCTTGACTTGCAAATCATGAAATCGTTTCATACCCACTTATTCTTTCATTTATTTAGTTTTTTTATGTTTTTTTATTAGAATTTATTATCTTTTTTTCTAATACTAAGGGGCATAATAGTCAAGGACTACAACCCTCTCTATTAATTTTGGATTATAGGAACCAAATATGCAATATGGTTAAACCACAAGGACTATTTGATCGTATGATGAAATTCTAAGGCAGTGGTGTTAATTTGATCGTGTAACACGTTGATAGATCAAACCTAAACATGAAATCATGTTTGAGACATAAACCTAAACATGATATGTGTAGATTAATGTTTGACACGAATAAAACCTTCTTAACAATATATTATCGGGTTTTTAATTATATATACATCTCCGTAGAAAATCTATTTGGAGAGTCCAAGTCAGTATTTATAGATAAACAATTGTTCTCATAAGATCAAAGAATGGAACGAATGATGATTCTTCAACATCGATATGCAGGTTTTCTTTTTTGGCTTCTTATTCTTTGTAGGATTTTATATAGCCATTGTCTAGTGCTTTAATGAAATGTCATCTTGTTGTAAAAAAATAAATTTTAAATTATAAAGAATACATAAAAAAACTTCACATAAAATCATTGTTTTGAAAACCGGATTGGACCGACTGGTCCGATCAATTGGACTAGTAATCAAACTCCAATTCGGTACGATTTGATGCTTAAAACCGTTTTGACGTTCAACCGGTGGTCGATCGGTTGAACCAGGTTTTTATATATGTTCTTTAAGTTTTAAGTATTTTTCTAAACGGTTATTTAAATAATTATAATTTTATCCAGCTATTATATTAACTCCGACCGGCGTACCGATAATACATCCGGTTCGGTGTTTGGTCCAATTCTGAAAACATCCCGTAAAATTACTAACATTTTGGTTGACTCCAAGTCAACTTGAAATTAGAACCACTCACGTCATTTTCAGAACACCAACAACCCACTGATTAGCAAAAAGACCAAAGTGTTGACCATAAATATTTCCCTAATAAAATATATGTTCCATTTTAACATAAAATTGAATTATTGCTTCCTTAGCAAAAATCATTGTATTATTGATGATAACATAAAATTTAAATAAGTAACTAATATCAAATTCACGCGTTATAACAGGAGGCGTAATCATGTCAAGTAGCATCAATTACACACCACCGCCAGTGCCTACCAATAACCATGTTCCATTCCTCTTGGTGAAATCAAAATTGTTCCATACTCAAAATTGCTTAAAATACCATCGATTAGCAAAACAAGGCAGTAGAAGATTTAAAGCTTGACTTGCAAATCATGAAATCGTTTTATACCCACTTATTCTTTCATTTCTTTAGTTGTTTTATGCTTTTTTTTAGTTTTTTATTAGAATTTATTATCTTTTTTCTAATACTGAGGGGCATAATAGTCAAGGACTACAACCCTCTCTATTAATTTTGGACTATAGGGACCAAACATACAATATGATTAAACCACAAGGACTATTTGATCGTATGGTGAAATTCTAAGACAGTGGTCCTAATTTGATCGTGTAACACGTTGATAGATCAAACCTAAACATGAAATCATGTTTGAGATATAAACCTAAACATGATATGTGTAGATTAATGTTTGACACGAATAAAACCTTTTTAACCCATCTTTTCGTATATTAATAATCTAAAGTTAAAATTCATAAAAAAGAAATATAATAGATTAAGTTTAAACTATACGACCATATACCCATTTATATCCAATGCTTAGATTTTAATGAAAAATTATCCTAAGTACATTATTTGACATAAAACATACCTTTTTATTAATAATAATAAAATAATAATAATAATAATAATAATAATAATAATAATAATAATAATAATAATAATAATAATAATAATAAATAAATAAATAAATAAATAAATAAATAAATAAACGGGTTAAATGGGTCAACAAATAGCGTACGAAACTAGCCTGACGTGTTAAATTAGTGTCATGTCTAAATTTCATAGCGCTTGAGGTAGGTACTTAGTCTCCTATATAAACCCCACCTTCACATGCTTTGGCTTCACATTCAAAGCATTTGTTTTTATATTTACTCCTATCCATTCTCACTCTAACGATGACAACAATGTTTGTTAAAGTGTTGTGCATGGTGGTGTTGTTGGTGGCGTTGCAAACAGTGACTGTACCAAAGGTGGAGGCAGTGACATGTGGTCAGGTCGTGGGCGCTGTAGCACCATGCCTCGGATACCTAAGAAATGGTGGGAATCCGCCACCTGTTTGTTGTAACGGGATCAGAGGGCTTAGGAATCAAGCACGAACCACGGCTGACCGTAAGGCCATTTGTAATTGTTTAAAGAGTGCTTCTTCGTCTTACCGTGGCGTTAGCGGAAATTACGCCGCTAGTCTCCCCGGAAAATGCGGTGTTAACTTGCCCTACAAGATCAGTCCCTCCACAGATTGCAACAGGTATAACATACAATAAATTTGTGTTGCAATAAAGTTTGAAAGCAAATTATAACATATACATTCTATCTATTTGAAATTTACATAAATAGAACCCTTTTCATATGTACTCAAATATGTTAATATGACTTTATTAGGTGGTAGATAAAAATTTTAAATAAAACTAAAAAATTAAGTTTTTAAAAAAGGTACAAAATATTCCTTTTGTACTTTTTAATCATTAAAGTTCCTATAAATTATATTTTTTATAAAGTAATTGATTTTTATTCGAAATGTTTTATCCTACAAATTAGTTTGTTTTGATTTGGGTGAAATGTTCCAATGTTTATTGTTATGTGTTTGAATGTTGATAATCATCAACCATCACCTCCATGTTGATGGTTTTCATGGACTAATTAACGCCAATGTCTTCATTCACCTCCCTCCACAAATTAATCCAATCTTGAAACACCTAAAACAAGTCATCATCATTGTACAAAAAATATAATTATTATATGTAAAAGTACTACAATAATATTACTAGGTTTAAAATGTTCGTTGATAATTACCCTAGCTTTATACTATAATAGATCTGAAGAGATAGATGAGAAGATTTATTGTTAATAAATATAGTCAGAAGAATATTTAATTATGGGGAAGTGCTTAAAGATATAATTTGATTCAAAGTTTCAAACTATATATCATGAAAATTGTAAGCTTTGTTTTTCCTTTATAATTTTCTTATTAAATCTTATTATTTTTCTTGTTTAGGATCCAGTGAGGAGCAGAAGTTGAATAAAGAGTGGTGCATACAATGCCACGTCAATAAAGTCAAAGTTATTTACTTATGAACTATGAGACTTATTAATTTGGTGTATTTGCAGCTTATTTGCCTTGATTTTCAGTCTTTAAAACGTTGTTTGTAAGGGTTATAAAGGCAATAATCTATATTTTTAAAACTTTAATAATTATAAGTAGTAAATAATATTAACTAGTATTATGACCCCCGCATTGCGGCGGGGTGTAAAATGACGTAAAAATTAATATTAAAATGTAGTCGTAAACCCGCATGTTGAATGGGTGTAAAAACATAAAAAAACGAAAATCAAATGTTGTTGAGAACTTGCACGTTGAAGAGGACATTAAAAGCGTAGTTAACATTCGTAATTTGATATATAAAAGCGTAGTTAACATTCGTAATTTGATATATAAAATGAATGTTGTCAAGAATCTGCGCGTTGAAAAGGATGTTGAAGCCTTTGATGATGTACGTTTATTTATGTAAAAGGAAACGAAACTCTAACGTGATAATAGTTGTATATATGTGACTTGTTTAAGAGCAACACATTTGTTATATTATATATATTTGAAAGATAGAAATAGAAACATATAAATAAATAAATAATTAAGAAAGAAAGAAAGAAAGCATATGTACAAATCCACTAAGCATATGTAAAACCTATTATGAATCAAAGAGTTAGTAATTAGTATTATATAAATAGTGATTGAGAGGATTTATAATTACGATGATGTTTGATTACTATCATTTTTGTTGAAAACTAATGTTACATCAATGTGATGATAATAACCAAAGGATTTTGTTATTGATACACACATTTGAATTATTTGGACATTTTTTTCTTTTTATACATCTCTCTTGTCACATCCCGCCGGAAGCGTGAAATACTTGGGTGTGACTCGTCGGTTCAAAATGCATTGATTATCAAGACATACAATTCACAACAATAATTTAATCATTACTTTTATTAATATATAACTTATAGGATTACATATTACAAAATTTAGTCTAACATTTAGACCTATACATTTGTAATCCTAATCAAAAACATATCTTCAACATATCACATATCTTCAGCTAGTAGTGAACGTGAACGTCCACGTAAAGGCTGAAGTCAAACGTATCAATAGTCAATCAAACGCACAGCTTCCTTAAGAAGTTGTGTCGATCACTATACATGTTGAAGGTATACATGAGATTATAATACATTTTGCTAACCTGGAAAAGAATACTCAAAACAGTCAACAAACAGTTGGTGAGAACATAGGTTTAATTGATATAATCATTTGAATTGATGCAATACAATCAAATTCATAACCAAACCTACACACATGTCAAGTGATTCATAACTGCCAAATACAAATCACACAATCAAATATTATAACACTGTTGCCCTCATCTCAGCATATGCAGGTTGACATTTCCTATGTAGTGCTACCTATATTACTTGACGGTTACTCATACGAACTAATGATTGTGTCAATATGACAGTAACAAATCAAATTTCTCAAAAATATGCATCAAATTCAACACAAACAGTATGTTTTTCCCCCAAAAATTTATAAATAAAAAATAGGTCATGTTACTCACCTTAATTCCAGCCAATAAGTCAAATAATTCCTATAAAATAATTATTCGTTGGAATAAATCTAATTTCTTTAAAATTTTCAGCATTTAAATCACTAGTTATGCCAAAATTTCAATCCGATAGCTTTTGCCATCCAAAAATTACCAGCCTAAACATTCTGAAATCTATAGTATCTCATAAAATTTCAGATTAATAACTTATAACAGGAAAATTTCTAGAATTTTTACAAGTTTTATTTTAATTGGCAGAAATAGTTAATCATCTCTAAAAATTTCAAAATTCATACAACCTGTTCCATTCTGAATATCATAATTTATGTAAGTTTTTCATCATGTATCACACTATCTTGCTATTTCTTTCAATTTTCTATTTACAAAATATTCTAAAATATAAAACTCAGTCATATATGTGAATTTAGTCACTAAATTTATTTTGCAACTGCTATAAAATATAAGGGTTATTATATAATATTTTCAGATTTTACCAAGTTCATAGCTTCTGTATAATAAATTTCTTTCATTTCCTTGAATTAATTATATAAATTAATCTATCTAATTTTATTACACCAAAATTACAGATTACTATTTTATGACATTTTCTAACAAGTTTCTAATTTTATTCCCACAATCATAGTCATTTATGTTTTTAATCTGATTCATCAAGATTATTCATATTTCAACCCTTTAATTTCTTTATCTTTTTGTCAAAATCCTTGATGATTTAACTAAAGGTTGATTATATGTGTTAGTTTAAACACATATAATTTGTTAACTATAGTTTTGAGAAGCACACCTTGTTTGATGAAGAAAACTAAAGGATTTGCTTGGCTAAACTTCTTGATGATCCGGTTGAGATGATATTCCTTGATGTCTGATCACAAGCTAGTTGAAGATGAACAAAGATGGTGATGAGAGGCTCGTGGGATTGACGTGAGGGGGCAGGGATGGCTATATTCTGGGAGTGAACTCCGGCCGAATATGAAGCGCATGGATACAAGTTAGGCCGCCGCTGCAGGTCCTTTATTTAGGAATGCTAAATCTGAACCGATTTACAAGTCTTCTTAGTTTGCATCTATTCCTTCATCCCTTGAGTACAAAGGGTATTGGGCTTAGTATTTGCTTAGTTTCAGTTAATCCTTAGGCTCTTTTTGATTACGTAGAAACTTGGATGATTATTAGCCTTTGTAATCATAATCTAATTTCAATCATTTTTTCCATTGGTTAATTACTTTATTTTGGAGCTCGGAGAGTGTCTTAAGCTCTTTGTTTGGTTGCCTGGGGTGGGGGATGCCCTTCATTATTTATGTTTACTTCGGGGATTCTCCTCCATCGGTCAATGTATTCTTACTTACCGGAAAGAAAGACTAGTTAGGTACTGTAGGTAGAGCATATTCCAACACTTCAGATAACCACTTGACATTGGCACCTTGGCTAGGTAGATCCAAACCGAAGCAAGAGTTGATGATGGTGTGTTCGGGAATCCGGGAACAAGGAAGTTATGTTGGTGGTGACTTGAGAACTGAGAGTGGGATAGGGTGAGCCGAGAGATGGTGGTGGTTCTGGTGGTTTGCGGTTGATGGAGTCATGGTTGTGAAGAGTCCATCGGCCGAAAGTTGCAAAGATAGTGGAGAGGGTCATCATTAACTCTAGTGTTTAGAGTGATAAGGTGGGGATTATAGGCTTGTTTAGTAGTTCATTATTAGGGATAGTTGGCATGCTTCTAAATGTGATTAGTGTCATGTTGCTAGGTGGTGGGTTTAGGAAAAGGGTTAGTGTCAAGGGTTGGCTAGGTGTCAAGTTATGGTGTCAATGACTTACTTAGTCATTAAGTTAGGATTAGTTAATGGTTTAGGTGTTTAATCAGGTTAGTTAGTGTCTTAATGATCCGAGGTTAGGGCTAAGGTTGTGTTTTAGTTAGTGTTTAAGTGTTTGAGATTTGTTTGGTAATGCTTGATTTAGTGTTGATATTAATTTATTACATGTAAATAAGAGACATTTATCATTCAAGTAACTAGTCATATAATCTTACAATTTAGTAACTAGACACGTATGATTCAATAATCACAAAATTCACATGAAAAGAATACATGCACTCGTAAACATTTATGCATGCATGCATGCATGTTCATGTATCATATGTGCATGTTCAATTAAGCATGCAAAAACTCATATAATCAAATAAGATTACCTTAGGTGCTGTTTGTTTTTTCTGCAGGAAAACGTCTGCAGTCTGCGGACCACATCTGCAGACATCTGCAGCAGAAGAGGTGGACCAAACGTCTGCAGTCTGCAAGAAAAAGACTGTTTGTTTTTAACATCTGCAATGTTATTATTATTATTATTATTATTTTTATTATTATTATTATTATTATTATTATTATTATTATTATTATTATTATTATTCTTATTATTATATTATTATTATTATTATTATAAACCAAACCCACCCCACCCTTCCCAATTTCACTCTTTCTTCCATCACCTTCATTCATCATCTTCATCCAGCATCTTCATCCATCATCTACGTCCATCATCTACATCCATCATCTTCATCCATCATCTTCATCCATCATCTTCATCCATCATCTTCATCCATCATCTTCGTCTTCATCCACTGTCACGAGGGGGCTGTTGCGAGGGGGCCGAAGGGGGGCTGAAAGGGGGTCGAAGGGGCTGCTGTGAGGGCGGTCGAAGGTGGCTCGAAGGGGGGTCGAAGGAGCTGCTGCAAGGGTGGCTCGAAGGTGGCTCGACGGGGGGAAGAATGGGCTGTTGCGAGGGTGGCTCGAAGGGGGGTCGAAGGGGGGAAGAAGGGGGGTTGAAGGGGGGCCGAAGGGGGGCCGAAGGGGGGGGGGGGGTCGAAGAGGGTAGGCTGCGGAGGGGAGGGCGGTGGCAGTGCGGCGACGGTTGGGGGAGGTGGAGGCGGTGGTGACCAGTGAAAGGAGAGGAGTATAAGAAGTTTGAAGAGGTTAGAAGATCTCAGAAGACATAGGTTCACATCTTCTCCATGCAGACCTCAGGAAGACGTTTTTTAATGAAACGTCTTCCAAAAAACAAACACTCTGCGCACTCAAAACCTCTTCCCGCGTCTGCGTGCGCGCAGATGAAGAGGTGGGGAAGATGTTTTGGTAAAAAACAAACACCACCATAGTCATCTCTAATAAGGTATAAGCATATACTATCAACTTATAGAAAATGTTAAATTTACCTAACCTTGGTTTAGGGTTGTCACATCTCTATATATAGATATAAGAGCATTCATAGTGAAATCCCTAAAAATATGTGAGTGTGTTTGGTATATTATATGGAATGGTTTTGAGTTGTTGTGAGTGAAGAAGAGAGAAAATGTTATTGTTGATTAGTATATTTGAACAATCATTGTTTTATCCCTATAAATTTTTTAATATTTTTAAAAGTTGTTAGGACCTGGTATTTGAACGAAATACCTAGTGATTAGCGTGTAAACCAGATCAAATAGTGCGGAATCCTATTTGATTGGCGATCCAATCAGTGAGAAACGAAGAATCAATCAAGAATTGAATCTAACGTTAGAAATCGATTGGGAATCGATCTAATGTGTTCTGTGAACTTGGAGAACGATTTGGGAGGCCTCGGGACGGCTAGGGTACGTCTGGAGTCGTAATGGTATGAATGCTTACGTTTTTCCACGAATTGGGTCTATTTATAGGTGAAGTTGTTCATTCGTGCGACTGGACCATAAGTATGGTTCAGTCGTGCGATTGAACCATGCGGTTGATCCATCCGCACGACTGAGTGTTCAGTCGTGCGACTGAGCCAATCTTATGTGTCAATCATACGACTGATCCAGTCTCCTGGTTCAGTCGTGCGACTGAGTCAATCGTATGAAGTTATTCATGCGTGTGGTCCATTCGCATGAGAACTTCATTAAGTTAAGTTTGAATGTTTCAATTAATATAACTTGATGTGTAACCATTCAAACAATCACAAACCCAATTAACCAATTCAATATCGACTCATTAATGAAATATTAGACATTACAAATCATAAACAATCAATATCATTTCATTAATCATTACACATTACATCATAATCAGACAAACAAGATCTATTACATTACATATCATGATCTAGGGACATGCATGCATCAACAAACTCCCCCTTGGACCTAGATCTCACTAATCTCTTGTTTTCTACATAACCTCCTTGTATTTCTTGTACTTCTCCTCTTTAGTGACTCCCACGTGAATCTCAAACGCGAAGCAGAGTCGTATGACATTCTGGAACTGGAGGGCTTGTACTATGTCCTGCGTGTCATAGAACAGTGGCCACTTGTATAGTGTATAAACATCATTAGCCGACAAGTTAGTAAGCCACATCGGGTCGAATACCCTGATCGTATCCATTTGGCCCTCTTTGCTTAGGACTATGACTGCTTCAGCTGTTCTTCAATCATAGTACCACCACTTAAAGTGTGGAGTCAAGTCCTGTGGCATTTCCCGGAGTGGAATTCTTGACATTGTGCGCGGAGGACTCCACTTCAACACTATCTTGGGCTTGCCAGTAATGGCATCAACCTCAGACCTTCTGATATACCTAGTAGGTTGTTGGGGTCTGAAGTTAACCCATCTGGTGTGGTACTCCTTCTTTAGGGCAGCCTCGAACCAGCCTGACATCTTCCTCGGGTCAGCATACAAAAGCTTTAGCTTAGCCAGCTGGTTTAGCTCAAAACCTGGTAGAGTCTTCAGATCATGTGGGAATCTGAAGTACTCTATGCCCTGTTCTCTCTTAACTGTATAAACATTAAGATCATCAAAATACGCCCATGCTATAATCCTGCCAGACACCTTGTGATGTTTCTTGACTCTGTAGAGTTTGGTGTAGGCATCCTTCTTTGGTGCATCACATTGGGCTCTAACTTCTTCAAAACATGCAGCCCACTCAGCCTTTCGAATGTCGACATCATCATTTGAGGCTTGAGCTGTTCCTTCTGTTTTCTCTGTTTCTTGCTCCATCTTGTTCAACACCTCAAAAGTATCACTGACGAGGGATTCACCCAGATTGGGGACCACATTTCCCTCATTGTCAGCGTACTGAGGGTAATCCTCGGCGGTGACATCTTCAATCTCGACTTCATCAACATCGTTGAGCTCTTCATCACTAGTCGAATCGCATGTCGGAGCATCTTTAACTATCTCATCCGGATTTAGCTTGAAAATCTCTGCGAGTTGCTCATTTGATAGGTCATGAATTATTTCCCCTTCTTCAGGGGTATAACTCACTGACCTCCTTACGATCCCTTGCAGATCAAGAATCATTGTTAGCTGAGTCTTGACCTGCTGAAGGGGAGCAACGTCAAACTCATCTCTTTGGTAATTTGGATCTGTTTGATTTAAACATTCAACACATAAATCATTCGTAATTAATCATACAGAAATGCATTAACTTAATATAAACATTCAATACATAGTTTTCAATACATGATTCAATTACAAAAGTAAATAAATACATAAACATCTAGTCTATACTTTTGTCTTGTATCATAGGCTCATCACTTGGAGGAGTAGAGGTAGAGGCAGATTGGTCTTGTCTGTTCTTTGACCTCCTCTCTTGACCTGAAGCAGAGGCCGATGCAGCTGCATCCCCTCCTTCTGCTTCATCATCATCGTCCTTCCCCTCTGTCCTATCTCCTTCAGTTTCCTCCTCATCCTCTGTATCATCCTCTTCATCATCTTCATCATCATCATCACCATCATCTCCATCATCTCCATCCCCCTCTTTGATCTTGAGGGGCTCCTCCTTAGATCCTTTCAGCTTCAACAGGATAGTCTTCTTTGCCTCCTCCAACTCCTCTATCTTTTTGCTTGATGTGACACTCTGTGCTTGGAGTTGGGCTATCTCAGTGCTCTGAGCAGCCATCTGTTGGGCCTGCTCCTTTATAACTCGAGCCTGCTCTGCAATCTGGTGAGATTGTGCAGCAGTCAGGTCGGCAAGCTGGCGGATCTGGGTAGCCTTTTCCTCATCTGCAGCTAGTAAGCGCATCACCATCCTGTTAAGCGCTGACAGCTGTTCCTCTACCTTGATTGGAGGTAGAGGTGATCCATAAGTGTGTGAGGGATGGGCTGAAGATCCTGCTTGGTGTGAGGTGGTGGTGGTGGTGGCTGTGGTGAAGATGGGTCTGTGAAACGGTGGAGGTGATGTGGGAGTAAAAGATATGGTGGTGGATGGAATCTGTACTGTGGTGGGAGGTATGGTGGTGGCTGTGGTAGCTGTGGTGGATGTGGTGGCTGTGGTGGTGGTAGAAGTAGAAGCTATGGTGGTAACGAAGGTCAACCGACGCTTCTTCTTCTTCTGACCATTGGGCTGAGCCATCCTCTTTCTCCTCGTCCCTGTTGAGGTGGATGCTCCCCCTACAACCCTGCCTGCTGACCCCGGTGCATAACTCGGGTCAGTATCAGTCTCTCTGGAGTCTCTCGGGTGTTCACCAACCACCCTTAGCCCATGTTCTGTGGGAACCACTTTGCTTCCCACAGTTCGCGTTAGGGGCTCCTCGTCAGACTCCTCCTCCTCCTCCGCACCATGAACAAAATCCTGATTGAATCCAGCTGACTCGGCAACATCTCCGGCTGGGGCGGACACTGGGGGTACTACATCAGACATAGTGCCTCTCGGTGGAGCAGGCATATCGTCCCTAGCGTCCCCACTATCATCATCGTCAGATTCATGCTCTGGGAGTAGCAGCCTCTCATCATCAGAATCTCTATCCTCATGACGCCATTTGCGTCTCCCCGGTGCCACATATCTCTCGTTGGCTAGTTGGCCAATCAATCTCTTAACCTGGGGCTTCACCTGCTTCCCCCTATAAACCCTCATCCGACCCAAAGTAGTATCATCCATGATCTCCAGTGCAACTGCATCATGACTCTCTTTGGGAAGATGTGGCAGCTTTTCGTTGAAGATCAGCTGTAAAAACCTGGGGTACATACAAAACCCCTCCTTCCCCTTTGCCTCCAAGTTCTCCACCAGATAGGAGAAAATCATACTAGAAAAGCTGAAGGGGTGGTTCAACACCAGTGTCACATAGGCATTTTGGATCTGGTCTGATAGGTCGTCGAACCCACCCCTCCTCGAAGCAACGCACTTAAGGATCACATGAGCTAAGTACTTGTACTGGGGGCACAGGTTGCTCTTGTTGAGCACACCTGAGTTTATGTCCCCAGCGTACTTGATCCTGAGGAAGCATCCTCTCACGGTCAGTGGATGTAATCTGGTAGGATGATCTGTATCATCTCCCAACTCTAGAACTCTCTGGATATCAGCAGCAGTGACCTCGATATCATGACCCAGAATAGAGCTCCGAATATTATAGGGCTCACGAGAGCGATCCACAGAGGCATTCTCCCAGAATGCCTAGTGTAGTGATCTGTAGGGCGTGCAAGGAGTAGAGATAGCCTTATGGATCCGGGAACATCTGAGGAAAGCTATAATATCGGTGAACTCGGCCCCGTTCCTGGTAGTATGATCCAAGTGAGCACAGATGTTGTGCTTTGGATTTATGGACCATCTCTCAGCCATTATCCTGAAAACACATGACACAGAACCATTAGTACATAATACATTAAAATTCTGTTCTAAGTGTAATGTTGAAATTCATTCTGATTCATTCGTGCGAATGAATCATGCGACTGAAGTCAGTCGGCTGTCCTTTCATTCGACTGAGCTCATTCGGGTGAATGAGACATGCGATTGAGTTCAATCTGCTGACCGAGTCTGCGATTGGTTCAGTCGGCCGACTGAGCTCATTCGCATGCTTCATTCGGGCGATTGACCAAATTGCAGGTTTCAATCGTGCGATTGGAGTTCATCCGGGCGACCAGTCGCCTGTCCTACAGTTCAGTCGCCATCCGTTCGAATCTTTATCAAAACATGTGTTTTAACATGGATAACTGGTTCAATAGACTCGTATTCTTGTTACTAATAACCTATTAAACTTAATTTTAACATTTTGCATAGATTAAGTAGGTTATTAGGTCAAGTTCAGTCCTATTCTTGTTTTTCATTCGAATAACCCAAATTAGGGTTTAAATCCTTCAGTTTTCGGTAAGATGGAACTTCAAACTACCTGTATAATCAATAACAAGAGTCAATGGATCAGAATCAAGATGAAAACAAGGTCTATTGAAATTTTGGCAGAGTAACGGTATAGTATGCGATTTGAGAGCAATTGGGGTGTGATGAGTGAAATGCGATCGACTGTGCCCTTTAAATACTGAAACTGAGTTCAATCGGCCGACTGGCCTCATTCGCTCAGTTCATTCGGGCGACTGAGGCTCAATCGTGCGATTGGCCCAGTCAGTCGCATGCGGTTGACCGACTGAGGTTCAGTCAGTCGACTGACTTAATCGTACCCTTCATTCGCATGTTCAGTTGACCAACTGAGTCTCAGTCGGTCGACTGACTCATTAGCCCCCTTCCAATCGGTGGAATGTGTCATTCTGATAAGCCATTCGTGTGAATGGCTCAATCTCATGTCCATTCGTGCGAATGGGAGCCATTCGCATGGTTGGTCCATTCTCATGGTCCAATCGTGCGAATGGGTCACACTTAGTTAATTTTCTGCCATTTTTACCAATTTACATTTAAAACCCTTTTAACTTTTGAAATTTAGTTATGAGCTTTTGATCATCTCAGACATGATCATTTTAACTTGAAAACTTTTTGATCACCTTAGACGTGATCTTTTTAAACAATTTAGTCACCTCAGACGTGACCCTTTTAAACGTTTAAAGCACATGTGGTCATCTCAGACATGACCCTTTTAGTGAGTTGATTCCTTACTGATTTTCCTGATGTAGTCCGACAAACAAACAAACTAAAACGACTAACTAACTTAGAAAATTTAAACTAAATACTCAAAACAAGACTTGTTTTTGGCTTTTCGTGAGAGATAAATCCTAAGATGGACATCTACGGGATTTGGTTCCGGAATAGGCAGCTTCAATTTAAATTGACCACACCTGGACCAATTCAATTTTGGAATCATACAGGCAAGTCAAATCATTTGGGACTTGTTATCAAAATCTTTTGATGCTCAATTCTTGGTGTTCATCCATAGTCATTAGCAACTTTATGAAATCATACTGGAACTCTTAGATTTTCACATTGATTTGAACTTTCAAGAATTGCAGCCACAATGATTGTCAATATGTTTGTCCACTTAAATCCATACACAGACTTTTGACATAGATTGGTGATTGTTTTAGGTTTAATTATTTCAACTAACATTTGTGGATCCCACACTTATATGGTAATCAACATTCCTCAAGAGCTTTTAAGCGGTCTACGGGTATTTATTACAAGAAGAGACTATTCTTAGAGCTTTCAAAGAGAAGCCAGTACTCAGGTCAGTGCCATCGCACATCAGAGAGGCGGCAAACAACAATGAATTCTAGAATATCTAGGTTATGCTTATCCTCAGGTCAGTGCCATCGCACAGCAGAGAGGCACAGAACCTATCTCCTTGTTAGAGCAGCTTAATTTTATTTTGCACAAAATGCACCAACAACATAAGTCATTAGCTTTATAGCATTTGTCTTTCATTTTTTCTTGCTTTGCCTAATTATGGTCATCCGCACACATTTGTGGCGTTTACATGCTCATTACCCCTTATTGGAATATTGTTGATTGTGTTAACCAGTGATAAGATAGAAGCCCACAGTCAGTTGAACAGCTTAGTTTGATCTTGAGATCACCAGTCAGGTCTAATCATCTATTGTGTTGAATCTACCGACATATCATTTGTGGTCTAGCAACCTCTAGGTATACTTTCTTTGTATTACCTTAGGAGTTACCAGTTTTTCTATCATCTTCCCTTTTATATTGCTTAGACTACACAGACTTATACTTTGAATTTTTGCATCTTTTCTAAATTTAAATTTTAGTCCCTCTTGATTTGTTTCTGTGTACTATCATTTTCCAAAGGGTTTGAATCAGTATCACAGATATGATCTAACTTATATCAGCTATCCACTCCTTCTCCCTCGTTTTTTTAATGTTACTTGCTGACATATTCTCCCCCTAAAATACTAAAATCATAACTGGTTTAATTATTTTAGGATTTTAATAAACAGCAAAATAACATGAGGTTAATTTAAACAGACTAAAATAAACAAATAAAATAAGGTAAAAGAAAAAAAAATTTAACTAAACTGCAACGGACTACACATTATCATCATCAGGAATAACCTCACTTTTCTTTTTAACACCGTTGACCTCTAGCAAATATTGAAACGTGGTTTATCAAAGGCTTTAGTATAGAGGTCAGCGCGTTGAAAATCAGTATTAATTTTTACCACATCAATTAAGTTCTTTCAAAACAGTCTCTTATGAAATGGTATTTAATACCGATATTTTTGGTCTTAGGATGTTGGACCGGATTTTTAGTTACTGCAATTGCAGCAGAGTTATCACAGTTGAACAGCTTAGTTTGATCTTGAGATCACCAGTCAGGTCTAATCATCTATTGTGTTGAATCTACCGACATATCATTTGTGGTCTAGCAACCTCTAGGTATACTTTCTTTGTATTACCTTAGGAGTTACCAGTTTTTCTATCATCTTCCCTTTTATATTGCTTAGACTACATAGACTTATACTTTGAATTTTTTGCATCTTTTCTAAATTTAAATTTTAAAGTCCCTCTTGATTTGTTTCTGTGTACTATCATTTTCCAAAGGGTTTGAATCAGTATCACAGATATGATCTAACTTATATCAGCTATCCACTCCTACTCCCTCGTTTTTTTAATGTTACTTGCTGACATATTCTCCCCCTAAAATACTAAAATCATAACTGGTTTAATTATTTTAGGATTTTAATAAACAGCAAAATAACATGAGGTTAATTTAAACAGACTAAAATAAACAAATAAAATAAGGTAAAAGAAAAAAAAATTTAACTAAACTGCAACGGACTACACATTATCATCATCAGGAATAACCTCACTTTTCTTTTTAACACCGTTGACCTCTAGCAAATATTGAAAACGTGGTTTATCAAAGGCTTTAGTATAGAGGTTAGCGCGTTGAAAATCAGTATTAATTTTTACCACATCAATTAAGTTCTTTTCAAAACAGTCTCTTATGAAATGGTATTTAATACCGATATGTTTGGTCTTAGGATGTTGGACCGGATTTTTAGTTACTGCAATTGCAGCAGAGTTATCAACAAAAATAGGAGTAGAAGAGAACTTTAAACCGTAATCCCGCATTTGCTGTTGAATCCAGATGATTTGTGAACAGCAACTTGCAACAGCAACATATTCGGCTTCACAGGTTGACAATGCAACCGATGTCTGCTTCTTACACTTCCAGGTAACTAATCTTCTCCCAAAGAATTGATACCCTGCTGATGTAGACTTGTAGTTCATCTTGCAGCCCCCGTAATCCGAGTCACTATACGCGGTAAGCTCAAAGTCATCATCATGAGGATACCACAACCCAAGTGTGGGTGTACCCTTCAGATAACGAAAAATCCTCTTGACCCCAATCAGATGGTTGACCTTAGGTTTAGCCTGATATCTAGAACATAGACATGTAGCATACATGATATCAGGTCTTGAGGCAGTGAGATACATGAGGGATCCAATCATTCCTCGGTACATCGTGGCATCTACAAGATCTCCATTTTCATCAGGTGCTATGTCGTGATTCGTAGCAAGTGGAGTCCCAGCAGCAGAAGCATTCTCCATGTCAAAACGACTGAGAATGTCTCCTACATACTTGGTCTGATGTAGAAAGATCCCATTTGGTGTCTGATCCACCTGTAACCCGAGAAAGAACTTCATCTCCCCCATAGCACTCATCTCAAACTCTTTCTTCATAACTGCTTCAAACTCTTTGCATAACTCTTCGTTCTTTGAACCGAAGATTATGTCATCAACATAGATCTGTACGAGCAGTAGGTCGCCATCCTTTTCTTTAATAAACAGCGTGCAGTCAATGACTCCCCTGCGAAAGCCGTGTTTCACAAGATGAGTCGAGAGTTTCTCATACCAGGCTCTTGGAGCTTGATGAAGCCCGTATAAAGCCTTGTCGAGCTTGTAAACTCTATCCCGATGATAAGGATCTTCAAATCCCTCGGGTTGACTGACATAGACTGTTTCCCTGATTTCCCCATGAAGGAATGCACTCTTCACATCTAATTGATAGACTTTAATCTTCATGTACGATGCATAGACAAGGAAGATACGAATGGCTTCCATCCTTGCCACGGGTGCAAACACCTCATTATAGTCATCCCCTCGACTTGGCGAAATTCCTGAACCACCAATCGAGCTTTGTTCCTGATAATGACCCCTTGGTCATCCTTTTTGCATTTCAGGACCCATTTGGTGCCAATGACTTTAGCACCTTTAGGTCTATCAACCAGAGTCCATACACCTAACTTCTTGAACTGAAGAAGTTCTTCTTGCATGACACTCACCCACGCATCATCATTTAATGCATCACTGACATATTTTGGCTCAAACTGCGAGACAAAACATCAATAAGCACCATCATGAATATAACCCTTCTCCATAACCGAGGCGTAATCAGCTGAATATAGCTGATTTCGGGTTTGTACTCCTGATCTGACATCCCCAATGACATTGTCTAGGGGATGATAGACATTTAGTCGTGATCCTGGAGTAGTAGGAACAGCTACCTCAGAGCCAAGATTATGAACATTTGGTTCTGCATCTGAGGTAGTTGGAGTTTGAGGTTCCGAAGTCAAGGTGCATCACTGGTAGATGCTTGTGGACTTTCAGGAACTGGAACCTGTTCCTCCTGACTGTTCTGGTCATCATCTTCAGCTTCATCTTCAGAGGAGGAGTCACTTCATCGACTACTCCCCCTACTGAGTAGATGATTATCCCTGTGAGCTAGATGGTGTATTCAAGATATCATACATCATTCTAGTAGCTAACTCGTCATCCGAGGGAGAGAGAGGGATGTTGAAGGACTTGAAGAATCCATCATAGTCGAAGAAGTAGGTGGGTCCTTTGCCAGTAGGTGGTGTGGTATATCTCTGAACGTCAACATTACACCACACTTCTACTAGACCCGTTGAGTTGTTGTAAACTCGCTTGTTCGGTATGTTGTATCCTAGAAAGATTCCTTCATCCGCCTTCTCGCTAATTTACCTTCCTGTGTCTTCTTCAGAAGTGTGCACGGCGCGCCAAATGGTTCAAGATACTCCAAATTCGGTTTGCGTCTTTGTAGTAGCTCGTAACATGTCTTTCCGTGGCGCTTGACTATCAGGACTCGATTCAATGTATAACATGCATTCGCCACTGCCTCATTCCAGAATTGGATAGGCAGTTTCGAGTCTGCCAGCATAGTCCGTGCTGTCTCTATCAAGCTTCTGTTCTTTCTCTCAGCAACGCCATTCATCTGAGGCGTGTAGGCAGAAGTGAATTGATGCACAATTCCCTTTTCCTTGCAGTATGCCTCCATCCACTGGTTCTTGAATTCCGTCCCGTTGTCTGAGCGTACTTGTCTAACCTTCAGCTTGTAGAGAGATTCCAGTGTGGTTACTAACTCCTTGAATGACTCAAATGTTTCCGATTTGGATTTCAGAAACATTACCCAAGTGAACCTTGAGTAGTCATCAGTGACCACAAAACAGTACAAGTCGCCTGCAATGCTCTTTGTACTGACTGGACCAAACAGATCCATGTGAAGAAGTTCAAGAGGAAGTTCTATTGAATGAACTTTCTTTTCCTTATGTGACTTCTTTGTCTGTTTGCCTTTCTTGCAAGCTACACAAAAGTCAGGAAGCTGGAAGTTCTTGACATTAACTCCTCTCACAAGATCCTTCTGAATTAAGTGATTCATCTTCCTTTGACTAATGTGTCCCATTCTCCTATGCCAGGAGATGGAATCCTTCTCAGTAGCTTTAGATAGAAAGCACTGAACCTCATGATCCGTTGTAGCAGCTGTTGACAGATCCAAAACATAAGATCTTTATATCTTGAAGCAGTCATCAGAACTTGGTCCTCTGGGATCACGTAGTCTTTCTTCAGCACGTAACACTTCTTGTTGTCGAAGATGACTTTAAACCCCTTATCACAGATTTGGGAAACAGAAAGTAAGTTATTTTGAAGTTGTTGAACGTAGTTCACCTTATCAAACTTAACTTTCTGATTCCCCACTTCTCCCTGAGCTGTGATATAGCCTCCCTTGTTTCCAGCAAACGAAACATGCCCTCCTTTTATTTGCTTGACGTTTGATAAAAGGGCCCTATTTCCTGTCATGTGCCTGGATGCTCCGCTGTCTACAATCCACGTGTTAGTTTCAGCACTGTATCGAACACCCTGCACATACAAAGTAAAGAATAGTTTAGTTAGGAACCCAAGCCTTTACTGGCTTGGGTTTCACAGAGGCATCACACATCATAAATTCCACCCATTGACCCTTAGAGGGTGAGGGTAGCTCAGGTTCCTTCTTGTCATCAGTATCAGACACGCAGGATGACTTCTCTTTCCATAAGCCAGATTTGTGCAGGGCCTGTTTGTGATAAACAGTCGACTGGCTTACAGGTTGAACTTTAGGTTCACTAGTTCTTCTAGGTGGAGTCAGAGAGCTCCTCTTAGAAGACCTAGGCTTAGAATCCTGAAGTCAATCTTCTTCCTAGGTGTCTGATAGAAAGGACAATAGGAAGCAATGTGTCCACATTCTCCACAGTTGTAGCACGACCTGCTATCAACTTTATGATTAAACTTTCTTTGTGGAGAAATGTGTGACACTCTAGTAACATCAATCACTTTAGGTTTTGACTCTGGTTCTTTTGATGTTTTCTCTGGTTTAACAAAGTTAACTTTTTAACCTGTTTAACAACTTTCTCTTTTTGGTTAACTGGTTTTTGACTTGAAACATGTGAAAGATTAACACTAGAAGTCTTTTTAGGTTCTGATTTGACTCGTTTGACCCTGACTTTAAGTTAACCTTTTCAAATTCCTTTTCCAGATTAACACAAGGCAATTTACCCTTTGCCTTTGAAGTGGCCTCCTTTTGTTTGTTTCCAGATTCAATAGATGAACATGAGGAAGCTGGATCACTAACAAGAGGAGTAGACACCACATGATCCTTGATGGGGTTATTATTAACTGGTCTAGTCTTAGTGTTCATCAAGGTCTCAGGTGGTGTGGAACCACTTTGTAACCCAATCCCTCCCCGTTATTCCTTTCTCTCACTAAGTGTTGAACTATGTGTGAAGAACTAGTCCAACTGTGCAGTTTTTGTTTTAATGAGTTTACTTCTACTTCTAGAATGCCTTTTGTTTCTTAGTGTCTTCTAGGGAGTTTAGATAGTACCTAATGTCATTAGCTTGGTTAAAGGCTACTTTTGTTTCCCTAAGCTGTTTAGTCCAAAAGGTTATCTTTTATTTATAACTATGCTCATTTTGTTTTAATACTCTATTAGCCTCAGTGCACAGTTGTAAATCTTTTACTAAGTTATCATTATGATCTAATAACCTAGCAAAATTTTCATCTATGCTATTCCTAAAAGTATCACAATCAGAACAAGCATGATTATAAACATTTGGTCAGTAGTACTTACCTGAGTTGGTTCAGAAGAGTTAGCCATCAACACAGCATCAGATGTCTCTGGTTCTGGTGATTCTGTCTTTACTGTCTCTGACGTGGTAGTCTCCTCTTTAGGCTTGTAACTGACCTCGGTTGCAGTTGTTTCTTCACTATATGACATCGCTATCTCAACTGCTAGATCTCCTTCACTCGCGGAATCATTATCAATATCTTCTACACTTGCAATGTTTGATTCCCCTGGTGAGACAAACTAAAGCTCCAATCCTGTCCTTCATCATCATGAGCAGTCAAGGCTTTTGGATCCTTGCTTGATGAAGTAGAACCAGTAGCTTGCTTGTCTTGGCGAGTGAAGGACGAGTCTTCTTTGGCTTGACACATTCTCTCTTGAAGTGCCCCTTCTCTCCACAGTTGAAGCAGGTCACTTTGCTCTTGTCAAAGCCAAATGTGGTATCCTTAGTAGCTACCAAGTTCTGTCCGGTCTTTTTAACAAACTTCTTCGCCCTCCGGACAGCACTAGCTAAGGCCCACATTATGTCCATCCTCTCAAGCTCCATTTCATCCACCTGCTCGTAGTCCTCGTCTGCCAGATGGCAGTTTCCAATCTTCCCGGCAACAAGTCCATCATATGAATGAACCACTGCAGCCAAAAGATCCATATGCTCTCGAACTACTTCCACAGTCACATTACCGAGGTTCTCGGTCTTCAGTTTAGTAGCACTTGCTTTAGATCCAATATAGTGGGTACAAGAAGACCCTGACGTGTCTGATCCTGAAGGAGAAGCATGTGAAGGACCCGATGAGCTAGACACAAATGCAGTCTGGAGAGGTGCTCTAGATGTCTTAGCTTGCGACGTGGCATTGTACAAAGCTGGATTTTGAGTGTACGAAGACTTCTGAGCTCTGTACTTCATCCTAAGTGCTTCTTCTCGCAACTTAAGAATGAAGTCATTAATATCCAGCTTTGCCAGCATTCCATTCTGTCTCAGATTAGACACGAATGAAGCCCACTTTTCAGGCAATCCGTCTGCAAAGTTAGTAACTTTCTCTTCCATGGTAGTATCCACCCCATGTATATGCAGTTCGCTCATCAAATGGTAGAATCTATCTATGACGTCGTCTAAACTCTCGTTCCCCATCGATGAGAAGTTATCGAATTCCTTCTTTAACTCCTTGGCCTTGATTGCCTTCAACGAAGCATTCCCGTCGTACCTTTTCTCTAGCTCATCCCAAAGTTTCTTGGACTGCTTATTCTCTGAGTACTGGTGGAAGATGTCTTTTGGGATAGACTGTGTAATCAATGCATAAACTCTTTTCTCTGCATTGTATTTAACTTTCTGCGCGTCCGTCATCCCTCCTAATGTTAGCTTAACTCCATCAGCTCCCACCGGTGTACTATATCCAATCTCGATGGCTTCCCACAGATTCGGATCCACTCCATTGAGGTAGATCTCAAAACGTTGTTTCCAGTGGGGAAACTCATCTAACGTCAAGAGCTTTGGTGGTTTATTATGATTACCCACCTCACTCTCAATTCTGTATCCTAGAGTCCTTCCCAGCAGTAAAGGCTGACATTTGATCTTCCATGGCGAAAACTTTAAGTCTAATAACACAAACTGTCACTGGTGCGACTGAAGGATGCGAATGGACTAGTCGTGCGTATGAACTCTGCGACTGGTTCAATCGTGCGGCTGAACTAAGCGATTGGTTCAGTTGTGCGAATGAAGCTGATGCGTATGAGCTATGCGAACGAACGGTTCAATCGTACGAATGAAGGTGCGACTAGGTCCAATCGTGCGAATGGGCAATGCGAATGGAGTTCAGTCGTGCGAAAGGGTCACTCGTGCGACTGAAGCTGTTGTTTTGCGAAATTTTCTAGGTTAAACGTGGTTTAGCCGTAAAAATTCGAATTTTCGCAAGGTCTAATCGCCTAAGTCCGTAGAAACCAAACTTTGATGAGCAGGGAACGTCCAAGATCACTTTTGACACCAAAGATTGCGTTTTTAGTGCAAAAACACAAACTTTTATGCAATCTTGATTGAATCACACGTAATCAAGAGCCAAAGCTCTGATACCACTTGTTAGGACCTGGTATTTGAATGAAATACCTAGTGATTAGCGTGTAAACCAGATCAAATAGTGCGGAATCCTATTTGATTGGCGATCCAATCAGTGAGAACACACGAAGAATCAATCAAGAATTGAATCTAACGTTAGAAGTCGATTGGGAATCGATCTAATGTGTTTTGTGAACTTGGAGAACGATTTGGGAGGCCTCTGGACGGCTAGGGTACGTCTGGAGTCGTAATGGTATGAATGCTTACGTTTTTCCACAAATTGGGTCTATTTATAGGTTAGTGTTGTTCATTCGTGCGACTGGACCATAAGTATGGTTCAGTCGTGCGATTGAACCATGAGGTTGATCCATCCGCACGACTGAGTGTTCAGTCGTGCGACTGAGCCAATCTTATGTGTCAATCACACGACTGATCCAGTCTCCTGGTTCAGTCGTGCGACTGAGTCAATCGTATGAAGTTATTCATGCGTGTGGTCCATTCGCATGGGCCATTCGCATGAGAACTTCATTAAGTTAAGTTTGAATGTTTCAATTAATATAACTTGATGTGTAACCATTCAAACAATCACAAACCCAATTAACCAATTCAATATCGACTCATTAATGAAATATTAGACATTACAAATCATAAACAATCAATATCATTTCATTAATCATTACACATTACATCATAATCAGACAAACAAGATTTATTACATTACATATCATGATCTAGGGACATACATGCATCAACAAAAGTGGTTGTGAGTAGGGCTGGCATAACAGGTCGGACACTACACGATAAGACACGATGATCTGATATGCTAGACACGAATACAACACAATTACTTATCGTGTCATTTTTTTCATACACGAACGTGTTAAAGAAACATGTTACACGAAATGACCTGTTTAGAAACCTGTTTTAGAAACAAAAATATACCAACACAAATAGAGGCTTCCAAACTTGATAATATCATCTATAAATGGGATCTCATATCAAAACCAATGCTTCCAGACTTCTAAGATCACATATTTAAGTATGTGTTTATTGAAAAATATTGAATTAATACAAGTAAATGGGATCTTGTAACAGAATACAAGCTTCCAAGCTTGATAGATCAAGAAATCAAAATTATAGGAGCAGAATTACATATTGCAAGATGACCCAGAAAGGACCAGCTAACAAAGACGACCAAGACCACTGGCGCCGACCGCCGAGAGGTTTGATGGCGGATCGACCGACGGACATATTATGAAAACCCTTTAGAATTGAGCGATGAGAAAAGGTTTGATGCCGGATCTGGATGAACCGTCGGTGATGGACGTTAGGACACTGCACCACCGAATCGATGGTGGTGGTCGTTGAGAAGTAGATGAGATGGATGGATGTTTGTGTTTGGGGGTTGTGAGCTGCAGTGGGTAAGGAAGATAAGGGTAGGGTTTTGTTTTTAAAAATTATAAAAAGGTTCCTAACAGGTCTTAACAGGTTAACATGTATTTAACTTGTTTTGACACAAATTCTATCGTGTCTTAATGTGTCGATTTGTTTAGGATACAAAACTTGTTAAGCTCAAATACGAAACTTGCTAAATTCGTGTCGTGTCGTGTCGTGTCGTGTCGTGTTAACAGGTTCGTGTCAAAAATTATCAGCCCTAGTTGTGAGTGGAGGAGAGAGAAAAAAATAATGATAAGGGTATAAAAAGTATTATTTAATTGAAATGTAGAGAGAAAGTATAGTGATTTTTAGTGAAATTATATAGATAAAGATAAGGAAATCAGTGTGAACGCTTTAATTGTGTGTGTGTGTGTGTATAGAGAGATAAAGAAGAGAAGGGTGTACTAATAATCAATGGGTGTACCTATAACACGTCCCTAACGAAATAAAAAGTTGAAAATTCGACCATCGAATATCACATCAACTAGGTTAATAACTCGTATATTACACGGTTTGAATAAATATAATATTTTCAATTAGAATTTAATAATCCAAACTATTTTTATTGTACGATAGTAATCCATACTATTGATTTGAATTAATTTGGCCGATAACAATACTACCTTTTGTTTATTACCAACAACAGTAATAGTTGCATAATTATCATACATTACAATCCATTTGTACTTATTTAGACTTGATTTAACTTGTATATTTTTTAATTTTGTTAATAATCATTATCTTGAATATAATTGAGTGCAAATCAAGCGTAAATTTTTAGTAATTATGCTAGTAGACTGTTGTTGGTAAAAAATATTTGAGATTGTTACCGGCTAAATAAATAGTATGGATTATTATCGGCGAGTGACTAATATAAGTAATTAAATAGGAATATCACTTTTTTAGTCTTTTACTTTTAATTTTTTTAAGTTAAACATTTTGTTCTATGACAAACCTTTTAAAGAAAATGTATTTTTTAATTTACTTATCATAATTCTGAATTTATATTCCTTTAAAAATTATTTATTTCCTAAAAAATTGATTTTAAAATATTTTGTATTTATATAAAATATGATATTTTAGAAAATTTTTTATTTTATAAAAGTTTGTTTCTACATAAATTATATTTATAAAAATATATCTTTATTAGTTTATTAAAACACTATTTTTAATCTTAAAAGAACTAAATAACATCATTAGTAACTAATGTAATTATTTAACATGAGAGATAAGCGAAAAAATTAAAATTAGTTAAAACCTCTTCTTTTGTTATAGAAGATAGATGTGCTACAATATTTAGAATCAACATACGTTGAATTATAAAATTAAAATTTTATTTATAAATTTTTAATACACATAAAAAGTTATAATGTAAAGTTAAAGATATATATATATATATAATTATATAATCATATTAAAAAAGTAAGGTTATAGTAAAATGAGTATTTGATATAAAAATATAAGAACCATTATGCAGTTGGCATGTGTCATTTTATTATTTTAAATGTATTTTTGTAACCGTGTTAAATATATCTGATCATTATGTTTAATATATCAAGTTATTGAGTCAAATATCAGTTTATTGTGTCAAATGTTTTTCATCATTGTGTTTTATGTTTAATATCATTTCGGGCTACTTTTATCATTATGTGTTTTTAGTAATGTTATCATTCAATTTTTTTTCAATACTCATAATATATAGAAGAACAAAATAACCAGTTAAAAAACACAATATATCTTTTATTACTAAGTTTTATATATTATATAAACTTGTTATCTTATCATTATATTTTACAATTTAAAGTAAATAATAATTTTATTTATTAATGTGTTTTCCAAAACTCATATTGTTTAGGATAATATCATGACGAGCAAAAACACAATTAGCTATTTTTTCATTGTGTTTTATATATCATCTGAACTTTTTGTTATATTATTATTATGTTTTAGAATTAAAAATACGCAAGAATATTATTTATCAATGTGTCTTTCTATACTCATTATATTTAGGATAACAAAACGATGAACACAAAAACAGTATATAATATTATCATTGTGTTTTATATTTTATATCATATATGTTGTTTTTATCATTATTTTTAATGTATTAAATTAATTAGTTGCTAATTTATCATTATGTTTTACATAATAAAAATATATATCAGTGTTATTTCACCGTTATATCCTTTAGAATTTATCATCTTAGGAAAACATAATATTAGTTAGAAAAACATAATAACTAACAAAATGAAACAATTAACTGCACTAAAAACAAAATGACGAGTATAAATCATATGAATATAATGTCGTATATAAAATAGGAGAACCTTAAAAGTCAACAAAAGTGGCAATAACTAACATACCCCTACAACAAACTATTTTATTATAATTTAATCTTAACTATTAATTAAAAATATTGATTCTTGAGATTATTTTTTACACTTTTAAATTTAAAACATTTTCTAATTAAGTGATTCCTTTTAAAAAAAGCAGACTAAGAGTGAGAAAAAAACAAGGGATCTTGGTTTGATACACAACTTTGACCAAGTAAACGTCCGTTTACCTTTACTGAAGTCAGTGCAGTTAATTCACACTAATTGAGAAGTCATGAATGAATTTTGTAAAAGTAAACTATAGTTTATTATAGTAAACGATCATTTAATATTTTGAATCACAAAACTCATACCTTTATCTGCACGTGCATTTTTATGTACATTTTCAAGTTACTCTACATTTCGACAAATTTAATTTGTAAACAAGTTGGGTCGATTATATTTTATATCTTATCATGCCATGTACAATGTTGTCGCAAAGCGCGGCGGGTGAAAGAAACTAGTTTGTTTAGTTGTTGAAATTTGTTGGATAAATAAAATATTATATTTAATACCTATTTTTATAAATTTTATATTATATTTGTATAATAAAAATTGAAATATAAACAGTAGTTTACAAAAGTAAACTGTAGTATACTTTTTTATAGTTGACAAAAAAAGCCGGGTTGATTATATTTTATATCTTATCACGTGTTGGATCAAGTAAGGCTGGTGCAACCAAAACAAACAATTGGACAATCTTGGGCAACTGATGAAGAGCTTCCGAAGGCAAAAGCATAACTTCCGAAGGCAAATGTTGAGCTTCCGAAGGCAAATATTGAGCTTTCGAAGGTCAAGTCTGAAAGAGCTTCCGAAGAGGAACTCTAACTTCCGAAGACAAAGTCTTCCTTCTTCCGAAGTTCAACACTTAGAAGAATTCAAGACAATGACTTCCGAAGCATGAAGGCTTGAAGAATAACTCAAGCCCCAAAAGAAGTAGCCTCTTCCGAAGTATAAGTGGCTTCGGAAAAACAAGTTCTTCCGAAGCCAATTAACCTTTGGAAGAACCTATTATGAACCAGTGGACCTAAGTATGATCCCTCTAACACTCTGCTGTAACCTCTGATATACTGCATGGCGTTTTTCCCACACCATGTAGTTGACCATACTTTATTCCACTGATCATTTATTATCAGTTAGTATAGTTACCAACTTAGTTGATGACAAAAGGTAAGTCATGGACATATCATGACTACCAAATCTTAGATAGTATTTTATCTAAGATACATTACTCCTAGTGATGTAGTATTTGTCTAGTTGTAAGTTCCAGCTGGTATCAAAGTATATCCGGCTGTAGATAGTAGTATATATAGTTTCTCATTGTAACTCATGTAACATGCTTGTAAGAGTCTTGTGAAACTTTGAGTTGAGAAGTAATATATACAAGTATTTTGAAAAACCATTCTCTTGTGTTTTGTTTATTTTTACTTAGTATATTATTATCAACTCTTAGAGGATTCTACATCATCTACACGAGTGAGACTTAGTGAGTTTGTGAGACCATAATTGTGTTGAGTGAACAAACCCGGTCCTGCAATTGGTATCAGAGCTTCTTAGGCTCTTGATTGTGTGATCTCACTATCCAAATCAATCTTTTTATTACTCATATACTCACTTCACTCAAAAGGACCCTCAACCAAAAATCTGAATGTGAGATGGGAACGATGACCAAAGAACCTATCATCACCCCTGATAACTTCAGATCATGGAGCAGACGTATTGAAGGCTTCATCAGATATCAAGACAACAAAATATGAAAGTCTATCACCAATGGTCCTTACAAGCCAAAGGTTGCAGCATCGGATGGAAACGGTGCTATGATAGAGAAGGCTGTTGAAGATTACTCTGATGAAGACCACAAACAGCTGGACATCGATAGCAAAGCTATGACTGTTCTGATGACTGCCATACCCAACTCCATCATGGTGGGTTTTGAGCATTCTCAGTCAGCCAAAGAATTATTTGATGCCTTGACCCAGATGTACTCTAGCTCAAATGACTCCAAGAAAGATTCACTGAAGCAACAATTTGAGAATTTCACTTATATTGCTGGAGAGACCCTTAGCCAGCAATACTTTAGGTATATGGATCTTATTTCCTCCCTTTAGTATGTGGGAATAACTCTTGAGTTGAGAGATCACTCAAGAAAATTATTGAGTGCACTCCTACATGAGTGGACGTTCTATTGTGTCTCTATCAAGAGGACATAAAACCTGAACTCCCTCACCATGACTAAACTATATGGCATCCTTGATGGATACCATGTAGAGATGAAGAACAAGAGAGGCCACCAGGTGAGCAGACCCTCAAGGCTTCCTGCTAGCAACGCTTTAATGGTTGTTCAAGGCTCAAGAACTCCTCAAACTCAGCAGTACCTGACTTACTCCCAACAGCCATCTTGTTCTTCTGGGCCATACATCATATTCCATGAAACTCCAAGGTCTCAATAGGCACAGACAAGGCCTTTCCAGGACAGCTGTGCTTTTGTCTCATGAAATGGACATTCCAGTGATTTTTAATATTGTTTTGATGATCTAGAATGTTTAGCACAGATGATGTGGAATACATTGACATTGTCTAACAAATGGCTCTGTTAACTTACAGGGTGAAAAAGTTCTTCAAGAGAACTGGAAGGCAATTCCCTCAAAACCCAACTAACAACAAGTTTGGGTTTGAAAAGACAAAGGCCAAGTGCTACAACTGTAACCGGCTAGGACACTTTGCCAGGGAATGCAAGGCTCCCAAATCCAATCCGGGAACCACTCAAGCCTCCACACATCCCACAACACCTAAATCCATCGGGAGTTAACTGAACAAAACACAGCTGCTGTGGCTCAAGAAGTTGACTAGAGCTTCATGGTGCAGGATGTTACCCTTACTCAAGCATTGATGGTTGGAACTGAAGACAACAAGGTATTTGAAAACCTCTGTACTCCAGCTTGCATTGCTAAAGTTAAAATGTATCAGGACTACAATATGGAAATTAAATCTGATATTTAGTCTTTGAATATCCTAAAATCTGATTTTAAAAGGGCTGAATCTGACTATTAAAAGAAAATTGAAGAGTTAGAGAAAACTGTGTCCTCTTTAAAATATGAACATACCAATTACAGGACTCAAATCAAAGATTTAATCTCTAAATTGACTGAGGCTCAAGCCCAGCTAGTAATAGCTGAGGCTCAAGCTAGGAAGCATGCTATATTTGAGCAAAACTTCCAAGCCATTCTTGCATCATCCAACCACCCAAAAATCTGTTATCAAAACCAAGGTAGGTTGGGAACCAATGAAATTACTTCACCATATTCTTATGAGTCTATTAGACAACCAAGATGTAGGACTGAAGAGCAAGAGGTTCCATTTGCTGGCCCACCTCCTCATGAGTTGAAGAATGATGCAACTATGGAGACCATCACAGGGAAGAACCAGGTAAATCAACCCACATCCACCAGTGATGATTAACCCCTAACTACCAAATCCAGAAGAAACAGGGCTAAGGCAGCCAGAAAAACTGCCAAGAAAGTGGCTGAATCCAACCTGAAGATAGACCCAAAACAAAAGGGTGTGTTCATTTCAGCCGGATTCCAGGTAGTTGGAAACTCTGATCTTGGAAAAGAGTGTAGTACCAGCACTCCTATCTTACTAAAGGATCAGATGTTAAAGGGAAGGACTATTGATGAAGAAAAGAAATGCAAGAAACAATAGTCTTCACATCCCACAAAAGTTAACATTGCATGCATAATGTGTGGTCTGCAAAACCATATGGCTAAAGATTGTTATTACAATCCTGCAAGCACACATTATGCAAATAATGTTATGAAAGAAGGAGTCAAGGAGGGTTTCACATTTGGACCTTATCATATGGTTCAAGTGATGGGGAAAGGAAGGCTTGTTTCCGAAGCAAAGTTGCTTTCATATGAAACTTATTCTTCCGAAGGAAAATAGCTTCAGAAGTTAAGCCAAAGAAAATTCAAATGAACAAGAAAATTCATTTGAAACCTTCCGAGAAGAAGACTGCTTCGGAAGAAAAGGTGGTAAAGGCTTCTTCCGAGATGAGAGAAGCTTCGGAAGAATGCCATGCTGCTCATGCTTCAACAAGCTCATCTACTCTGATCAGCCAGGGGATGGAATGGAAGATTAAAAAAGATGTTGCAGCCCAGACCTCTTCTTCACAGACATCTATTGTAACACCCGGTTATTTATCTTGAAGCCGACGAATGAAGAAAAAGGAATAAAGTCTAAAGTCGGAGGACCAAACCCGCCAACGAGAGAAAGATCGGATAAGTAGTGGAATAAGAGGGGAGGGCAGCCCACACCCTCTCCATACTTGCAAAACTTAGCCAAAGAGAGGAGAGAAGGAGAAAAGGGAGAAAAAGGGTTTTCGAGCTCGTTTTCGTGATTTCGGGCGTGAAAGTTGAAGTGTAGCGTGTTGATTCGAAGCTCTTCTCGTTGTGGTCGTTTGTGTGAGTTCTAGGACCCCTCTTTTACATGTTTTCAAACGATTTTGGGGCTGGAACACATCTAAAATCCCGTTTTTGAAAAGTGTGTGTTTGACTCGTGTGTATGTGTTTGTGTATGATGCGTATGGGTTTTGATTTCGGGCTTGTGTGTGCTTGAATGGTGTTGTGGTATGTTTTCCTAAGGTTTAGGAGGGTTGATTTGAGCTTAGAATGGGTTTATGAGAGCTTGGAGGCCAAAAATGGCAGATTGGGTTCGGGAGTGAGCTGTATTCTGCATCAGCTAGGGCTAGGCGACAGAATGGGGTGCGACTGGAGGCCATACGGCCGACTGGCGTGCGATTGAGGTCCATGCGCACGATTGCCATGCGACTGAGGTCCATACACATGGAAGTAATACGACTGAAGTTCATGCGCTTGTAAGGTATGCGATTGAAGGTTATGCGACTGAGGTCCATGCGCCTAGAGGCCATGCGACTGAGGTCCATTCGTACGAAGGGTATGCGACTGAAGCCCATGCGCCTGAAGTCATGCGACTGAAGGCCATACGCATGAAGGTCATGCGACTGAGAGTCCATACGCATAGGTGTCCATCCGCATAGGTGTCCATCCGCATAGGTCCATTCGCATAGAGTCCATTCGCCTGATGTTCATTCGCCTAAGTGTTCAGTCGCTTGGGAGGCCATGCGACTGAAGGGTGTCCATACGCCCAGGTAGGGCTTGTGTACCCGAGGAGAACGTAGTTTATTGACTGACTTTCGGGGGAAAGTGCAGATGTAAGATTTGACATGGAAGGTTCCTGTAAGTTCTAGTAAGATGATTGTTGAGGCCTTAGAGGTTATGTTGGGCATGATGGTGATGATATTGCATGTTTATGCATGATGTATGTTATGTATGCTTGATGTTGCCCTGTATGATGATGATGATTGTGTATGATGATGTTCATTTTATTGTATGATTATTTTCCCTTGGCTTTACGATGAATGTTAATAAATGTAATGAAAGTATTATGTAACGTAAAGTGAAAGATAATGAAAAGAGGAACATGATGAATGCATGCATTAATGAATGATGAATGTAATGAAAGTCTTGCAAGCATGGTATGTCGGGACACACCCCTTTGTAAGGTGTTAGCCCAACGGTGTGTGGGTTCGCTACCCCGGGAGGATGCACATCAGGGTCTTTCTTTGTGATTGACCATTTGTATGGAACGGTTGTTGCTTGCTTTAGGTACTGTGGCCAGAGGTGCTGTGCACCGTAATGGAAGGTCTATGATAGGCTTAGGCCCAGTACAAGGAAACTGAAAGGCATAGCACATGACAATGGTACGCCTGAACTTTATCTTAGGTACTGTGGCCAGAGGTGTTGTGCACCGTAATGGAAGGTCTATGATAGGCTTAGGCCCAGTACCAGGAAACTGAAGGGTAAAGTTCATGGTTTTGATAGAAAGAAAAGATGTAATGATGATTGAATGAATGGAAGTAAGAACGTATGAACAAATGGAAGTTAATGAATGAAAGATGAAGATAATAATGATATTATCTATGTGTACGTATGATGTATGATCGCATGAAAGTAAAGTACGGTTTAACGAAAGAAAAGTATGTTTTATTATAAAACTAGAACTCACTCAGCAACGCTGACTTTTATGTGTTTCCAGTTGGCAGGTAATGATTGCTGAGGATGGCACGGGGCGGCTACTCAGCTCTTTTGGATGGCATCCATTTTTATAATGCTTTTGTGATGTAATGCAACATGTATTTTGTAACTTGATAACGATGTATTATTTTGCAAAAGCCTTTATTATGAAATGGAATGTTTTGTTTAAATGTTTCCGCTGCACGTTTTTATGTATGATGATGAAAATATATGTTTTATGTGCGACGATTGACCAGCTGTAAGCGTCCCGGGAAGGGGCCTTACAAGTTGGTATCAGAGCCAAAGTTTAAGTGAAATGGGTAAATTTTCAAGATAAACCTTAACTTAAACTGAAATTGGGACGGAAAGGAATGGGATGCCAATCTGAGTAGTTGCGTGCCATCAGGTATTTTCGTAATGTTAACCGGTATTACGTGCGCATGTTATGTGGTTTATGTGTTGTATGTAGATTTAGATACTGATGTAGTCAGGATAGGTACTGCTCGGGGTATGAAGAGTAAAGTAAGTGGCTAATCATAACTGGCCACTGTAATTAGGGACTTACTATACTTGACATAAATTGAGCTGTTCCCTTGAATGACCGTGTTGGTGTTTGAATGTTTCAGTGTGTTAGAGAATGGCCGGTGGTAGATCTTCAAAAGCTTCAAGGGGTGGAGGTCGTGGTGGGCCTGGTGCTGCACCGCGACCCAAAAGAGGAAGGCCTAGAGTCGAAAAGGTGGTTCCTGAAGAACCTGAGACCCCTCATCCGGAGGCTGGGGATGAGAGTGCTAACTTAAGGGCCTCGGTAAAGGAGGCTGTTGGTGAAGAGGTGCATTAAGTCATGCAGACAATCTTACCGTTTGTAGTGACCAAAGTTATCAAGGCTGTAAAGGAAGGAGAAAGAAAGGAGAGAAACAGGTCATCGGGAGGACGGGAGCAACCGGAGCCTGAAACGGTTCTCTCTGATAATGAAGAAGAGGAAGAAGAAGAGCCTGCACCGGAGGTGGCACGAGGCTGTAACTATGGGGCGTTTCAGCGATGCAAGCCCCCTTTTTTTTATGGTAACGGCACTACTGCTGCTGCTCACCGGTGGGTGAGAGAAATGGAAGCTGTTTTAAATATCAGCAAGTGCCGAGATGATCAAAAGGTGAAGTTTGCTGTCCATTCTTTCGTGGACTCAGCTTTGTGCTGGTGGGACAATATAGTCCAAGCTGAGGGTAGTTGAGCTATCAGAAGAATGAGATGGTCAGAGTTGAAAAGGCTGGTGATTGAGGAGTTCTGTCCTCACCGTGAAATGGATAAAGTTGAGAGAGAGTTCCTGCAACTGGAGGCGGGAACCATGACACATCAGCAGTACACCACGAAGTTCAACGAAATGGCATGTCTGGTGCCGGATCAGGTGACGCCTCTCTCACGGAAGATTAAGAGGTACATTCAGGGTTTGCCAGCGGATATTCGCAGGCACATGATCGCTGCCCGACCGAGCACGTTTAGGTCGGCGGTGGATTTGGCAGGGAGACTGTATGATGAAAGGACGTTGGTGGTGACTAAAGGTAGCTAGAAGGGTGGTGGTGATCGGAACTGGCATGGGAAGAGGTTTGGTCGGGGCGATGCCTCGACGGGTAACAAGAAGGCACGGGTGGACGACCGTCGTGTGGTCGCATCGGGTGCGGGTTTCAAGAAGGTGTGGTAGGTGTGGAAAAGAGCATAGTGGGGAGTGCAGGTTGGGGTCAAACGTGTGCTTCAAATGTGGGAACGCGGGGCATATAGCCAAGGACTGTCGTACGGTCGATGCTTTAACTGTGGCGTGGAGGGCCACATAAGTAGGCATTGTAAGAAGCCGAGGGCTGAGGGTTCCAGGGTGAAGAATACGGGGAGTGAAGGACCGAGGGCGAGCGCCAGGGCATTCACCATGACACAGGAGGAGGCTAGGACGGACCCTGACGTTGTGTCCGGTATGTTTCTAGTGAACCAAACTTTAGCTTCTGTGTTATTCGATTCTGATGCTAGTAAAAGTTTTATTTCTGCTGCTTTCTGTGCTAAGCTGCCTTTTAGTAGTAGACGTGTTGATGCGCCCTTTGATGTAGAAACTGCCATAGGTAAGTATACCCGGATTTCTGAGATGATAAAAGACTGTGATGTGGAACTAGAAGGTTATAAGTTTCCTGTTAGACCGTTCGTGATGACCTTAGGTGGTTTCGATTTGGTTCTAGGGATTGTTTGGTTAGCGGACTACAAGGAGAAAATTGTGTGTCGCAAGAAGATGATTCGGTTGACAGCGCCTGACGGGAGTTCGGTGACGGTTTATGGTGATCGGGTCACGACGATTCCGAAAGTAATTTCGATGGCGGTGGCGGGAAAGTGTATGAGCCGTGGATGTAGTGCCTACTTGGCCTATGTAAAGGATGTGGATACGCCAACACCACAACTATCCGATGTACCGGTTGTGTGTGACTTTCCAGAAGTGTTCCCAGAAGACTTACCAGGAGTGCCACCTGACCGAGAGATCGAGTTTCAGATTGATCTGATACCGGGTGCCCAACCTGTTGCCAAGGCACCGTATCGGTTGGCTCCGACGGAGATGAAAGAATTGATGGAGCAGTTGCAAGAGCTGCTTGACAAGGGGATTATTAGGCCAAGTATCTCTCCTTGGGGTGCTCCGGTCTTATTTGTGAAGAAGAAGGACGGTAGCATGAGGATGTGTATTGACTACCGTGAGCTGAACAATTTGACAGTGAAGAACTGATACCCGTTACCGAGGATTGACGATTTGTTTGATTAGCTTCAAGTTGCCAGTTGGTTCTCAAGGATAGATCTTCGATCTGGCTACCATCAGCTGAAGCTAAAGGAGCAGGATATTCCTAAAACAGCTTTTTGCACGCGTTATGGTCACTACGAGTTCCTCGTTATGTCATTTGGTTTGACCAACGCGCCAGCTGCTTTTATGGACTTGATGAATCGAGTGTGTCGACCGATGTTGGATAAATCAGTGATCGTGTTTATTGATGATATCCTGATTTATTCGAAGAGCGAGATAGAGCATGCCGGTCATATTCGGGAGGTTCTAGAGACGTTGAGAAGGGAGAAGTTGTACGCCAAGTTCTCCAAGTGCGCGTTCTGGTTGCGCGAGGTTCAATTCTTGGGTCATGTGGTGAATCCTGACGGGATTATGGCGGACCCGGCAAAGGTGGAGGCGGTGATGCAATGGAAGTCTCCAAAGACGCCATCCGAGATTCGTAGTTTCTTGGGTTTGGCGGGCTACTACAGGAGGTTCATCCAAGACTTTTCTAAGATCACTTCTCCACTAAATAAGTTGACCCGGAAAGATGTGAAGTTTGTATGGGGTCAGGCTCAAGAGAAGGCGTTCGAGGAACTGAAGGCGAGGTTGTCTCAAGCTCCTGTTCTGTCATTACCCGATGGAAGTGAGGATCTGGTGGTTTATTCTGATGCTTCCTACTCGGGGTTGGGGTGCGTGTTAATGTAGAGAGGAAAGGTTATAGCCTATGCATCCCGACAGTTGAAGGTTCATGAGGTCAATTATCCTACTCATGACTTGGAGCTAGCAGCCGTGGTCTTTGCACTAAAGATTTGGAGGCACTATCTTTACGGGACGAAGTGCACCATCTTCACTGACCACAAGAGCTTGAAGTACTTCTTCGAGCAGAAGGACCTGAACATGAGGCAGAGACGATGGTTGGAGCTTATAAAGGATTACGATTGCGAGATCCATTACCATCCGGGCAAAGCCAACGTGGTGGCAAATGCCCTTAGCCGAAAAGAGAGGCCCGAGCCGATTCGGGTGAAAGCATACCAGTTGATCATGACCTCGGATGTGATGAAGCAAGTGAAAGAGTTTCAAGATGAGGCATTGAAGGAAGATCATCTTAACTCTGAAAGAATGAGAGGTCTGGTCGCGGAGTTGGGTGAAAACACACTTGGTGTTAGAACCCGATTTGGACGAATGTGGATTCCTCGCTTTGGGGATCTATGGGTGAAGATTATGGATGAAGCTCACAAGACTCGATACTCTATTCATCCCGGTGCCACAAAGATGTACCAAGACATGAAGAAAGATTATTGGTGGCCGGGTATGAAGCGTGATGTGATGGAGTATGTGAGTAAATGCCTTACTTGTCTATAGGTGAAGGCTGAGCATCAGAAGCCGTATGGGAAGATCCAACCTTTGGATATACCAGAATGGAAGTGGGAGCACATCACCATGGATTTCATTACGAAGCTGCCGCGTATCCCGAAAGGGTATGATGCCATATGGGTGATAGTTGACCGTTTGACGAAGAGTGCTCACTTCCTACCGATCCGCGAGACATATTCATCTGAGAGGTTGGCTGATCTATTCATCAAGGAAATTGTAACACGTCATGGTGTGCCAGTGTCTATTGTGTCTGATCGTGACACCCGGTTTACTTCTAAATTTTGGAAGAAATTCCACGACGCTATGGGGACGAGGTTACATATTAGCACGGCTTATCATCCTCAGACTAATGGTCAGTCGAAAAGGACCATTCAGACACTCGAGGACATGCTTCGGGCATGTGTTATCGATTTTGGAGGAAGTTGGTATGACCACTTACCGCTAGCCGAATTCTCATACAACAACAGTTATCATTCCAGCATTGGTATGCCCCCACATGAGATGCTATACGGTAGGAGATGCAGAACACCCGTCTGTTGGGGTGATATTGGTCATAAAGAGTTAGGGAGCGTCGAGGTGATCGAGGCTATGACTGAGAAGCTTGTAAAGATCAAAGCCTTCATGAAGGCAGCCAAAGATAGACAGAAATTGTATGCTGATAAACGACCCAGACCGATTGAGTTCTAGGTGGGTGACCGGGTTATGTTGAAGGTCTCACCTTGGAAGGGTATCATTCGTTTCCGAAAGCGGGGCAAGTTGAGCCCGAGGTACATAGGCCCTTTTCGAATCATTGCTCGAGTAGGAGAGGTAGCCTATAGACTGGAGTTACCAGATGAGTTAAGTGGAATTCACCCGACATTCCATGTATCTCATCTAAGGAAGTGCTTGGCAGATGAAGATATGATTGTTCCATTGGAAGATATCGAAGTAGACGAACGGCTCAATTATGTGGAGCAACCAGTGGCAATCATTGATCGAAAGGAGAAGAGGCTGAGGAATAAAACGGTTCCTCTTGTGCGTGTACAGTGGAAGCACAGGAAAGGATCCGAGTCTACGTGGGAGACTGAAGAAGAGATGAGGCAGCATTACCCACGTTTGTTCGAGGAATAACAGGTTTCAGGGACAAAACCTATTTAAGGGGGGTGGACTTGTAACACCCGGTTATTTATCTTGAAGCCGACGAATGAAGAAAAAGGAATAAATACCAAAGTCGGGGGACCAAACCCGCCAACGAGAGAAAGATCGGATAAGTAGTGGAATAAGAGGCGAGGGCAGCCCAGACCCTCCCCATACTTGCAAAATTCAGCCAAAGAGAGGAGAGAAGGAGAAAAGGGAGAAAAAGGGTTTTCGGGCTCGTTTTCGTGATTTCGAGCGTGAAAGTTGAAGTGTAGCGTCTTGATTCGAAGCTCTTCTTGTTGTGGTCGTTTGTGTGAGTTCTAGGACCCCTCTTTTACATGTTTTCAAACGATTTTGGGGCTGGAACACATCTAAATCTCGTTTTTGAAAAGTGTGTGTTTGACTCATGTGTATGTGTTTGTGTATGATGCGTATGGGGTTTGATTTCGGGCTTGTGTGTGCTTGAATGGTGTTGTGGTATGTTTTCCTAAGGTTTAGGAGGGTTTATTTGAGCTTAGAATGGGTTTACGAGAGCTTGGAGGCCGAAAATGGCAGATTGGGTTCGGGAGTGAGCTGTATTCTGTATCAGCTAGGGCTAGGCGACCGAATGGGGTGCGACTGGAGGCCATACGGCCGACTGGCGTGCGACTGAGGTCCATGCGCACGATTGCCATGCGACTGAGGTCCATACGCATGGAAGTCATACGACTGAAGTTCATGCGCTTGTAAGGTATGCGATTGAAGGTTATGTGACTGAGGTCCATGCGCCTGGAGGCCATGCGACTGAGGTCCATTCGTACGAAGGGTATGCGACTGAAGCCCATGCGCCTGAAGTCATGCGACTGAAGGCCATACGTATGAAGGTCATGCGACTGAGAGTCCATACGCATAGGTGTCCATCCACATAGGTCCATTCGCATAGAGTCCATTCGCCTGATGTTCATTCGTCTAAGTGTTCAGTCGCCTGGGAGGCCATGCGACTGAAGGGTGTCCATACGCCCAGGTAGGGCTTGTGTACCCGAGGAGAACGTAGTTTATTGACTGACTTTCGGGGGAAAGTGCAGATGTAAGATTTGACATGGAAGGTTCCTGTAAGTTCTAGTAAGATGACTGTTGAGGCCTTAGAGGTTATGTTGGGCATGATGGTGATGATATTGCATGTTTATGCATGATGTATGTTATGTATGCTTGATGTTACCCTGTATGATGATGATGATTGTGTATGATGATGTTCCTTTTATTGTATGATTATTTTCCCTTGGCTTTACGATGAATGTTAGTAAATGAAATAAAAGTATTATGTAACGTAAAGTGGAAGATAATGAAAAGAGGAACATGATGAATGCATGCATTAATGAATGATGAATGTAATGAAAGTCTTGCAAGCATGGTATGTCGGGACACGCCCCTTTGTAAGGTGTTAGCCCAACGGTGTGTGGGTTTCCTACCCCCGGAGGATGCACATCGGGGTCTTTCTTTGTGATTGACCATTTGTATGGAACCGTTGTTGCTTGCCTTAGGTACTGTGGCTAGAGGTGCTGTGCACCGTAATGGAAGGTCTATGATAGGTGTGACATCCGTCACTTTAAGGTCCGTCAATTGACGTGTTTGACCGTCATCTATTCTATGTTTGGTCATTTCTCATCATTATTTGACTCATTATGTGGATATCATGTGTGCAATATTATCGTTGTGTGTGCATTCGTTAAAAACCGTGTGTGAACCTTAAAAAGACCTTTAAAACTTTCATTTTTGAAAACGTCAAATATATCATTTTATAAATATAATAAATGTTTTAATATAACCATTTCTTAAGTCATAACAACATTAAATACGCTTTTACGATTAACATAAAACACCTAACAAAGTTGTTTTTCAACCGAACAAAATTTGGGAAAACTCGGGGGTTAAGTGCAGGGACTAAACTTGTAATTTTGTAAACTTGGGCTGGGTATAAATACCCCTTTTCCAGCCCTAATCTTCATTATCACCATCTTCTTCATCTTCATCTCCTCTTCACACACCAAATCTCCATTTTTGCACCAAATCCGACCCGAGAGGTCTCGTTTTCTTCGTTTTGACATCATCTACAGCTTAGACTACCCTTCCTTAGCAGGTAGTTGTCTTTGGTTGTCCATTTTCTAGCCTTTTCATGGCTGTCCAAACTAGGGTTTCGGGTGTTCGGGTTCAACCCGAACATACAAGGTCGTATGGGTGCGCGTGAGGTCTCTTTGCTTGTGTTTTATGCTTGTGTATGTTTGTTGAGTGTTTCTGGAGGTCCTTGTGGTGTAAAACCCGTGTTTAGAGCAGCTCGGGGGCTGCTCATCCCGACCACAGTCGCGATTCTGCAGATCAGGCGACTGGGTCATCCATGCGATTGAGCCGTGCGACTGAGTGGGTCGTGCGACTGGATCATGCGTCTGAGTCAATCGCGCGACTGAGTTGTGCGACTAGGCATGTCGTGCGACTGAGTTGTGCGACTGAGTGTCTGTGTGCGATTGAGTCATGCGTGCGATTGAGTGTATGCGAATGAGTCATGCGATTGAGTGATTGTGTGCGATTGAGTCAGGTGACCGACTGAATGTGTGCGAATGAAAGTGATTCGCACGACTGGAGTCCAATCGCACGAATGAAGGTTCAGTCGTACGAAAGTAGCTAATTCGCACGATTGAAGGTTGATTCGTGCGCATGGAAGTTGAGTCGCGCGATTGGGTGTTGTGTGGTACGACTGAAGGCCAATCATACGAATGAAGGCTCAATCGTACGAATGAAGCTGATTCGCACGATTGAGGGTTGATTCGCACGAATGGAGGTTGAGTCGTGCGTCTGGCCTTGTATGCGACTGAAATTGTTGTGTTTGACCCCTTGTACGTGGCGTGAGTATGTCGTGTGGTGTCGAGGTAACACTAACACAATAATGCCATTGTTTGGCCACAAATATTAAAGTCAACGCGAGAAAGGGCACAGAAACTATTTTGAACAAATTGAACTAAAGCTTTACAACGATCAAAATGACTTATAACTATTGACACTTATTCAATACTTCTTCAATAAACAACGATGCTTTTATTTAAACATCATCATTAGTGGCGACAATGTCTTGTACTTGGATCTACATAAGGTCTAGTATGTGTGTCAGTCTGTGTGTGTTGTGCGTGACCCATCCGATACGACCCGAACCGACCCATCATTATTGCGCGCTTATACATATATCATATCATTAATGCTATACAATAACTGTCAATAGGTGTTTGACTGTTTATTTGCATTCAACATTTGGGATACATCAATCATACATACTTACCACTTAACAAGTGAGTTTCGTGGCCCCTTTTTACGCTTATACAATATTTCAATCATTTACAAATTGGGGGAAAAGTATGCTTACACAATTTTTATGCTGTACAACTTACATACATTTTACATACAAGGAATCAACGTGATACTGTGTTGCAAGTACTATTTGATACATGCTTGGGTCTGCTGTGTGGTTCTATCTTTGCAACTATCTAATTCCAGTGTGGGAACCGATGGTTAGGTATTGGTAGTACTACTGGGTTGACACCCCCACCCTCGTTCGATGGTATACTAGTTGGTACCATCAGTGGCCAGGAACGGGCCCTTGGGTGAATATATGCCGACAATTTCTTTGTGTACGTCGCTAGGTTTGGTTGCAAAGCTCATGTCATGTGATATTTACTTGTGTAATAACTGTATTCACGGTATTCCGACGCGCTATTTATTACAGCATCACTTACATTTTTATTACATAAACCTGCGAGCTCACCAACAATTTTGTTGACCGTTTTAAGCATATCTTTTCAGGTGATCATGCAAGTCCAGGAATCTAGGTGTGCTGCCTTAGTGGAGACCCTAGGATGCATTTTGGGACTTAGCTCATGTTTTGTTAAACAATCTTTTTGAACAATGTGAACGCATGTAAACAATTATCAACATTTGAAACTTGTTCCCGGGTTGTGGGAAATAACAATTACATTTTCTTCATATGTGTATATGTGTTATCATTATCATGTTGCTTATGGCTATGTTGTCGTGAACATTGACTAAACACGACACAAGTCCCCTTGTTGTCGGGTGTCGTCATGACACGCATGTCATCATTTATTTATATTGCTCTCTATCGCGTACCATGTGTTATGACGATCCCGGTCTCGTTACATCCCCGTGTTTCCGCTTTTAGCGGGGGTGTGACAATAGGCTTAGGACCAGTACCAGGAAACTGAAAGGCATAACATATGACAATGGTACGCCTAAACGTTATCTTAGGTACTGTGGCCAGAGGTGCTGTGCACCGTAATGGAAGGTCTATGATAGGCTTAGGCCCAGTACCAGGAAACTAAAGGGTAAAGTTCATGGTTTTGATGGAAAGAAAAGATGTAATGATGAACGAATGAATGGAAGTAAGAACATATGAACGAATGGAAGTTAATGAATGAATGATGAAGATAATAATGATATTATCTATGTGTACGTATGATGTATGATCGCATGAAAGTAAAGTACGGTTTAAAGAAAGAAAAGTATGTTTTATTATAAAACTAGAACTCACTCAGCAACGCTGACTTTTATGTGTTTCCAGTTGGCAGGTAATGATTGCTGAGGATGGCACGGGGCGGCTACTCAGCTCTTTTGGATGGCATCCATTTTTATAATGATTTTGTGATGTAATGCAACATGTATTTTGTAACTTGATAACGATGTATTATTTTGCAAAAGCCTTTATTATGAAATGGAATGTTTTGTTTAAATGTTTGCGCTGCAACGTTTTTATGTAAGATGATGAAAATATATGTTTTATGTGCGATGATTGACCAGCTGTAAGCGTCCCGGGAACGGGGCCTTACATCTATTGAACTCTCTCCCCTACACTTTGGTTCAATTATGTCATCCTCATTGGTAGAACCCAAGACTAGTAAGGCTTGGGTTTTCATTCATAACTAACTTCTCACCTTATGTGCAGGGACATCCACATGACAAGAATAACAACGTGTTGATTGTAGAAAGTGGATGCTTCAGGTACATGACTGGGAACAGATCTATTCTTCAACAATTTCAACATTATGATGGAGGTCCTGTTCAATTTGGAGGTGAGACCGGAGGATACATTTCAAGCAGAGGAAGTGTATCCAATGGCAAATTAACGGTGGACAAAGTAAACTTTGTCAAACAGCTTGAACACAACCTTTTAAGCGTTTCTCAATTCTGTGATCAAAAGCACCAAATGCTTTTCACAGAACATGAGTGCATTATCCTTAAACCTGGATGACAATTCCTCAGGAATTGGTATTTCTTAGATCTCGCAGGAAAGAGGATATGTACATGCTGGATATGAACAATGCTTCCCCATTGGATGAAGTATCATGCTTTCTTTCCAAAGCTAATAGTGATGAGTCAACTCTGTGGCATAAACGTATGTGTCATGTTAATTTTAAAACCATGAATAAATTGGTTTAAAACAACTTGGTACATGGTGTGCCTAAAAAGGAATTATTCTATAGAGACAACTGTGTTGCATGTCTGAAAATAAAGCAACATAGAGCATCTCACAAATCCAAAGAAGTTAACTCTATCACCACTCCACATTACACCTATTGCACATGGATCTATTTGGTCCTACAAGTATATTGAGCATTGGAAGAAAATCATATTGCCTTGTTATTGTTGATGATTTTACAAGATTTACATGGGTATTCTTTTTAAGAACTAAAGATGAAATTGCTGAAACTTTAAAATTTTTTATTCTTAAAATAGAAAATAAACTTGATCAAAAGGTTAAGATAATTAGGAGTGATCAAAGGACAGATTTTTAAGAATCAAATTCTTGACTCATTTTGTAACTCAGAAGGGATTGCCAGACAATATAATGCTCCTAGAACTCCTCAACAAATGGTGTTGCTGAGAGGAGAAATAGGACACTTATTGAGGCTGCTCGCACTATGTTAGCTGATTCAAAGCTGCCTATAACATTTTGGGTAGAGGCAGTCAGCACTGCATGCTATGTGCAGAACAGAGTTCTTGTAGTTAAGCCACATGGAAAAACCCCTTATGAGTTATGGAACAAGAGGCCACCGTTCATTGGCTTTCTTAGGTCCTTTGGTAGCACGTGTACCATACTTAATACAAAGGACAATTTGGCAGAATTTGCTATCAAAGTCAGATGACGCTATTTTTGTTGGGTATTCCTCTACCGCTATTGCTTATAGAGTGTTAAACATTAAAAATCAACAATTTGAGGAATCATCCAACATTATTGTTAATGAACACACTCCTTGTGTTAGGGGGAATGGTCCCGATCATATTTTTGATTTAGAATTGTTTCCAAACTATTCTAAACCCTCTTATGAGAATGTTTCAGATGGAATAGGTACTCAAAGTGATTCTGATGATGACCAACTGTCTGAGTCACCCAGACCTCTTCCAAGTTCTCCAAGAGTTGCTGAAAATTAGGCCCCCACAATTGGCAGATCTGATAGCATAACTATCTCAGGAACCAGTGAAGCTTCAACGAGTTGTCAACCAAGTGAACCTCAAAACTCATCCGGTGACAATGCACAACACCAAGCTGATGGAAGTAGCAGTTTGATGGAACATGCAACTGTTAATGCTACTTCACAGCCAACTTATACTGATGTTGTTTTTCCTTCATTCAATCAGTCCTCATTGAATGTGTGTGAAACATCAGCTGGACCAAGTGTTCAAAACCTTGAGCCAAACTTTTTCAATCTGGATCCATCCATACAGCTGGATGTGATCCCTAGGCTAAGGATTCACAACACCCATCCAGCTTGGAGATGTCTCTGAAGGAGTGAGAACAAGGGGATAAACTCATAATGGGAATGTCTGCCTGTACTCTTGCTTTCTACCTCAGATGGAACCCAAGAAGGTAGAAGAAGCCTTTAAAGATAGTAGCTGGATTGAATCAATGCAAGAGGAATTGCTCCAATTCAAGAGACAAAATGTTTGGAACCTATGTCCACTACCATCTGGTCAAGTACCAATAGGCACAAAATGAGTATTCAGAAACAAGAGAGATGATAGAGGCTTAATCAGCAAGAACAAGGCAAGAGTGGTAGTTCAAGGATACTCTCAAGAGGAGGGAATTGATTACACTGATGTCTTTGCACCTGTTACAAGACTTGAGGCAGTGATGATCTTTCTTGCTTATGCTGCATCCAAGAATTTTACTGTCTACCAGCTAGATGTTAAGTGTACATTTCTATATGGGTATATAGACAGGGAAGTCTATGTGTGCCAGCCTCCAGGATTTGAAGACCCACAGCACCCCAACTATGTGTACAAATTGGATAAAGCTCTTTATGGGCTGCACCAAGCACCTAGGCTGTGGTATGAGACTTTGTCTCACTTTCTCCTGAAGAATGGTTACACTAGAGGTAACATTGACAAGACTTTATTCATAAGAAATAGATATTTTGCTCATACAAGTCTATGTTGATGACATCATATTTGGTTCCTCAAATGACCAAATGTGCAAAGACTTTGAGAGCATCATGAAGAAGAAATTTGAGATGAGTTCCATGGGAAAAATGGGCTTTTTCCTTGAAATTCAAGTTAAACAGATGAAGGAAGGGTTCTTTATCAATCAGTCTAAATATGTCAATGACATTTTAGAAAGATTTTATATGAAAGATTGTAAGCCAGCTAAGACTCCTATACCCAGAATCACAATCTTAGTCCTGATTTGAGGGGGAGGATACTGATCAACATCAATATAGGGCAATCATTGGATCTCTGATGTATCTCACAACAAGTAGACCTGATATTATGTTTGCAACATGCATCTGTGCAAGATATCAAGCTGCTCCCAAGGTGTCTCACCTAGTTGCTGCCAAGAGAATCCTTAGTTCCCTCAAAGGAGCACCTAAACTCGGTCTCTAGTATCCAAGGAACACCAACTTCAATCTCTATGGCTACACTGATACTGACTATGGTGGCTACAACATCAAGAAGAAATCAACATCATGGGGATGTCAATTTCTTGGTGGAAGGATCATTTCATGGTAATGCAAGAAGCAATCATGTGTCTCAACATCTACTTCTGAAGCTGAATACATTGTTGCTGCTAGTTGCTTTGCTCAACTGTTGTGGATTCAAAACCAAATGATAGACTATGGATTCAACTTCATGAGCACTCCTATCCACATTGACAACAAGAGTGTTATCTCTATTACAGAAAATCCAGTCCAGCACTCCAAGACAAAGCACATTGATATCAGGTACCATTTCATAGATATATTCATGAGAAAAGCCTGATTAAACTAGTCAAAGTTGACTCAAATGAACAATATGCTGATTTGTTCACCAAAGAATTTGATGAACGAAGATTTAAGTATCTTATTACGACTATTGGGATGATAAACATTGATTAGCTTATCACATTTGAAAAACCTTTTCAAAATATGTATTGTCTTTGTCAATATAATCTAAGCCCTGTTACAAAAAGTATTTCTTCAAAATTTGTTAAGTGTAAGTTTTTCCGAAGAGAAATTAACCCTCGGAAGATATCCTATTTATCTTCCGAAAGAAAATTCCTCCAAGTTAGTTTTATCTTCCGAAGAGTTTTTAGTCTCGGAAGAAAGTTTGATGCTATATCAAATCTATTTCCGAAGCTTGAACACCTCTTTCACTCGGAAGACCTTCTTACTCTCGGAAGTAAATCTCTCCTAGGATAAATTTACCTTCGGAAGTAAGATTGGCTTCGGAAGAAGAAGAACACCTTTGGAAGACCTTTACTCTCGGAAGAAAGCTATACTATGTAATGAAACTATTTTAAGACCCACTCTGTAAAAAGGTAGAGATTTTATTAATGATGTCGGAATATTTTAAATAGATTTAACCTTACCGCCCCTGTCACATCATACCCAAACCATCATTTCACCTTATCTATCCGCTAGTTTCACCCATTTAAATACTTACGACTCATATCCTTAATCCTTTAACCAATTTCACTGCCCTAAAGTTTCCTTCGTCTTTAATTTACCCAAAATCAAACTCATTTCCTCTGTAACTTTCTTGAACAATGGCACTAAACCCTCAGCATAACCAAGTCTCACTCCTTGACTCTTACAAGAATGCTGAATTCTTTGAAATCATCTCCTTCCTTACCCAATCAACTTACTACACTGCCCTAACTGTTAACCCCATTGTTTACTCGAACCACATGGCAGAATTTTGGGAAAACGGTCAGATTGAAACCCTGAACGGAATTAGGATTATTAGATCACGCATTTGTGGTCAGGAATTGATCATTTCTGAACAAATCATTAGGGAGCACCTAGAGCTTCATGATGAGGACTCTCCTACAGAATTCCCAAAATCAGTCCTAGATGACACATATACCCAGATGGGCTATGGCGGTGATGTGAGCAGGTCAACTGTGTACAAGTTCAATTTTTCCTACAACTAGAAGTTCCTGCTACACATAGTCCTTCACTGCCTGTCAAACAAGTCTGGGGGATGGGATCAAATTCCATGAACTAGGATGTCTAGTTCACAGGGTGGTAAAAGGTCTCAGATTCAACTACTCAAGGTTTGTGCTGACCAATCTCATGGGAAACCTTCAAAGGGAAACATTTTATATGTATCCCCGGTTCATTCAGCATATAATCAACTGTGAGCTGGACCAGAGTAAGCTTGTCTGTGCAGCTGCTCTACCAGTCCCTCACATGAGGCCGACCATCTTCAAGGTATTGAAGAGAGTGTCCACCAACTTTTCTGGAAGACACACTAAGCTTCTTCTAGGTATGATTGAGCCAATGGCTCGTGGTGACATCCTTGTTAACCACACAGGTGTTGAACCCACACCAGCAATAACCTCCACAATGCCAAATCTACCTTCCCCGCCCCATCAAAATTACTTATCAGAGACATTGCAAACAAACCCTTGTTTAATCTCCTCTGATTGAACAAGTCCCTCCTGTTCAATCCAAAAAGGCTAGAGTGGAAACATGAGCTCCCATTCAGTCTGAGGTCCCACCTTCCTTCACAATAACCCTCAATATGGGTATTGAGTCTCCTCAGTCTCAATCCCATGAGCCCCAAACCTTAACTGAAAACCCTCAAGATGAGTCTCTACACTCTTCTGAGCAGCCAAAAAGGGACAACCCTATCATAGGCTCAATGCCATTAGACACTGATCAAGGTCCCGGGTCATTACGCATAACTTCCATATCCTTTACTGACCATTTAATAGGAACTGATAAGGAAATCATGTCTATTCAAGGCCATGAGGTTGATCCATAACACCCACCTAAGGATCAATTAAGCCCAGAGAGATCTCTGATTTCTAGCCCCCATCAGCAAACCCCAACTGAGGTAAGTCCCACTAGTGTGGAGGGGACTCATGTAGATTCAGCTGCCTCTACTAAAGGTGCCTCTGTGGACCCTCAGGATAGTGATAACATATCTGAGATTGAATCTATGGTAACGGTGCCCTTTGTTGACTCTGAAAGAGACATCATTAGGCAAGGGAAACTAGAGCACCAAGAAACCACTACTAGTGGTGAGGATGAACATACTAGGTATGTTACCTCATCTCCCCATGATTCTTCTAAAGAAGATGAGGGAAGTATGCAACTCATTCTCAGAGACCTACTATCTAAAATCTCAAATCTTGAATTCAAGGTTTAGACTTTAGAGGAAAGGTCTGCCACTCAGCAACTTGAGATTGAAAATCTCAAGGCCAAACTAGCAGAGAAACGGACTAAGAGATTTGTTAGGCACGTACCAATTCAAGTCTCTCTGACCTCTTCCTCTAGCTCATCAAGCTCTCAAGATGATGCTACGAAAAAGGGGGAGAATGTTCAAAGACAAGCACATGCGGAGCCACAAAGCTTAGCTCTTTCTACACTGACTTCTAGATATCCTGCTCAGCAATCAACTGTTTTCCCTGAGCCTCCTCCAATCATTATTCAAGTGGACCCAAGGATGCTCAAAGATCTATACAGGTTCTTAACCAAGTTCTTGATAGGATCTTCTATTGAACAACCAAGTCCGGATGTTGTTGTGACATACTTTGGAGCTGAAAGAGTTTCAAAGGTTGAATGCACCTTCTACTAATGTCAAAGAAGTTGGTCAACCTAAGGTCCATATTGAAACTGAGATTGAATTCTAAGGGGATATGAGGACTGATGATCCAGCAACTGAAACAGTTGGGACAGATAGTGTAATCCCATATACTTTCGAAGTTGAAGTCAAAGCTGCGGAAGAATCAGTTCAAACTTCCGAAGCTGAGATACAAGCTGCGGTATTCTTTGTCTAAGGATCTAATTATCACAGACGCAATCCTTGAACTAGCATCTGAGGTAAATAGTGAAGACGTTCTCAGTTTCTCTCTCACTCAAACACCATCATCACCTCATGCTCCAATCACCACCCACCAACCTGAAACCTCTACACAAGAACCTCCCAAGTCTCAAACTTCTGAAGATATCAAAATGAAGAGGAAGTTGACTGCGGAAGAACTTATAGAGGAAGAAAGGTTAGAAAATATAAGAAAAAAAGGTAGGATCCTAACTGGGATGCTACTAGCTGCAAGTAGCAAAGCAGCTGTAGCCAACCAGGAGGCTATCAACAATCAAAGAAGGGTGGAGATCATTGACAGACTTGTCAATCTGGGAGATGCTAGTGAAGATGTGCTCCTCCTACCACTTGAGGAGCTGGTTGAGTTAGAAAAGGCAACCCTGCTGCGGAAAGAACAAGAAGAAGCAGCAAGGTTGGCCTTAGAGGAAGAAAGAATGAGAAAGAAAGAAGAAGCTGACCAACAGCTTAAGAGTGAAAGGATAGCTTTCCTAAGCTCCGGGTGATTCTCTCTTGAGGAATTAACTCCTCACAACAATGACACGATCTTGTGGCTTGTCAAGAAAGAACAAGATCAAATGAAGAAAGAGAGAAAGAAATCTTCCAAGGAAAAGCTAAAGGAGACGAAGAAGAATGAAGAAGAAGCTAAACTTGCGGCTGTCAAGAAGATAGGTGATAAAACCTGGGTGAAAGATTATCTCAGAGCCCATGGCTTCTCTGGCAGGCAAGTTGGTCCCACGTCTGAGAAGACCCTGCAGCGACATGTTAGTGATATCAAAGCTGACATTCGCTCAGGAAGAAGGAAAGAAATGTACAAGAGAGTACAGGGGATGACCTCAAGGCCAACACCACAACCACAACCTCAATCTGAACCTATCCCTTTTCCTTTCCCCATCAAACCCGAGCCAACCACTGAGCCATACACTCCTGAACCCACACCATCAACCATACCCTCTTCCTCATCCACTCAATCACAACAACCACCACAACTACCAATCCTCAAACCCAAAACACTCCTTGGAACCTAAACATCATCTACCCAATAGCGACCTAAGTCATCCTCTCAACCATCCAAACCTCTTTCCTTCGAGGAATTCAAGGAGATCAAGTGGAAGCTTATTAACGGCACCACTCTGAGCAACATCTCTTGTGAGGAGGGGTCCATCAAACTAACCTTCATTGATAGCTCCTCATGTTCCCACACAAGAGAACAATTCCTTGATCTACCTAGAGGAACACTGGACCAAGCACTTAAACTCTTGGCAACCAACTCTGACTCTCTTAGGGAAGAAGAAAAGTTGCTAAGAAGAAAGCTGGTGACTCTACTGGATACTAGGAAGGGAGACAAGCTACCATCTCAACCTCTCATTCCTAGAAAGAAACTAGTCTAGTGGAGGTTCGAAGACTCTTCTCACAACTTTGTTGTGGAAAGAGAGAATGGAGAAATCAACAGGCTCAATGCCTCTTCTCTGTTACACTTGAGCAAATTTGACATTGCTGAGTTAGCAGAGAAACCATTCTCCAATCCCTTCAACTCTGAGGTAGCTGCTCACATCAGGAATCATCTGAGCATCCTTCATTTGGCTGAACTGAATGCAAGGGTCAAGATTGAAGAAGGGTTGAAGATGAGAGAGAATGAAGAAGAGGAAGGATCAACCACCAAAGGCAAAGCCTTCTTACAAATGGTTGAAGGTCCTGAACTAGAATCCATAGTTAGATGGGAGTATGACTACAACTCCCGTTAACTAACTCTCTTTAGAGGGCCACAACAAAGGGTGCATATCATTCAAAGTGTCAGACCGGATCTCCTGTCTATGAATGATTTGTACAAACTTCTCAGTACCACATCTGGAAAGAACAAGGAAACAGATAAGTATTTTCTTTTCCTGAAGCTGAAAGTTTTGAGAAGTAGAAACATGTGAGGTTTTGGTAGCATCAACCTAGGGGAAGTTTGTTGGATCAAGTAAGGCTGGTGCAACCAAAACAAACACTTGGACAATGGTGCAACTGATGAAGACCTTCCGAAGGCAAAAACATAACTTCCAAAGGCAAATGTTGAGCTTCTAAAGGTCAAGTCTGAAAGAGCTTCCGAAGAGGAACTCTAACTTCTGAAGTCAAAGTCTTCCTTCTTCCGAAGTTCAACACTTAGAAGAATTCAAGACAATGACTTCCGAAGCATGAAGGATTGAAGAACAACTCAAGCCTCGGAAGAAGTAGCCTCTTCCGAAGTATAAGTGGCTTCGGAAGAACAAGTTCTTCCTAAGCCAATTAGAACCTACTATGAACTAGTGGATATAAGTATGGTCCATCTGACACTCCACTACAACCTCTGATATACTGCATGGTGCTTTTTCCACGCTCATGTAGTTGACCATAATTTATTCACTGTTCATTTCTTATCAGTTAGTACAGTTACCAACTTTAGTTGGTGACAAAAGGTAAGTCATGGACATGTCATGACTACCAAACCTTAGATAGTATTTTATCTAAGATACCTTACTCTTAGTAATGTAGTATTTGTCTAGTTGTAAGTTCCAGCTGGTATCAAAGTATATCCGGCTGTAGATAGTAGTATATATAGTTTCTCATTGTAACTCATGTAACATGCTTGTAAGAGTATTGTGAAACTTTGAGTTGAGAAGCAATATATACAAGTATCTTGAAAAACCATTCTCTTGTGTTTTGTTTATTTTTACTTAGTATATTATTATAAACTCTTAGAGGATTCTGCATCATCTACACGAGTGAGACTTAGTGAGTTTCAGAGACGATAATCGTGTTGAGTGAACAAACCCGGTCCTGCATCACGCCATGTACCATGTTACCGCAATGCGCGGCGGGTGAAAGAAACTAGTTTGTTTAGTTGTTGAAATTTGTTTGATAAATAAAATATTATATTAAATACATATTTTATTTTTATCAAAAAAATTGAAATTTAAACGGTAGTTTACAAAAGTAAAATGTAGTTTACTTTTTTATATTCGACAAAGTTAAAAGTCACATCAGTAGTTTTTTAGTTGGAAATTTGTAAACTATTGTTTACCTATAGTAGACAACCGTTTACTTTGCAAACTATAGTTTACTATATCTAAATGATCGTTTACATGCCCTAAGTTGTGTTGAATAAGATTTTAGTGGTGTATGAAACTTAGATAACCAAGTTCTTTAATATTAAAGTCTTTGTAAAGTTCGCTATTCAAATGATATCATCAACGTAGACTAACAAATAGAACAAGCAGAACAAGAAGGAACCTTTGAGGAAAACAAAGATTGAAGTCTCGGCTCGAGTACATGTCAATCCTTGTCAGATTGACAATTACAAATAAATGTATTTTATAATACTAAATAAAAAATACCTTTACAAAAATTATAATAAAGATTATCTCACGAGGTTATCTCTGTCATCTTTAAATAGTCATCACATAAATTGCTTTAAGTCATGAGGTTTTCTTCGCCTCTTGCGTCATACCTTTGTTGACAATATTCAAACTCTTGTTTCAAGTGTTTCTTTATTCGCAAAAATACATCGACTCATGAGAAAAAAAACGCTTAAATATTGTTTCATAATACACCAAACCTTTACAAAAATAATCTTTTATAAGATGGTCGTTTGCAGCATGATGATCCCAATTAATTTGAACTATTCTTATACTCGTGGCCTTTCGATTTCATGAACTACAAAGTTGGTTGTGACTTGAATCAAATGATGACATGTATCAATTGGGTCGGTACTTTTATATAAATATTTTAAAAAGTATTGAGTATAATTTGTAAGAGTTTTTTTGCGGTATTTTTTGTGTTAGATTTAAAGGTTATTATTGGTAAATTAATTGATTTTTTTGTTAAAATCTAATAGCTATGAAATTTTTAATAGCTTTGCAAGTCAAGAAACAGTCAATCAACACCGTTTACCAGACGTGACAATAATCATAGCTAATCTCAACACGCACTTGTCACGAAACCTACGCGGTGTGCTAGGCGTGATTAGCGTACATGGCCATGGTCACAACCCCTCATGTATCATTACGCATAACCTTACTATCAGATAAAAATTTTAACTGGAAAAGTAAAAGCTTGTCAATGGATGGTAGATTAACATTAATTAAATCGGTGTTTAATAGCTTACCAATCTACTACTTTTCTCTTTTTATGGCCCAAGAAGGTTCTCAATGACCTAAAAGATTTATGATTTATAAAAAAATATTAAGACCAAGATACACAACTTTGGTATTGTGACCTCAAAAGATAATATAGATTGAAACAACCGTAAGAAATAAGTTTACTTTTATATTAAAAGATAGTAATTTTAATGATACTCTCGTTATCCATGAGAAATATTGTAGTACAATAAGGTTTACAAATACGACTATAAAAATAAACATAAACTATATTTATGTACCAAACTTGATTTGAACATCCATCTTTAGTATATACTCCAATGAGTCTTCATATAGTATTCTTGACATGAGTCCTTATCGCGTTCGAATCTTCAACTATACCCCTTGACTGCAACAATTAACAAACAAAATATTAATGGTTGTGGCTGAGGATCGTGTTAGACACGGGTCCCTTAAATTAGATTTCGCGTCTCTACTCATGACAACACATCCGTCTCCCAGGGTACAACAGTCAAAGTAGTATGTAATGTCGGAGAGTGCCTTGGGCCCGAGAGATCACCGGGTAAAATTTGTGTTATGATGTTACATAAAAAAATGCTAAAGATGATGGTGTACGAAGAACAATTTAGAGAGTGCTTCTCTCTAAATTTTTATAAAACTTGTTGACACTAAAGAAAATAAATTTCTTTTTCTTCTTCTTTTTTTTTATCATGAGTTTAGTTATATACTCATGGCAAAGACTTCAGATTAATGTGAGTTTTATGATTCACAATCAGAACTTCCATTTGATTTATGAAATATTTTATGAGACCAAATTAAAACTTTTATTTTATTCATAACATGTTTAGTTCCAATTTTAATAAAAATTATGATCCATAATAAACATTCATAATATCTGGTTAAAACATAAAACAACCGTATTAATCAATACATGCTTTATTAGCATTATGCAAGAAATTGCAACAATTTCTTATAATAATCATTCAAGTTTCACTTTCTTCATTCCGACCACTCAACTTCGAGCATCGATATCTAATTCATCTTAGATTTAATTTGGACCTGTTATAGTTTGTTACAAAACGAGAACTTAATCCAATATATAAATAACTATTCATATAACAAATACGTAAATATAATTATTTTGTGTTCAAAATTCCAACAATCCCCCACATGAATGGAGATCGATCAAAACACACAAAATTTCCAATGAGACAATTGACTCTTGCAGGATAGGTAGGTGTTCCCATTGAACATTTCTTTGTGAAGCATACTTAGCCTCCTGGTGGTGCGTAGACGTGATGTCTTTGAACAGACCCTGTTTGTGTAGACGACAATATACATTCACACAAGAATCTCCTTAGTCTGGCACATCCCTTCATCGTCGTGTCGCTATGGTCATAGATCACTATCCTAGTTCTGCGAGAGCTCTATGTCACACCCCAACCATGACGGCGGAAACGTCGAGATGTGAGGGTTACGATTGCTCACAGCCACATAACGCTATTTATTAATTCCAAATTTATTATTCATAAGTTTCATTAATAACATTACAAGCAAAAGTTTCAACAAAGAGTACATCATGTACAAATGCTACAAATAACATGATCATCCATTTTATCTCTAGGTCCAATCCTAGATGTAATAAGCTTCAAAGAGTAGAACACAAACTTGGGGTATACCTGAAACATGTTAAAAATAAAAGGTCAACATAAAAATGTTGGTGAGCATTCCATAGTTTTCAATACATAAGTATATAAAAGATGGCAATTCAAGTCATAAGTTAGTGAATAAAGTGATTAGGGATGTTATGAACAATGCAACAATCAAACCTCGACAAAGTTTTACAAGTCTCAAACGTTTATAAGATTATACGATCAGCTAAGTGTACTTAGATCAACCAAAGCAGGCTTGTCTGGCCCATAGATCTATGACTTCGCTGGGCTAGCAATAGTTAATGATTGTACATATAACGCCATAACATGGTAACCACAAAAGTTCAACTAACCACAACTTTGCATGATGAATTGCCATAAAGATTACAAGTCTCAAATAAGTTTACAAGTGCAATGATAATAAGCTAACATGTTTCACCCCAAAGTGTGAAAATAAGCAAAAAAGGGTATGGAAATACTCACGTGAAATAATAAGATGATAATAAGAAATTAATAATGCTCCAACGATTCATTTTTACAAGATACCTAATGTATATATATTCCAAGGTTAGGTTTTAAAGGTAAGATTAACGAATAAACGTGAACTAGGGTTTCAATTGGAATTTGGGGGTTTAAATAGTTAAATGAAACAATGAATCGTTTATGCTTTGGTTTAATAAAGATGGTATAACTTAATAAGACCAAGAATATATTCAAAATGATTCAATAATATAATTTAGTGAATTAATAAAGATTAAATAAAATGTGTGAAAAGACATAAATAATATAGAAATTAATTATTTAAAATTTGATAAAGATGATTTATTGAATACTTAATTATATGACTTGCATAATAATATAAAATTATTCATGGTCATTTTATAAAGTTTTTAAACATCTTAAATAATCTTTATTAAGGGCTTATAATATCAAAACCCTAAATAAAGAATATAGAAATTATATTGTTTTATAAGTTTCAAGAATCTTAAATGAAATGTTAAGGAATAATTTTATTAAGTAATTATATATAACATGAGTAAATGAATAATTAATTATTTAAATAATTATTTAAATAATAAGTATTTAAATAATTATTTATTTAACATATAGATTTATAATATTTTAAAATAAATCTACATTTGAACCATAATGGGTTTATAATATTTAAATTACATAAAATAATTAATAATGTTGTTATAACCTTTGTTATTCCTTTAAAGGTAATTAAATTTTAGAAAAAAAAATTATATGTTTTAAAATCTTTAAAATTATTTAATAATTTCTTAAATGTTTTGGTTACTAAAATAAATTTTAATTTTGATTTAATAACATAAATAAAGTTTTTGAAATTCCAAATACATAGAATTGACTAAAAGAAAGAAAAAAAAGAAAATAATTGTTGGAGGCTGGGGTCGAACCCCAGACCTCTAGTGTGTATGTGAAGCGTGTTAACCGGTTGGGCTAAAGCCCAGAACTTGTTTTAGAATGCAAATCAATAAATAAAAATCATCTTTCAAATAAACCCCCAAATCGCTCAAGAACCCTAGAATGGATTTGTTCCAAATCGAACATGAATCCGTTGTTGTTAATGTCGATTATCATAGGGCTTTTGATCCCCATGTAAAATCGAGCATATAGATGCACTTAATTACCTGGATTGGTTTCGTTTGGTTAGCAAACAAGAACACGAACACGTGCGATCGTGGATACATCAAACCGAACTGATTCTTGATAGTTTGATTCGATTGACCACTTGGAAAGCTTCGTATGAGGGTAACAAGCAAAAGCCCTCAAACAATTTTGATTTAAGATGCCCAGAAGAGGCGTTCGAGTTATGAATTGGTTTCGGTTGTTTCGTGTATAAAATGATTATAGTTCTACGATGTTAACAACAATGGGTGATATGTATGAATTCGTAATCATCCTCAGAGCGTTTTTCTTCATTTAATTTGGTTAAATGTGCTAGTGATTGAGGCATAACCGTTCGAAAGTTGAATGCGATATTCGGTTCTTAGTTGAACGTTCTTAATATCAATTAAAATCGAATTAATATACGGAAGCAGGTTCGAATCAAGATAGTGAAGGGTTAGAACGGTTTGATTGCATTCAATTCGATGGTTTGTTGAGGTTTTGGTGGTCGCCGGAGCGAAGGCCGGAGGGTGGCCGGGAAAGATTGATGCCGACGGGGATGGGGGAAAGCGGTTTGGGTTTTAAGAATATTACACAAATGGTTCTTGCAGTTTGTATTTTTTTGTTATTTCATGTTCAAAGTTTCTTTTGAACTTTCAAAATTGAATCTTTTAACCCTCTAAACTTTAAATCAAGGTTTTACATATTTTTAATTTTAATAATTCTTTTAAATTATAAATATTACTATTAATATTATTATTATTATTATTATTATTATTATTATTATTATTATTATTATTATTATTATTATTATTATTATTATTATTATTATTATTATTATTATTAATATTACTACTATTATTGTTATTATTATTATTATTATTATCATTATTATTATTATTATTATTATTATTATTATTATTAGTGTCATTATTATAATAATAATAATAGTTATTATTTTATTTAAGATTATTAACACCTTAAATTTTATAATAATAAGCAAACATTATAACACTTATAATGTTATTATTATTATATTAATTTATTAATCACCAAATTAATTATTAAGTATAACAAACCCCAAAGTTTCAAAATGGCATAAAAGGCCCTTTTAAGATTTAACAAAGTTAACTTCTAAGTTAACAAAATTAAGAGATCTCACAGTCTTCCCAACTTAAAAGAATTTCGTCCCGAAATTAAAAATGAACATAGATGAACAAAGGAATTATAATGAAAGGTAAGTGTACAACGGCCAGTGATAGACGTTTGATTACAGATGAAATGTTTCACTTCGTGGAATCTTACAAATCTCTTGATATAATGCATGTCAATTTGAATTCTTCCAGTGAAATACGAGACGCTTTGAAATTTGGCATATGAAACGTTGAAAGACGATGACGAGTTACCGTGGTACCTTAGATTTATAAGTCACAACTTCTAGAATATAATTTCGTAGTAAAATGATGTCTAGAAATCAATAAAAGACCAACAATGATAAGAAAGGTTAACCGTCAGGATTTAAGAATCCTAAACGTCACTATATGAAACGATCTTAACGCATATCTTGTGAATATGTATCTCTTCTTTGACCAATCATCGGTCTAAGAATAATACGTTATGCGAAGATTTTGGAATAAATTCACGACAATGGTTAGGAACATTATTAAAAGCAGAAAATGAATCGGTCATCCAAAATAACGATCGATGTTTTAACGCCATTCTACGGTATACGAATTCTTGAGTTAGATACAAGTCAATTTATCGACCCATTATCTCACATGAGTCAATATGAGATTAGTCAATTGGTCTATAATGCACCAATTTTCAGTATGACATCCAAAATAAGAGACATTCGGTGATGAGAAATTGAGCAGGAGATTCCTGGGAACATGGGGTTAGGTTTTGTCATATGTGAAGGTAAGACACTTGGACACATGCCAAGTTATGTCTTTCCTTTTATGCCAAACCCATGACTACAAATTACGAAATTTTATGAACCTTTATATCCACATCGCAGTGAGGATAATAACAAGTCTTGTTGTTCAAAACCAAGATAAAATTTCAATGATTTTCAAGGTTAAGGGTTCAAAAGCGATTCAAGAAATGACGCAAACATTAAGAAAAGTATTTGTAAACATGTTTTGCAAGATAGCAAGTTTCCAAGTACAATTTTCATACGCAGTTCATCAAACCCATAAGCACATCTGAGAAAGTTAGAAAGACATGAACACAAGTTGATAATGCCTTTATTTAGCAGAAAGATTGTTTAAGAAGGCTACCATCACACAATCATGTGTTGATGATAACTCAAAATGAAAGTTGATAAGTAAGAAATAAATGGTTCGTCGTAGCTAGATCGAGTCAAAACATGAAGATAAAGGGAAAGAAATCGATTTAAGAATTCAAATGCTCCAAGCTCGGAATCAAAATCAACCTAGAGTGATCGGGTCTCCTTTCAAGTTCAGAAATCATGCTTTGGCTTGATAGGTCCAAACACCAACATTGGTTCACCCTTCAAGTTACCACATATTTCTTGTCACTTGATTAAAACCTTGGTAAGTTGGAGATCAAGAAATGAGAATAGTCATCAAGGTGTGGTTTTCACTCCTAACTTGATGGTGTATTCCCAAGGTATAACCACTAACTTACCAATCAAAAAGTTCGATCCCAACTCCTTGTTGGGGATCCACAGAAATAAGACGAGGTAACTCACCATTAAGGTAAGGGAAATCACTCCTATCTTAACGGTGAAGTTTTACAAAAACAAAATATAACAAGATGAACTTCTTCATCAAAATCCAGAATTCACTCCTACTTTGATGAAGTCGTCTCATTTGAACAAATACAATTCATAAAGATGATATTATCATCAAGGTATGGAATTCACGCCTATCTTGATGATTGAATTTCATAATAGCAAGAAAAACAATCGAAGATTGACATTTGTCACCAAAGTACGGGTTTCAATCCTATTTTGGTGAGATCATGTCATTTGTGAAATGCCATTCCAAAGAAAATAATTGAAGTCAATCCTCGGGATAAGGAAATCACCCCGATCCAGAGGATGAAATTTTATAAATCACAATTGGAAACCATTTATCGAAACGAATAGAGAATCATCAAAGTAAGGGAATCATCCCTGTTTTGATGAGTTAGAATTATTTAGGAGATACGAGTGTTCTTAGTCATAGGTTGACTTGCAACTCTTGCATCTCCCACGGTGCAAACGGTATGAAGTTCGACTTAACAACGAGAAGAAAAGAATATCAATTAGAAATTCAGGAAATTTCAAGTTACATCAATGTAACAAAAGAGAAAATCATGCTTACAAGCTTAGGATCAAAGTTTGAGATAACAGAATTTGTTGTGGTGTTCAAATCTTGGATGGTTACAATCGGGAAGACGAAATCAAGGGCAGGAATTATTCAACACCACAATGAGATGTGAACATTCGATTCACAACCGAAAGGAAATACATGGACTTCTCAAGATATGAGATCAGCCATAACCTTATTAAAGACATGCGTACTTATAAGTGATCACTCATCTCAAGGGTTTCGAGTCAAGTATATGGATTCAATGATCGAGTCAAATCACCATTTACACTTTGCCTAGACAAAGTATCCTGAGATGTAGGAATTCCACCTACCGCATTTCATGTTCTTAGTTATGGGACACATTCTTAAGAAGACTTGAGAACCATAAGTAACGGTTTAAATTTTTGAAGGCCATTCGGTTTAGATTCCCAATATCTTTGGATATATTAAGAGTCATGCACACGTTGGTCAACATATAGAAATAGATACATGAAACGCCCAACGTGTAGCGATGTTTAGATGTAGGGGTTGAAATGTAGAATGGGTTCAATATTAACAGGAACATTATATATGTTAAAAATGAGAAGATATTGAAACTTTGGTGATAAACCAGTTCAAGAAAATCAAGGATTTTTAAGATACAAAGAGGATGGTTCCATTTGGTAACGCATTACCATTTGGAATCGTTGACACGTCAAGGTAAATTGACCCATTTGCCATAGAGACTTGTTTATGTTGACTATAGTTTATCACTCATCCCAGATATCCCCAGGTAAGCATAACTGGTCTCACAATAAGATTTATATGATATGCTTGCCTTAGCCCGAAGGCCTTTTGCCAGGAAATCCAGAATACAGGTGTCTATGTGTCACACAAATTTCTTTGGTTTATGAAATCAAAACCTTGATGAGATTTACATAGATTAGACATGGAGTCTAAGGAATTGAACCCACGACGATAAGTGTAGATTCCACATGTCTTTGAGAATAAGTTTAGGAAGTTCATTTGTCGGGGAGAATCAAAGAGTTAAAGTTAAGTTTAGGGAGACAAGTAACTAAGTTTAAGCATTCATAAGGCAATCCTATGCTAAGGCATCAAGTTGCACAAAAGGCATAGCATTATGTAGCATGCAAACAACATGTAAGCACAAAGGTATAAGAATCTTTCTTTGAGGTTCATGCAACTATAGTCTAGGTCACCATTTCTAATAACCTAAATCCCTATAGTTATGGGCTCTGATACCAATCTGTCACACCCCAACCTTGACGGCGGAAACGTCGAGATGTGAGGGTTACGATTGCTCACAGCCACATAACGCTATTTATTAATTCCAAATTTATTATTCATAAGTTTCATTAATAACATTACAAGCAAAAGTTTCAACAAAGAGTACATCATGTACAAATGCTACAAATAACATGATCATCCATTTTATCTCTAGGTCCAATCCTAGATGTAATAAGCTTCAAAGAGTAGAACACAAACTTGGGGTATACCTGAAACATGTTAAAAATAAAAGGTCAACATAAAAATATTGGTGAGCATTCCATAGTTTTCAATACATAAGTATATAAAAGATGGCAATTCAAGTCATAAGTTAGTGAATAAAGTGATTAGGGATGTTATGAACAATACAACAATCAAACCTCGACAAAGTTTTACAAGTCTCAAACGTTTACAAAATTATACGATCAGCTAAGTGTACTTGGATCAACCAAAGCAGGCTTGTCTGGCCCATAGATCTATGACTTCGCTGGGCTAGCAATAGTTAATGATTGTACATATAACGCCATAACATGGTAACCACAAAAGTTCAACTAACCACAACTTTGCATGATGAATTGCCATAAAGATTACAAGTCTCAAATAAGTTTACAAGTGCAATGATAATAAGTTAACATGTTTCACCCCAAAGTGTGAAAATAAGCAAAAAGGGGTATGGAAATACTCACATGAAATAATAAGATGATAATAAGAAATTAATAATGCTCCAACGATTCCTTTTTACAAGATACCTAATGTATATATATTCCAAGGTTAGGTTTTAAAGGTAAGATTAACGAATAAACGTGAACTAGGGTTTCAATTGGAATTCGGGGGTTTAAATAGTTAAATGAAACAATGAATCGTTTATGCTTTGGTTTAATAAAGATGGTATAACTTAATAAGATCAAGAATATATTCAAAATGATTCAATAATATAATTTAGTGAATTAATAAAGATTAAATAAAATGTGTGAAAAGATATAAATAATGTAGAAATTAATTATTTAAAATTTGATAAAGATGATTTATTGAATTCTTAATTATATGACTTGCATAATAATATAAAATTATTCATAGTCATTTTATAAAGTTTTTAAACATCTTAAATAATCTTTATTAAGGGCTTATAATATCAAAACCCTAAATAAAGAATAATAGAAATTATATTGTTTTATAAGTTTCAAGAATCTTAAATGAAATGTTAAGGAATAATTTTATTAACTAATTATATATAACATGAGTAAATGAATAATTAATTATTTAAATAATTATTTAAATAATAAGTATTTAAATAATTATTTATTTAATATATAGATTTATAATATTTTAAAATAAATCTACATTTGAACCATAATGGGTTTATAATATTTAAATTACATAAAATAATTAATAATGTTGTTATAACCTTTGTTATTCCTTTAAAGGTAATTAAATTTTAGAAAAAAAAATTATATGTTTTAAAATCTTTAAAATTATTTAATAATTTCTTAAATGTTTTAGTTACTAAAATAAATTTTAATTTTGATTTAATAACATAAATAAAGTTTTTGAAATTCCAAATACATAGAATTGACTAAAAGAAAGAAAAAAAGAAAATAATTGTTGGAGGCTGGGGTCGAACCCCAGACCTCTAGTGTGTATGTGAAGCGTGTTAACCGGTTGGGCTAAAGCCCAGAACTTGTTTTAGAATGCAAATCAATAAATAAAAATCATCTTTCAAATAAACCCCCAAATCGCTCAAGAACCCTAGAATGGATTTGTTCCAAATCGAACATGAATCCGTTGTTGTTAATGTCCATTATCATAGGGCTTTTGATCCCCATGTAAAATCGAGCATATAAATGCACTTAATTACCTGGATTGGTTTCGTTTGGTTAGCAAACAAGAACACGAACACGTACGATCGTGGATACATGAAACCAAACTGATTCTTGATAGTTTGATTCGATTGATCACTTGGAAAGTTTCGTATGATGGTAACAAGCAAAAGCCCTCAAACAATTTTGATTTAAGATGCCCAGAAGAGGCGTTCGAGTTATGAATTAGTTTCGGTTGTTTCGTGTATAATATGATTATAGTTCTACGATGTTAACAACAATGGGTGTATGTATGAATTCGTAATCATCCTCAGAGCGTTTTTGTTCATTTAATTTGGTTAAATATGCTAGTGATTGAGGCATAACCGTTCGAAAGTTGAATGCGATGTTCGGTTCTTAGTTGAACGTTCTTAATATCAATTAAAATCGAATTAATATACGGAAGCAGGTTCGAATCAAGATAGTGAAGGGTTAGAACGGTTTGATTGCATTCAATTCGATGGTTTGTTGAGGTTTTGGTGGTCGCCGGAGAGAAGGCCGGAGGGTGGCGGGAAAGATTGATGCCGACGGGGATGGGGGAAAGCGGTTTGGGTTTTAAGAATATTACACAAATGGTCCCTGCAGTTTGTATTTTTTTGTTATTTCATGTTCAAAGTTTCTTTTGAACTTTCAAAATTGACCTTTTAACCCTCTAAACTTTAAATCAAGGTTTTACATATTTTTAATTTTAATAATTCTTTTAAATTATAAATATTACTATTATTATTATTATTATTATTATTATTATTATTATTATTATTATTATTATTATTATTATTATTATTATTATTATTATTATTATTATTAATTATTATTATTATTGTTATTATTATTATTATTATTATTATTATTATTATTATTATTATTATTATTATTATTATTATTATTATTATTATTAGTGTCATTATTATAATAATAATAATAGTTATTATTTTCTTTAAGATTATTAACACCTTAAATTTTATAATAATAAGCAAACATTATAACACTTATAATATATTAATTTATTAATCACCAAATTAATTATTAAGTATAACAAACCCCAAAGTTTCAAAATGGCATAAAATGCCCTTTTAAGATTTAACAAAGTTAACTTCTAAGTTAACAAAATTAAGATATGTCACACTCTAGGATTTGCGCCTCCTTACAAATCCATTTGAAGCGACCTTAGTTCTCGCTAACATAGGTGATTCCATGAATCATTAAAAGCATCATGGTTATATTGATTCTCATAATCATTTAACCTGAATATGCTTAACCTCCTTTTGGTCACTGGTTTGGGGTACTCCCCCAAGTGAGTGGACTAGGAAGTTTGTGCCTCTCTTTTAGTTTTAGGGTACTCCCCTATAGTGACTCTGTTGGGTCATATGATTAAGTTGTCCTATTGAACCTAAATCTTGGGATGTCTAGTCAGCTAGGTTAGCTTTCCCTCATATTACCCTTTCCCATTGGGCTTTAGCCTAATTCCTCTTAATCTCATCTTGCTTCAACCCGCTGGTTGTTGGATCCAAAATTATTATCTATCACTTTGTCAAGTCGATATAGATAACTTCAATCAAGATAAGTTTTCATGATGTGTTCTTAACTTGTAAGTTAATAATGGCTATTGTAAAACTTCTAAGTGTATTTGAAAAATACAATTCTTATTTCAAGACAAACACATCTCCTTTATGCCTTTGGTAGTAGACATCTATCAAGATTCTAAATCTAGCCAATTAGAATCCGAGTCTATCATAGACTCCTTATGGCCTTTGTGCCAAAATCCATATTGCTAACATTTCATTTTCAAATGCCAGACACCCCACATTTAAGTGTTATTGGATAACATCCATATGGGGTAATGAAAGGTTCTCTGTTTCTAAATAGGTTTGAGACAACTTCTGGAAACCATTTTTACATACCCTAAAGGATTGTTTCTAAAATTGCCTCTCCCCCATATATCTTGCAATTTGATTTCAACGTGAGGTTTGCTATCGGATAAACCTAGAAAACTGAGTCCTACTTATTAGACTTTGTAAACTAGATAACATTATCTAGTAAGTTAAGTTTTTCATAGGTTATATCAACCTCATTGAACCGGATGAGTATCCTCTTTCAATTTTGTCTATACATAATTGACCTTGTACTAGGCTCGCATGCTTTAGACTATAGTACTCTAGCATATGAACAGAAGATGCATCATTCTAATCCTTCACATCTTTAAGAGTAACACATTATCCCTTATCCATATCCATATCTTATTTTAGACAAATCATGAGTCTTATTCTTCATCATTCGATTTAGGAACATATCTCATTTTCCTTTAATCCTCTCATCCACAGGCAAGTCACCAGACATGACGCTAGGCCCAGGTAGCCGCCTTAGCACTAAGTCAGCAGTAGCCAGTCATAGAAACGACCAGACATCGACATTAACACAATAGGTTGGTAGCAACTCAAAGGCAAGCTCGAAACCAATCTAGCGTACACACACTTCAGTAGTTGGCATTAGTTAAGACCAAGATCTCGGAACCATCTATCAAAAGTTCAAAACTATTCATCCGACTTTCAAGCACAACAATGCGAGTGTGCGAAGTGCAAAGCGCACCATCTTCCCATCACGAAATCTGTTTTAAGATTGTAAGAAATAAGTCCACTTTTATATTAAAAGATAGTAATTCTAACAATACTCTTGTTATCAGTGGGAAATATTCTAGTACAATAACGTCTACAAATACAACTAGAAAAATAAACATAAACTATATTTATATACCAAACTAGATTTGAACATCCGTATTTAGTATATACCCCAACGAGTCTTCATATAGTATTCTTGACATAAGTCCTTATCGCGTTCGAATCTTCAACTATACCTCTTGACTGTAACAATTAACAAACAAAAGGACGGTTGTGGCAGAGGATCGTGTTAGACACGGGTCCCTCAAAACAGATTTCGCGTCTCTACTTAAGAAAACGCGTCTGTCTCTCAGGGAACAACAACCAAAGCAGTATGTAGTGCTGGAGAGTGACTCGGGCTCGAGAGATGACCGGGTACAATATGTGTTATGATGTTACATGAAAAAATGTTAAAGATGATGACGTACGAAAAACAATTTAAAGAGTGCTTCTCTCTAAATTATTATAAAACTTGTTGACACTAAAGAAAATAAATTTGTTCTTTTTTTTATTTTCTTATCATGAGTTTAGTTATATACTCATGCCAAAGACTTCAAATTAATGTGAGTTTTATGATTCACAAGCAAAACTTTCATTTGATTTATAAAATGTTTTATGAGACCAAATTATAACTCTTATTTTATTCATACATGTTCAATACCAATTTTAATAAAAATTATGATCAATAATAAACATTCATAATATTTATTAAAAGACTTGATCAAAACATAAAACATTCATGTTAATCAATACATGACTTTATTAGCATTAAGCAAGAAATTGCAACGATTTTCTATAATAATCACCCAAGTTTCACTTTATTTGTTCCGACCACTCAACTTCGAGTATCGATATCTAATTTATTTTAGCTTCAGTTTGGACACGGTATAGTTCTTACAAAACGAGAACTTAACCAAATAAATAAATAACTATTTATATAACAAATAATATAATTATTTTGTTTCCAAAGTTTCCAACAACAACTAGACTCTCATTAAAGTTAATATTCCTATTTGGAGGGCTAATCAAGGTAGAATCCCTACGGGGTTAGGTATCCATATACCATCTGTCATGAGTCCTTTATGTAATGATGTCCGAGAATCGCATGATCATTTGTTCACCTCGTATCACATTTCTAATCATTTGTGGACAGTTATTGGCCAATGGCGAAGGTTCAGCCTATATACGGCTTTTCTTTTAAAAATATTATGAGAGTTCAAGACTCGATTATGGGAGACAAATTGAAAAAGAAGATTTATGGCTTGGTGCATTTAGAAAGCAATGAATAATCGGGTTTTTGATGACAAATATACCTCTGTAGAAAATCTATTTGGAGAGTACAAGTCAATGTATTATTTATAGATCAACAAACTTTATCATAATATCAAGGTGAAATAAAACGATTGGTGATTCTTTAATATTGATATGTAATTTTTTCTTCTTTGGTTTCTCATTGTTTGCAGTATTTTAATAGCCCATGTCTATTGTTTTAATGGAATTTAATTTTGTTGTTAAAAGAAAAGAGTAGGAATTCTAATAAACTAACAAAAATATATAAAGTTATAAACAAAACTTCAATGTCACAAAATTACAAAATTTTGGTTGACCGCAAGTCAACTTGAAATTAGAACCACTCACGTCATTTTTCGAACACCAACGACCCACGAATTAGCAAAGACCAAGTGTTGACCATATATTTCCAAAAAATTAAATAAATAATATGTTCACTTTTCACATAAAACTAGTATTAAGCCCCCTGCGTTACAGAGAGAGACGTAAAACCGTGTTAAGTAGTACCAATGGCATACTACCGCAAGTGACCACCGACACCGAAAAAAATCGTACGTGTTTAATGCCAATTTTAATAAAAATTATGATCAATAATAAACATTCATAATATTAAAAGACTTGATCAAAACATAAAACATCCATGTTAATCAATACATGGCTTTATTAGCATTATGCAAAAAATTGCAACAATTTTCTATAATAATCACCCAAGTTTCACTTTATTTGTTCCGAGCACTCAACTTCGAGTATCGATATCTAATTTATCTTAGCTTCAGTTTGGACACGGTATAGTTCTTACAAAACGAGAACTTAACCAAATAAATAAATAACTATTTATATAACAAATACATAAATATAATTATTTTGTTTCCGAAATTCCAACAACAACTAGACTCTCATTAAAGTTAATATTCTTATTTGGAGGGCTAATCAAGGTAGAATCCCTACGGGGTTAGGTATCCATATACCATTTGTCATGTGTCCTTTATGTAATGATGTCCGAGAATCACATGATCATTTGTTCACCGCGTATCACATTTCTAATCATTTGTGGACGGTTATTGGCCAATGGTGAAGGTTCAGCCTATATACGGCTTTTCTTTTAAAGATATTATGAGAGTTCAAGACTCGATTATGGGAGACAAATTAAAAAAGAAGAGTTATGGCTTGGTGCATTTAGAAAGCAATGAATAATTGGGTTTTTGATGACAAATATACCTCTGTAAAAAATCTATTTGGAGAGTACAAGTCAATGTATTATTTATAGATCAACCAACTTTATCATAATATCAAGGTGAAATAAAATGATTGGTGATTCTTTAATATTGATATGTAATTTTTTCTTCTTTGGTTTCTCATTGTTTGCAGTATATTAATAGCCCATGTCTATTGCTTTAATGGAATTTAATTTTGTTGTTAATAGAAAAGAGTAAGAATTCTAATAAACTAACAAAAATATATAAAGTTATAAACAAGACTTCAATGTCACAAAATTACAAAATTTTGGTTGACCGCAAGTCAACTTGAAATTAGAACCACTCACGTCATTTTTCGAACACCAAGGACCCACGAATTAGCAAAGACCAAGTGTTGACCATATATTTCCAAAAAATTAAATAATAATATGTTTACTTTTCACATAAAACTAGTATTAAGCCCCATGCGTTACAGAGAGGGGTGTAAAACCGTGTTAAGTAGTACCAATGACATACCACCGTAAGTGACCACCGACACCGAAAAAACTCGTATTAGAAAAGAAATAAAAAACGAAAAAAATAAAATCAAACAAAAATTAGGCGTAAAAATGTTGAACCACGCAAGCAAAACATAAAACATATTAAACAAAATGTAAGTCGATCTAGAACGAACGCGTTGTGACAGGGTCTTTAAACGGGAAATATATAAGGGTACGAATGTTGATTCACACACACGCACTATGATTGTTACTAGCAAACTTTATTCGGAAACGCAAAACAAAAAATTAATAAGATGTAAGAAGTATGGGGATCAAAGATGAAAATAAAATAAAATATTAGGGCTAAATTGTCAAAAATATGAAAGTAGTAGATTAAAACTAAAAAAGTTAAAGTTTAAGAAAAAGACAAAGATAAATACAACCAATTAAACACATTGTACAACACACTAATCATTAACACAATAGGTTGGTAGCATCTACCGGACTTCGACATTAACACAATAGGTTGTTAGCGACTCAAAGGCAAGCTCGAAACCAATCTAGCGTACACACACTACAGTAGTTGGTATTGAGTTAAGACCAAGATCTCAGTACCATCTATCAAAACTATTCATCCGACTTTCAAGCACAACAATGCGAGTATGCGAAGTGCAAAGCGCACCATCTTCCCATCACGAAATCTAATTTAAGATTGTAAGAAAGAAGTTCACTTTTATATTAAAAGATAGTAATTCTAATGATACTACTCTTATCAATGGAAAATATTCTAGTACAACAACGTTTACAAATACAACTAGAAAAATAAACATGAACTATATTTATGTACCAAACTTGATTTGAACATCCGTATTTAGTATATACTCCAACGAGTCTTCATATAGTATTCTTGACATGAGTCCTTATCGCGTTCGAATCTTCAACTATACCCCTTGTGTAACACCCGGATATTTTCTTTGAAGCCGACGAAAGAAGAAAAAGAAATAAAGTCCAAAGTCGGGGGACCAAACTCGCCAAAACGGGAGAAAGATTGGAGGAGTAGAGGAATAAGAGGGGATGGCAGCCCACACCCTCCCCACACTTGCAAAAACTCAGCCAAAGAGAGAAGAGAAGGAGAAAAGGGAGAAAAAGGGAGAAAAAGCTTGGTTCGGGTGAATTCGAGCGTGAAAATCGAAGTTTAGCGGGTTGAATCGAAGCTTTTCTCGTCGGGGTCGTTTGTGTGAGTTCTAGGACCCCTCTTTTACATGTTTTCAACTGATTTGGGGCTGGAACACATAGTGAAACCCGTTTTTGAATTGTGTGTGTTTGACCCGTGTGTATGTGTTAGTGTGTGATGCGAGTGGAGTTTGTTTTCGGGCTTGTGTGTGCTTGAATGGTGTTGTGCTATGTTTTCCTAAGGTTTAGGATGGTTGATTTGGGCTTAGAACGAGTTTAGAAGAGCTTGGAGGTCGAAAATGGCAGATTGGGTTCGGGATGAACTGCATTCTGCATCAGCTAGGGCTAGGCGACCGAATGGCATGCGATTGGAGGCCATACGGCCGAATGGCATGCTACTGAGGTCCATGCGCACGATTGCCATGCGACTGAGGTCCCTACGCATGGAAGTCATACGACTGAAGTTCATGCGCCTGTAAGGTATGCGATTGAAGGTTATGCGACTGAGGTCCATGCGCCAGGAGGCCATGCGACTGAGGTCCATTCGTACGAAGGGTATGCGACTGAAGCCCATGCGCCTGAAGTCATGCGACTGAAGGCCATACGCAAGGAGGTCATGTGACTGAGAGTCCATACGCATAGGTGTCCATTCGCCCATAGGTCCATCCGCATAGATCCATTCGCATAGGGTCCATTCGCCTGATGTTCATTCGCCTAAGTGTTCAGTCGCCTGGAAGGCCACGCGACTGGAGGGTGTCCATACGCCCAAGTAGGGCTCATACGCCCGAAAGAACAATGGTTTATCTTCTGACTTTCGAGAGGAAGTGCAGATGTGGGTTTTGACTTGGGAGTTTCCAGGGGGTTTATGTAAGTTGACTTTTGTGGTCATAGACGTTATGATGGGCATGATGATGATGTATATTGATGATGTTATGTATGATGTTATGCATGATGGTACGTGTGATATATGTTATGTATGCATGCTGATATGTGTGATGATTTGCATGATATTGTTGATGTTCCTGTTTACGTACGTTTATCTTCTCATGGCTTTGCGTTGAATGATAATGAATGAATTGATTAAGTATGATGTAACGTAAAGTGGAATATGATGAAAAGAGGAACGAAATAATGAATGCATGCATTAATGAACGAATGAAAGTATGAAAGGCTTGCAAGCAAATGAAAGGAGGTTCACAACTCATTGAGAGTTGTTAGCTTAACTGTGTGTGTACTTACAGCGTGCGATTTTGGCTAACTCATAAGGGTTCATACACACAGTAAGAGTTCAGTCTCGGTGACTGATCCAACACGTGCGATTTCCTATTTACTGTGTGTTATAAAGCGTGCGATCTTGGCGAACCCATAAGAGTTCACATACACAGGGGGATTCTGTCCTAGTGACCACTCCGTACGTGCGATATGGGGTCCTTATCACTTAACCCTAGATGAAATTGCTTGGTGCTCTAGAGGGGGGTTAAGTACATGACAGGACCTAGATAGAAGTGAAAGATATTAAATGTACGAAAAGTGCGATAAGCACGAAATGTGCGAAACGTGCGAAATGTACGAAATGAACGATGATGAAGGTAATAAATATTATCTATGTGTACGTATGATGTATGATCGCATGAAAGTAAAGAACGGTTTTAAAGAAAGAAAAGTATGTTTTATTATAAAACTAGAACTCACTCAGCAACGCTGAATTTTATGTGTTTCCAGTTGGCAGGTAATGGTTGCTGAGGATGGCACGAGACAGCTACTCAGCTCTTTTGGATGGCATCCACTTTTATAATGCTTTTGTGATGTAATGCAACATATATTTATGTAACTTGATAACGATGTATTGTTTTGCAAAAGCTTTTATAATGAAATGAGTTGTCTATTTTAATGATTCCGCTGCGATGTTTTATGAAAGTTAAATGTATTTATATGTTTTATGTGCGATGAGGATCCAACTGTAAGCGTCCCGGGAACGGGGCCTTACAAGTTGGTATCAGAGCCAAAGTTTAAGTGAAATTGGTAAATTTTCAAAATAAACCTTAACTTGAACTTAGAATGGGACGGAAAGAGAATGGGATGCCAATCTGAGTAGCTGCGTGCCATCAGGTATTTTCTTAATGATAATCGGTATTACGTGCACATGTTATGTGGTTATGTGTTGTTTGTAGATTTAAATACTGATGTAGTCAGGACAGGGAATGCTTGGGGCATGAAGAGTAAAGTAAGTGGCTAATCACAACTGGCCACTGTAATTAGGGACTTACTATACTTGACATAAACTGAGCTGTTCCCTTGAATGACCGTGTTAGTGTTTGAATATTTTCAGTGTGTTAGAGAATGGCCGGTGGTAGATCGTCTAAAGCTTCACGCGGTGGAGGTCGTGGTGGACGTGGTGCTGGACCACGGTCACGAGAGGAAGACCCAGAGCTGAAGAGGTGGCTCATGAAGAGCCCGAGACCCCTCATCTGGAGGCTGGTGATGAGAGTGCGAATATGAGGGCCTCAGTGAAAGAGGCAGTTGTAGAGGAGGTTCATCAGGTCATGCAGACGATCTTACCGTCTGTGGTGACTGAAGTAAATAAATCTGTAAAGGAAGGAGAAAAAAAGGAGAGAAACAGGTCCTCGAGGGGACGGGAGCAACCGAAGCCTGAAACGGTTCTCGCTGACAATGAAGAAGAGGAAGAAGAAGAGCCTGCGCCGGAGGCGGCACGAGGCTGTAACTACGGGGCGTTTCAACGATGCAAGCCCCCTACTTTTGATGGTAATGGCACTGCTGCTGCTGCTCACCGATGGGTGAGAGAAATGGAAGCTGTTCTGAATATCAGCGAGTGTCGGGAGGATCAGAAAGTAAAGTTTGCTGCCCACTCTTTTGTGGACTCGGCTCTGTGTTGGTGGGACAATATAGTCCAAGCTGAGGGTAGTCGGGCTAACGGAAGGATGAGATGGTCAGAGTTGAAGAGGCTGGTGATTGAAGAGTTCTGTCCTCACCGTGAGATGGATAAAGTTGAGAGGGAGTTCCTGCAGCTGGAGGCGGGAACGATGACGCATCAGGAGTACACCACCAAGTTTAATGAGATGGCACGGCTGGTGCCGGATCAGGTGACGCCTCTATCGCGAAAGATCAAGAGGTACATTCAGGGTTTGCCAGCGGATATTCGCAGGCACATGATCGCCGCCCGACCGAGCACGTTTAGGTCGGCGGTGGATTTGGCAGGGAGATTGCATGATGAGAGGACTGTAGTGGTGGTGGCTGAAGGTAGCAAGAAGGGTGGTGGTGCTCGGAAGTGGAATGGGAAGAGGTTTGGTCGGGGTGGTGCCCCAACGGGTAACAAGAAGGCACGAGTGGATGACCGCCGTGTGGTCACACCTGGTGCGGGGTCGAAGAGGTGTGGTAAATGCGGGAAGGAGCATTCGGGAGAATGCAAATGGGGGTCAAACATCTACTTCAAGTGTGGAAATCCTGGTCATATGGCTAGACATTGTGGGGTCGTAAGGTGTTACAATTGTGGAGAAATTGGCCACATGAGCAAGGACTATAAGAAGCCGAGGGCTGAGGGTTCCGGGGTGAAGAAGGCTGGAGGAGAGGGACCAAGGGCGAGCGCGAGGGCGTTCACGATGACACAGGAGGAAGCTAGGACGGACCCTGATGTTGTGTCCGGTACGTTTCTAGTAAACCAAACTTTAGCTTCTGTGTTATTCGATTCTGGTGCTAGTAAAAGTTTTATTTCTGCTTCTTTCTGTGCTAAGCTGCCTGTTAGTAGTAGACGTGTTGATACGCCCTTTGATGTAGAAACTGCCATAGGTAAGTCTACCAGGATTTCTGAGATGATAGAGGATTGTGATGTGGAACTAGAAGGTCATAAGTTTCCTGTTAGACCGTTCGTGATGACCCTAGGTGGTTTCGATTTGGTTCTTGGGATGGATTGGTTAGCGGACTTTGAGACGAATATTGTGTGTCGCAAGAAGATGATTCGTCTGACAGCGCCTGACGGGAGTTCGGTAATTGTGTATGGGGATTGGGTCACGACGATTCCGAAAGTGATTTCAATGGCGGTGGCGGGAAAGTGTTTGAGACATGGATGTAGTGCCTACTTGGCCTATGTAAAGGATGTGGATACGCCAACACCACACTTGTCTGCGGTACCGGTTGTGTGTTACTTTCCAGACGTGTTCCCAGAAGACTTACTAGGAGTGGCACCTGACAGAGAGAGGTCGAGTTTCAGATTGATCTGATACCGGGTGCCCAACCTGTTGCCAAGGCACTGTATCGGCTGGCTCCGACGGAGATGAAAGAGTTGATGGAGCAGTTGCAAGAGCTGCTTGATAAGGGGTTCATTAGACCAAGTATCTCTCCTTGGGGTGCTCCGGTCCTGTTTGTGAAGAAGAAAGACGGTAGTATGAGGATGTGTATTGACTACCGTGAGCTGAATAAGTTGACGATAAAGAATCGATACCCCTTACCGAGAATTGATGATTTGTTCGATCAGCTTCAAGGTGCCAGTTGGTTTTCAAATATAGACCTTCTATCGGGCTATCATCAGTTAAAGATGAAAGAGCAGGATATCCCTAAAACAGCTTTTCGCACGCGTTATGGTCACTATGAGTTTCTTATCATGTCTTTTGGTTTGACCAATGCACCATCTGCTTTTATGGATCTAATGAATCGAGTGTGTCGGCCGATGTTGGATAAATCGGTGATCGTGTTTATTGATGATATCCTGATTTATTCGAAGAGCGAGATAGAGCATGCCGATCACATACGGGAGGTTTTGGAGACGTAGAGAAGGGAGAAGTTGTACGCCAAGTTCTCCAAGTGCGCGGTCTGGTTGCGCGAGGTTCAATTCTTGGGTCACGTGGTGAATCCTGAAGGTATTATGGTGGACCCGGCAAAGGTGGAGGCAGTGATGCAATGGAAGTCTCCAAAGACGCCATCCGAGATTCGTAGTTTCTTGGGTTTGGCGGGTTATTACCGAAGATTCATTCAAGACTTCTCTAAGATCGCTTCTCCACTAACTAAGTTGACCCGGAAAGATGTAAAGTTCGTATGGGGTCAGGCTCAAGAGAAGGCGTTCGAGGAATTGAAGGCGAGATTGACTCAAGCTCCTGCTCTGTCATTACCCGATGGAAGTGAAGATCTGGTGGTTTATTCTGATGCTTCCTACTCGGGGTTGGGGTGCGTGTTAATGCAAAGAGGAAAGGTTATAGCCTATGCATCCCGACAGTTGAAGGTTCATGAGGTCAATTATCCTACTCATGACTTGGAGCTAGCAGCCGTGGTCTTTGCGTTAATGATTTGGAGGCACTATCTTTACGGGACGAAGTGCACCATATTCACTGACCACAAGAGCTTAGAGTACTTCTTTGAGCAGAAGGACCTGAACATGAGGCAGAGACGATGGTTGGAGCTCATAAAGGACTATGATTTCGAGATCCATTACCATCCGGGCAAAGCCAATGTGGTGGCGGTTGCCCTTAGCCGAAAGGAGAGACCCGAGCCGATTCGAGTGAAAGCATACCAGTTGATCATGACCTCGGATGTGATGAAGCAAGTCAAAGAGTTTCAAGATGAGGCATTGAAAGAAGATCCTCTTAACTCTGAAAGAATGAGAGGTCTGGTCGCGGAGTTGGGTGAAAACACACTTGGTGTTAGAACCCGATTTGGACGAATGTGGATTCCTCGTTTTGGGGATCTACGGGTGAAGATTATGGATGAAGCTCACAAGACTCGATTCTCTATTCATCCCGGTGCTACAAAGATGTACCAAGACATGAAGAAAGATTATTGGTGGCCGGGTATGAAGCGTGACATAGTGGAGTATGTGAGTAAATGTCTTACTTGTTTACAAGTGAAGGCCGAGCAACAAAAGCCGTATGGGAAGATCCAACCTTTGGATATACCAGAATGGAAGTGGGAGCACATCACCATGGATTTCATTACGAAGCTGCCGCGTACTCCGAAAGGGTATGACGCCATATGGGTGATAGTTGACCGTTTGACGAAGAGTGCTCACTTCCTGCCGATCCGCGAGACATATTCATCCGAGAGGTTGGCTGATCTGTTCATCAAGGAAATTGTAACTCGTCATGGTGTGCCGGTGTCTATCGTGTCTGATCGTGACACCCGGTTTACATCTAAATTTTGGAAGAAATTTCACGACGCTATGGGGACGAGGTTACATATTAGCACGGCTTATCATCCTCAGACTGATGGTCAGTCAGAGAGGACCATTCAGACATTGGAAGACATGCTTCGGGCATGTGTTATCGATTTTGGAGGAAGTTGGGATGACCACTTACCGTTAGCTGAGTTCTCATATAAAAATAGTTATCATGCCAGCATTGGTATGCCCCCTTATGAGATGCTATACGGTAGGAGATGTAGAACACCCGTTTGTTGGGGTGATATTGGTCAGAAGGAGTTAGGGAGCGTCAAGGTAATCGCGGCTACGACTGCGAAGCTTGAAAAGATCAAGGCCTTCATGAAGGCAGCCAAAGATAGACAGAAGTCGTATGCTGATAAACGACGCAGACCGATTGTGTTAAGGTGGGTGACCGGGTTATGTTGAAGGTCTCACCTTGGAAGGGGATCATCCGATTCAGAAAGCGGGGCAAGTTGAGCCCAAGGTATATAGGGTCTTTCGGAATCCTTGCTCAAGTAGGAGAGGTGGCCTATAGACTGGAATTACCAGATGAGTTAAATGGAATTCACCCGACATTCCATGTATCTCATCTGAGAAAGTGTTTGGCAAATGAAGATATGATTGTTCCACTGGAGGATATCGAAGTAGACAAACGGCTCAATTATGTGGAGCAACCAGTGGCGATCATTGATCGAAAAGAGAAGAGGCTGAGGAATAAGTGGTTCCTCTTGTGCGTGTACAGTGGAAGCACAGGAAAGGATCCGAGTCAACGTGGGAGACCGAAGAAGAAATGAGGCAGCATTACCCACGTTTGTTCGAGGAATAACAGGTTTCGGGGACGAAACCTATATAAGGGGGGTGGACTTGTAACACCCGGATATTTTCTTTGAAGCCGACGAAAGAAGAAAAAGAAATAAAGTCCAAAGTCGGGGGACCAAACTCGCCAAAATGGGAGATAGATTGGATGAGTAGAGGAATAAGAGGGGAGGGCAGCCCACACCCTCCCCACACTTGCAAAAACTTAGCCAAAGAGAGAAGAGAATGAGAAAAGGGAGAAAAAGGGAGAAAAAGCTTGGTTCGGGTGAATTCGAGCGTGAAAATCAAAGTTTAGCGAGTTGAATCGAAGCTCTTCTCGTCGGGGTCATTTGTGTGAGTTCTAGGACCCCTCTTTTACATGTTTTCAACTGATTTGGGGCTGGAACACATAGTGAAACCCGTTTTTGAAATGTGTGTGTTTGACCCGTTTGTATGTGTTAGTGTGTGATGCGAGTGGAGTTTGGTTTCGGGCTTGTGTGTGCTTGAATGGTGTTGTGGTATGTTTTCCTAAGGTTTAGGATGGTTGATTTGGGCTTAGAACGAGTTTAGAAGAGCTTGGAGGTCGAAAATGGCAGATTGGGTTTGGGATGAACTGCATTCTGCATCAGCTAGGGCTAGGCGACCGAATGGCATGCGATTGGAGGCCATACGGCCGAATGGCATGCGACTGAGGTCCATGCGCACGATTGCCATGCGACTGAGGTCCACACGCATGGAAGTCATACGACTGAAGTTCATGCGCCTGTAAGGTATGCGATTGAAGGTTATGCAACTGAGGTCCATGCGCCTGGAGGCCATGCGACTGAGGTCCATTCGTACGAAGGGTATGCGACTGAAGCCCACGCGCCTGAAGTCATGCGACTGAAGGCGATACGCAAGGAGGTCATTCGACTGAGAGTCCATACGCATAGGTGTCCATTCGCCCATAGGTCCATCCGCATAGATCCATTCGCATAGGGTCCATTCGCCTGATGTCCATTCGCCTAAGTGTTCAGTCGCCTGGAAGGCCACGTGATTGGAGGGTGTCCATACGCCCAAGTAAGGCTCATACGCCCGAAAGAACAATGGTTTATCTTCTGACTTTCGAGGGGAAGTGCAGATGTGGGTTTTGACTTGGGAGTTTCCCGGGGGTTTATGTAAGTTGACTTTTGTGGTCATAGACGTTATGATGGACATGATGATGATGTATATTGATGATGTTATGTATGATGTTATGCATGATGATACGTGTGATATATGTTATGTATGCATGCTGATATGTGTGATGATTTGCATGATATTGTTGATGTTCCTGTTTACGTACGTTTATCTTCTCATGGCTTTGCGTTGAATGATAATGAATGAATTGGTTAAGTATGATGTAACGTAAAGTGGAAGATGATGAAAAGAGGAACGAAATAATGAATGCATGCATTAATGAACGAATGAAAGTATGAAAGGCTTGCAAGCAAATGAAAGGAGGTTCACAACTCATTGAGAGTTGTTAGCTCAACTATGTGTGTACTTACAGCGTGCAATTTTGTCTAACTCATAAGGGTTCATACACACAGTAAGAGTTCAGTCTCGGTGACTGCTCCAACACGTGCGATTTCCTATTTACTGTGTGTTATAAAGCGTGCGATCTTGGCGAAACCATAAGAGTTCACATACACAGGGGGAGTCTGTCCTAGTGACCACTCATACGTGCGATATGGGGTCCTTGTCACTTAACCCTAGATGAAATTGCTTGGTGCTCTAGAGGAGGGTTAAGTACATGACAGGACCTAGATAGAAGTGAAAGATATTAAATGTACGAAAAGTGCGATAAGTACGAAATGTGCGAAACGTGCGAAATGTGCGAAACGTGCGAAATGTACGAAATGAACGATGATGAAGATAATAAATATTATCTATGTGTACGTATGATGTATGATCGCATGAAAGTATAGAACGGTTTTAAAGAAAGAAAAGTATGTTTTATTATAAAACTAGAACTCACTCAGCAACACTGACTTTTATGTGTTTCCATTTGGCAGGTAATGGTTGCTGAGGATGGCACGAGGCGGCTACTCAGCTCTTTTGGATGGCATCCACTTTTATAATGCTTTTGTGATGTAATGCAACATATATTTTTGTAACTTGATAACGATGTATTGTTTTGCAAAAGCTTTTATAATGAAATGATATGTCTATTTTGATGATTCCGCTGTGATGTTTTATGAAAGTTAAATGTATTTATATGTTTTATGTGCGATGAGGATCCAACTGTAAGCGTTCCGGGAACGGGGCCTTACACCTTGACTGCAACAATTAACAAATAAAAGGATGGTTGTGGCTGAGGATCGTGTTAGACACGTGTCACTTAAATCAGATTTTGCGTCTTTACTTAAGAAAACATGTCCGTCTCTCAGGGTACAACAACCAAAACAATATGTAGTGCTGGAGAGTGACTTGGGCCCGAGAGATGACCGGGTAAAATATGTGTTATGATGTTACATGAAAAAATGTTAAAGATGATGACTTGTTGGCACTAAAGAAAATAAATTTCTTCTTCTTCTTTTTGTTCATTTTCTCATGATGAGTTTAGTTATATACTCATGCCAAAAACTTTAGATTAATGTGAGTTTTATGATTCACAAGCAAAACTTCCATTTGATTTATGAGACCAAATTATAACTCTTATTTTATTCATATATGTTTAATGCCAATTTTAATAAAAATTATGATCAATAATAAACATTCAAAATATTTATTAAAAGACTTGATCAAAACATAAAACATTCATGTTAATCAATACATGACTTTATTAGCATTATGCAAGAAATTGCAACAATTTTCTATAATAATCACCCAAGTTTCACTTTATTTGTTCCGATCACTCAACTTCGAGTATTGATATCTAATTTATCTTAGCTTCTGTTTGGACACGTTATAGTTCTTACAAACTGAGAACTTAACCAAATAAATAAATAACTATTAAGGCTAAATCGTAAAATATAAGATGTATGGGGATTAAAGATGAAAATAGAATAAAATATTAGGGCTAAATTGTCAAAAATATAAAAGTAGTCGGTTAAAAATAAAAAAAGTTAAAGTTTAAGAAAAAGACAAAGACAAGTACAATCAATTAAACACATAGTACAACACACTAATCATACCAAAATTGGTAATTAGTAATATATATATTGAAAAATTGCTTACGGGCTAGCTCATTTTATAAAAAGGGTTTAACTATTTTATTGGAAGGTACTGGATTCAAACACAGATATAAATTAAATAAATTTGATGTAATTTAGTATTAAACATAGGGTAGATTTGCCGTTAGAAAAACAAAAATATTATATTATTAATGATAAATAAAACTTTAATAAGTAATATTACACAGTGTCGTTTTCGTTTTTTGTTCATAATCATATATTTAAAACCATATTTGATATTCTTAACCCATTAAACATTAAAGTAAAAACAAAAATATTGTAAATATTGGTGTACCAGAATAAGATAGGATAATATAAGTATGTTACCATTTTGAAAGTTTCGATTAATTTCTCTCATAAACTTACAATAGTTGATGTGTGGTGAAACTCTAAGGCCGTTGTGTTAGTTTGATCGTGTTTAGACATTGATAAATCAAACCTAACACGAGCATGGCCATTGTCAAGAACTTGAAATCATATTTGAGACATAAACCTAAACATGATATCTATAGTTTAATGGTTGACATGAATAAAATCTTATTAAAATAAAAAAAAAAAAAAATTATAACATGGAAATATTAACAATTAGTATACAACCATATGCCCATTTAATTCCAACTTTTAGATTTTAATAAAAGGATATCAAAGTACTTTATTTGATATAAAACCTACTTTTACAAAAACATCATAAAATAAACGTGTTAAACGGGTCAACAAATACCGTATGAAACTAACCCGACTGTGTTGAATTAGTGTCATGTCTAAGCTTCACCGTTAGAAGCATCTACTTATTCTCCTATATAAACCCCACCTTCACATGCTTTTGATTTCCCATTCAAAGCATTTACTTTCATATTTACTCCTATCAATTCTTACTTTAGCAATGATAATGATGTTTGTTAAGGTATTGTGCATGGTGGTGCTGTTGATGGTGTTGCAAATGGTGACTGTACCAGAGGTGGAGGCGGTGACATGTGGCCAGGTCGTGGGCGTTATAACATCATGCCTCGGATACCTAAGGAATGGTGGGAATCCACCTTTTGTTTGTTGTAACGGGATCAAAGCGCTTAGGAATCAAGCACGGACCACAACCGACCATAAGGCCATTTGTAATTGTATAAAGGGTGCTTCTTCGTCTTACCGCAGTGTTGGCGGAAATTACGCCGCTAGTCTCCCAGGAAAATGTGGCGTTAACATACCCTACAAGTTCAGCCCCTCCACAGATTGCAACAGGTATAACATAAAATGAATTTATGTTGCAATAAAATTTGAGAACACATTACAACAATATACATTTATCTACTTTAAATTTACAAATATAGAACCCTTTTCATATGTACTAATATATGCTAATATGACTTTCTTAGGTGCTAGATAACACAGATGTGATATTTTAAATAAAAGATAAAGATTAATTTATTTGTTTTTACAAAAGTTACAATATTTCTTTTGTCATTTTTAATCATTAAATATGCTATAAATCAATTTTTTTTATAAATTAATTGATTTTTATACCAAATGTTTTACCCTACAAATTAGTTTCTTTGGTTTGGGTGAAATGTTGGAATGTTTATTGTTATGTGTTTGAATGTTGATAATCATCAACCATCACCTCCACGTTGAGGGTTTTCATTGACTAGTTAACGCTCATGTCTTCGTTCACCTTCCTTTACGATTAAGGTAAGATTATAGTAAAAATATATATTTAATTTTAAAAAAATTAAACAAATTATAGGATTAACACTTGTCATTCTTTTGGTTTATAAATCTGGACATTTTGGTTATTATGTCAAATATATCAGCTAATTGTGTCTTATACGTTTATTGTACGTCAAATATCAGTTTATTGTTTTCATATATTTTATGTTATTTTTTATATGTATATATCATTGTATTTAAATTTTTAGATCATTTTGTGTTGTTTTTATCATTATTTCTATATATTATATAAACTTGTCATATATTAATGTGTTTTACAATTAAAAGTATACAATGATATATTTTCAACAATATATTTTTTAAGACTTATAGTGCTGAAGATAATAAATATGTTATTTTTGTCTTTTTTTATAGATTATACAAAGTTATTGTTATCTATCATTGTGTTTCATAATAAAAGAACATAATTATGTTATATTATCAATTTATTTTTTAAAAGTCATATTGTACAAAGATAATGTTATCTATCATTGTGTTTCATAATAGTGTACTCGTTTTAAAGATAAAAACCTCATTTTTATTGTGTAAATTTTATAAAAAATAATAATGTCGTATATGAAAGTTATGAATGTTAAAAAAATAAAGGAACTTGAAAAAATCAACAAAAATGGCTATGACTAAATACCCTTCTAACAAATTTCTTTATTATAATTTGATAACAACCATCAATTATAAGAGATTAATGATTGAGATTACTTTTTATAATTTTTAGTTTTAGTGACGTTTTTATTTGAACTTTTATCTTAAATACAATCTCGACACACCTAAATCAAGACATCATTATTATACAAAATTATAATTAGTATATGTAAAATTACTACAATAATATTACTAGGTTTAGAATGTTCGTTTAATTAACCTAGCTTTATACAATAATAGATTTGAAGAGATAGATGAAAAGAATTATTGTTAAATAGTCAAACGAATATTTAGTTATTGGGAAGTAGGGTTGACCATATTTGACACAGACCTGTTAACAAGACACGAAATTAACAGGTTTTGTGTCTTAAACAGATCAACACGTTAAGACACGGTAAAATTTGTGTCTTAGCATGTTAAAATAGCTGTTAACATGTTAAAACCTATTTATAATTAAATTATATATATATATATATATATATATATATATATATATATATATATATATATATATATATATGTATATATATATGTGTGTGTGTATATATATATATTATTCAATAAAACAAAACCTTAAAGCATTTATAATGGGAAGTGCTATAAGAAATCATTTGATTCAAAGTTTCAAATTATATATTATGAAAGTTGTAAGCTTTGTTTTTCCTTTTTAATTCTCTAATTATATCTTCTTGTTTTTCTTGTTTAGGATCCAGTGAAGCGCAGAAGTTGAATAAAGAGTGGTGCACACAATGCCACGTCAATAAAAGCATAATTATCTACTTTTGAACTACCAATCTCTTATTAATTTAGTGTATTTGAAGCTTATTTGCCTTGATTTTCAATCTTTAAAACGTTGTTTGTATGGGTTATAAAGGCAATAATCTAAATTTTAAAATCCTAAAAATATATTAGTAATAAATAATATTAATAGTGTTTCAGAACAAACCTACTAGCAATATAATATGAGCGGTTGAGGGGAAGAAATGTTTGTATTATTAATTAGTATCTATTACATATGTGATTCAAGGGATATATATATATATATATATATATATATATATATATATATATATATATATATATATATATATATATATATATATATATATACATATACATATATATACATATATATATACATATATATATATATACATATATATATACATATATATATACATATATATATACATATATATATATATATATATATATATATATATATATATATATATATATATATATATATACACACATATATATATATATATACATATATATATGGGTTGGTTACTATACAAAGAGTAATTTTTGTGCGAAGCGTACTTGACAAGGACGCGACACGTGTTTTGGTGGAGGAATAGCTTCATGCACATCACAATTACGCATATAATGTACACGTCTGATTTATGGAACACCATGAAATCACACTTCCTCCATTTTTTAATATATATCCCGTTTGAGATCGAACATTGTGGGATCAGACATATACCATGCATTTGCAAAACAAAACAAACTTGTTTTTGAATGGTTAGTGTAATACAAATCCATATATTTTATATCTTGAAGATATTGAAATGTTTGTTTCACTTCATTATATTGTCTTCTTGTAGGACATGAGCTATAGATTACCAATAAGTTTAAAGAAAAATATACATCTTGTCATGTATGGCTAGCAAGAAACATTAATGCCCCAATTACACTTAAGTATGACACTTCTGGACTAAGTTTCCTCTTCGTTTACTGGAGGTCGGAATATGTCCTTTTCCACATAAAGCGACCTTACAACTATGGGAGTACTCAATGGATGTGATTAATCCATATAAAATCTTTTGAGTAGTTTTTCTATGTGGCTATCTTGATGCACAAGTACCCATCTTTAAGATGTTCAATTTGTAATCCCAGACAAAACTTTATATTTTCAAGGTCTTCATTTCAAATTCATTTTTTTAGTATTCAATTGCTGCATGGAGGCTATAGAACTCCCTAGGAGTTGCAACTATATTCAAGTAATCAACATATAAAACAATGATAACATATTTAGATTCTAACCTCTTTCTAAAGATGCATGGACTAACAGAATCATTTTTATAACCTTCTTTCAACAAATACTCAATAAGACGAGTGTACCAATAACGCCCATATTGTTTGAGCCCATATAATGATTTTTTTAATTTGATTGAAAGATATTCTCGAGAAGTTCATATAAATTTCGATATCAAGTGAGCCATATAGGTAGGCTGTCACAACATCCATCAGAAGCATATCAATTCCTTCTTGTATTGCAAGACTAATAAGATAACAAAAAGTTGATCCACCACTAGAGAGTACATCTCCTCATAATCAATCCTGGGTTTTTATGAAAATCATTGGGCTACTAATCTTGCCTTGTGTAGTATAATTTCACTTTTTTATTACGTTTCTCACAAAGACCCACTTATATCCGACGGGCTTTATACCCTAAAGTATCAGACCACAGGTCCGAAAACTTATCGTTTATTAAGGGAATTTAGTTTTGCCTCAATTGTGTCTTTTCATTTTGGCCAATAATTTCTATGTTTACAATATTCCTTAATGGATTTTGGTTCTTAATCCTCATTATTTTCCATTACTTCTAGCGCTTATTGCGAAAAATATCATTTACGTTGATTTTATTCCGGTTCCATACTTTTCCAACACGATATAATTTATTGAGATCTCTTCATTTTCAAATACCTAAGGTTCGTCATGAATCGTCATGTCTAGTGTCTCTTCATGAGACTCCTCTAGCATTTTCGTTACCTCGACCGGACAATATTCATTATTTTCTCTTTTTTTCTTCCGAGGATTTTTATCTTTGGAACCAATTGGTCTACCGAGCTTTAAGCATGCATTAGACTCATTACCAATATGTGTTTTTCCTTCGTAAGAGACTAATCTTCATTGGAGCATTAGTAGGTGGTATGTGTGACTTATTAATTCTCTTTGGGTTAGTGAATGCGTCTAATAATTGATTAACTAATCCTTGTAAATGAATTATCATTTGAACTTCTAGTTCACACTACTTAGTTCGAGGATCTAGATAAGATAATGATAATTTATTTTAAATTATATTACTTTCCATTTGCTTTTCATCTCTCCATAATGTTGGGAATGTTGATTCATCAAAATGACAATCACCAAATCTAGTCGTAAATAAATCTCCTGTTGATGGATTTAAATATTTAATGATAGAGAGTGATTCATGCCCAACATAGATTCATAACCTACTCTGAAGTCCCATCTTTGTACGTTGTGGTGGAGCGATTGGAACATATGCAACACAACAAAAAATTATTAGATTAGAAATATTTGATTCCTGACAAAAACCAACTTTAGTGGGGAGGAGTATAATAACTAGTTAGCCTAATGTGAATTAGGGTTGCCGCATGTAAAATTGCATGTCCCCAAACAAAAATAGGTAGTTTTGATTTTGTAACATTGGTCTTGCAATCATTTGTAGTCGCTTGATAAGCAATTCAGCAAGACAATTTTGTGTATACACATGAGGTACATGATGCTTTACAATTATCCCAATGGACATACATTAATCATTAAATGATTGAGATGTAAATTCACCTGTATTATCCAACCAATTGTTTTTTGATGGGGTAATTTGGAAAATGTGCTTGTAGTCATCGAGCAAGTAGTCAGAGCAAGTAGTCATGCAAATGCCATTTTACGACTTGATAATAGGCATATATTTGACCATCTAATTGATGCCTCAATTAGGACTATAAAGTATCTAAACGGTCCACTAGAGGGTTGTATAGGCCCACATATATCCCCATATATTCTTTCCAAAAAACTAAGGGATTCATTCGCCATCTTAGTTGGTGATGGGCATGTAATTAACTTCCCTTGTGAGCATGCAACACATGTAATATCCTTAGACTGAAGAATCTTTTAGTTTTTCAAATGATGCCCACGTGAATTTTCTATTATCTTTCGCATCATTGTTGATTTAGGATGGCCTAACCCGTCATTCCATATAATAAAGTTTTCACGGTCCATGACCAAATTTAATTCGATTGCAAATATTATAGTATAATACAAACCAGAAGCAAATGTGGGTAATTTTTCTAATACATGCCTTGTACGCAAAATCATATTTGTGATTTGAAGGAATTCATTATGTCCTTCACATGTAGCCTCAATATGATATCCATTTAGACGAATATCTTTAAATCTTATTAGATTTCGTTGAGACAATGATGAATATACGACATTGTTAGATTTAAATTGTGTTTCATCCGGTAACAATATATAAGCTTCTCCGAACCCTTTAATTAATTTTATACCACCAGATATAGGACTAAGATTTGTCTCTTTTATAACTAAATTAGTAAAATATTTCATTCTCTTGAGAATTATGTTTGTAGTCGCACTCTCTGTTAGACATATATCTTAATCATTAATTGATAGTTTAGTTAGATGCTCCATATGATTTAAAACAAAACAAAGTCTCACAAATAAAATGTCCAATATACTTCAAAATCCCATAAGTAATCAAAAAATCATCATAAACAAAATGTCTCTAACCAAAAATTTAAATAAAAGGTCTAAAATAAAGGAAATAACATAATTTAAAATCTAATTGTCTTCGTATGTAAGAAAAATTGCAAGCATCCAACTTATTTATGTTAGTAAGAGAACCCCTATGTAACACCCGGTTACGTCTAAAAAAAGAAAGAAAAGAAAGAACAATACATGAAGAATAAATGAAAGAAAAAGCAATAAAGTCCAAGTGGAGGGACTAAAAGTGTCCAAAAGGACAAATCTTTGAAAAAGTTGGTGTAAAGGTGGGCATGGCCGCCCACCCTCACTTCACATCACCATTTTCTTCGGTTTTAGAGAGAGAAAGGCAAGAAGAGAGCAGAAACTCTCGGGTTGAAGATAAAGAAGAAGAAGTGAACGAATTCAAGGTAAGAATTCGAAGTTTTTTTAAGTGTTCATGACGGGTTTTATCCCGGTTACATGTTTATGTGCTTATGTGTTTGTGTATGTGCTCGGGTGTGTGTGTGTTTGGTGGTGTTCTAGGTGTTTGAACTCATTTGCATTCGGGTTAGAAGGAAGATACACCCAAAGTTGCACCAGGTGAGTTTCTAGACCCCGGTTTCTACTTGTTTTAAACATCTTTGGGGCTGAAAATGTATTTAAAACATTTTTACAAGTTTATGTATGTTTACCCGTATGTATTATGCATGTTGAATGTTGGTTCTTAGATGCTTACAGGTTGTTCATGTTTAGAATAGCCATGTTAAGCTTAGAACAGATAGGTTTGATGTTTGGATTCGAAATCATGCTAGAAACAAGTTGAACAGAAGGTTCATGCGCCTAAATAAGGTCCATGCGCCTGAAAAATGCCTTAGACAAAATTAAGTGTAACCCATGCGCCTGAACAGTAGCCCATGCGTCTGAAATTGCCTTAGAAATGTCTAAGTATAGCCCATGCACCCAATGTGGCCCATGCGCCTAAAGTGTCTCATGCGTCAAGTGGCCCATGCGCCTAAGTATTTCCATGCGCCTGAATGGTTCATGCGCCTAAGAGTAAAAATGGTTAAGTGTTGGCTGATACGCCTATATAGTGATAAAACGCCCAAACAGGGCTCATGCGCCTAAATAGTGTCAAAGCGCCTAATCCTTAGAATTTATTACAGAACGTTTTGGGAGTCTGTGTCCTTAGGGTTTTTGACCGAGGGTTGACTAGGGCTTATTAATGATGAGTTTCATGCATGAATATGATTGATTATGATTGTCTTATGATTGTTCCTTATTATTATTATTGCTATTATTATTATTATTACCTGTAGAATGTGACTTTGCGTGGTATCTTTATTATCGTGACGTAAAGTATATTGTAATAATAAAGAGAAAGAGCAATAAAGAAAAGAAGAGGAACATTAATAAAATGTTAACAAGTCTTGCAAGCTTATAGGAGGTACACGACCGTGTTGTCGTCAGCTCAACTGTGTTGCGTGTTAGCTACCCTATTATACACACAGGGCCAGTCTTGGAGATTGGCAGGACCCTTGTAGCGTACCCTGGGTGATTGGGTCGGCCTTGTATACAGTACACAACACCCTTTCGAGGGATACAGTTAACCCTTTCGAGGGATATAGTTTACCCTTTCGAGGGATATAGATGGCCCATCACCCGTTTTTCATCGCGCATATAGTTGGGGTATTGCTCATTGGTCCATACAGACAGTGAAAGATAAAGAATAAAGAAAACAGAATAAACAAGACATACAGTAAAGAGATCGAACAGTAATTGTTCATATAGTTAATGCGTGCTCGCATATACAGTAAAGAGTTGTATTTTAAAAAGGAAAGAGTATTTTCATATACAACATACAGAAAGTATTTTATTACCTATAAAACTAGAACTCACACAGCAACGCTGACTTTTATGCATTTTCAGTTGGCAGGTAAATATTGCTGAGGATGGCACGAGGGTGAAGCTACTCGGCAGGGAAAGACTGACATCCATTCATAACTATTATTTCTGTTGTTTTGTAATGCAATTAAACAGTTCTTTTGTATTCGGTCAAACAATAGTTGTGACATCCGTCACCTTAAGGTCCGTCAATTAACATGATTTACCGTTAACTATTCTTTGACCGGTCATCCCTCATCTTTATTTAACTCTTTATGTGGATATCATGTGTGCATTATTATCGTTGTGCTTGTGTTTTCGTTATAATCATATGTTAACCTTAAAAACTATTTAAAACTCCCATTTTCGAAACCGCCAAATATATCATTTTTATATATATTAAACGTCACTAATAAAACCATTTCTTAAGTCATAATATCATTAAATTCATTTTTATAACTAATATAATTAACCTAATAAAGTCGTTTTTCAACTGAACAAAATTTGGGAAACTCGGGGGTTAAGTGCAGGGACTAAACTTGTAATTTTGCAAACTTGGGCTGGGTATACAAACCCATTACCAGCCCTAATCTCTCATTTTCATCATCTTCTTCATCTCTTCATCCTCTCTACACACCATTTCTCCATTCTAGCACCAAAACCGACCCGCTTAGGCTCGTTTTCGTCGTCTAGACTTCATCTACAGCCTAGTTCACTCCTTTCTAGCAGGTAGACGACTTTGATTGTCTCTTTTCTTGCTTTTTCACGGCTGTCCAAACTAGGGTTTCGGGTGTTCGGGTTCAACCCGAACACATAAGGTCGTATGGGTGCGTGTGAGGTCTTTCTGCTTGTGTTTCATGTTTGTGTATGTTTGTTGAGTGTTTCTGGAAGTCCTTGTGGTGTAAAACCCGCGTTTAGAGCAGCCGGGGGGCTGCTCAGCCCGACCACAGTCGCGATTCTACTGTTCAGGCGACTGGGTCTGTCATGCGATTGAGTCGTGCGACTGGGTGAGTCGTGCGACTGAACCATGCGTCTGAGTCAATCGTGCGACTGAGTTGTGCGACTGGGCATGTCGTGCGACTGAGTCGTGCGACTGTGTGTATGTATGCGATTGAGTCATGCGTGCGAATGAATGTATGCGATTGAGTCATGCGTATGAATGATTGTGTGCGATTGAGTCAGGTGATCGACTGAGTGTATGCGATTGTGCATGATTCGCACAACTGGAGTCCAATCGCACGAATGAAGGTTCAATCGTACGAAAGTAGCTAATTCGCACGATTGGAGGTTGATTCGTGCGTATGGAGGTTGAGTCGTGCGATTGAGTGTTGTGTGGTACGACTGAATGAAAGTCATACGAATGAAGGCCCAATCGTACGAATGAAGCTTATTTGCACGATTGAGGGTTGATTTGTGCGTATGGAGGTTGAGTCGTGCGTCTGGTCTTGCCGTGCAACTGTAATTGTTGTGTTTGATTCCCTCTTGTGCGTGGTGTGAGTATGACGTCTGATGTTGAGGTAACATTAACACAGTAGCCATTGTTCGGCCACAAATATTAAAGTCAACGCTAAAAAGGGCACAAATACTATTCAAAACGAATTAAACTAACGTTTTACAACTATCAACCAACTTATAACTATTGACATTTATCTAACACTTCTTCAATAACAACGAACCTTTTACTCAAATATCATCAATGATGGCGACAATGTCTAGTACTTGGATCTACGTAAGATCTAGTACGTGTGTCTGTTTGAGTGTGCTACGCGCGACCCAGTCGATACAACCCAAACCGACCGAACATTATTATGCGCTTATCTCATATCATTAATGCTTAACAATAACTGTCAATAGGTGTTTGACTGTTCATTTGCATTCAACATTTGGATACATCGATCATACATACTTACCACTTAACAAGTGAGTTTCGTGTCCCCTTTTACGCTTATACAATATTTCAATCATTTACAACTTGGGGAAAAAGTATGCTTAACCATTTTCAATGCTGTACAACTTATTTACATTTTACATACAAGGAATCAACGTGATACTGTGTTACAAGTACTTATCTGAAACATGCTTGGGTCTGCTGTGTGGTTCTATCTTTGCAACTATTTAATTCCAGTGTGGGAACCGACGGTTAGGTATTGGTAGTACTACTGGGTTGACACCCCCACCCTTGTTCGATGGTATACTAGTTGGTACCATCAGTGGCCCCAGGAACTGGCCCTTGGGTGAATATATGCCGACAATTTCTTTGTGTACGTCGCTAGGTTTGGTTGCAAAGCTCATGTCATGTGATTTTACTTGTGCATATAATTGTATTCACGGTATTCCATTACGCTTACTATTTACAGCATCACTTACTTATTATTTACTTAAACCTGCGAGCTCACCAACAATTATGTTGACCGTTTTGAGCATATCTTTTCAGGTGATCATGCAAGTTCAAGAATCTAGGTGTGCTGCCTTAGTGGAGACCCTAGGATGCATTTTTGGGACTTAACATGTTTTGACAAACAATCTTTATGAACAATGTTGATATGTGTAAACAATTACAATCTTTTGAAACTTATTCCCGGTTGTGGATATTTACATTACAATTAAATCTTTATTTGGTTATGTGAATCATTATCATGTGTATGCTTATGGCTATGTTGTCGTGAACATTGACTAAACACGACACAAGTCCCCTTGTTGTCGGGTGTCGTCATGACACGCTTGTCATCATTTATTTATATTGCATCTCTATCGCTTACCATGTGTTATGACGATCCCGATCTCGTTACATCCCCGTGTTTCTGCTTTAGCGGGGGTGTGACAATAGTGTATTGCTTAACAACAGGGTTTAATGAAATGACATGAATGGTTTTTGTTAAAATGATTCCGCTGCTTAAATTTATAACGTTTAATGTATTTAATGCTGTGAATGACCAACTGTGAGGCCTCCGGGAAAGGGGCCTTACACCCTAACATCCGAGTTATTTGTATCAATAAGGTAATCACAAATATCCATATGAGTTGTACTATTAAGGTCTTTATAAACATCAAAATATCAATATTGTCAATCTCATATGTAAAGTTTATCTTCATGTCTTTTTCTTTCTCTTTTATGGATTGTTCGTAAAGTTTCATCAAGTGTTTGGGCGTGCGGCATATTCGGGCCCAATTATTCTCACCTCCACATCTATAACAAGCATTTAGTATAGTTCCATTTTAATTTATTTCATCCTTAGATTTGTTTTCATTATCATGAAACTTTTGGTGGATTTTTGTGTTTTTAAACCAAACACCATGATAATTTCCTCGGCTATATCAACAACCACGACCACGATGGTTACCACTATGGTTACCATGACCATGTCCACTACTACCACTTTAGTCACTATATGTTTCCACATTCGCTTCTAGGAATAGGGCTATACCAGCCGGACAAGTCTCATGATTTTTCAGTTAGAGCTTATTATTTACTCGACTACAAGTAACTATGATATCAAGTCACTATATTTTGTGAAACCCTTTTCACGATATTGCTACTACAGTAGCATATTTGAAGCGTGAAAAGTGGATAATTTATTTTCTAACATCTATTTATCAGTAATATTTTTCTCACACATAATCATAAGTAAAGAATAATATTAATATCTTTTTGCATTGCTTGTCCAACAAGTTTGGTAGATGGGATCAAGTTTCGTTGGATTTAGCAGGGGCTATTCATGAACTTGTGAAACAATATAGTTACAACTTTTCAAACTTCATTTTCCAAATCTTTGCAAAAATTAACTGCTGCCGAAATATTCAAGTTCTTAGTGTACCTAATTTTTATTAAACTGATATTAAATAAGAACTTGAGTAATAAACTAAAACTTGAAGGAGATATACATGCATAGGGAACTTTAAAAAAGCAATTTTCTTTAAAGTTCAAGGCTACTCCTAAATCATTTTCATGCAAGAGAACCCCCTTTATTTGCCCATATGCTAGACGTCACTGAGCCTTAGGGAGGCAGCGTGGCTATTGATCGATGTCGTGTGGTCGTTCAAAAATATTAATTCTAGCAAGTTGATTAGATTCAAGTAAAATAGAAAATCACCCACTAGGCCTAACGTGCTTTTGACTTTTATTCTCATGCACACACCCCTTACAATAATCCACTACTCTCGGTTTTTATCTGTACTAGTAAAATATGTACAAGTGTAATCACTCAATAATCCAATATACCATTTTGTCCACGTAAGCTTGTTAGCAATCACACATCCACCAACTTACATGGACCTAATACATATCTAAAGTACTTACGGGTTTTTAGGCTTAGCTAAAGGTAGGAAATTTTGGCTTTTCAGAGTGGCTAACACAAACCATAAGACGAACGAGACCATTAAACAATCCTTATTCACATGACTAATAGAGCTCGATCACACTGATCCATTCTAAACAACATTTAATTTTCATTTTGCATCAATTATTTTTCATAATATAAGCTTGACTTCGGATCGTCTTTTACTTTAAATGGTTTCACGGTCGGTTATTTACTAACAACTTAGGCTTTATATATCCAATTTAACAAAAGAATGATTTAAGGCTCGCCATGGCTACTAAGGGTTAGCTTGTATAACAATAGACAAACGATAACAAGTAAAGGGGGTTCCTAGATTACCTTTGTTATTTATGTGCAAATATCTTGCTTATAGTCTTGGTATGCATTAAACAATACAAGTTTTGCAACAAGTATAGTATATTACCTACCCTGGCCTCAAGTATAGTATAGTATAATATAGTATAGTATAGTGTATATATATATATATATATATATATATATATATATATATATATCTATAATACTATAAAATATATATATTATGTATAGATGTTATATTACATATGTATATACATATATATATATATACATGTAACACCCGGAAATTTCCTTTGTAGCCGATGAGAGAAGAAAAAGAAATAAAGTCCCAAAGTCGAGGACCCAGACCCGCCAACGAGAGGAACTTCGATGCACGGGGGTTATAAAAGGAGGAAAACACCCCTATTCCTCCCCATATTTCAGCAAGAGAGGAGAGAAGAGAGGAGATGAGAAAAGAGGATAAAAGTTGGTTCGGGTGGATTCGAGCGTGGAATTCAACGAGGAGCGAGTCAAAATCGAAGCTCTACTCGACGGGATCGTTAAGGGTGAGTTCTAGGACCCCCTCTTTTACACGTTTTCACACTGATTTTTGGGCTGGAACACGCGTCCAAAAACCTATTTTTGAGTTTTTTGGAAACAAGTTTCAACTGATTTTGGGTCACGTTGTGTGAAGCCTGTTTGATGCATGTATGTATGTGTATGATGTGTTTGAGGCTCGATTTCTTGCTTGGTTATGCGTTGTATGTGGTCATGGTATGTTTCCCTAACCTTTAGAAGGGTTGATTTGAGCTTAAAAGAGGTTTGGAAGTGGTTGGAGGTCGAAAACTCGCGGCTGCAATCGAGCAAACTGCATTCTGCACCAGCTAGGGCTAGGCGACTGACTGGAGGGCGATTGAAGGCCATTCGGCCGATTGGAGGGCGACTGAGGTCCATGCGCACGCTTGCCATGCGACTGAGGGTCCATAAGCATGATGGTCATGCGATTGAAGTTCATGTGCTTGGGAGTCATGCGATTGAGAGATGGTGCGACTGAGGTTATTTTCGCACGGAGGTTATGCGACTGAAGTCCCATGCGCTGGAGGTCATGCGACTGAGGTTCATTCGCATGAAGAGTATGCGACTGAAGCCCATACGCCTGAAGTCATGCGATGAAGGCCATAAGCATGAGAGTCATGCGACTGGGAGTCCATTCGCATAGAGGTCCATTCGCCCATAGTCCATTCGCATAGGGTCCATTCGCATTGATGCCCATCGCCTAAGTGTTCAGAGATGATAGCCGAGACTGAGATTCCCCGACGATGTGATAGGCATGGACGGTGTAAGGTGACGCAGGATGATGAGATGATGATGATGTGTGATGGAGATGATAATGATATGTATGATGTATGTGTTATGTTAGGCACGACGGTGCGTGTGATGCATGGTATGTATGATGTGCGTGATGTGATGTATGATTGATGCGTATGTATGATGATGCAGTATGTTTATGTTTATGTTTATTTCCTTGCTTGGTATGTTTATCTTTCTATGGCTTTGCGTTGAACGTTAATGAATGTAATGGAAGTATTATGTAACGTAAAGTGAAAGATAAGGAAAAGAGGAACGTAATGAATGAACGAATGATGCATGCATTATGAACGAATGAATGAATGACTTAATGAATGAACGAATGAAAGGCTTGCAAACATATGTATGAGGTGAGCGTCTCTGTGTCGCAAAAGACTCGGAAGATGTTCTTGTTGCGTACTCCGGTACTGTCCAGTCTTCGGCATGAGTCGGGGTTTTGTGAGCAGGCCCGGTACACGTATCAGTCTTCGGACATGAGTCGGGAGTATTGCATATGATGAAAGTAACGGATGATGAGATCCGTGTTGCGTATCCCGTACTGTGTCAGTCTTCGGACATGAGTCGGGGTTTGTTTATCAGGCCCCGGCACAGTATCAGTCTTTGGACATGAGTCGGGCTAGTGCATGAGACGAGATGATAAGGTGAGCGACTTGTGTAGCAACAGACTCGGATGGAGTTCAATCCCTGTGATTGACTCATATGGGATCTTTGTCGCGTATCCCGGTTTGTGTCAGTCTTCGGACATGAGTCGGGGGCTGGTGAGCGGGTCCCGGCACAACATCAGCTTTCGAGCATGAGTTGGGGATATTGCATGAGACAAGATTCGAGTAATGAGAGTAATGAGCAATTAATGAATGAAAGAATGAATGTATGAAATGAACGTCAACAAATGATACTAATAATGTACGAAATGGGATCCTTGTCATTCGACCTCAGTATCGTGGCTGTGTTGCCATGAAGAGGGTAAAGCCTGACAGGATCTAGAATGAAGTGAAAGATAAATGATGTATGATGAATGACAAAATGTAACGACGTATGAGGAAGATAATAAGGATATTATCTGTATGTACGTATGATGTGTGAACGCATGTATGTAACGAATGTTTTTGTAAAGAAAGAAAGAACGGTTTTATGAAAGAAAAGTAAGTTTATTTAAAACTAGAACTCACTCAGCAACGCTGACTTGATGTGTTTCCATTGGCAGTATGTTTTGCTGAGGATGGCACGGGGCGGCTACTCAGTGTATTTTGGATGGCATCTTTATGTTTAATGCTTTTGTAATAATGTAACATGATATTGTTAAAGGAACGATTGTACTGATGTGCAAAAATATTTTGATGAGATGAAATTATGTTTTTAATGTTTCCGCTGCAACACTATTTATGAAAGGAAAATATAAATATATGTTTTGAGTGCGATGAATGACCAACTGTAAGCGTCCCGGGACGGGGCCTTACAAGTTGGTATCAGAGCCAAAGTTTAAGTGAATTGGGGTAAATGTTTTAAAAAACCTAATCTTAACTGAGAATGGGAGGAAAGGGAATGGGATGCCAATCTGAGTAGCTGCGTGCCATCAGGTATTTTGTAAAGTTAACCGGTTTACGTGCGCATGTTATATGGTTTATGTGTTGCTGGTAGATTTAGATACTGATATAGTCAGGACAGGTAATGCTCGGAGTATGAAGAGTAAAGTAAGTGGTTAATCACACTGGCCACTGTAATTAGGGACTTACTATACTTGACATAAACTGAGCTATTCCTTGAATGACCGTGTTAGTGTTTGAATCTTTCAGTGTGTTTAGAGGATGGCTGGTGGAAATCTTCGAAAGCTTCTCGTGGTGAATGTGTGACGGTGGACGTGGTGCTGAACCACGGGTCACAAGAGGAGGGCAAGGGCTGAAAGGGTAGTTCACGAAGAACCTGTGACCCCTCATCCTGAGGGCGGTGACGAGAATGCTAATCAGAGGGCCTCGGTGAGAGAGTGGTCGTGGAGGAAGTGCATCAGGTCTTGCAGACAATCCTACCGTCTGTAGTGACCGAAGTGATAAAGACTATGTAGAGATGAGGAGAAAGGAAAGTGGTAGACCTTCGGGCGAAAGGAGACGGCCCGAGACTGAAACGGTTCTCTCCGATTACGAAGAGGAAGAAGGAGAGGAAGAGCCTACGCCGGAGGTGGCACGAGCCTGTAACTATGGGGAGTTTCAACGATGCAAGCCCCCTACTTTTGATGGTAATGGCACTGCTGCTGCTCTACACGATGGGTGAGAGAAATGGAAGCCGTTTTAAATATCAGCGAGTGCCGAGAAGATCAGAAAGTAAAATTTGCTACCCACCACTCTTTCGTGGACTCAGCTTTGTGCTGGTGGGACAACATAGTCCAAGTTGAGGGAAGCAGGGCTATCGGAAGGATGAGATGGTCAGAGTTGAAGAGGCTGGTGATTGAGGAGTTTTGTCCTCACCATGAGATGGATAAAGTTGAAAGATAGTTCCTGATGCTGGAAGCGGGAACAATGACGAATCAGCAATACACTACCAAGTTTAATGAAATGGCACGGCTGGTGCCAGATCAGGTGACACCTCTTTCGCGAAAGATCAAGAGGTATATTCAGAGCTTGCCGACGGACATCCGCAGGCCACGATCGCTGCCGCCCGACCGAGCACGTTTAGGTCAGCAGTTGACCTGGCGGGAAGGTTGTACGACGAGCGGGCAATGGCGATGACAGATGAAGGGATGAGAGAGCCTATGCTAAGAAGGGGATGAGAGAGCCTATGCTAAGAAGGGGAAAGGAAGGCGAGACGATGAGGATGGATTTGTGTATGAAGGTATGACGTCGAGGATGATGATCGGAAGAGAATAGAAAGGAAGGGAGGAGCATGCAGAAAGTGTGGTAGAGACCCATGAAGGGGAATGCAAGTGGGGACTGAACGTCTGTTTCCAGTGTGGGAAGGAAGGCCACAGGGCGAGGGATTGCCGCACGGCTAAATGCTACGACTGTGGCGAGACTGGAGACCTGAGCAGGGATTGTAAGAAGCAGAAGGCAGGAGGCTCCGGTACGAGAAAAGGGAACAAAGGGTGAAGGTTAGAGCTTCGCCATGACCGGGAAGAGGCTAGAGCGGACTCGACTCGACGTCAGGTACGTTTCTGGTAATTTAAAATTTGTGCATCTATGATTTGAATGCGATGATAGTAGTAGTCTCGTTCCTACTGCTTTATGTAGAATGTGGCATGTTAGGAAAAGGGACATCGATGAGTCCTTCGATGTAGAGATTGCTGTTAATGAATCCGCTAGGTTACTTAGATGCCTAGAGGATTGCGAGATAGAATTGAGGAAACGTTTGTTCTTGCTAGACCGTTCAGGGCAGACTTGAGTGGATAGGCGTACATCATAAGGTGAAGGAGTTAGCAATCCATGAGGTGTAGACGAATCACTTATTTGGCCGATGTATGTGTGTGGATATACCAACATCTCAGCCGACAGATGTATCGAATCGCGAGTAAGGATTATGGTGGCCAGGAACAAAGGGGACATGATAGAGTAAGTGAGTAGATGCCTTACTTGTCTACAAGCGAAGGCCGAGCACCAGACGACGTTTGGGAATATTGAGGTGACTGAGGCAATGACTGAGAAGCCCGAAAGGAATCACAGCCCTGAGGGAAGTACCAGAAGTCGTATGTTGATAAACGACGTAGAGCGATTGAACTCCAGGTGAGAGACTGGAAAAAGAGATGAGACAGAGTTGCCAACAATGGTTCAAGGAACAACAGGTTTCGGGGACGAAACCCATTTAAGGGGGGTGGACTTGTAACACCCGGAAATTTCCTTTGTAGCCGATGAGAGAAGAAAAACAAATAAGGTCCAAATCGAGGGACCAAACCCGCCAACGAGAGGAACTTCGATGCACGGGAGTATAAAGGAGGAAAACCCCCTATTCTCCCCATATTTCAGCCAAGAGAGGAGAAGAGAGGAGAAGGAGAAAAGATGAGAAAAATTGGTTCGGGTGGATTCGAGCGTGGCATTCAACGAGGAGCGAGTCAAATCGAAGCTCTACTCGACGGGATCGTTAAGGTGAGTTCTAGGACCCCTCTTTTACACGTTTTCAACTGATTTTGGGGCTGGAACACGTCCAAAAACCTATTTTCGAGTTTTTGGGTGAAGACCCGTTTTGATGCATGTATGTATGTGTATGATGTGTTTGAGGCTCGATTTCTTGCTTGGTTATGCTTGTATGTGGTCATGGTATGTTTCCCTAACCTTTAGAAGGGTTGATTTGAGCTTAAAAGAGGTTTGGAAGTGGTTGGAGGTCGAAAACTCGCGGCTGCAGTCGAGCAAACTGCATTCTGCACCAGCTAGGGCTAGGCGACCGACTGGAGGGCGATTGAAGGCCATTCGGCCGATTGGAGGGCGACTGAGGTCCATGCGCACGCTTGCCATGCGACTGAGGTCCATACGCATGATGGTCATGCGATTGAAGTTCATGTGCTTGGGAGTCATGCGATTGAGAGATGGTGCGACAAAAGGTTCATTCGCACGAAGGTTATGCGACTGAAGTCCATGCGCCTGGAGGTCATGCGACTGAGGTTCATTCGCATGAAGAGTATGCGACTGAAGCCCATACGCCTGAAGTCATGCGATTGAAGGCCATACGCATGAGAGTTATGCGACTGGGAGTCCATTCGCATAGAGGTCCATTCGCCCATAGTCCATTCGCATAGGGTCCATTCGCATTGATGCCCATTCGCCTAAGTGTTCAGAGATGATAGCCGAGATGAGATTCCCCGACGATGTGATAGGCATGGACGGTGTAAGGTGACGCAGGATGATGAGATTATGATGATGATGTTGATGGAGATGATAATGATATGTATGATGTTATGTGTTATGTTAGGCACGATGGTGCGTGTGATGCATGGTATGTATGATGCGCGTGATGTGATGTATGATTGATGCGTATGTATGATGATGCCGTATGTTTATGTTTATGTTTATGTTCCTTGCTTGGTATGTTTATCTTTCTATGGCTTTGCGTTGAACGTTAATGAATGTAATGGAAGTATTATGTAACGTAAAGTGAAAGATAAGGAAAAGAGGAACGTAATGAATGAACGAATGAATGCATGCATTATGAACGAATGAATGAATGACTTAATGAATGAACGAATGAAAGGCTTGCAAGCATATGTATGAGGTGAGCGACTCTGTGTCGCAAAAGACTCTGAAGATGTTCTTGTTGCGTACTCCGGTACTGTGCCAGTCTACGGACATGAGTCGGGGGTTTGTGAGCAGGCCCCGGTACAGTATCAGTCTTCGGACATGAGTCAGGAGTATTGCATATGATGAAAGTAACGGATGATGAGATCCGTGTTGCGTATCCCGGTACTGTGTCAGTCTTCGGACATGAGTCGGGGGTTTGTTTATCAGGCCCCGGCACAGTATCAGTCTTCGGACATGAGTCGGGGATAGTGCATGAGACGAGATGATGAGGTGAGCGACTTTGTGTTGCAACAGACTCGGATGGAGTTCAATCCCTGTGATTGACTCATATGGGATCTTTGTCGCGTATCCCGGTGTTGTGTCAGTCTTCGGACATGAGTCGGGGGCTTGTGAGCGGGGTCCCGTCACAACATCAGCTTTCGAGCATGAGTCGGGGATATTGCATGAGACAAGATTCGAGTAATGAAGAGTAATGAGCAATTAATGAATGAAAGAATGAATGTATGAAATGAACGTCAACGAATGATACTAATAATGTACGAAATGGGATCCTTGTCATTCGACCTCAGTAATCGTGGCTTTGTGCCATGAAGAGGGCAAAGCCTGACAGGATCTAGAATGAAGTGAAAGATAATGATGTATGATGAATAACGAATGTAACGAACGTAATGAGGAAGATAATAAGGATATTATCTGTATGTACGTATGATGTGTGAATGCATGTATGTAACGAATGTTTTTGTAAAGAAAGTAAAGAACGGTTTTATGAAATAAAAGTAAGTTTTATTATAAAACTAGAACTCACTCAGCAACGCTGACTTTGATGTGTTTCCAGTTGGCAGGTATGTTGCTGAGGATGGCACGGGGCGGCTACTCAGCGTATTTTGGATGGCATCTTTATGTTTAATGCTTTTGTAATAAATGTAACCTGATATTGTTAAAGGAACGATTGTACTGATTTGCAAAAATATTTTGATGAGATGAAATTATGTTTTTAATGTTTCCGCTGCAACTATTTATGAAAGGAAAATATAAATATATGTTTTGAGTGCGATGAATGACCAACTGTAAGCGTCCCGGGAACGGGGCCTTACATACATACAATATAATACATATATGTATATATACATATATGTATATATATATGTATATGTACATCGGGTTAGGTTCTTTGCATACTTTATTTTACATGAACTTAAAGAACTAATATGGACCCATTATTTTCTAATCATAAAATCTGAAAGTTAAATGAAATGCGTATTATTGTGATCAATTAATTTTTTTTTCTCTCTAATTAATTACTTAATTCTTTCTCTTATTTTCTTTATTTTCTCTAACTTTTATTAATTTACATACATGCTAAGGTTCTAACTTATCTCAAACTTGATCGTTCATTTCTTCGGTTTCTGTCTATTTACATATATCTGATGTTTTACGTAGGTGTAAATAAACTATTTACATAGAAACAAATATTTAAACTTGTCATATTTTCATATTTTCATATAAATGTCTATTTACAAATATGTAAATATTTGTAAGAATAATTTATTTTTCGAAGTTCATAAACGTAAATCTTCAAACGATTATCTATTAGCCTATATATAAATCTTCAAGTTCATCATTAATTTTACAAACTTTGGATCTATTTACATATATGTAAATCTTTATATTGATTCTTTATCCTCAAATTTGTTGTATATTTACATATATGTAAATCTATAAACTGATTGTCTAGTTACATGTACATAACTATACTACATATGTGTAAAAAAACTATTTACATTTACTTAAAACTTCAATACAAACTTAAACCAAATCACATTTTCAAACATGTTTAGATTAATCCAATATAAATTTAATCAAACATATACAATGTAATATCTTTTACATAAAAGGGTTAAAAAGTTGACACACGTGAATAAAAACAAACTATTAATCTTACAATTCAACATCACTACTAGTTTTAACAACTTAAAACATTTAATAGATAATTTAACTTTTAAACAAAACTATAGAAAAGTATTCATGTGCTTCAACTATTCTTCTTCGATTGCGGGTGACCTTTAATTCGACTTTGCATCTATACAATAGAGAACGTTTTTTTTTAAATATTGTTACACCCATATATGATATGATTTTCCATCATAAAAAGAAATCAAGACCCAATATTTTTTTCAACAAAAACAAGGTTATTGTAATTTAAATGAATTTTTAAAAACTCTTTAAATTAGGAGAATCAGTTGAGATTAAGTCAAAATTTGATACCCCTTTTTATAAGAATCCACTCAAGAAAAATTACATTTCAAAATAAACCTTTTTTTGAGAAAAATATTGTTACACCAATATATGATATGATATTCCATCATAAAAAGAAATCTAGAGCCAATATTTTGTTCATGCTATATCGACTATAATGCTTCGCATGGTACGTAAATGGCCAATTAAATCGGATCCTTTTTATTTAAAAAGTTCATTTCAAAGTAGGGCCGATATTAAAACAAATCCTTTTTATTTTAAAAATTATTTCATGTTTGATGATCATCCATGTTTACAACAGATGGTAAAGAGAAAATTAAGAAGAAAGCAATTGTGTATAATACATACCATGAATTATATATTCTCCATTTTCTTATGTTGCTTCACTTTGATTTTCTTCATGCTTGATTTGTGCCGATGATTTGATCAGGTTTGGATGAATAAAAAAACTAGACCTTTAAAAAAAATCGTGGATTGGGAGACAAGGGAAGAGTTTGAAAAGATAGTAGATTTACGTTTAGAGAAATAATGAAAGGAAAACCTAATTTAGAGAGAGAGAGTAAGTTATTTTAGGAATTTTAATTAAGGAATTAAGTTAAATTTCCTATAATACCCTCATTTTCTTTATTAATTCGATTTATTTTTAAATTTAATTACAAAAGTAACAATAAAAATATTCAACCATTGATTAAATGATCTAAATGACTCAAATAAGTTATTACAGTTCTGAAATTATTTGTGAGTTCTGAAATGATCATAACTATATATACATATATGTATATATACTAGTAAGGAACCCGCGCGATGCGGCGGCGGTATCGACGATATTTTACAATGCGATATTCGTTTTATGAATACTTGCGTGGCTTCTATTGTATAGTCTATTTATGTCATGAGCATCACAAAACTCAATTAAATAATAGCACACGAATAAGAAAATATTTTTCATAAACATAGTAATTTAAAATAAAATATCTAAGCACATGAATAAAAAAATCTAGTCATAAACATAGTACGTTAAAAACAAATAATCTGCATGTTAACTACTTGGATTTGATGAGATCATTTTTTGTCATAAGCCTTACAAATCTCAATGACCTCATCACCATGCTTCGACCACCACTCTTCGTCGGTGTCCAAACTGGAAGATTCTTGTGTCACTTCTGTTTTTACTGCCACTAATTTCTGATTAGGACTTTCTTGCATTTTCTCCTCTTTGACTGAAGCTGGCACTAAAAAAACAATGGTAGTAGTGTTTTATTAAACCAGAAAGGTACATAGATTAAACTATAATTATATATATATTAAATTGATACCAGACATGTCTTGAAGTTCCTTCTTTTGTTCATCCATAATAGATTTCTACTTTATGTAAGAGAAAATGAACAAGTCAGTATGTTATAAAAGTATATATTTAATAAGCGAAATCATATCTTAACTTATATTTTTAATTTTTGTTAGCAATTAATATAGATTATATGTAATTAACATCCATTCAGAATATAAAAACTTAAGGCACACAAATCTATTAACTTACTTTCATTTATATACACATGTAACTCATTCATCACGTAACACTTCCTGAAAGACAATATTTGAGGTGTATACTCCGCCTTGTCTAAAAATTTTGAATGATGCACTAACACCTTTGTATTTTCGCGTGATATCCCTCTTGACATTGCCACATAAAGTTGTCCATGTGAAAACACAGATTCCGTAGATAAACGCCAACGTGCGGAATTGTTTGACCTTGAGCTTTATTAATTGTCATTGAAAAGCTAAGTCGAAAGGGAAATTGTTTTCTTTTTAGTTTAAACGGGAACATGTCGTCTTCAGAAAGAGATAGAGGGATTCTTGGCAAAAATACCCTTTTCCCAATATGTTGGCCCATAGCTATTTCTGCATCAATAACATTGTGTTGGAATCCTTTACATATCAATCTTGTGCCATTACATAGACCATGTGATGGATCGATATTCCACAACAATATTATGGGACATCCAATTTTTAGGCGAAGCTTATGAGGCGGCAAACCACTCACAGTTAGTGAGTTTAAGAACTCGATTGGATAGAAGTTGTTATGATCGTCTACTGCTTCATCAAAACTATAGTAAATTTTTTTCTCCCCTTGAAAATGTCCGATCATTTGATCATTAATCTCATCAACACTCTCATTTCAAGTTGATAATATTGCTCGGGAGAATTATATAATCCGAAGAATACAAATTATTTGAAATAGATGGAAAGATGGCATTAATCAATTCTTTTATAGAGTTTTCTCGAATGGTGCATGGAATTGTCATGTCATCAGGTATGCGAATAAATGTTCCTTCAATTGATTCTTCTGTTCCATCACCGACTCTTAAAAGAAAATCAAAAAATCACGGGTCATTAAGCGCTTCATATTTATGGTCAACCGCATCTTTTTAGTCAAAGACCAAAGAGGCGACATTCGTAGGCTAGAGTCTACAATCTGTGCTCGAGTGCCATATTTAATAACCGACAACACCTGTCTGAAATCACCTCCCATAACCATTATCTTTCCACCAAATGGGAGACTAACGCCTATGATGTCTTGCAATGTCCGATCAACAGCCTCGATCGCCTGTCGTTTTGCCATTGATGCTTCATCCCAAATGATTAATTAGATGACCTAAGTAGTTCAGCAGCCCCACTTTGTTTTTTGATGTTGCATATTGAATTATTATTAAGATTTATGAGAATATTGAATCTCGAGTGAGCCGTTCTCCCACCTGGCATATTATTGGCTGCAGCACCTGATGAAGCTGTTGCGAGAGCAATAAGACCATGTGAACGAACTTCAGCAAGCAAAGCTTTGTACGAAAAAGTTTTTCCCGTTCCACCTGGACCATCTATAAAGAACACACCTGGTAAATCATTATCCACGTGCGTCATTATCTCATCAAACACGACTTTTTGGTCCGAATTAAGTGAATGTTTGGCACATAAGTGTTCGGCTTCAACAACTATCGCATACTCCTCTTGCACCTCACGATGACGTACATATTGTAAGTGAGCATCTTCTGTTATGTCCGGAAGATCGAAATCATGGAGATTTTTACCCCTAGATTGTAGAAAACACCCTAATTTCAGTAAGAACTATATATTGCACTCGTTCACGACTATGACAATGTAACCTATGGCCTTCAGATAATGAGTCAAAGTGGTCATTCCATAACTTTCGGACATCTCCAGGTTCACAAAAAATTATTATAGTCGCGAATAACCTTCTAAGAGCATTGGGAACACTGAAATAGAGACGCTTCTGCGAGAGATTGCGATAAACTTTCATCGTTCTCAATTAAGCCTATCTCAAGAGATGCTTTTCGAAACGTCATGTGCTTTACGCCATTAACTGTGCAAAGATCTTCAAAAGATGTAGGCTCTTTAACATTTGATAATAGTAGGCGTAAATAGTACCTTTCTCCTTCAACTGGATTAGCATAAACAATACGACCTCTTTGTGGTTTTTGCAAACGACGATTCCAACGACGCGAGCCTACATTCCATGTGAAATGTTTTGGAAAATCTTTATACAAATAATGTCTTGCTGTTTCATCTACTCTATTTGTATCAAAAATGCAGTCAACATGGTTCTTTTATCTCTTTCTCTGTCAACAATTTCAGACATTATATCATTATCTCTAAATCTAACCATTTGATGATTAGAAGATGTAGTTGTAAGGCCAACACAGCAGGATGAATTTGAGAAAGGGAGAAAGAAAAAATGCGCCACATAGCCTCTGGGGGTGATAAATAGCGTGCTTCTTGAAATCTCTTTATCTCATTAATGACAGCCTCTTGCTCATATTGATTGATTTGAATAACTTGTTTATCATGTCCTTTGTAAACATATTGAATAAATATTTCACAGATTTTATACTTGAGCAAACCTCTACATTCATGTGACAGTTGAACATCATTAAAAGCCTTGGGTTATATGGGACAACCCATCTATTATCAAGAGTTTTTCCTCGTACATCCACTTTTATTCCATTATTTCTCCTTCGATATAATGGATATGCATCGTCTCCTTGTGTTGTCTGTTCATTAAACTGCCTGGGATAGCGAAAACGACAAATTGGAGGATCACCCTGCATGCAAGGATTGTTTGTTCGTAAATGTCCGCAAGGACCATGAATCATGTGCTTGACAACAAGCTCGTGCAATTTGGGATATCTTGATATGTCGGGAATTTCAGCACACACAATCTTATCATAATGGTCGGGATTATTGATTTTGTGTTGCGGGTACATGATAAGAAGAAAATGTGCATGTGGAAACCACGCTTTTGAAACTCGATGACATAAACGTATGCTTTGACTTCTCCTAGAATATGTTTCTTGAAGAGTTGTTCCTTAAGATCCTCTAATTTAGCACGAAACACTTTTGAAACAAGCTCTGGACGATCTTGTGCAGTTTGACCAACTTTCAAATTATCACATATCTCAGGCCACCGAGGATTACACGTCACTGTAAGGAACAAATCAGACTTTCCGTCATCTTGAACTAAAGTCATCGCATCTAGAAACAACCGACGCATGTCGCGAGGCCCTCCGATGAAAGATGCAAGCAAGACAATCCGTTGTCCCACTCTGTTTGGATTAACCTCACCAGCATTAACGCAATCCACAATACCTTGATACAGATCTGCTCTTATCTTAGCCTGGTTTCGTTCACAAATTGTAAACGTTGCGTCTCAATCTTTATGTAAACATCCACAGCAAACTGTTGTAGCAATCTACCACCGAACAGAAGCACGTTCTCAACGGATCGAATTTGGAATTTGTAACAATAGTACTCTCGCATAGCCACGGTTGTTCTACTACCACGTCATGTGTTTGCCTCTGAATAATTATGATGTTTAAAAACAAATCATTAATTAAAATAATACACGTTAGGGTATTATTTTATCATCACTTAGAAAGATACATAAATTGTTGGTACCTTCCATTTCTTCGTCGATGTTGTCATTATTGTTGTGAACTTCATTGAGTAGTACTCCTGACGTGGTATGTTAGGATGCCAACCCGACTCACCATTAGAAAAAACAGAGGATACGATAATGGATCGTAACAACCAAAGTAAGGCTGGATAGTTTGATTATATTCTGACCTACCGTACACAACAACTATTCTTTTGTACGAAGTGATATTGTCGTTACCTTCAACCCAAATATCAGCAACCTATAAATGTTGCATTATAAATAAGTAAATCACTATGTAGTGTACGATAGAAGATCCGCAAGTTGAAATAAAAATAATATTATTTAAACCTCGGATGTCGTTGGTCGGTTGAACACCCTTTGGTCAAGATCCACGGAAGCATTTAAAGTGACTCTATAGTTGTCTAGAGGTCCTAGTTCCACAAGACTTCAAAATGTGTTCACATGTGGGTTTGTAGAAAGAGCACGTGTCACCATCTCAGTGATGCTTCGATCAAGATTGGGCCATTGGGTCTATGATCTAACTCGGTATCAGGATCATAAAAAACAACTGTAAATACCTAGGTTTTCCATCCCTCGAAACTAATTGGTCGATTTTGTGATATATTCCTTTATGTGCACGAAACGTATAGACACCGTCTCTCATATTGTTCATTGTATCATCCAACGTCACACCCATTGAGGCGAAAGAAAAATTGGTGTTATAAGCACGTATGTTTTGCCTAAACATTTTTCCAACTTCATCTTGCGACGTGAAAAGTTGGTACAATTCATCTGGAATTTCTGAATTTGCTAATATTGTTTTTCCACTCATACAACAAAAGGTTGCAAATTCAAATGTGAATCGTTTTGCTCCACAATGAGGACATGGACTACGTTCCTTTAAGACACGATGATCTCTAGGTATACCATCATAAACAAAATCATACGGATCCTCTTCTACGCCCGAAATGTTTTGAATGGATGGTTGAATTGGAACACCTAAGGAATTTTTTGTTATAAGTAACATGAGTTGTAAAAGATGTCAAGTTTAATGAAAAAACTTTGTTAAATAAATAGAAATCTTGTGATGTTTCAGGTAAGACTTCATTGGAGACACGATGGTCTCTAGGTCTACCATTGTAAACAAAATTATATGGGTCCTCTTCTATAATCTCATATCGGATGGATGGTTGATCAATAACGTCAGAAAATTGAGGTAAAAGTGTCCGCGGTTGAATTCGAATACCTAAGGAATTCCAAGTATTAAGTGACGAAAGATGAAAAGATGTCAACTTTAATACTGAAAGCATTGTTCAATAAAATATAAACCTCGTGATATTTCAGGCATGACTTCATCATTTATAGAGAGGAGTGTTGTTGTCGGAGTACTATCATCCGTTGGAGCACATCTAATTTGAATACCATTTGAATTACGTTTTCCATCGGCTTTGCGTGTATCATAGCATGCTTCGTCTCGAGCCTTCGTTTTTTCAGTCGAACTACATGACACATTCTGTTTTCGCATTTGTGTTATTTGACTACTATTAGTTTTCAGGATTCTTAATGGCATCCTTTCCATTATTGGATCACTTTGGGGGACATGGCTTGCACCAATCTTTGATAGCTTTTTATTTCTTTGCAAGAAGCATAATATCGTCTATTATACTCTTTTCTTTTTTCAGCTGACGTAGATGCACTTGAGGTAGAAACATCATTACAATCTTTTGATTGCCCATTCTCTTTATGTGAAGCATAATATCGCGCCTTGTACTCTTTTTGTTTTTCAACTGACGTAGATGCACGCGAGGTAGAAACATCAATATGATCTTTTGGTTGCCCATTAGTCATTGTAAATTGATAAATACCTTGTAAATTAAAAAATAGACTTATCATAGACAATCAATTTATGAAAACATCATTACAATAACAGTACTACATGTGTTCTGAGCATCATAACTGAAAAAACATTAAGTGAAAGTCAAACTAAAGAGCTGGTGAAACGAAGGTCTCCACAAAAACCTACACCCGTGGAACCACGAATGAAGTAACAGGATAAAAACATTCCAAGGGCTCTACATCCATTTTAATTTCATAAAGCTTTCCCAAATTGGTCATCACAAACCAATTACCATTTGTCATAAAATGTGTTATGTCACACCATAATGACAGCGGGATAGGATGGATCGGAGAACATGACAAGACCTTAATCCAGTGCTCCCCTTGTAGCAACCATAACTCAACTGACATCTCGCGTATGCCAGTACTAACAAACATGTGAAGTTCATTTTTTACATTCACTAAATCTCCAAAATAAATTCTTGCAGAAGGAACCGGTGGAAAGCTTATCTCCTTAAGCTGCTCAATTAACATCAAAACAAATCACCATATTTTTACCTCCAACCAAGCACTCGCAAACAGTGAAATATAAAGTATTAGCACATAACGTAGCAGTTGACCAAGAGAAGGCGGGGATAACGTACTTCGGTCTTGTTACGAAAGGTATATTTCTCCAAGAGGCTGATTTCCTAGAATAAATAGATGCACAAAGTACACCACACCTACGCTTTACATGCAAGACCTTGTAATCAGCGTAAGCATCAATGTACAAACCAATAGCGTCAGCATTATGTTGAAAGAAGCCATGACAACGACAATGAGGTGTTGACAAATACTTGTAAGCACTGGTGACTGGATTCCAAAGAAGCAACTTAGATGTATGATTCAAGCGAACACACAACAATCCATCCAAATGTGAACGAATCGAGAATCAGAAATGGAAATGGAAATGACGATGGTGCTTGGCCCATAATCACCGGTTTGAAAGTCAATTGGACGAACAGAGCACATTTGGTCACCGATTAAGAGGATTCTCTGATTGGATGAATTTAATGAGCGGGAGCAATGTACCCTTGCAAAGTCTTCTGTTGATAGGAATGCATACCATTCCTTACAAACAGACTTAAAACGACATACAACCTTTGTTGGCAGCCTCTTCGTTAATATCTCAAATATGATTATTTCAACCACTAGGGCAACCATGATGACACCTTCGTTCACAAATATTGACTAATTATCTGTATAATATAATTCTCCTATGAATTAGTATTTAGGTGAAGAAAAGTGTGGTTACACGATACACTAATATGAATGAATATTATGCAAAGTAAAACATAGTTCTCTAATTAATGCTTATAATAATATTGTCTACACACATTGTGAGAATGATATTTTGTGTTGTGATTAGTTCACACTTTATATCTTCTTTTTATTAGGGTTGTTGGTTTCAAGCACGCTTGTTGTAATAATCAGTGTTTAAGTATAATGTATGTGTTTATGATTTGATTACATTTGTCTTTCTTATGTGTAAGGCCCCGTTCCCGGTACGCTTACAGCTGGATCCTCATCGCTCATAAAACATAATATTACATTTCACTTTCATAAAACGTTGCAGCGGAAACATTAAAAACAATATCTTCATTTCATCAAAATACTTTTGAAAAACATTACAACCGTACATTTCACAATTTCTTTTACAAAAGCAATATAATATTGGATACCTTTCATAATAAGCTGAGTAGCCGCTCCGTGCCATCCTCAAAAACATACCTGCCAACTGGAAACACATCAAAGTCAGCGTTGCTGAGTGAGTTCTAGTTTTATAAAATAAAGCATACTTTTCTTTCGTTAAAACCATTCTTTACTTTCTTTTAAAATCATACTATACTTTTGTATACGATCACACATCATACGTACAAACAGATAATATCATTATTATCTTCTTCATATATGTTTGTTAACTCTCGTTCATTCACGTACGTCATTATCTTTCACTTTTCCCGAGATCCGGTCAGACTTTACCCTCTTCGTGGCACTCAGCCACGATTACTAAGGTCGAATGACAAGGATCCGTATCGCACATTATTATGATAATTCATTAATGTTCATTACATACATAGCGCACAACGTTCGCACATTTCATACTATTATTACATATCATTTTCTCATCTAGATCCTGTCAAGCTTTACCCTCCTCATGGCAGTCAGCCATGATTACTGAGTCGAATGACAAGGATCCCGGTTCGTTTCGTTATCGCACTTTTGCTCGAATCGCACCTTCGCGTCATCGTACCCGAAGTACATATCGCACGGATCGCACACAAAGGAAGCCAGAATTGCACGCTATCTAACGGGTTAGCCAAGATCGCACGCTATATAAACCACATGAGGCGCCAAAATCGCACGCTACCCTTATGCCGTCCATGTACATATCGCACCAATCGCACCATCGGAGTGGTCACGAAGACCGACTCCCCCTGTGTGTGGAGGACTCTAGGGATTTAGCCAGAATCGTATGCCATCTCATGGGTTAGCCAAGATCGCACGCTATATAAACCACATGAGGCAGCAAAATCGCACGCTACATAGCACACGGTAAATACCACATCGCACGTATTGGAGCAGTTACTAAACTGAACTGAACTCCCACTGTGTCTATGTCCCCTTATGAGTAAGCCAAGATCGCACGCTATGATACACACACAGTTGAGCTAACAACCTCAATGAGTCGTGAACCTCCTTTCTTTCTTTTCGCAAGCTATCCTTACTCTCATTCATTCGTTTATGCTCGCTTTCATTCGTTACGTTCCTCTTTTCATTATCTTCCACTTTACGTTATATAATACTTTCATTACATTCATTAACGTTCAACGCAAAGCCAAAGAAAGACATACATACATAATAAGGAACATACACATAATCACAAACTTACATCATCACCATACATGCATCATCATACATACATAACACACACCAGACATACAATACATCACACGCACCACGGGCATACATCACACATAACATCATACACATCATCGTCGTGAACTCATCATCATACATCATCTTGCATCATCTATGCCCATCTCATCATCTACACCCCGAGGGTCCGAGTCTAAGTCCGCACTTTCCGAAAGTCGGACAATACTATGGTCATTCGGGCGTATGGACACCCTTCAGTCGCCTTGCCTCCATGCGACTGGCCTTTCATCCAGGCCACTGGCCCTCTGTTCGGGCGACTGGACCTCCATTCGGGTGACTGGCCTTCAGTCTCCCTCCATTCGGGTGACTGCCTCTAGTCTCCCTCCATTCGGGTGACTGGCCTCCAGTCTCCCTCCATTCGGGTGACTGGCCTCCAGTCTCCCTCCTTTCGGGTGACTGGCCTCCAGTCTCCCTCCATTCGGGTGACTGGCCTCCAGTCTCCCTCCATTCGGGTGACTGGCCTCCAGTCTCCCTCCATTCGGGTGACTGGCCTCCAGTCTCCCTCCATTCGGGTGACTGGCCTCCAGTCTCCCTCCATTCGGGTGACTGGCCTCCAGTCTCCCTCCATTCGGGTGACTGGCCTCCAGTCTCTCTCCGTTCGGGTGAATGGCCTCAAGTCTCCTTCCATTCGGTGACTGGCCTCCAGTCTCCCTCCATTCGGCCGAATGGCCTTAGCTGATGCAGAATGCAGTTCAACCCGACTGCAGCGCGAGGGTTTTTCGGCTTCCAAACTTATCTAAACCCATTTTGAGCCCAAATCGACCATCCTAAGCCTTAGGGAAACATACCACGACCTCATTCAAGCATAACCACGCACGAAATCAAGCTCCAAACGCATCATACACATACACAAATGCATAAAAACGGGTTTACACCCAAAAACTCGAAAAAGGGTTTTCAGACGTGTTCCAGCCCCAAAATCATTCAAAATCATGTAAAAGAGGGGTCCTAGAACTCACCTTAACGATCCCGTCGAGTAGAGCTTCGATTTGACACGCTACACCCTCGATTTTGGCCGCTCGAACCAACCCGAACCAACACTTTCTTCTCTTTTTCTCCTTCTCTTCTCCTCTCCTCTCTTCTTGGTTGAAAAAATGGTAAGAATGGGGTGTTTCCCCCTTTTTATTCTCCCATTCATCGAAGTTTCTCTCATTGGCGAGTTTGGTCCCTCGACTTTGGACTTTATTTCTTTTTCTTCTTTCGTCGGCTTCAATGAAAATTTCCGGGTGTTACAAGTCCACCCCCCTTAAATAGGTTTCGTCCCCGAAACCTGTCGTTCCTTGAACCATTGCGGACAATATTGTCTCATCTCTTTTCCAGTCTCTCACCTGGAATTCAATCGCTCTACGTCGTTTATCAACATACGACTTCTGGTCTATTTTTGTTTACTTCCATCAGGGCTTTGATCCTTTCGAGCTTTTCAGTCGTAGCCTCAGTCACTTCAACATTTCCCGTTCGTCATTTGGTGCTCGGCCTTCACTTGTAGACAAGTAAGGCATTTACTCACTCACTTCATCATATCACGCTTCATACCTTACATCAGCCAAGTAGGCAATACGTTCACATCTCACGCGCTTTCCCCCGCCACTTCAATCGAAATCACCTTCGGAATCGTCGTGACTTGATCGCCTTAAACCGTCGTCGTGATCCCGCCGGGCGCTGTCAACGGTATCATCATTTTGCGACATACCATGTTCGCTCCGTAGTCAGCCAAACAATCCACTCCTAGAACTATATCGAAGGGTGTATCTATATTCTTACTTACCGCTAATAGGAAACTTAGCACAGAAAGCAACAGGAATGGAACTTTTACCAATGCCAAATCGAATAACATAAAGGCTAAGAGTTGATTACTAGAAACGTACCTGACACGACATCGGGGTCCGTCCTAGCTTCTTCAAATCTTCTTCACTCCCGAACCTTTCGCCCTTGGCTTCTTACAGTCCCTGCTCATGTGGCCAATTTCTCCATAATTGTAACATCTCACAGTTCCACATTCTCTAGCCACATGACCAGGCTTCGCACACTTGAAGCAAGTGTTTGGTCCCCTTTTGCATTCTCCCGAATGCTCCATCCCGCATTTACCACATTTGTTCGTCCCCGCACCAGGTGTGACCATACGGCGGTCATCCTTCCGGGCGTGCTTATTATTCATCGAGTCACCACCCCGTCCAGTTCTCTTTCCCTTCCAGTTCCGGTCTCCATCACCTTTCTCTCCGTCTTCAGCCATCACCACCACCATAGTTCTTTCATCATACACCTCCCCGCCAAATCAACAGTCGACCTAAACGTGCTCGGTCGGGCAGCGATCATGTGCCTGCGGATGTCCGCTGGCTAGCCATGAATATACCTCTTGATCTTTCGTGAGAGAGGTGTCACCTGATCCGGCACCAGACGTGCCATCTCGTTGAATTTGGTGGTGTACTGCTGATGCGTCATTGTTCCCGCCTCTAACTGCAGGAACTCTCTTTCAACCTTATCCATTTCACGGTGAGGACAAAACTCCTCAATCACCAGTCTTTTCAACTCTGACCATCTCATCCTTCCAATAGCCCTGCTTCCCTCAACTTGGACTATGTTGTCCCACCAGCACAAAGCTGAGTCCACGAAAGAATGGGTAGCAAATTTTACTTTCTGATCTTCTCGGCACTCGCTGATATTTAGAACAGCTTCCATTTCCCTCACCCATCGGTGAGCAGCAGCAGCAGTGCCATTACCATCAAAAGTTGGGGGCTTGCATCGTTGAAACGCCCCATAGTTACAGCCTCGTGCCGCCTCCGGCGTAGGCTCTTTCTCTTCTTCTTCCTCTTCGTCATCGAAGAAAACCGTTTCAGTTTCAGGCCGTCTCCTTTCGCCCGAAGGTCTACCCCTTTCCCGTCTCTCCCCATCTCTAACAGCCTTTATAGCTTCGGTCACCACAGACGGTAGGATCGTCTGCATGACCTGATGCACTTCCTCCACGACCGCCTCTCTCATCGAGGCCCTCTTATTAGCATTCTCATCACCGCCCTCCGAATGAGGGGTCTTGGGATCCTCATGAACCACTCTTTCAGCCCTAGACCTTCCTCTTGTGACCCGTGGTTCAGCACCACGTCCACCACCGCCTCCACCTCGCGAAGCCTTAGAAGATCTACCACCAGCCATCTTCTAACACACACTGAAAGATTCAAACACCAACACGGTCATTCAAGGAAACAGCTCAGTTTATGTCAAGTATAGCAAGTCCCTAATTACAGTGGCCAGTTGTGATTAGCCACTTACTTTACTCTTCATCCATACCCCAAGCATTACCTGTCCGGACTACATCACTATCTAAATCTATCAGCAACACATAAACCACATAACATGAGCACGTAATACCGGTTAACTTTACAAAAATACCTAATGGCACCCAGCTACTCTGAATGGCATCCCTTCCCTTTCCGTCCCATTCTCAGTTTAAGATTAGGTTTATTTTGAAAATATTTACCCAATTCACTTAAACTTTAGCTCTGATACCAACTTGTAAGGCCCCGTTCCCGGTACGCTTACAGCTGGATCCTCATCGCTCATAAAACATAATATTACATTTCACTTTCATAAAACGTTGCAGCGGAAACATTAAAAACAATATCTTCATTTCATCAAAATACTTTCGGAAAACATTACAACCGTACATTTCACAATTTCTTTTACAAAAGCAATATATATTGGATGCCTTCATAATAAGCTGAGTAGCTGCCCCGTGCCATCCTCAGCAACATACCTGCCAACTGGAAACACATCAAAGTCAGCGTTGCTGAGTGAGTTCTAGTTTTATAAAATAAAGCATACTTTTCTTTCGCTAAAACCATTCTTTACTTTCTTTTAAAATCATACTATACTTTTGTATACGATCACACATCATACGTACAAACAGATAATATCATTATTATCTTCTTCATTATGTTTGTTAACTCTCGTTCATTCAACGTACGTCATTATCTTTCACTTTTCCCGAGATCCGGTCAGACTTTACCCTCTTCGTGGCACTCAGCCACGATTACTAAGGTCGAATGACAAGGATCCGTATCGCACATTATTATGATAATTCATTAATGTTCATTACATACATAGCGCACGTTCGCACATTTCATACTTTTATTATCATTCATTTCTCATCTAGATCCTGTCAAGCTTTACCCTCCTCATGGCACTCAGCCATGATTACTGAGGTCGAATGACAAGGATCCCGTTCGTTCATTATCGCACTTTTGCTCGAATCGCACCTTCGCATCATCGTACCCGAATACATATCGCACGGATCGCACACATAAGGAAGCCAGAATCGCACGCTATCTCATGGGTTAGCCAAGATCGCACGCTATATAAACCACATGAGGCAGCCAAAATCGCACGCTACCCTTATGCCGTCCATCGCACATATCGCACCAATCGCACCATCGGAGTGGTCACGAAGACCGACTCCCCCTGTGTGTGTGAGGACTCTAGGGGTTTAGCCAGAATCGCACGCCATCTCATGGGTTAGCCAAGATCGCACGCTATATAAACCACATGAGGCAGCCAAAATCGCACGCTACATAGCACACGGTAAATACCACATCGCACGTATTGGAGCAGTTACTAAAACTGAACTCCCACTGTGTCTATGTCCCCTTATGAGTAAGCCAAGATCGCACGCTATGATACACACACAGTTGAGCTAACAACTCTCAAGGGCCGTGAACCTCCTTTCTTTCTTTCGCAAGCCATCCTTACTCTCATCATTCGTTTATGCTCGCTTTCATTCGTTACGTTCCTCTTTTCATTATCTTCCACTTTACGTTATATAATACTTTCATTTACATTCATTAACGTTCAACGCAAAGCCAAAGAAAGACATACATACATAATAAGGAACATATACATAATCACAAACATACATCATCACCATACATGCATCATCATACATACATAACACACACCAGACATACAATACATCACACGCACCGCGGGGCATACATCACACATAACATCATACACATCATCGTCGTCAACTCATCATCATACATCATCTTGCATCATCCATGCCCATCTCATCATCTACAACCCCGAGGGTCCGAGTCTAAGTCCGCACTTTCCGAAAGTCGGACTATACTATGGTCATTCGGCGTATGGACACCCTTCAGTCGCCTGGCCTCCATGCGACTGGCCTTTCATCCGGGCCGCTGGCCCTCCGTTCGGGCGACTGGACCTTCATTCGGGTGACTGGCCTTCAGTCTCCCTCCATTCGGGTGAGTGGCCTTTAGTCTCCCTCCATTCGGGTGACTGGCCTCTAGTCTCCCTCCATTCGGGTGACTGGCCCCAGTCTCCCTCCATCCGGGTGACTGGCCTCCAGTCTCCCTCCATCCGGGTGACTGGCCTCCAGTCTCCCTCCATCCGGGTGACTGGCCTCCAGTCTCCCTTCATTCGGGTGACTGGCCTCCAGTCTCCCTCCATTCAGGTGAATGGCCTCAAGTCTCCCTCCATTCGGGTGACTGGCCTCCAGTCTCCCTCCATTCGGGTGACTGGCCTCTAGTCTCCCTCCATGCGGGTGACTGGCCTCCAGTCTCCCTCCATTTGGGTGACTGGCCTCCAGTCTCCTTCCATTCGGGTGACTGGCCTCCAGTCTCCCTCCATTCGGGTGACTGGCCTCCAATCTCCCTCCATTCGGGTGAATGGCCTCCAGTCTGCCTCCATTCGGGTGACTAGCCTCCAGTCTCCTTCCATTCGGCCGAATGGCCTTAGCTGATGCAGAATGCAGTTCAACCCGACTGCAGCCGAGGGTTTTCGGCTTCCAAACTTATCTAAACCCATTTTGAGCCCAAATCGACCATCCTAAGCCTTAGGGAAACATACCACGACCTCATTCAAGCATAACCACGCACGAAATCAAGCTCCAAACGCATCATACACATACACAAATGCATAAAAACGGGTTTACACCCAAAAACTCGAAAAGGGTTTTCAGACGTGTTTCGGCCCCAAAATCATTCAAAATCATGTAAAAGAGGGGTCCTAGAACTCACCTTAACGATCCCGTCAAGTAGAGCTTCGATTTGACACGCTACACCTCGATTTTGGCCGCTCGAAACAACCCAAACCAACACTTCTTCTCTTTTTCTCCTTCTCTTTTGCTCTCCTCTCTTCTTGGTTGAAAAAATGGTAAGAATGGGGTGTTTCCCCCTTTTTATTCTCCCATTCATCGAAGTTTTTCTCATTGGCGAGTTTGGTCCCTCGACTTTGGACTTTATTTCTTTTTCTTTTTTCGTCGGCTTCAATGAAAATTTCCGGGTGTTACATTATGTTCTTTTACAAAATACAAAATTTATAATACGAATATGAGATTATGTTTTTTGTAGTTAATGCATGAGATAGGAATATAAGTTCTTTGTAACTTCGTTACATCAAATTAAAATTAGAACGCAAGAAAGGCCAAAACATTAAAAATAAACGTCTAACCATAGAAGTTAAGTAAAGAGTTCATTGTAACCATGTTAAAATGAACATGGACTCTAAGGACGACCAATCTTTTCAATATCACGTGCCTCGGGCATGTTTGGTTCATAGGCAATCGTTGTTAAATCTGTAGAAATCAAAATATTTTCTGAAAACAAAAGAGAATGTATAAGTTTAGGTAAGGTATAGAGGTTTTGAAATAGTATTCTTTTAAAAAATATATATTTATAAGGTAATACATACCCTTTGGTAAATGAACCAACTTCACTCGAGATACATACACTATAGAATTTTCTTGCGATTGCTAGATAAGTTCTAAACATATTTGTCTGCTTCGAGTCATATAAAAGCATATGTATTATGTGACCGCTGACACATGTATTTTTTAGAATCACAAACAAATTTATTATATTTTTATATACTGCCAAATTATAAAAAAATTTAAATATTTTATGCAATCATTGACTTACGTCGCATCTTGAAGAACCAAATCAAAATGGTATCGTCCTTTTTTTCGTTTACCCATGACAATCCGTCCAACAACATCTACAATGATCGTAAGTGTTCTTATTGAGGAAATTTAGGTATATACGATATATATCTAACAAAAATAGTTAAATCGAGAAACTTACAACGTACCAATTATTAACTTTTGGTGTCTTCTATCATGCTTAAGAATTTGAATAGAAGGAACCAATGGATACAGACAAAAACCTCTCGGAAATGGACTTTCAAACGTAATAAGTTTAGTGTATTCGCTGATGACAATCTTGACCTCACCACATAGCAAGATGTACTTTTCATATGTTGGATACTCTTGATATTTCAAATTCTTAATTTGAAAACGACTAAGTACAAATACATTGGCCACCAAATCCATATTATTATAAAAGTCCATTAAATGTTCCGGGACAAATGCGGCTATTTTTTGTCTCTAAAAAACAAAAAGAATGTTCATAATGTAAACTATAAAAGAGTCAACAACGGAATGAAAATATAACCAATAATTTGCTCTCAAAAGTGACTTCTGATATGAACTCAACCCAAACAAAGGGAATAGTATACCAACTTCCATAATTTGTGAGTGAAGAAAAAGAGTCAACAACGGAATGAACATCCATGCTTAAATTAAACCTCCACTTTCTTATTTAGTCTGTAAAAACATTGAATGATTTGATCTTAACACAAAGGAAAGGTATATGTTATTTTTTGCTGAAAGAGTTATGTAACTTTTTTACCCATTTGTAATTTCAAAACATATTTCACATTTATTATTTTTGTATATATTATTTTACTTTTTCGTGAACTTATAAATATAAACACTTATTGAAGTATTAATTTATTAATGAATATTTATGGGTCATGTGTTATGTTAATTAAGATTAAGAATTATGATAATCAAGTCTAACTATGATATTTAGAAATTAGACGATTAAAATTTTATACTTGGAACATGTATAGATTCGGTTGAACTTGAGCAATTACTTATCTTTATGTTTGTAAGTAAATTTTGACCAAGTAGTTTTAAGTAAACCTTATGATAAATAATAAAACTTATTGAAATATTAATTATTATTATTATTAATTAATTAATTTCTCGGAGATAGTGTGATGTTAACGGAGATTAAGAACTGTGATAATTAAGTCTAGTTATGACAATTAGAAATTAAATGGATAAAAATTATGTACTTAGGACATGTACATATTTAGTTGAGCTTGATCAATTAGTTATCTTTAAGTTTGTATATAGATTATAACCAAGTACACTAATCAGAAACTAATTCATAAATTGATTATTTTTTGTAAACTCAATTGACATTGATACTATATTTAGTAGATATTAAAGTGTAACTTTGAGTATTAGCTTTTAGATGGTTTAAATTATTATATATCGATTATATTTTGGGGGTATCTATCGATCAAAAATCATGATTTGTAAAGCTTACACCTAAAATGCCAACACTGAATGGATGTAGGCAATATGTTTAATCAACAAAAAAGGAGTCCTATACCTAGTTTTCTATAAATTCTTAAAAGAACACAATACAACATGCAAGTAGTAGTTCTCTTTCAATTAAAATTATTAACGAAGTACCAGCAATAAAATGTAATGTACTAATTATTTACCTGCACAAGCTCTTCCTAAATACAATAGCAATGACCTTGCACTGTCAAAACAAATAAGAAAATAGAATTATAAATCAATTCTCATCTAATAAACACAAATAACCGAAACACATATTGCTAGCTCTAATTAACGATACAATTAGAGTTGTTAAAACGAACTCAATAATTAAAAATCGATGAAACTCACACCACGTCGACTCCTTCATAAGTAAAATGCTATTATTTAACCCCCGATTTCAACCCACCTATTTCAAAAGTGTATTCAGGTCAAACCGCGTAACAAGTTGTATGGAACACTTGTTTTCTATTTTAAGTAGTGATTGTGTAACAAATTACTAATAGACTCATCAAAACTTAAACCATGTTGCAAATAGAAACCACACAATTAAATACATCATACCAATACCAGTTTTCTTTTTATTAAAGTTTGCCCACTTGACCCATTCAATAAAAATTACTCATTCGGCCTTTTAGAAAAGATTACCTATTTGACTCGTTTACCCATTTGGCACGTTTAATTTTTTAAAATATATTATATTTAAATTTTGGTTTGGCTTTAAATAATAGCATGATGGTTTGGCTAAAACAAAAGTTACTGATCGTGAATGAAAAGTATATTAGGCTCATGATAATATTACTAAAAATTTTGAACACTTTATTGAATCTTAAAAGAGTACATAGGTGTAAATAGAAGTATAAAACATAGAACATTGATGTTTTATTTTTAAATCAACTTTGTATCATTCATTTAAACAACTATCTTTCAACAACTTCCGTAGAACATTAGATGGTAATACAATCTACATTTGATTGTATTAGATGATGTGTCAATGGTTAAAGATTTTCATTAAACTATCTATAAAGCCAAATGCTACATATTTTGGGACAAATGTGTATGTGATTGTACCTGTTGATTGAACTGAGCAAGACTGGAATTTTTTTGAGTATAAGTAGCTTTCAGAACGAACGAATTCAACAATTTCACAGAGCCTGCAATGACCAGATCATAATATTGTCAGTAGTGTATAAGATAAAACATCCAACTGTGAGGATTATTGGAGTCAGCAGTGATGCAGGATGTTGGAGTCATCATATAATATGTTATTTGGGAAGCTCGTTTTAAGAAGCCTCTTTGAAGATTATTTTGATGCAGCAAATCAAACCAAGCACTCGATGGTATTCTTGGATTCGGGCAGTCAAATACATCAATGCTTTCACAGCTTTCTTTGGCTAAAAAGGTGAAAAAAATGTTTTCACATTGTTTGGATGGTAATAGAGGGGGTGGCATTTTTGCTATTGGAGAGGTGGTGCAGCCAAAAATAAAGACAACACCAATGGTAGATGACCAGTAAGTTGTCTTTCTTTGCCTTTGCATTGTGTTTTATTGATTGTGGGCGAGACATAATTGTTTACTAAACGTTTAATTTAACATAAGAACATAATTATGTAAAATTAAAAGGAAACCAACAGTTAACCCGACATTAAAGGCCATTCACCAAGTAGCTTCAGATTCATGTTCTATTTATCATTCAAAACATTAAACCAACAGTTAACCTAATAATTAATAACATATGCTGCCAAAGTTCCAGCTTATGTATAGACATCACTGATTCACTGCCATCAACAACTATAATTTATCTGCATGATTCTCACCACCTATGAAGGGGCACTTATACATACAATAAAATCTAATCTTAAGTCCATACGGGTTGTCTACTTCGTCATCATAAACTTTAAGCATGAGCACAAGTTTTATGACTTTTATCAAAGAGGACAAAATACATAATAACAGTTGGACATTCATGAATTGAAGTTCAATTACCTTTCCTCTCCTTCCAAATAAATGGTATGCAGCAGTTTCAAAGTGTCATCATTCACCTTCCTCTTTGATAACTTGTATGCAACTGAAAAGTTATACAGGGTTTAGACTTCTGATGGAAAACAGGAAATGCACATCAAGTAGGGATTGGCAAAGAAGGAAAAAGATAAACTCATCGGTCAGAAGGAAAATTTGCCAATATGTTGGCCAACATAAATATTAGTTCTCTCATCAGCTGCTGTTAATAATTCGAATCATTAACATAAATAACTATTATACTACTTGTTACGTCTCCTTAAAATTACACTATTTAACCAAATATATGCCTACCAAAAAAATTAGTAGATGGTTTAAAGTATATTTTCTACTCTCAGTTACAAATTAACACATCATTTGAGGTATGTAACCAGTTTATTATCACCATCACCTACATAATAAGATTTTAAATTTAACGAACACATGAAATACATAGCGTTACTCTGTTTATGTTAATTTATCAATCTCATGTAATATATGTACGTCATGAGCCTTAATGATCCCAAATAAATAACAAGAAACACACAAATAATAACAACAAACATGGTTTTATTACATTACTTATAGAATTTCCATTAAAAACGACAGCAATTATGATTTGAAACATTTTCGATTGATGTACATTTTAACAAAAGTTGCATTCATTCAATTAAAACATGAATATCATTATAGCAGATTAAGTTGGTTAGCAGAAAGTCAAGCTTCCTTTTTTTTACTTCCAATGTTCTAGAATGCTTTAAGTAGAGCTAGAAGCTCAATTGGCCACATTATGTGCAGGACTGTTTAAGGGCTTTAACACAATTACAACACAACAACACAATGAGGAGATTAACTAAACTTTAATCAAACAGTGAACTAGGTTAACCAAAGTGATACAAAGAACACAAGTAAAGCAAGAGACAGAACAAGAGAGTATGGGTTTCAAGGAGGCAGTATATTGCTTTCTCAAGTTCTTTTACAAGTGTTACAAAGCATAAAGAAATATACAAGAACTTGAAATACTTATACTACAACCTACACAGCCGGCTATACTTTGAAAGCCAGCTGGATACAATTGACTAGACACTAACAAAATCAATTGTAGGATCAAAGGCATATCTGCCTTGTGACCTTGTGACTATGACATGCCATAGCTCACATCCTTATACAATACAAAAAGGATAAAGTACATAAATGGAAAGTTACAGACTCAAGACCTCAATGTACAGTTACCAAAAGCATGGACCTTTTCACCAACTCATGTAAGTTGGTGACTTTACAGAGATGCAGCGGAAAAGGTGCTTTATGGAACAGTACATCAGATAAAGCATGTGTACTAAAAGTCTTCGGAAGAAATCTGTCTTCATAGGTTGAAGCTTCGGAAGACTTTGTCTCTGAGGCTTCGAAAGACTTCATGTTTGGCTTCGGAAGATATTGGTCTTGGCTTCGGAAGATTTTACACTTAGAGTATTTTCTAATGCATTGTGTAAAACTTCCGAAGCATTCTTCACTTCAGTACTTAGTGCATGTTGCTAAGACACTTTGGATGTTTTGGGTTGCATCAGACTTAAGGAATCCTTACATTATGGTTTATCTTAATATTCTAGATTCTAGATATGCACATGTATTGTCAAAATTTTGATACAATAACATTTCTAAAAAACTAAATTCATCATTCAATCTTTCAACCTATGAAGCTCGAGAACAAAAACATTGATACTAAATTAATTTGATTTTTTAATTATCATGTGATAACATCTACTTTTGACGAACTGGGCTAATAATAAGGTTTGTTTAACATGGTTAACAACTACCTAATCATTTACAGAAACAAAAGCTGAGATTGGCAGCAACCATGAGATCTCAGGTTAGGTTTACTAAGCAACTTTTGAGAATGCTAAAGTCACAAACTTCTATTTAAATCATGGTTTACCTTTTGGGCAACCAATTATAGAACTTTTGGAGTGCGAATATAACTGTTATTGTTCTTGATAAAACTTGTTGTTGTATTGAGAATGCTGAAAAATAGTAAACTGGGGTCAACAATTTCAAAGACACCAAAGTTATTGTATTGAGAATGTTAAGAGTCCCTGCAAGGTTAACCCCAATTTCAACAATTAACATTTTTTATCTGGAAGTTCAGTATACTTAGCCTTCAAAATCAATAAGAACTCTAAAGGTTTGGGAAAAAAACATGTACTTAAACTACACCTAAAAGAAAGTATTATAAACTACAAACAATGTAACTAACGTAGAATATGACCTCATATGTATTCATTAATGCACTTACCAAACTGTGGATTTTCAGAGAAGGAGACGACAGAGTGCAATCAAAGAACTGATCATGAGCTTCATGGGCGTATTTCCAAAGAGCAGCTTTATAAATTGTAACAACTGCAGTTCCACACTACCAGTGTTAGCTATGTTCTAGAAACAAAGGCACGTCGGTTTCTAACTATTTCTATAAAGAAGGTGGTTTATGTTCTTGAACTATAATTTTCAAATATTTCTATAAATATCGTTCCAGATTAGTCGACGGTGAAAAACAAACGATCGATTAGAATGAAGATGCTAAAACATGAGTTATAAGTTCGAATCTGTAGTTTGATTCAAGATTCATTATAAAGAACTTATATTATTCCCACCAGCCTAAAATCATGAAACCCACAAATTGGATTACAAACACCATCTTCTTGCTTCCCAAACTAAATCAAGAAACCCACAAACAACATTTTCATTCACCAATTGCATTCAAATATAAACACATAACATATGTAACAAAGAGCAGCTTTATAAATTGTAACAACTGCAGTTCTACACTACCAATGTTAGCTATGTTCTAGAAACAAAGGCACGTCGGTAATGACAATTCACAACGCGATGCAGCGGTATTGACAATTCACAACGCGATGCCCTTTGTCTGTTAGTTTAACATCCATTTTATACTTGTGTTAAGTTTCAAATGATAGTAATCATAATTGATAAAACAAATAATAGTTTCTGCAAATATGTAAGATAGTAATCAAAACTGATAAAAAAATAATAGTTATTGCAAATACGCAACAAACAATTTTGCAGCCATTGTGAATGAACTATACAAATACCTTATAGTTTATTTCAACCCAGCACACTTATGAAGAATATTGACATTAACAAATAGTGTTCAACAAACACACATTCTGTGTCTTTATAATAATTAGTTTGATGTATGCTTACGGCTTGTTTCCACAAATTTAACATTTAACACTTCAAACTTTGAAAAAAAGATTACACCAAAAACGCTGTACATGACAATTTTGCTTGAAATGTTTGATACTTGCCTGATAGCTTCACGAAGAAACACCTCTTTGTTACTATATAGACCGTTAATAATGAGCTTCATAAGCTAACTTACCTACATCAAAACATACCATGATATTAAAAGCTAAAGGGAGCAAAGCATGTGCAATGTTATTTTAAAAGAAAAGGCTAAGAGTTTCTACTCAAGTTTATGCTTACAGTTTCTGTTTTTAATATGCAAGTTCAAGCAATCTCACAACAAGTTCAAAATTGTTGTGTCTAAACAAGAATAATTTATTTGTGGGTTTTGGTTCAATCAAGCTTTCGAGCAGTTCCATTTATATGTCATTTTGGTTGGTTAAATCGGGCTTTCGAGATGAAATAAGGTAGTTATTAGACCTATTACTTGTAAATGGATTGACATAGGTTGTGTTCCATTTAACGGGTTGAATGGGTAAAACAGAATTCTTTTTAGCTAAAAGGTGCCAGAACTTATGAGAGATATTACAAAAGCCCATATGATTTTTTCAACAGCTACCATTATTAAGCATTTTTATAGATAGATCATGTGTTGCAACTGCTTTTTTTTCAAACAAAATGATCGAAACAGCAGTGAACTTTTATTGACTCAAATGTAAAAGAAAAACACAATGACTAAACGGGACAACTGAAAAGGTATGCTGGTATTTATGAAAATTTTGAAAATATAACCTGCATTACTATGGAAAAAATATGGATGGTTTAGACTTAAGATGCTTATTAGGTTGGTTTGGTTGTTTATGATCATCAAGTGCCATATGGTGCAGATTAAAATCAATGTTGATAAAGAAGAGAATGTTTAAATCCTGTAATAGTTAAGATATGGCAAAAAACTATAAACTTTAGGCATTTAATATTATCATAAGTCATGGTTTGTGCATAATTCTAGACTCATCATCTAAAAGCATTTGATAGTTTTGATCTATGAATGTATTTTGCGCTCCATTCGAGCTAATCATATTAATTTGGTTTTGTTTTCATGACTGCCGGTAGATACTACATGAATTTGGTTAAGATAGTATTAAAAGTGATGATTAATCATGGAGATTTGATCTGATTATCAAACGAATTTGTATCTAGAAATTCATGCTTATTGTGGTGTCTGTTTTGCAGGTTCTTTGTTTTTGAATCTCTTTTACCTCTTCTGTTACATACTTATTAAGTTTTCAAACAGTTAAGGTAACATCTCAAAACCAATTCTTTTTGTTTTTGTAATCCACTCACCAATAGCTTTTTTTCATATAATGTTGAATCTATATCATGTGTGTATGCTTAGTTTGCTATAAGCAATAGAACTTGCTATTATCTATGTTTATAACCATGCAATTAATTGCTTTCCAAAAATTACATGTGCCCTTACTACAAATTGATTAACACCATTAAGACCTTTATAGTTCTCAGCTTTCATGTTGCTTTAACAATGTTATGCAACAAAAGCAAACTCAAAAATCACAATACATTGACCAAAAAGTCAATCCTGCTAGAAAACAATATGAGTCATGCATCAAACATAATTTAATCATAAATAACCCTCATGATTTTGACCCGCACACACTCTTACATTTCTAAGATTATTTAAAATATCCGATAATTCTTTACACACCTAACTTAAAAAGTCCAACCATGTCCTTTAGCTATGTTCTAGTAGTAAACCAATATGCAAACCCGTATTGTCCTAAACCCCAAATTAGCAGAATCAAGCTCAAAACTCATCTAATTAGCAGAATCAGAACAAATAACACCCCTAAATTTCATGGTATTTCAAATAATCAAAATCTTAAAGGACAAAAGGTTAATATTTCAACTTTACCCCTTTTCGTATGGTGAACGACGGTAGCAAACAAGTACACCTGAAATCAAAGAAACAATTGATAAAATCGTTAACCAAAAACCTTACAAGTGAATTAGGGTTTCAAATCAAGAGTATTAGACTTACGTGAGGGCGGCCAGACGATGTTCTTTGTGTAGAATTGGTTCCCAAATGTGTTACTTTATAAGAGAAAATTCAGATTTGAATCACCTGTCCATCTCACCTTGACTATGCACAGAACCCTTGAGGAAGAAGCCAAGATCCATTTCCTTTCTCATGCTACGTAGGGTTCTATGTATGAAAAGGAGAAATGATAAGCTTCTTCTTTCAGAAGCTTGAAGATCGACTTTGGAGCATTGGAGCAGTCAACTTTCAGGGAGCATTGGAGCAGTCAACTTTAGAGACCTTTTTTAGCCTTGCCCTACCAAATGCTTGTACCATATGCAAGGTATGTTGTACATCTCTTAAGTTTAAGAGTTTTAGGTGAAATGACTTTCTTGCCCTCCTCAAATGCTTATTAATATAGTATATATATATATATACATATACATTATATATATATATATATATATATATATATGTATATATACATATATACATACATATATATATGTATATATATATAGATATATATATATATATATATATATATCTATATATATTATATGTATATACCATATATACATACATATCTATATGTATATATATATACATATAATATATAAATATCTATATATATCTACTATCTATATATCTATTCTCTCTCTATATATCTGTCTGTATGTATCTCTATATGTCTGTTGTGTATATATATATATGTATCTATATATCTCTATACTATATTAATAAGCATATGAGAAGGGTAATAATGTCATTTTGTCAAAAACTCTTAAAATTAAGAGTTTTACAAGCCTAGAAGCATCATGTACAAGTGGTTGATGCATATTTGGTCATTCAGATTTGGTCAAGTGGATCCTTGGGTCTTGGTCGGCCTTTGCCTTTTCAAATCTAGGGCTATTATACCATTTGAAATTAATTCATACACACACATCTAGCAGCACAGAAGAGAGAAAGAGAGAGAGAGAGAGAGAGAACACGGTTATAATGGGAGCCGTTTGTGGTGGAGGTTGTGAGTGAGAGACCCGGTGGTGGAGGCGGCGGCATCAGGGATTGTTAGATGTGAGCCGGTGATGGTGAAAATCGATAACAACTCCTTAACCCTTACCATTCTTATTTTTAGGGATCGACTGTTTGTGCTCTTTGTTGTTAGATCCAGAAGGATGCGACGGATGCCATGATGTTCGAATCAGAACCTGGTTCATTTAGACTATTTCCTAACAAACCGAACTAAGGGTTTCGCCTCCTTGCCTTGAAGTTCTTCCTTCTCAGGTATTCATTTGGTTTTGTGATGTCAAACGACGGTGGAATTAGTATCTCTACTTAATTTGACAACTAAACTACTCACTTGGCCATGTATGTTTTCTGATATGTATATGCTGTATGCAGAGTGTATTGGTTGTGCTAGGCTCTATTCTTGATTCTAAGGAAGCATAAGAAGAATTCAAGCATGTGCTGCTTCCCTTTATATATGATAAAGATGATCAAACTTCTCCTGTTATAAATGAGGTAAGAATTCTCTATGCCTTATTCAAGTTTACTAATAGTATTTTTGCTTAAATAGTAGCTAATACTTGACAGCAATTTTGAATTTTAAAGATTAAATAGGTGTGTGTTTAGTTATGATACTTTTTGGTAAGTAAATCTGATGTCTGTTAATTGTTATGCTTGATTCATATATCAATTTCGTGTTATACTCTTCTCAGTTGCAATTTCATTTTTGCCTGTACTGTTATTAACAGTTGCAATGAAAATATATTGGTAATCGCTTAATCAGTGACAACATTATTCTTGGTAATTGCTTACTTGTTCAATCTATAACTATGCTCACTACTTGAACTTTTATTATGTAGTAAGTTTTTATTTTATCTATATATTTGCTTTGGGTTGAATTAAAAGTAAATTAGCATCGTATTTTAATGAAATTTATATTAGTTTTAAGCCTTTCGATAGTTAATGAATTAGCATAAATATGATATGAGGCTTGAACATAAAGGCCCTTACAATCTAGACCTGCCATGGATTATCATGATTTCTCACCTTGTGCATGTTATTTATCACCCGGTACATGTTATCGTTCTGGCTTTTTCTAGATCTTTAAATTAGTATAAGGACAACTTATTATGGATCTTTGAATTATTTATATAGGTGATTGTATTTTGTATTTTTATGATTGTATTAATTCAAGTATCAGTAATGGTTAGTAGGCAAAAATGATACTCTTATGGTGTGTAGCTTTCAACGTGAAAAAGGCTATTTCAAGTAATTCAGGTATGGTTTTTAACCTGTTGTTAACCTTTCAAACCAAATATATTGATGTGGAAAAGAAAGGACTTTCAAGTTTTAAATTTTGAATATTTAAAAGATGTTTAAAGAAGTATATAATGAAATAACTTTTCATGAGTGCAGAAAAAAATACACATAATAAGTACTCTGTAAGAAGTTTTCTTCTTTATTATTTTCTGTAAAAAATAGTGTAAACTTTATACTACTTTATGCAAATATTGTCTTTTATGTAAGAAAAACAGTGTTGCACCTGCAATGAAAATGATTTGACTTTTTACTGCCACATGGGTCGAAGGGAGGATTTTAGGCACCAAGGGGTAATGGTACGTTGGTATTTCTTACATTAATATTATAAAATGTTTTTGTTTTTTTACTAATACATGTTAATTTTATTTTGTTTGATGATCATGATGTGTAGAAGTTGTGTTCCATCCCAAACAAAGATAGTCAAGCATGTATCATTACAAAAATATTATTTTATACAACCTGTAAACATTACATTCATTTTCAATCCCCTTTTTAGACAGCTTGATTAATGAGTTAATAATTAATGTTTTAAAGTGATTCTTGATAAGGTCAAATTGTATTAAGTTTATAAAAATAATGCAGTGTTTTAGAACCTCATTTGTACTTTGTTCTTCATATTCATCTATAGCTTCACATGTTTTAGTTATCATTGGGAATGAATCATATCAAGAGAGTTACCCTCTCTAGCCAGAAAAGTTTACCTGTCCTCTAATTGCCAAACGTTAAGGTCTCAAATGGTTTGATCTGGTTGTGTTCCATTTCTAGCGGTTCAAACAAGTAAAACAAAATTATTTTAGTTCAATCTGGCATTTACGTTTATATGTGGTTTTAATTTATTCAATCAAGGTTTCAAGCTAAATAGAGGTGGCTATCGGGCCTCTTACTTGCAAATGGGTTGATTTGGGTTGTATGATGTACAACAAATTAATACTGCAATTTAAAGGATTTGTAAGAGGTGCAAAATTTGAAGCATAGTGTACAACATTGAAAAACTTCAAAAACTTAAAAATGAAATATCCCGCCTAAATCCATCCCCCCTTTCTTATGTCCCTTTCAAACAATCGCATATTAGGGCTTCTGTTTGTAGTGACTAATACAACTAGGGTTTAGAACTAAGAACTTATTTGAGAGAGAGATCGGTTGCCTATAGTTAACGAAGATACCATATGGTCTGTTCAGTATAATATTTCTGCTCCCAAATGTGAAGCTAATGTGCCTCCGACTCCATTGATGTAGCTTCACTTTTTGGTTCGTTATCTTTTTTTCAATGATTTATTTGTGGTGCTTTATAGTTAGGGTTTATGTCGATCTTCTTTTCTTAGTGTTTTTTAATGAAGTTGGGGTATCTTAGTGTTAACAGTTATAATTGGATTTCGTTTGAAGCATGGCCGATGACAAGGGTTTGAAATCTGACCTTCTTTTGGTTAGTTGCATCGAATGTTATTCTGTGAAAATTTCTTTATACATATATGTACATTTTCAGGAAAAAGCAGCAAGAATTGGCCATCGGGAATGTTCATCAAAGACGAAACGACAGGGAAAGAGCATCTGAATGATTAGACTCAGCTTCAAGCTCCATGTATGTCTCTTTCACACTCCATGTATGTCTCTTTAACACTCTATGATGTGTTGTTTGACATTTACCTAAAGAATAAATTTTGTCTTGATGCTTGTATGTGGTTTGACTCTTTAGTTGGGTTGGCGTTGTATTTATCTTCATGAAGGTGACCTTTAAATCTAGGGTTCTAGAATGGATCAATATTGTTTTGATTTTGTTTTGTTTCATCTATTTTCTTGGTGCTTCTAACTCTTTTGAATTGAATAGAAATTCCATCATTAATTAAGATAGATTGTAAGTTGTGAAATTAAATTAAACTTGTAGTTAGTACTGTTGATTTCATTTGGATTTGAGAATGTTTGTTGTTTGATAATGCAACATTTCTATCCATTTGTCCTTACAAGCAGACCAAATGAAGTTCTGGTTTTAGCTTTTGTAAGGGTTTCACTAATGAAAGGAAGCTTTTTTTGAAGGAAACACAAGATGAACATGCAAGTTCTAAATAAATTGATGTTTTACTTGGTAATTGGTATTGATGTATTGTATTAACTTCTTGGTAAGTTCCTTTAAGTTATTTAGAATATTAATACATTTATAATTTAAACTTGATGAGACTTATTGACCGATGAGCTGTGAATATGTGAGGATTGATTAAGTAGATGAGACTTTGCGAGACTTGATTAATTAGTAAAACTAAGACTTTGTGAGACTTAATAAGGTGATATATAATATTAAATACATGGTTATTTACAACAAGCCTGTTCCATCTTCTCTTGCTTCTGTTGCTCCAATTCTTCATGTTGCCATTGTGATTGAGAAGGATAATGATAGAGTTTATTACTATGTTTCTCAACACTTTGTGCTATTTTCAAGTGATTATTTTGATTGGGTGATATGGTGGATGTGAGATGTTATCTGTTGAAAAAAAATTGTTGCATGTGGTTTGATAATGGGAGAGTGAAAGTAACGTATTTATATGTTATTATTTTTATCTGTTGTTGTATTAGAACTGATAAAATAGCATTAGTTAGTCTATAAGCATGGAGTTAACTAAGAAAATGAAATAAAAATCTTAATATCATCTAATTAACTCATAATCGATTGAGGGTGCAATTAAAGCTTGAGGTCAAATGTGAATGTGAATGAAAGTTTATTGAAAAAAATATTAATATGGCTTGGGTCATCTATGATTATCAGAAGATATTATGATAAAAATAATCTAAATCTTTGAAAAAATTAGGACATCTAAGCTTTAGGACTGTTCCACTGTTGTATCATAATGCAGCAAAAAGTTTTGAGTGGGTGCAGGCACAATCGGGTTGGTGGTGGAGTACATGCTTACAAAAGATGTTGCAGAGGTCGTATTGTACGAGAAGGAGGAGTACCTTGGCAGCCATCCCAAAACCGTCACCATGGATGAAGGTGTTGACCTGGACTTGGACCTGGGTGTCCTTCATTTTTAAGTTTAGTTTAAGCTCTTCATATGAAACTTGATGACCTTTGTCTAGGTTGATCTATATGGTTTTTGATTTTATTAAGTTTGAAGTTTATTTATGTGTATATATATAGTTTTTGATTTTATTAAGTTTGACTTGATGACCTGGACTTGGACCTGGGTGTCCTTCATTTTTTAGTTTAGTATAATATATATATATATATATATATATATATATATATATATATATATATATATATATATATACACACACACTAGCAGAAAACCCGCGCGATGCTGCGGGAGTGACAATTTATATTGCGATTCATTTTTTATTATTTATTTTATTTTTATTATATATCATTCATTCCATTCCCTTATTCATTACAAAGCGAGAAATGCAGCCGAAAGATTCATAATAGTTGTTATACAAGGGTAAGATTCACTTTCATCGCTATAATCCTATATGCACACCATAAAATAACACTCGCTATGATCTCATGAACCATTATATTCTTTGTTTGTGGCTGTAGTCGTCTTGAAGCCTCTGATGATCATCAGCTCACCTTCAAATTACAAACCAACATATGGTACTTAAAAGCTACAACTGCGAAGATAACATCAAGTGTGAGGCCATTTTAGACTAATGAAAAGTTCATTAACATGAAAAAGAAAAAAAAACTTAAAGCATGAATGCACTTGAGTCAAATAACAAGCTACAAATTTCACCTAATTTTCAAAGCATTTGACCAACAAAAAGTCAAATAAATAAACAAAACTGAAATGATGGATATAAGCAGGGCATTTTGATGTCAATGAAGCAATAAAATAAGAAAACATGTTCTATTGAAAGCTTTCATAATTTAGTATTACATGTGAATTGAGATAGATTAATGGGGTTAACAATTTGTAGACTGTAGTAAATGCGCGTAACACTCTTGGATCTATGTTGTTTCTCATAAACACTGCATTCTTTTTATAAACTTAATAAAATTTGACCCAATCACTTTAAAATATTAATTATTAACTCATTAACCGAGCTCTCTGAAAAGAGGATTGAAAATAAAGGTAATGTTTACATATTTGTATAAAATAATATATTTTTATAATGATACATACGTGACTATCTTTGTTTCGGGATGGAGCACAACTTCTACACATCATGATCATCAAAAGTAACAAATACACATATAATATATAAAAAAGTCTTATAAAAGAATAAAGGAAAATGCTTACCATTCCATTTCTTTTTACTTTTTCATGTGCTGATCTACAACCTGCATATTCAAATTTCAAGTTTGATTGAAAGGTAATAAACACATATTAATCTAATAAAGTTAAAAGAATACAATTAATTGAGCTCTTAATTAATCAAGCTCATTACTTTAAAAAAGGCAGTGAAAACAAAGCACAAAATAAAAAAGTAAAGAAAATAGTAAATTATAATATTTAAGTAGTCCAAACTTATGTAAGAATATGAAGATCAACTCGAATTTCTACGATGTGCAAATCCTCCACCGATTCTTCTTTTTGGTTCCTACAAGTTATCAAATACGCAATTCATTAGCTACATCAAAGAGTACTTCTATCACATAATTATTTATAATTAGTATAGGTCTTCAATAATATCACATACACATAGGATATGGAAAGCCGCAATAAGCCAATAAGTTAAATTAAAACCACAATAACACAAGTCTACTTCAACAAGAATGTAATCTTACCAGCCTCCACATCAATAACTTTGTCCTTCTTTGTGAGGCTGTTTACAAGCTGAAAACAATAAAACATAACTTAGCTGAAATTTATGGAGAAAACAATCTTCCCTATCGTTCACTTCTTGTGACAATGTGAGGTCTAGATTCATGAATGACTTTATGCACTTTGTTAAAAAAAATATTAAACGTACACACGTACTTAAAAATTCTGTTACTGCAATTTGGTTCTTATTTAGCCTCACTAAGATGGAAGATTTCCGCTATCTACATAGAAAATTTCACCTTAATAGGGAAAGAAAAATAGCTCCAAGAAGAACAATGTTTGAGAGCTTTGACCACCATGTCTTTGTTGCCGCGAAGAAGATCGGTTCTCCTAGCAACACCCCTTTCTCTCAACATATCTCCTCTTCTATCTTTCTTTATCGCAGTTCATTTCTACCATTGTCGTGATTCAAATAGAACCACCACCACCATCATCATTAGGTTGTTGAGCCTAAACAACCAGATCTGGATTATAAAATCTGGAATAAAGAACAAGATCTGGGTTTCAAAATCTAGAATAAAGAAAACCTCTAAAGTTAAAAAAACAAATAGAACTGGGTTTCAAGGAGGGAATAAACTCATTACTCAAAAACTTACTGATGTTCTTGGAAGAAAGAAACTTTAGGAGGTCTATATGCTTACTCAAGTTGATAACCTTCAATCGATAACTCGTGACCAAGCAAAATCGCATCCCGGGGGTAGAAACAATCATCAAGAATAATAATCACGAATCCAACCCAAATCATAACCCGTGAACATTACTCGCAGCTTTCGAATGGTGGCTATGAAATGTTGCCGGAGAGGGTGATCGACCATTACTCTCTTCTCTCGCACACCTTTTTTCTTTAATGTCTCCCTGTATTTCGAATGTGTGTGTTTTGAGATTGCAGGTGTATTTTTGAATTTTGAATCCACTCTATCTTTCTTTTTGCTTTTAGGTTGTACATCAAGCTTTAAGAGTTATACAACTCTTAAAATTAAGAGAGTTTTGCTCAAACGACCATCTTGCCCCTTTCATATGCTTATTAATATAGTATAGATATATATATATATATATATATATATATATATATATATATATCTATATATATCCATATATATATTATCTACCATCTATCTCTCTATATAGAGACTATATCTACATCCTATATATATATCCCTATCTACCTATATATATATATACATCTATACCTATATCTTCTCACTATATATATACATATCTCTCATATCGATCTGTCTCCATCTATACATATATATATCTATATACGTCTCTATATATGTATATATGTCTCCCTCTCTCTATCTCCGTCGCTATCTCTCTCTATATCTCTCTATCTCTCTCTATCTCTCATCTCTCTCTCCGTCTATCTCTCTCTCTCTCTCTCCTCTCTCTCTCTCTCTCTCTCTCTCTCTCCGTCTCTCTCTCTCATCTCTCTCTCTCTCTCTCTCTCTCTCTCCTCTCTCTCTCTCTCTCTCTCTCTCTCTCTCTCTCTATCTCTCTCTCTCTCTCTCTCTCCGTCTCTCTCTCTCTCTCTCTCCGTCTCTCTCTCTCTCTCTCTCCGTATATATACTCTAACATACTCTACTCTCTCCCTATCCTATCTCTTCTGTCCCTCTTTCTCTCTTCCTCTATCTCTCTCTCTCTCCCTATCTCTATCCCTATATATATCTATGACTATATATTGTCTACTATATCTATAATCTCTATATCTCTTATATATATATCTATATATCCTCTATATATATATATCTGTCCTCTCTCTATGTTATATCTCTGTCCTCTCTCTCTCTGTCTATCTATATATGTCCCTATCCTCTCCTATATCTATATATATATATGTATATGTATATGAAAATATATAAATGGTTCTAAAATTATTTGGCTGTCAAATAAATTTAAATAGCACATCCCGATGGATATCGAAATAACGTACATGCTAAAACTAATAATAGCACAATATTCAACAAAACCAACGAAATTAAAAAATATATAAACAAAATACAATAGATGTGTTAATTTATGTTAGAACTATATGCAGGACCGGTTAGAGGGGTTGGTCACTTACAACACAAGCACACAAAGAAGAGAGTTTGTTTAGAACACTTAACAGATCAAATAGAGAACTGGTAACACACTAGAATGATACTTAGAACACAAGCAAAATATGAGACAGAACCAAGAACAAAACACACCAAGTATATGGTTTTCAAGGATGATATATATTGCTCTCAAGTTATTTTACAAGTGTACAAGCATTCTCTTAAGTTACAAAGACCTGAGATACTTTATACTATATCCTACAGCCGGCCATACTTTGAAGGCCAACTGGATACATGATCTAGACAATAACAAAATCAATGTAGAGTCAAAAGCCAGATTGCCTTTGACTAGTGACTATGACATGCCATAGCTCACATCCTAATATATTACAAAAAAGGATAAAAGTACATAAAGTAGAAAGTAAAGGATTCAAGACCTCAATGTACAGTTACCAAAAGCATGTATCTTTTCACCAACTTATGTAAGTTGGTGACTGAACATAGTTGCAGCGGAAAGGTGGTTCAGCTTTATGGTAAAGGTACATCAGATAAAGCATGTTTCAAAAGTCTTCGGAAGATAATTTGTCTTTTGTCTTTGAAGCTTCGAAAGACTTCACTTTTGGCTTCGGAAGATGTTGGTCTTGGCTTCGGAAGATTTTACACTTAGAATATTTTCTAAGACAAGGTGTAAAACTTCCAAAGCATTCTACTTAGTACTTCAGTGCATGCATGCAGGATAGACTTTTGGATGTTTTAGGTGCATCAACCTTATATAAAACCTTACAAACTCCCCCTAGGTTGATGCTACCAAAACATTTGAAGACTTTAGATATTTACAGTGCTCATCATGATGATGACTATACCTTTCTTCATTAGATGGTCATGATTACTCAAACTCTCATAGTGTCTTCTCATCTCAAAGAGATCATGCAGAGGTAGATTGAACATGTCTTGTCAAGTGTAGACATCTTCAACACCTTGATCTCTGATTACATGCCATCTCTCTGGATTAGTAGTGTAAGTCCAGGATAAGATGGGTCTTCCTGATGAAAGAGGAACTACATGAATAGGAGTTATTGGAGCTTCCTCTTGTTACACTTCCTCAGGATGTTCTGAATCGTCTTGAGGTCTGGAGGTGGATGACCCTGTCTTTTTCTTCTTCTTAAACTTGGGTTTAGATGCCATCCTTTTCCTCCTCTTTGAACTGTTTAACTGAGAAGACTGGCCTACAACACCTTGTTGTTCAGTCTTGTCTTTCTCAGTTTGGTCTTCCTCCTTCACAGTTTCAGAAAGAGAGGGAGTTTGACCCTGCTGTGGATCAGAAGATGAAGCTTGCTGAGACTCAGCAGGAGGTTCGGGTTGTTATCTCAAATGGTTCAACCTTAACCTCCACTTCTTGAGGGACTTGACTTGGTGGGGAGTGTAAGTCAATGAGCTCTCCTCTTTTGATCTTCTGCTTGATCACGCTAATATGCTCATCCATGGTGGATAGAGACATTGGGCCAAGTCTCCTTATGAAGAATCCATACAGCTTCAAGAAGCTCATCATCCTCTGCCTGTCAGCATACTTCTTTTGACTTTTCTAGATGATGGCTCTAGACTTGGCTGCTTCTTCCCTCATCTTCCTCTTTGTAGCTTTTTGTTCTTTGAGTACTTGAAGTTCAAGTTACTTGAGATACTCAAACTCAATGTACTCAAAGGACAAGGGAAGAAGTGTAGTTGTCTAGTAGAGACCTGTAGCACTCAAGTAGTTAATCATGTTTTGCCTATCAGTTTCTTTATCTACCTGAGGTTCTTGTGTTGCCACAGTCTCTTGCACATGACTTTCTTGAACTGGAGAGAGAGAGTAGGAGCATGCTTGTATAATCTTTTCTGTCTTCTTTCTTCTTTGATTTGAAGGAGAAACCTTGCATCCTCTGCTTCCTTTTCTCTCTAGACATCTCCATGTCAGCCAGTTCATTTAGTTCCTCTAAGGGGAGAGAGATGATATCATCAACATCATAGTTCCTGGTCTGTAAGTAAGTAATCCTAGCTGGCCTTAACTCACTATTTTGAGTATTTGGTCCGGGGGCAGCCCTGATTGCAGCTTCCATGAAGCCTGCAGACCCAGCAGAGGAACTTTCTCCCCTTAGCTTCCTCTTCCTCTCTCTCTCTCTCCTCCTCTTCAATCTCCTCAGGAGTCAATATCCTTTTCCCTCTGTCACCAACAGACTTTTGTGTCTCAGGGTGGAGAGAGCTTTGGCCTTCATTTCTTGGAGTAGCATCCATGCTCTGGCCAGAGAGAGGCTGTGATACATCTTCACCAGCAGATGTCTCACTGAGAGAATGGATTGTAGAAGTAGTGGTAGGTGTGACAGGACTCTCAAGCTCTATCACTGGGCCTTCAGTCAAGGTTTTCTCTTTGAAGCTAATCTCAAGGTCTGCCTCAATATCTAGTTGACCAATGATATTACCTGATTGCCTTTATCTCCTTCTTAGGCTGAAGTCTTCAATAATCCTGTCTTGAATCCTTTGAGCCAGCCTGCCAGTTTGCCTAGATTGACTTGGATTGGCAAGTGGCATGTTGACAAGGTCAAGACCTTCATAGTAGTTCAAGGTTTCAAAGTTGAATACTTCTTGCTGCCCTTGAACTCTTTGAAGTATGAGGGCTCTTCTGTCAGCATCATACCTCCATCCAACAATGTAGTTTGAGACTCTGAATGAGAGAGTCTAGAGAGTCCACATCAATGTGAACTTGAGGAAGTTGCTGAGTATGGACAATTTCAAGTGAGGATGGTGAGTCCTCAATGTCCATACTCTGTGAAGAACTCCCAGGTTCTGTGATTGTGATGACTTTCTCCCCCTTTTTGGTAGCATCACCCTCTTGCATAGGTGAGCTAGGAGTTAGATCAATCACATCCACATGTTCTTGTGTTCCTTGATGAGCTCTCTTTAAAGGTCTCCCAGCTAGTTGTTCCTTGAGATAAGATATCTCAAGTTGCTGATCATTGAACCTATTTTGTAAGGTAGTCACCTGAGATTCCAAGTGACTAACCTTAAAGACTAGGTAGGTGCATGTTTGCAGGACCGTTGAAGGGTATGCACTTACAACACAACAACACAATGAGGAGAGTTACTTAGAACACTTAACAGATCAAATAGGGAACTTGTTAACTTTATTAAAAGATGCTAGGAACACAAGTAAGAATGAGACAGAACAAGATGGCAAACAACACAAGTAATTGGTTTTCAAGAATGTTGTATATTGCTTCCTAAGTTCTATTACAAATGTTACAAAGCATACTCATAAAATTACAAGTACTTGAGATACATATACTACATCCTACAGCCGGCCATACTTTGAAAGCCAGCTGGATACATAAGACTAGACAACACACAAAATCAAATGTAGAGTCAAAAGGCAGATTTGCCTTTTGACTAGTGATTATGACATGCCATAGCTCACATCCTAATATATTACAAAAAGGATAAAAGTACATAAAGTAGAAAGCACAGACTCAAGACCTCAATGTACAGTTACCAAAAGCATGGACCTTTTCACCAACTCATGTAAGTTGGTGACTTTACAGAGTTGCAGCGGAAAGGTGGTCCATCTTTATGGTAAAGTACATCAGATAAAAGCATGTCTCTAAAAGTCTTCTGAAGAAATCTGTCTTCACTCTTTGGCTTCGGAAGACTTTGTCTTTGAAGCTTCGGAAGACTTCACTTTTGGCTTCGGAAGATGTTGGTCTTGGCTTTGGAAGATTTCACACTTAGAATATTTCTAGTGCATGGTGTAAAACTTCCGAAGCATTTCTACTTATGCTCTTCAGTGCATGCATGCAGAGAGACTTTGGATGTTTTGGCTGCATCAAACTTATAGAAATCCTTACAAACTCCCCCTAGGCTGATGCTACCAAAACATTTGAAGATCTTCAGCTGTTGACAATCCTCATAATGATGATGACCACGCCTTTCTTCATTAGATGGTCAGGATCACTCAGACTCTCATAATATCTTCTCATCTCAAAGAGATCATGCAGAGGTAGGTTGAATAAGTATTGCCATGTGTAGACATTTTCACCACCTTGATCTCTGATCACATGCCATCTCTCTGGATTAGTTGTAAAGGTCCAGGATAAGATGGGTCTCTCAGCTACAAGAGGAGCCACTTGAATTGGAGTTGATTGGGCTTCCTCTTCATGCACTTTCTCAGGTTGATCTGACTCAGCCTGAGTTGTAGAGGTGGATGATTCAGGCTTCTTCTTCTTCTTTGACTTTGGTTTGGAAGCCATCCTCTTCTTCCTCTTTGAAGACTTTAACTGAGAAGACTTGTCTATAGCACCTTGTTGATCAGTCTTGTCTTGCTCAGTTTGGTGTTCCTCCCTCAAAGCTTCAGAAGGAGAGGGAGTTTGACCCTGATGTGGATCAGAAGATGAAGCTTGCTGAGGCTCAGCAGGAGGTCCAGGTTGTGTTGTTTCAAATTATTCAACCTTAACCTCCACTTCAGGTGGAGCTTGACTTGGAGGGGAGTGTAAGTCAATTAGCTCTCCACTCTTGATCTTCTGCTTGATTACCCTGATGTGCTCATCCATTGTAGATAGAGACATAGGGCCAAGTCTTCTTCCGGAGAATCCATACAGCTTCAAGAAGCTCATCATCCTTTGTCTGTCAGCAGACTTCTTCATACTCTTTTGGATGATGGCTCTTGACTTTGCAGCCTCTTCCCTCATCTTTCTCTTTGTTGCCTTTTGTTCTTTGAGCACTTGAAGTTCAAGCTATTTGAGATACTCAAACACAATATACTCAAAGGACAAGGGAAGAAGTGCAGATGCCTGGTAGAGACCTGTGGCACTCAGGTAGTTGATCATGTTTTGCCTATCTGTTTTCTTGTCTACCTGAGGTTCTTGTGTAGTTGCCACAACCTCTTGCATAGGGCTTTCTTGAACAGGGGAGAGAGTAGGAACATACTTGTATAATCTTTTCAGTCTCTTCTCCTCTTTTAATTGGAGAAGTAGCCTTGCATCCTCTGCTTCCTTCATCTCTCTTGACACTTCCATGTCAGCCAGTTCATTTAGTTCCTCTAAGGGGAGAGATATAATCTCATCTATGTCATAGTTCCTGGTCTGCAGATAAGTAATCCTGACTGCCCTCAACTCATCATTTTGAGTGTTTGGTCCAGGGGCAGCCCTGATTGCAGCTTGCATAAAGCCTGAAGACCCAGAGGAACTTTCTCCCCTTAGCTTCCTCTTCCTCTCTCTCTCCTCCTCCTCAATCTCCTCAGGAGTTAGAATCCTTTTTCCTTTGTCACCCACAAACCTTTATGACACAGGATGGAGAGAGCTTTGGCCTTTATTGCTTGGTGTAGCATCCAAGCTCTGGCCAGAGAGAGGTTGTGAGACACCTTCACCAGTAGGTGTTTCACTGAGGGGATGAATTTTTGAAGTAGTTGTTGGTGTGACAGGGCTCTCAGGCTCTATCACTGGGCCTTCATCCAAGGTTTTCCCTTTGAAGCTAATCTCAGGGTCTACCTCAACATCCAGTTGACTAATGACATTACTTGATTGCCTTTGTCTCCTTCTTAAACTGAACTCTTCAGAATTCTGTCTTGAATCCTTTCTGCTAGCCTGTCAGCTTGTCTAGATTGGCTTGGGTTGACAAGTGGCATGTTGATCAGGTCAAGACCTTCATAGTAGTTCAAGGTCTGAAAATTGAACACCTCTTGCTGCCCTTGAACTCTTTGAAGAATGAGGGCTCTTCTATCAGCATCATACCTCCACCCAATTATGTAGTTTGAAGTTCCTTGAGGTGGGGATGATATAGCCCTTGAATGCCTTCCTCAAAGAGACTCCTAATGAAAGAGTCTATAGTGTCCACATCAATGTGAACTTGAGGAAGTTGCTGAGTATACATAATTGCAAGTGAGGATGGTGAGTCCTCAATGTCCATACTCCTTGAAGAACTTCAGGTTCTATGACTGTAATGACTTTCTCCCCCTTTTTGGTAGCATCACCCTCTTGCATAGGTGAGCTAGGAGTTAGGTCAATCACAATCACAGGTTCTTGTGTTCCTGGTTGAGCTCTCATTAATGGTCTCCCAGCTAGCTTTTCCCTGAGATAAGATATCTCAAGTTGCTGATAATTGACCCTGTTGTGTAGGGTAGTCACCTGAGATTCAAGGTGACTAACCTTAGAGACTAAATAGGAGCATGTTTTTGACAGTTTTTGCACCTTTAGTCTCAAATTCCCCTCATATTCATCAGAAGAATCATTGGGGGATGAGATGATTGGACCAAAGTCCTCTCTCTCACCACCAGTTTCAGGTTCTTGGCTGCTGGATTTCCTCTGCACATTGACAGCCTTAGTTGAAGTGTCAATGGGCTGAGTTGCCATGGTTGAGGTCTTAATGATGTAATCACTTGCAGAAGTTAGCCTCTTCCATATGGACCTCCTGAACAGGTTTAGGGAGATCTACCTCAGTGATAGGTGACTGACGTGGGCTAGACAAAGGAGACTCAGGAGTACTTATCTCTCTTTGAGTAGGGGAAGAGTAGCGAGACTCATGGTACTCACTGAAACCTAAGTCTTCATCAGTATAAAATGAGAGGTTGGGAATGGGTTGATTTAAGTCTAAAGGCTGGGGATGGTAACTGTCCCCAGAAGGTTGTTCACTTTAGTGTTGAGACTCAGAGTGAAGGCTTAAGGCATTTGGGCTTGTGAGCTCATCAGGGTGAGCATGAGGAACCTCACCACTGATTCTTGAAGAGATGGGAGTGGTTTGCTCCTCAGGGGAAGTGGGAGCTCTAGTGTCCACTTCCTCCTGTATGGGTGAGTGTATGCGGGCCTGCACAAACTCAATAGCTTGAGCAGGGGTTCGTTTGGATTTTCTTTGGTAGGTGAGGGCGATTTGTGGTCTTTTTGGTGGTTGGGAGGTAGAAGGTGTGGGTTCAACACTAGCTTGTGTTGCTAGGCTGTCACCTTGAGCAATAAGCTCTAACATTTTTGGGACAAGGGCTGTTTGTACCCCTGAGAAGCCTACAATTGGCTTTTTCATAATTTTAATGATGCCAGGCTTCATCTGTCCCAAATTTAAGAATATTATCTGTTTCCCTCAACTGTGAGCCCAGTTCACAGTTTAGAATGTGTTGAACATATCTAGGAAACATATAATACTCTAAGGAGTCCAAGTTAGCAAGAAAATTTGTATAAACAAACTAAGAGTACTTGAACTTGACCCCTTGAACCATTCCATGCACTATGAAGGAGAGATCCTCAGGAATCTGGTCCCACCCTCCATGCTTGTTTGACAAGCTGTGGATAACCACATGAAGCAGGTATTTCCACTGGAAGGAGACCTTCCCTTTCCTGAAGGTCTTTACAATCTCCCTCATAGCCCATCTGCTCAAAGGAATGATTTACAGCTTCCTTTGGGAAGGACAACTCACATTCTTCATCATCCAGCTGCAAGTGAGTGTTGATGATCGCCGGAGTGATGAAGATTGTCCTCCCCTGCACTGTGGCAGACAGTGCCTTCTCCCCATCCATAATGACCTCTTGGCAGGTCTTCCAGAATTCAAGCAGATGATCCTCATAGAGAGTAGGATCAATGGTTAGGGAGGTGAAGTAGTTGGATAGAGCCAGGAAACGACAAACCTCTGAGAAACTTTCATCTTTCTCAGAGCTCAACAGAGCAACCTGGTTGTGTTGCCTGTGAAGTTGCATGGAGAAATCTGGGTTGTTTTTGTGGTTTAGGTTGGCTATTTTGAGAAGCTTAAGGGTGAAGGAAGATGAAGAACAAAGGCGGTTTGGGAGAATTTAGGTTTAAGGAATAGTGTAATTGAAGAAGATAGTGAAAGATAGGGGGAACCGTTGGGTATTTATGTGAAAAGGATTTGAGACAAAGTTAATGAAAGTGGATAAACTTTGAAATCCGGATGTCGGTCCCACCTCTGAAAAGTAGTTTACTTTTACCAAAAAAGTAGTTTTCTTAGAAGTCGAGAAATCTTCCGAAGGTTATTTGCTTCGGAAGTTCTGAAGAAAAAGCTTCCGAAGGTAAATTGGCTTCGGAAGATATTTCAAAGGTTTTTGAGAATTTTGCTTCGGAAGAGAATTAACGCTCAAAGTTTTTATTCTAAAGAGAATGAAAACTTCCGAAGGTAAATTGCTTTCGGAAAAAACTTGTTCTTTTAAAACATAAAAGTACTTAAGTTGATTTAAGATTCGGAAGATATTTCAGAAATTTCTTCCGAAGGTAAAATTACTGAAGTAGTTATTTGTTTACTAAGAGATAAATTTCTTCCGAAGGTAATTTTAAATCTTCCGAAAAGAAAAGAGATCAAAATTTTCAAAAATCTAAGAAATGTCTTTCGAAAGATTTTCTTTCAAAGAAAACAAAGGGCTTATGAAGGTGATGAAATAGACAACTTAGGACACACAGGTTTTAGAAATGATATGATTAAGTTTTAAGAAAAGCTATTCAAAGTTAATCATCCCAATAGCTTTATACAAGATATTTAAATCTCTGCTCATCAAAAGCTTTGGTGAACAGATTAGCATATTGTTTATTTGTGTTAACTTTGACTAGTTTGATTAATCCCTTTTCAAAGTTATCTCTAATCAAATGATACCTGATATTGATATGCTTTGTCCTTGAGTGTTGCACAAGATTTTCTGTGATTGAGATAGCACTATTGTTGTCTATGTAGATGGGAGTCTCCTTGAGTTGAATCCATAGTCCAGCATCTGATTTTGAATCCAAAGCACTTGAGCACAGCAGCTTGCAGCAGCAATGTATTCAGCCTCAGCAGTTGATGCAGACACACAGGATTGTTTCTTACATTACCAAGAGACTACTCTTCCACCAAGAAATTGACATCCCTCTGATGTAGACTTTGCAGTCATGTCGCAACCACCATAGTCACTATCTGTATAAGCATACAGATTAAAGTCAGAATTCTTTGGATACCAAAGGCCAAGTGATGGAGCACCTTTGAGATATCTTAAAATTCTTTTGACAGTGACCAGGTGTGACATCTTGGGGTTGGCTTTATATCTTGTACAAATACATGTAGCAAACATGATATCTGGTCTGCTAGCTGTGAGGTACATAAGAGACCCAATCATTGCCCTGTAGAGATGTTCATCAACACACTCCCCCTCAAGATCATGTCCAAGGGAGTGATTTCTGGCTATGGGTGTCTTAGCAACCTTACAATCAGTCATGTTGAACCTTTTAAGTATGTCTTGTACATACTTTAACTGACTTATGAAGATGTCATTGTCAACTTGCTTCACTTGAATTCCTAGAAAGAAATTGAGTTCCCCCATGGCACTCATTTCAAACCTGTCCTTCATCAGCTCTCAAAGTCTTTGTAAAGCTTTGGATTAGTTGACCCAAAGATAATGTCATCTACATATACTTGAACTAGCATTATGTCATTTCCTGTTCCTTTGATGAAGAGAGTTCCATCAATAGTACTCCTTTTATAGCCATGCTGACAGAGATACTGAGATAGAGTCTTATACCACTTCCTTAGTGCTTGGTGCAGCTCATAAAGAGCTGTATCAAGCCTGCAGACATAATCAGGATGATCAGGATCTGCAAACCCAGGTGGTTGTCTGACATACACCTCTTCATCAATCACCCCATAGAGAAAAGCACACTTGACATCAAGTTGGTAGACCTTGAAGTTCTTGGATGCAGCAAAAGCTAGGAATATCCTAACAGCTTCAAGTCTTGCTACAGGAGCAAAAACATCTGTGTAGTCAATTCCTTCTTCTTGAGTATACCCTTGAATAACTAGTCTTGCCTTGTTCTTCATGACAAGTCCTCTATCATCTTTCTTATTCTTGAACACCCATTTGGTTCCTATGGTAGTCTTCCCTTGAGGAAGAGGACATAGGTTCCAAACCTTTTGCCTTTTGAATTGAAGCAGCTCCTCTTGCATAGCTTCAACCAAACTTCCATCCTTTAGAGCCTGATCAATTTTCTTTGGCTTTATCTGGGACAAGAAACAAGAGTGAAGACAAATATTTGCATCATGGGTTTGTCCTCTTGTTCTCACCCCCTGAATCAACATCTCCAATGATGTTTGTGGTAGGATGAGACTTGTGGATCCTTAGCTGAGGGATCACAACAAGTTGCTTAGACAGATATAAATTTGAGAAATTCTGATCTGGCAAGGAAGATTCACCCTCCACATCAGCGCACTTATCAAGATTGACTTGATCCAATGAGTGTGTGAAATCATTGATGTTGTCTTCAATGGAGTGGTTATCAGCATCAAGAAATTCCTGATCACTTTCACCACCACCATTTTCTCCAACATTTGAAGCTCCTTCATCTGAGTTTTGTGCCTCTAAGTTGGAATTTGAAGGCACCCAAGAAGTATCAGCAAGATTTGTCATTGATGTGCTGGTAGAAGCTTCATTTGCAGGATTGGTTACCACTGGAGCTGAAGATGTGTAGCTTGAAGGTCTTCTTAGCTCAAATCTTGGGTCAGGATCACCTGTAGGTAGTATATCTGTGGACCCTGAAACATTCTTACAAGATTTGTTAAAACATTTGTAACTAAATCAATAAATGTATTTCTAGTTTGAGATAAATGATGGTTTTGAATCATTACTAAATTACAATTAAAAAAAATGGAAATGAAAAACACTTAAAGTTATATAATAATAACATAGATTATGGTTTCAATCCAAAACATGTTCCAATGTTAGCAAACAAATACATAATAAGTTCCAACGTATTTCAAGTGTTTACAAACAAAGTAAATATGCTTTTTTCCAGTCGTCAACTCTATTCCAAGTAATCCATGAATGTTGCTATCTCTACTGCACCAACACTTCACATTTTATCAACTCTTCCTTCATCATCATGATTTTTTGAAGATGATATTTCATTACTAGATGAAGAACCAACACGAGGGACCTAAAAAATACAAAGTAATGAAAATAGATGTTAATACAAAGTAGTAGGGACGAGCAACTATAAGATATAAGGACCCAAAATTATGTGTACATAAAGTAATAAACGGGCCAAACAAGTTAAGTTGTACATATACTAAATAAACGTGTCAAATAAGTAAAGCCATATATAATAATAAACGGGTCAAACAAGTAATACATATAGTAATAAATGGCTCAAACAAGTAAAATTATACCTATGGAATTAAACGGGTCAAACAAGTAAAGCTATGTATATAGTAATAAACGGGTCAAACTAGTTAAGTTGTACATATAGTAATAAACGGGTCAAATAAGTAAAGCTGTATATATAATAATAAACGGGTCAAACAAGTAATACAGATAATAATAAATGGCTCAAACAAGTAAAGTTAAACATATGGCAATAAATAGGTCAAACAAGTAAAGTTATGCATATAGTAATAAACGGGTCAAACAAGTTAAGTTGTACATGTATTAATAAACAGGTCAAACAAGTAAATCTCTATAAAATAATAAACGGGTCAAACAAGTAATACATATAGTAATAAATGGCTCAAACAAAAGTTATACATATGGTAATAAACAAGTCAAACAAGTAAAGCTATGCATATAGTAATATACGGATCAAACAAGTTAAGTTGTATATAAACGGGTCAAATAAGTAAAGCTATATATATAATAATAAACGGGTCAAACAAATCTATACAAATTTCACCAATATCGTTTTCTAATAAACCTATACAATGAATGCTCCAAAACAATTAGGGATACCTAGGTTGATCACTAAAAGATATATGGTAATAATCTTCACAACATTATTAAAAGTTGTATGGTCATGTATGTAAGTACCTGTATGTTCATATCACTAAGAACTATAGACAAGTTTGCATTGGGGATATGTTCTTGGATAATGTTCATCATCACATTCACAGCACTTTGTAGCTGAGAATAATTTGTGAATTGTTCGGAAAATTGTCATTACTTTTTGTGGTCGGCATTCGTCCAAGTAATCGAATATACCCTCTTTTCTCTGGGCCTTTAAATTTTGAATAGTCATCTTTGGTAAAATCATCCGGATCTCCTGGTGTGCTTGTAGAGTAACTTGCAATAGCTTTCAGTGAACTCTAAATAGATAATAATGCAGGCGAGCATTTATTTTTATTTTTTATAAAGTAAACATGGACATGATAAATAGGAACATTTTATTATGTAAAAATGAATTACCACAACTCTAGCAGCTTCATCATCTACATAACTTCCATCTTTACGAGTTCGTGTTGTTATATACATTTCTCCTCTTGTTGGGTACACAACGTCATTTTTCATTGCCTATAATTTATGTTTGATGGTCAGTAAGAGAGTTCAAAAGAATGTATGACAATAATGTCAAATATAACCAGATTAATACCACTTCATGAGCAAGTCTAGCAAATGACTTTATCCCAGTTACATGAGGTTCCTTCATCTTTGAGCGGCTTGATCATTTTTTAGCACATGTATTAATTGGTATTGTAGCACATGACAAGAAATCATAAAAAAATAAAATGAGAAAATAAAATGGAAGGCGTATTGAAAATAAAATGATTCAAACTAATTTTCTAAGCAAATTGGAAATTAGAAGGCGTATTGAAAATAAAATGAGAAATTGGTATTGTTACCTGAAATTCTGGAGTGAACCAACGAGTAACAAGTTCTCTAAGTTGAGTTGCATTCACTCTATCATCATTACTAGTTTGTTGCGTCACAATTTCATCAATACTGAGGCTTGGATCATATTCACGTGACTTTAATATACCTTTACATGTTTGTAAGGCCCCGTTCCCGGGACGCCTACAGTTGGTCATTCATCGCACTCAAAACATATAATTACATTTTTCCTTTCATAAATAGTTGCAGCGGAAACATTAAAAACACAATTTCATTCCATCAAAATACTTTTGCACAATAATACAATCGTTCCTTTAACAATATTATGTTACATTTATTACAAAAGCATTAAACATAAAGATGCCATCCAAAATACGCTGAGTAGCCGCCCCGTGCCATCCTCAGCAACATACCTGCCAACTGGAAACACATCAAAGTCAGCGTTGCTGAGTGAGTTCTAGTTTTATAATAAAACATACTTTACTTTCATTAAAACCATTCTCTTCTTTCACGCGATCATACATCATACGTACACATAGATAATATCTTTATTATCTCTTTCGTTCATTCATTCATTCGTTCGTTATAACTTTACTTGCGCATCGGATATCTTCCGTACCAATACCATATGCTACACCCCGAACCATTTAGCTACTGGGCCGAAGTCAATAAATGAACAGCTGAGCGTATGCCGCAGTACTAGAGGTAAGCGGTAGAGGTTCTACATAAATGGTCGATCACAAAGAAAGACCCTGATATCTAATGCTTGCAAGACTTTTCAGTACTTTCCACTTTACGTTACATAATACTTCATTTCATTCATTATATCTTTACTTGCGCATCGGATATCTTCCGTACCAATACCATATGCTACACCCCGAACCATTTAGCTACTGGGCCGAAGTCAATAAATGAACAGCTGAGCGTATGCCGCAGTACTAGAGGTAAGCGGTAGAGGTTCTACATAAATGGTCGATCACTAAGGAGGACCCTGATATCCAATGCTTGCAAGACTTTTCGGTACTTTCCACTTTACGTTACATAATACTTCATTTCATTCATTAACGTTTGACGCAATGCCATGGAAAGATAAACATACATAATAAGAAACATACACATATTACCATACAGGGCATCATCATACACACGCATCAGTCATACATCACATCATACACACTATGCATCACACGCACCGCCATGCCTAACATCACACATAACGTCATACATATCATCGTCATCAACCTGCCCAACATAGCATCTATGACCTAGAAAGCCAACTTACACAAGCCTACGGGAACCTCCCGAGTCAAACCCATAACTGCACTTTCCTTCGAGGGTCATATGATAAACCGTTGTTCTTTCGGGCGCATGAACCCTACTTGGGCGTATGGACACCCTCCAGTCGCATGGCCTTCAGGACGACTGAACACTTAAGCGAATGGGCATCTATGCGAATGGACCCTATGCGAATGGACTATGGGTGAATGGACATCTATGCGAATGGACTCTCAGTCGCATAACTTTCATGCGTATGGCCTTCAGTCGCATGACTTCAGACGCATGGGCTTCAGTCGCATACTCTTCATTTGAATGAACCTCAGTCGCATGGCCTCCAGGCGCATGGACTTCAGTCGCATAACCTTCATGCGAATGAACCTCAGTCGCACGCTCCTTCAATCGCATGCCTCACAGGCACATGAACTTCAGGCGCATGACCATCATGCGTATGGACCTCAGTCGCATGGAAATCATGCGTATGGACCTCAGTCGCATGGAAATCATGCGCATGGACCTCAGTCGCACTCCAATTGGCCGAATGGCCTCCAATCGCCCTCTAGTCGGTCGCCTAGCCCTAGCTGATGCAGAATGCAGTTCATCCCGACCGCAGCCGACGGGTTTCGGCCTCCAACCCCTTCCAAACCTCTTTTAAGCTCAAATCAACCATCCTAAACCTTAGGGAAACATACCACGACCTCATTCAAGCATAACCAAGCAAGAAATCAAGCCTCAAACGCATCATACACATACATACATGCATAAAAACGGGTTTTCACCCAAAACTCAAAAATAGGTTTTCAGATGTGTTCCAGCCCTAAAATCAGTTGAAAACGAGTAAAAGAGGGGTCCTAGAACTCACCTTAACGATCCCGTCGAGTAGAGCTTCGATTTGACCCGCTACACGACGATTTCCACGCTCGAATCCACCCGAACCAAGCTTTTCTCCTTCTTTTCTCCTCTCTTGGCTGAAAATGGGAAGAATGGGGGTGTCTTCCCCCTTTTATACTCCCATCCTTCGAAGTTTCTCTCGTTGGCGAGTTTGGTCCCTCGACTTTGGACTTTATTTCTTTTCTTCTTTCGTCGGCTTCAAAATAAACAAATATCCGGGTGTTACAATGTTCTCCATTTTTTCCCCATGCTATGCAATATCCATTTTTTAACCTGACTTGTTTCAGCTGGATGAAAAGTAAATTTGGACTACAAATAAAAATTACATATATATTAGTGTATAACTCGTAACTTAATGAGTTTACCCTTATAAGTAAATTAAAAGACATACTTTAACAAATGAATACATATCCTCTTTTTATTGCATGGGAACTTTTCTCCTGTTAGAATATTCAATTGATACATGCTCGGCCATCCTTACAAGTGTCCCAAGGTACTAAACAAGTTCTTTACCTGTATCCCCCACTAGCTTTCCATACATGTTAAATATGACAAGTATTCTTTCATTACTATTCATCTTCCATATTTTCGCCTTCTGTTTATAACCCCTAACCTTTTTGGGAGCACCTAAGGAAGTTTCGTAAAAATAGAACAAGTAAATGACACCAAAACAATATCAAAAATAACTTCAAGACTAAGTTTGGGATGCATATTATAATACTTATGCACATAAATCCATTCTGAACAGGTCTTAGAAACCTAAACTTGCCTAAAAATCCTAAAACATGATCCTACCATAATATCAACAATTGGGTTATTACCTAAAGTAGATGTGAACAATTAATTCTAACAGATGTTGTTGCATTTTTAAAAATAAATTCAGAGCAAAACCTGTTGTTTTTTCATTGTAAGGGCCTTGTAATTGTTCTTAAACATTGTCATGAACTTCCATTTCTGCATCATAATGATTATTTGTATGTATCATATCATCCATGTCTTCATACTCATGATCTTGATCAATATCATCTACTTCTATATCCGCTCTATTACCTCCTTAAAGCATAAAATTGTAGTAATTATTATAAAATTAACTTTTAATTGAATAAACTTAAATCAATGAAATAATACCTTGAAATATATGATCCTCCTCATCATCCTCCTCATTAACAAGAACCAACCTTCTTTTTGCTCCTCCTTTATTACCTCCGACTATTTCACTCGTGTTCAGTTTTGTTCTAATTGATGTTGATGGAACCTTTTGGGAGACATTTGAAGCAAGCACTCGACGTAGCTTCATAAGATTAAGCACTCTATTGGTCGACATTGGTAAAATAAATTTTGGAGGATGTTGCTATAACAAATTCATTTTCATTAGAAAATATGTGTATATAGAATAAAATAAATAAAGTTTTGATGATAAAATTACCTTTTTGAGTAACATTTCTAGCAGATTGTTCGTCATCACCCATATTTGGAATATAGTCTACATCCCCGGCATGAACATTTTGTTTCACTTTTTTTCTTCTTCATATTTTGACTTTGTGCCAAACTTGTCATAGATTTCACAATGTTTTTAACGTCTAGCTCTGCTAGACGTTTTTGGTTCTCTTGAACCCTCAATTCTTTACTTTTGTCATACTCATTAGCTTCTCTTAATATATTTTGATTTTTCTTGCTTTGGTTTGTCATTGGAACTGATCAAAGTCATTTTTATGGTTAATAGATAATGCTAAGAATAACAATTTTAACAATAATGCTAAGAATAACAATGCTATTAGTCTGTCACATAAAATAGTATATCAGACACAAGATACAATATGAAAGTTGTCATTTGTTGACTGAGATATTAATGTTTTTAAGAAGAAAATACGTACCTTGTTCGTTTGTTGACCAAAATTTTTGAGAACTTGATCGACCACCTTGCATTTTACGGGTATGAAGACCTTGAGTTTCAAAAATACATGCAATACGAATGTCATTATCTATGACATAATATTAAAATAACGTGCAAGAAAGAAAAGCAATATAAGTATTCCACATATAATAGATATACATAATAATAATAATTATGCAAAAGAAACTATATCAATGTTTACGACATAATATTAATAAGTAATCATAAAAGAATTGAGTCATCATCGTTTTCTTCAAAATCCACTTCATGTTCCATTTAGGGTGTAATGTTTATGCCATCTTCACCATCTTCACTAGTAGTATGCAAGTTAGGCACATTAAATGTGCAATCATTCGAATAGAGGCCAACTTGATCATCAACACTTCCCATGCTAAATACATCTTTTACTTTTACATGTCTGACAACCTCCCATTCTTTATGCTTAGAATCTCTGACATAGAACACTTTATCAACTTGTGCAGCCAATACATATGGATCATCAGCTAAGTTAGCCCCTGTATGTACCTTGTATGAGAAATTCACTAATGTTACAACATTATCTATCTTGCAGCCCCTTTTGATGTCAACCCAATCACATTTGAATAAAACTACTCGTATTTGACCCGAGTAGTTTAACTCAATAATGTCATTTAATTTACCATAGTAGTTAATCATGGCATGAACAGGTCTTCTATCTCGACTACTAGCATAATTTGCACCTTCTATAATAATGACAACACCACTATTTTGCGTTCTTAATGATTTCTCTCTTTCTTTTGTGTGAAAACAGTAACCCTTAACAAGGTATCCAGAGTATCGTTTGACACTTTTTAGTGGACCACGAGCAAGCCATTTTATATCTTCTGTTACTAAATCACCTTGCTCTTCCATACGTGCAACCTATAACGTAGTTGTTGATGCTCATAACACTAACATCTCAAATAACTAATTATAACATAATTGAAGGATATAATGGAATTACCCTTCTCTTGAACCAATCAGCAAAATGTTGGCCATGAATCTTGTTAATTTCATAATCTGTTATCCGACGAGAACGTTGTTGTCCTTTAACTATTTTTTTGTGTTCCCTTGAAAGGAAACTCGTATTATTATACTTTTTTGATAGATGAATGAGGAGCAAGAGTATCTAGTAACAAAAAAAAGGTATCTTACTCTCGAAAAGGTGTAACCGACTCAATATTGAATAAGACATAACGATGCGCCTGAGTGAGAGACTTCTCATCAAAATCTGAGTTTGAATATCTTCTTCTCTTTTTGTGAACAGATACGCCCGCATGCAAATTACGACCAATTTCACGACCGGGGCAAAGATTGTTTGATTCTTCAATGTGATATTCCTCATTTCTCTAGTGAAAATGGTTTCTACTTTCGATAGATACCTAGAGCAAAATGTTATACTTTCCTCTGCTAAATAACCTTCGGCAATTGATCCTTCAGGATGAGCTCTATTATGAACGTATAACTTAAGTTTTAAAAGATCCCTGTTTGTTTATGGGTTAGTAGTTACTAATTATTTAGAAACTTAAAAAATATAGCATATAATGAATCAAATTTATAGAAATATTATTTACCTTTCAATAGGGTACATCCACCGAAACACAACAGGACCTCCTAACCTCTCTCGTTAAATGGATCACCAAGTGCACCATTATAAGTAAAGAAAGATGGAGGAAATATCTTTTATAGCTTGCATAAAGTGAGAGTAATTTTAGACTCAAGAAAATGCAGATCAACTTCAGACAAATCCTTGTAGAAAATGGCCTTAAATAATCGCATAACTCGATTATAACAGAGGTGACATGGTCTGGCAATGTTCCACGTAATGCAATCGGCAAATACTCTTGAATCAACATGTGGCAATCATAACTTTTCATCCCAATTAGTTTATGATCATTTAAATGTACACATCGATAAATATTTGATGAAAATTCATCAAGAGGCTTGATTGACTTGAGTATATTTAAAAATTCAGTTTTTTCACCTCGTGTCATTTGTTAGCAAGCTTTCGGCTTGAAAGTGATATTACTTCTAGGTCGTTTCTTTGGATGCAGTTCTTTTCTAATACCCATTTCTTGCAAGTCAATTCTTGTTTTATAGTTATCTTTTGACTTCCTTCTTGTCCCAATAAAGTACTAACTATGTTGTCACAAACTATCTTTTCAATGTGCATCACATCAAGATTGTGACGCAACAACAAATGCTCCCAATATGGCAACATAAAAAATGCTTTTCTTTTTCCATGGACCACGACTATTATTCTTTACAAGAAATTCCATGGCATCCAACTGTTGTAGAAGTTCATCTCCAGAAGGAGGAACAGGAGCAGTTCTAAATTCTTGGCGTCCAACAAAGGATCTATTAGCTGATCGCCAACGATGGTCGGATGGAAGCCACCTCCGATGACACATGTAACACCATTTTCTTCCATAAGTTAGCTATTTAGAATCAGTACCAAAACCACATACAGGACATGCAAGTTCTCCTTTAGTGCTCTACCCAGACAAATTGGCAAAACTTGGAAAGTCCGATATGGTAGAAATTATAGAAGCCTTCAACTGGAATTATTCTTTAGTTGATGCATTAAAGGTATTAACTTCATGATTCCATAACTCCTTCAATTCTTTAATTAAAGTTTGCATATACATGTGTATCTTGTTTCCTGGACCTTTGGGACCTGGGATGATTAAAAAAAGAATAATATTTGGTTGTTTCATAACCGACCAGGGTGGCAAGTTGTATGGAATAAGAAAAACTGGCCAAATACTATGTGCCACATTCATTGTCCTAAAGGGGTTGAAGTCGTCACTTGCCGGCGCAAGACGAACATTACGAGGATCATTGGCGAATTCAGGAAACTTTTCCTCAAAATTCTTCCAAACTAATGCATCTGCTGGATGTCGTAATTTTCCATCTTTCACACGCTCTTTATGATGCCACTGCATAAGGTCAGAGGTCTTTGATGACATAAACAATCTTTGTAGTCTAGGTTTTAAAGGAAACCACCGTAATACTTTTGAAGCCTTCTTCTTGGGAGGGCTTATTTCATCGTCCGGATTCGCTTCATGAACTTTCCATCTCAATGATCCACAAAAAGAACAAACTTCATCATTCTCCTTGTCATCCCAAAACAACATGCAACCATTGGGACATGAATGGATTTTTTCATACCCTAACCCCAAGTTGGCCAAGATTTTTTTCACTTGTTGGGTTGTTTTGGGTAACAAATTTCCTTCGGGTAACAAGTCGATTAGAAATTCTAACAACATAGAGAAAGATGTGTTACTCCATCCATTCAAACATTTTAAATGGTATAAATGCACCACACAAGATAATTTGTTGAATTTGCAATTCGGGTACACCTTTTCTTCAACTTCCTTGACGAGGTTATCAAACTTGCTTACTTTATTGTTCATCTCCTGACTATTGTTTGAAGCATTCTTGTGTACTTTCACTCCACTTCCACCATCCGGTTCAAAAGCATCATTCGACAAATCATGCATTTCCTCAGGGTTGTGCTAGTCGATGTAATTGTTATGCCTTCACCATGATATTCCCATCTATAGTATTCTGGCCGGAACCCTAAACATATGAGGTGATCTAGAACACTTTGTCTACTTTGATATTTCATATTTACACACTTTGTACATAGACACTTTATCTTTCCCTCATTGACAGATTTTCTTTTAAATGCAAAATTCAAGAAGGTTTGCACTCCGTTAACAAAAGTTTGACTTGATTTAGGTGCGTCATACATCCAAGATCTATCCATGACTACAAGGTTTAGGTTTACATTGATTGTTAGTCAGGAAATTAGTGAAGATACATAAAAGCTATTATTCTTATACATCCTACAAATAAAGAAATAAAATAAGTTACAGAGACCTCACCTAATTACTAGCATAGTCATCCAATAGATTATGATTCATCCACAAAAACATATACAGATGCATACTGATTCGAACACACATTATAACATATATATGTAAAAGTTGGGTATCTAATAAGACTGCTCATCATTAATTTGCAAGAAAACAAGTACATTGGCTCTTTTAAATTACTCTATATTTAAAAATATGTGACAAATTGAGTTAGCCCCCAAGCAATTTTAGTGACAGGCCCCTAAACTTTTTAACAAACTGGATCATGTTCCAACTAGTTTATGATAGACCTATGTTTCAATTGAATTTCATAGAGTTAAATTAGGTTCTACGTGCAATTCTCAATGTAACTCAATCAAAAGGGTTCACTATCAATTGAAATTCCAAGTTTCATTTTAAGATGTAATATGGATTTGTGCTAATATTTTGTTATATAGCAATCCGTATTTTGTCTTTTAACATATTAATATTGATGGTAATCATAAAGATTATTGATTAACCATTTATATCATGAAACACCAAACCAACTGTTATAGCGTGCCATTTATTAGTCATATTATCCTTGTGATATCTTATACCTATTTGTGGAAGTTTGTTTGATAAACAATTTCATACCAGTAATACTTTGAAGTCAATTTACAAATAGCACATAAATTGTTGTAATGTAATATAATAACAATCATGTATGTTAATAAGACCAACATAAATAATGCCATCAATAGTTCACTGTTACCGTGATGAAGAAGATTGAAAAAGTACCTGAAATGTGGTCGGGTTCACCGTCGACTGGTGATGATCTTGGAATTGAATTTCTGAGCAGAGTAATGTTAAATAAAAGAATGAGGAACCTAGTTGCAGCGATGAATACCGTGGAGGACAGAACTTCCAAATGGTAAGGATCCTACAAACGCAAAACTAAATTAAGCAACTAACTTTCAACTTTCGAACGGTGATCAAATCCAACAATTAACAGAATTAAGTCAAAATAATTCATTACTAAGTGTAAAACTAAAATAAACAATTACGCTTATTATTCTAAAAACTTAATTTTCTAACTTTTTTACATATCAACCCAGATGCCTACACCAAAAGCTTACATCATCAACCTAAATTGAAACTTCTCATCAATAGTTTCTTCATCACGTTCTCAATATCATTTTTCATATCAGTTATCACTCAACATAAAATATAACTGCCCCTGATTATAATCCTTTAAATACTTAGGAACCTTGTAATAAATTCAAAACCATTATGGATTCACTTGAGAATCAGAAGGCTATACATGTCTAAAGACTAATTCTTTGTTGATTCAAAAGTATGAAATTTAACAACAGAAGGTGGTGTTTACCAATTGAGATTACACCCACAGTTAATTTAACATTGTGTAGCCAACCCTCCGAATTCGATTGATATGTCGTCCTTCATTGTGCCATCTACAAGCAGAAACAAATCCTATTTTTTTGAACACCCGATCCTAAATCTGATATGCTAATTAGACAGTTATCAAATCCAACAATTGAGTCTAAATCAATCATCACTAAATTGCATCCCCTAAACGTGAAGCCTCCCTTGTTCATTCTGCTCACATGTCTCTATTTCACTCATCTCCTCCTACTGCTCATCAATAAAGTTCTAATTAATCTACTAGTTCTTTAGAAGAAACCGAATCATTATATGATGAGGAGGAAATCAGAATTCAAGAAGAAGTTGTAGAGATTAAACAATATGATCGAATTAGAGACATGTAAAATGATTAAAAAACATCACTAAATGATCGAATTGAGTCTAAATCAATCATCACTAAATGCAAAATTATATTAAACAACATGATCGAATTCACCTTCAAACAGGTCTGACGCCAATCGAGAATGAGAAACCCGAGAAATCCCACCACAACAAACCCAATCGCGGTACAAAATTGGAACCTTTAAACAGGTCCAACGGATTCAAGTTGCGTAAGAACCCAATCGACGCCTTTGTTGTTAAATGGATTAAAATAAGTAGAAGAGTTGGGTGAATGATCGTGGGTGTCTGGAAGAGTTGAGGGGAATTTAGGTTAATTTAGGTTAATAAAATATAAACCCTAGTTTTAACTTAATTAATAAATTTTTGGTGGGATTTTTTAGGAGGGAGTTTTATAATAAAAATATGTGCCACTAAAAGTTTTTAAGGAAAATTTGAGGGTAAATAGTATTATATTGATTAGTGGCATAAAATTAAAAGCCATAAAATTATATAACATGTAAGTATGGCATAATAAAGTGCCACTAAAACCTTAATTTAAAAACATAGCTAATAAATATGACTAAATATAAAGGTCAATCAAATATGGCACACACAAAGTGCCACTAAAACTATATATTAGTGGCACAAAAGTTAAATACCACAAAAAACGTGTTCCACTAAATGGTATTTTTTTGTAGTGCTAAGAGCCTTCTTTTGTGAACAAGGTTGAACTTGATCATTTTCCTTCTGCATCTTCATCTTTGTAGATGCCGTGACAATTCCTTTAAGTTGAGAACTACCTTTGGAGCTGGATGTTTTAGGTTGTGTAGCAGTGGCACACAACTAATCAGCCTTCTTCTTGTTGCTGGGATGAGTTAAACATAAACTAGAACTCCTGGTACTAGAGTTTAAGTTTGTGTCTTCAGTCTTAACCACTTCAATAGCAGCAGAAATGAAGACTTGTTTTTGCTTAGAATTAAAAGTGGCCTTGATCTCTTGAGCCTTTCTTGCCTTTCTTTTGCTCTTCCTGATCAAATTCTTTCTCATTGACTTGGTCATCCCAACCTTCTTACTCTCCTCAGAAGGATAGTGAGCCTTCTTAGAATGCTCTTCTTCACTCTTCTCAGAGGCATCCTTCACTATCTCTTCTTCATCCTCTTCAGTCATGGGGTCTATGAGGGGAAGCTCATCTTCACAAGTTTCACACCTAGGAGATTTTACAGACAAGATTGTGTGTGGAGGAGATATCTCACTAGATCCCAGTCCCTGCTTATTTTGATAATAAACTTTTGCATGCAAGGATGAGGATATGATATCCTTGAAGGTCTTCTTCAAGAACACATTTTTCTTCCCTGACTTTGCTGATCACAAGCTCATTAGTCAACTTAGTTATGAGATATTTGATTTGAGTCCTGTAATTTGTGTGCTCATGTTTAAGAGTTGAAATGGTTTTCTCTAAGTCCTCTATCTTTAACTTATAATCATTTTCAGCTCTTTTGAAATCAAATTTTAAGATATTCAAGGACTCAAGATCAGATCTCATCTCTAAGTTGTAGGACCTGTATATATTTACTTTAGCAATACATTAGGGTGTACAGAGATGTTCTAATACCTTGCTTCATCATGGTCAGCCATTAGTGCTTGGTTTGGAGATGCATCTTCCAACTGAAAGCTCCAGTCAAAGCCTCGTTCTTTAACAGCAACTGCAGCTTTCTGCTTTGGCTTCTCATTCTTGGTAGCTCTATCAGTGTAGTTTGGCCTGGCTTGTGCTCGACCACCATTGTCCTTGGTTCCTTGCACTCTCTTGCAAAGTGACCCATTTGGTTATAGTTGTAACATGTAACATCTTGTAATTTTGGGTTAATTTAAGGTTAGCTTTGTTAAATTCTTGTATGGATTAGTTGTGTCATTCATGAGACTTATGGGTTACTTATGCCTTAATTGGTCTTTTAATCATTTAACTTGAAAGATTATAATTATTAAGTAACAATAAGTAATATAATGATTTTAATAAATGAAATAATAACAATAAAAATTATAATAATAATAACAATAATAATAATAATCTAAGAATAATACCAACAATAATAATTTTATTATTAATAATAAAGAATTAGTAAACTTAAAACGTATAAAACATTGATTTAAAAGTCAAAGGGGCCTAATTGCCAAATTATAAACTTTAAAGATGAGTTTATGTATAAAATAATAAAAAACCAAACAACAGGGGCCATTTCTGTAAATTCTTAAAACATAACCCAAACCCCCGCCCAACCCCGTTTTTCCGGTGGAAGGTCCGGCCACCGGCGGCCGAGCCTCCGGCCACTTAAAACCTTCAAAATACGACGTTTTCTTAACCCAAAACCGACCCAAATCGTTCCTTTTGCACGTTTCGAACTTAAATGCATGGTTTAATTGAGTTGAATCGTCGGTTATTACTCGAATCATCGAGTAACCGAAACCATCAAACGCAAAGAACCGTTCGAACGTTTAAGGCTAATAATAATCGAATTAACTAAACCTAAACGAACGTTTATCTGATACTAATCATTACAACTCTCAATTTCATCTGAATCAAACGCGAGCATAAGCACCGATCATCATCTCTTTCGCGAACCTGCAACTATTCGAACATCATCTTCAGAGCTTCAAAACTCGAAATCAACATAGGGCTTTTCATCATTTAACTTATTCGAAGCTTTCTGTGAAGCGAATTTGAGTTTCATCATCGATTGTAACCTGAACGAATCGCAACACAGTCGCGGCTGTTCTTCGAGTGTTCATCATCAATCCGTGCGAAATTCGGGTAATTGAACATACATACGTGCTCGATTTCTGTTGGGGAACAAAAGCCCTAACATTAATTCGATTAACATCTTTGATTTGGGGGTCAATTTGAATCCAATCGAAAGTAGGGTTCTTGGATTTGGGAGTATTCTGTTGAATTAGGATAAATCCATTTGGAACTGGGTTATACCGCGGCTGAGAGCCTTGGTTCACCGGTTCACACTCCACTTTCCAACTTAGAGGTCCTGGGTTCGAACCCGGGCACCCTCTTATTATTTTTAAAATGGCTTTTTAGCCTTAATTTTATTTTAGAAAAATTCTGTTACATATAAAAATGATTTTTACAAACTTCTAATATTTTAAAAATCAACAAAATATTTTCTGTAAATTTATCCTTATAAAATATTTTAATATTTTATTATAAAAGTTATAACTAAGTATTGTTACAAACAAATGGATTTATATAATAATTTGAATTATTAATTATTATTGAGTCTTATGTTTTCTTTGATTAAAGATATATTTTTTGTTGCACAAATTATTAACAACGGCTATTTTCCCTTAAAATATTATAATACTTCTCTATTGAACTAAATATATAAATAAGGGTTTACTAAATTGTTTATAAAACCCCAAAATCCTAAAACTCTTGTTCGCGTTAAAACGTTAATTTTAATATTATTAACTTAAAAATCTTATAAATACATATATTTTAGGTGCATTGTGAAGGACTACGTTGAATCGACGCTTTTGATTATTTTCTTATTAATCATCCAATAAATACTTTTGATCATGTGAGTATTTCCATACCCCTTTTTGCTTACTTTCACACTTTGGGGTGAAACATGTTAACTTATACTTTGCACTTGTAAACTTATTTGAGACTTGTAAACCTATGGCAATTTATCTTGTTAAGTTGTGGTTAGTTGAACTTTCGTGGTTACCATGTTATGGCGTTATATGTGCAATCATTAACTAATGCTAGCCCAGCGAAGTCATAGATCTATGGGCAAGACAAGCCTACTTTGGTTGATCCAAGTACACTTAGCTGATCGTATATACTTTTAAACGTTTGAGACTTGTAAAACTTTGTCGAGGTTTGATTGTTGCATTGTTCATAACATCCGTAATCACTTTATTCACTAACTTATGACTTGAATTGCCATCTTTTATATAATCTATGTATTAAAAACTATGGAATGCTCACTAACATTATTGTTGACCTTTTATTTTTAACATGTTTCAGGAAACGCCCAAGTTTGACTTCTACACTTTGAAGCTTGCACATCTAGGAATGGACCTAGATAAATAAATAAAATGGAATGATTTGTTACATTCTATGTTATGCTTTTATTTTTTTTGAGACTTATGTTTGTAATGTGACAATTGAAACTTATGAATAATATGTATTTGTTTTTAATAATAGCGTTATGTGGCTGTGAACGATCTTAACTCTCACTCCTCGACGTTTCCGCCGTCAAGGTTGGGGTGTGACATAACACTTTACTTTGCTTTTATCTAGCCCAAACTTTCCACTGGCTGCATTGTCCGGAAACTTCCTCCCTATCCTCTTGTAAAACTTCATGGCTCTATGAGTGAGGAGAGCCATTTTGCTGAACTATCTCCATGTATTCCAGATCGTCTGGATGGACACAAACTAGATCTTAAAGGGTGAAGAGAAAGTTGCCAGTGCTTTCATCAGAAGACACAAAGACATGTGAAGAGCTTGTCTCTTGGAATGGGCTTCCTTGAGTGTAGCTTTCTCTTGGTGTCTCCGAGAAAGTGATGAAAGGACCCTTTTTTAGTTGTCAGGGTAGCATATGAGATGATGTTGAGGTTCTATGCTTTCCTTTTCAGTCACATGAAGGGTTGTACTCAATTGATTGCTCGAGTTACCAGATGAACCTTGCATGTTCATCTCCATCTGGTATCCACTGAGAATGCCATACAACTCTGTCAAGGTAAGAGTCTTAAGGTTCTCAGTTCTCTTGATAACAACATAGTAATGTGTCCATTGTCTAGGAAGAGAAGATAAAAACTTCCTTACAATGTCCCTATTCTCAAGAGTGACTCCAACACCCATTAGAGTATCCATAATTTCAACAGACCTGAAGTATTGTTGAGTCATGGTTTCACCTGGTTTATAGGTGAAGTTTCAAACTGATGCTTTAGAAGATCCTTCTTGTTCTCATTGGCTTCAGTTGACCCCTCATAAATCAGCTTCAGTGCATCCCATAGTTGTTTAGTTGTTTGCACTTCTTGAAGCCTCTGTATACGGAGTTTGGAAGAGCAGTTTGAAAGGCTGTCATGGCTTTCTGATCAATCTCTATCTTCTTCCTGCCTTCCTTAGAGCCACAGCCTTTGGAATCATACCACCTCCAGCAGCAGGTGAAGAGGTTCTTGGTATAAAAGGCTCTGAGACAATAGATTCTCACATCCTGGAGTCTTGTGACTTGATGAACCCTTCCATTCGTTGACACCAAGTGTCAAAGTCTTCAGGAGTGATTAGTGGGGACTTTGTCATGGTTCCAGTTTCCATATCAACTTTTATGGTAGCTGCCATTTGAGATGTTAAGTATTTTGTGTGTGTGAGGGATCTTAAGATAGTGAGATCTTACAATCAAGATCCTGGAATGCTCTGATACCAATTGCAAGACCGTTTAGAGGGGTTGGTCACTTAGAACACAAGCACCCAAAGAAAAGAGTTTGTTTAAAACACTTAATAGATCAAATATGGAACTGGTAACACACTAGAACGATACTTAGAACACAAGCAAAATATGAGACAGAACCAAGAACAAAACACACAAAGTATATGGTTTTCAAGGATAAGATATATTGCTCTCAAGTTCTTTTACAAGTGTACAAGCATTCTCTTAAGTTACAAAGACCTGAGATACTTTATACTACATCCTACAGCCGGCCATACTTTGAAGGCCAGCTGGATACATGATCTAGACAACAACAAAATCAATGTAGAGTGAAAAGGATAGACTTTTGGATGTTTTAGGTGCATCAGCCTTATATAGAACGTTACAATATATATAACACATCATCACCACATACAAAACCTAAAACGGTGTTACTTTAAATTATTTAATTTACATGTACAAAAACATTACTTTACCATAAAAATAGCACACCAGATACAAAATGATTGATTCATACACTTATAAGACTGAAAACCTTGATTGATACAAAATAGTGTTGTTAATCCAAGTGTTATAACAACTGAGATAAAAAACAAACCTTGCATACTATTATTATATGACTGATCTTGATCGTTTGTAATAGTATTGAAAACCTCGAACAACTTTAGTGATTGGTAAGTCCTTGATGTTTACTAAATTTTTAGATGACAGAGTAAGAAGATGATGATTGCGAATTGTAGAATAATCTCCAGATTGTATTTGTTAAAGAGAGAGAGAGATATTAGAAAAAAATCAATTAATATATGTAATTCCTAATATACCCCTTAATCCTAATCATCAATTAATGCACATGACGTAAATATATTGGTCCCTATGGTTTTTACACAAACTAGTGTTTGTATATATATGTTTGTATATATATATATATATATATATATATATATATATATATATATATATATATATATATATATATATATATATATATATATATATATATATATATATATATATATATATATATATATTCATATCTCACTTTTGTGTATTTATTTTTGCTAGATTTAGAATGACACAGCGTTTATCACTCAAGCCGAAATAGATGTATTTGTTCGAAACTTAATGCCACAGTTTTTTCGTAAGGCATTTAATGTGAAATTATAGCATGTTATAATTGATTTGAAGTTTAAAAATTGTATCACGTAATATTTTTGGGAGATTTACTCACTTATGTAGAACGTTATATTATATTTTGTATGCATTATATTATGGTTTGTATATTGCTTGTTGTTGGTTCATATTAACTTTTTTATCTCTTATAGATTTGATTTAAAAATATTACAAATTATAGCCGATATTGTGAAAACAATGACCTAGAAAAAAATTTAAATAATTATAATTTAGCTTAAAAAATCAAATACTTTTAATTAACATAATAGTAAATTGGCATTTATTAAGCACGTTTATTAAGAAAACTATATTTATATATTAATTTATAATCTTGTTGTAATGAGTACATGTTTTCAAATCAAGTATATGCGTTTAATATGAAACATAGGTGAACATCCTAAAAATAACATGTTGTTTATAGAGATTTTGATTTATTATTATACTAGTTTAGAAAACCCGTGTATCACACGGGATGAATAATAATATTAAGTTAGTTGTTATTAATTAATATTTAGAAGTTATTAGAAAATCTGATATATATATTATTAAAATCATATATAATTAACTACCTTAAGTAATAATAATAATAACAATATTTTCTTAAACTTTCATCTTTAAAATATTTTGTTGTAAAAAATTGTTTTTTAAACATGCTATTTTTTTAAAAAAAGCTATTTTTAGATAACATCATTTTTAAAAAAAACCTTTTTACATTAGAAAACTTTATACCTTTTAATAGAAAACCTAAATTTAATATATTAAAATATAGTTTATTAATTTACAAAGTATATACAACATAATTACCAATGATCCTTAGCACAACTGGTTAAGGTGAGGTACTCATGATATATAAATATTGGGAGATCACGGGTTCAAGTTTCACTCTGAGTAAAAAAAACTCAGAGTTGAGATAGGGGGTAATGGGTTTACTCCTAAGTGGGTTGGGGGTGCGGTCACGGCTAGGGAACGAATATGTGGGCCCGATAACACTTATTCTCTGAATCATAGACGCACATTTGCCGTTCAAAAAAATATACAACATAATTAACATTTAATAGTATCATTAAAGGGTTGACTTTTTATGGTAATTATGTGTGTTAAAATGAATGTAAGAAGTTGACATGTGTCAAAATGGTTAGTGAAAGAATGACATGTGGCAAAAACTATTTTGCTTTATTAGTATAGACTAGGTTAGATACGCATGTGTTACACGTCTTGATATAGAAAAATTATATAATAGATTATATACATGTATAGAATGACACTAGATTATATACATGCAAATTATTATGTATAACAAACATATTTAACTTATAAACAATAGTATAAAAAAATTTATTACTCATAAATATCCATAAATCTCTTTATATACATTTTTAAAAATTTTAGTTTTAACAATGATTGCTACAAATGAAATTATATTAATCAAATTAAGTCTCTTTTAATAAAACCTTATTTATTTCTAAAAAGAAATATGATTAATATAGTATTAAATTAACATTTATTAAGAAAGCTTTTTTAAAGTCAAGATCTTTTTACTAAAAAAATTTAATTTATTGTGGTGAGTGCATGTGTACAATACTAGATGGAGCCTGTGACTTAGGTGGAGATGATGTGGGCGTGCTAGAAAATAATCATGTGGCTGATAGTTATTTTGCTTTATTAGTATAGATATACATTACTATAAATAGATGTATTCGGGTGGTATAGTTCCACTTAAGTATTTACGTCCGAGATCCCTACATCAATAAAATAATGTGATGGTTTAAACATTAGAATTCTCTCTGTCCATGAAAAAATGCTAACATCAAAATATGAATTACCAAGTGTGATTGTGATTGTAGGTAGCTAAACTCAAGCTTAGCCCAATTAAATCAATAAATTATAAAGTAATATGCAAGATTGTAGAATCAATGTAAATAAAATATGAATAGTGAATAGTGAAAATTTGTTTTAGAGAAAATTGTTGTTAGATGAATAAAAAGTAAAAAACCGAATTAAAGAAGGTCATGTGCAATATATATTATTTAATGGAGATCCGGTAGTGCAAATTTGTGTACAAAAATATTGAAATGAGTCTGAAATTCTAGTTACACCTAACCAAGATCTTCGGCTTCTAAGACTTCTGTTGAATGTATTGTGGTGCTTCAATGATAAGACTCACTTTAGGATAATATGTCAATAGTTAGTTGATGTATTAGTTTACATTTTGTTATGTTTAGCAAGTAGTTTAAAGTCGAAGGACTAAATGTGACAATTCTATTGTTCAGGTTGTTATAGTTCGTTAACTAGAGTTAGGGATGGGATGATCTGATCTTCATACTCATACACACATAATTCAATTCTTTTCTTTACTCTTGTACACAAGTTTGGGAGAGATAAGAGAGATTCCTTTTGATTTTCAGAGCAAAGGACTCACGATCACGAAAGAAGATTAATACAGTGCGATTGCTGAAGACTGAAGGATGGTGAACTCTGCCAAGTTTGACATCAAGAAGTTTGATGGGAAAAATGAATTTAGTCTCTGGAGGTTGAAGATGAAGGCGCTGCTAGTGCATCAGGGCGTTGTCGATGCCCTGAAAGGAGAATCAGGGCTCCTGAGACGATGTCGGTTAAGGAGAAGAAAGAAGTCATGGAGAAGGCACATAGTGCCATTATCCTTAGTCTCGTTGATAGAGTACTAAGGGAGGTCTCAAAGGAGGTAATAGCTGCCGGGATCTGGGCATAGATGGATTGTACATGACGAAATCACTAGCGAACAGGCTGTATTTCAAGAAAAGGTTATACATGTTTCACATCTCGCCAGGGAAATCCTTAGAAGATCATATTGATGAATTCTGTAAGGATTCCTATAAGTCTAATGTAGCCAAAACATCCAAAGTCTCTCTGCAAGCATGCACTAAAGAACAGAAGTAGAAATGCTTCGGAAGTTTTACACCATGCACTAGAAATATTCTAAGTGTAAAATCTTTCGAAGCCAAGACCAATATCTTCCGAAGCCAAAAGTGAAGTCTTCTGAAGCTGTAAAGACAAAGTCTTCGGAAGCCAAAGAGTGAAGACAGATTTCTTCCGAAGACTTTTAGATGTACTTTACCATAAAGCTGGACCACCTTTCCGCTGCAACTCTATAAAGTCACCAACTTACATAAGTTTGTGAAAGGTCCATGCTTTTGGTAACTGTACATTGAGGTCTTGAGTCCATGCTTTCTACTTTATGTACTTTTATCCTTTTTGTAATATATTAAGATGTGAGCTACGGCATGTCATAGTCACAAGTCAAAAGGCAGATATGCCTTTTGACTCTACATTTGATTTTGTAGTTGTCTAGTCAATTGTATCCAGCTGGCCTTCAAAGTATGGCCGGCTGTAGGATGTAGTATAAAGTATCTTAAGTACTTGTAACTTTCTATTGATTCTTTGTAACTTGTAATAGAACTTGAGAAGCAATATACATCATTCTAGAAAACCAAATACTTGTGTTGTTTGCAATCTTGTTCTGTCTCACTTTTACTTGTGTTATTATCATCTTTCATTAACAAATTAACCAGTTCCCTATTTGATCTGTTAAGTGTTCTAAGCAACTCTCCTTATTGTGTTGTTGTGTTGTAAGTGCATACCCTTCACCGGTCCTGCATTTGGTATCAGAGCATTTCAGGCTCTTGATATAAGATCTCACCATCTTAAGATCCCCCCCACACACAAAATACTTAACAACTCAAATGGCAGCTATAACCAAAGCTGATATGGAAACTGGAACTATGACAAAGTCTCCACTGATCACTCCTGAAGACTTTGATACTTGGTGTCAAAGAATGGAAGGCTTCATCAAGTCTCAAGACTCCAGGATGTGGGACTCTATTGTTGAAGGACCTTACATACCAAGCACCAGTTCTGCTACTGGTGGTGGTATGATTCCTAAGGCTGTGGCTGATTACTCTGAAGCAGATAGAAAGAGAATAGAGATTGATCAAAAAGCCATGACAGCCTTTCAAACTACTCTTCCAAACTCCATCTATAGAGGCTTCAAGAAGTGCAAAACTGCCAAGCAACTATGGGAGGCACTGAAGCTGATGTATGAGGGGTCTACTGAAGCAAAGGAGAACAAGAAGGATCTCCTGAAGCAGCAGTTTGAAAACGTCACCTTCAAGGCAAATGAAACCATGACACAATAATATTTCAGGTATGTTGAGATTATGGATACTCTAATGGATGTTGAGTAACTCTTGAGAACAAGGACATTGTAAGGAAGTTTATGTCCTCTCTTCCTAGACAATGGACACATTATTATGTTGTTATCAAGAGGACTGAGAACCTTAAGACTCTTACTCTCACAGAGTTGTATGGTATTCTTAGTGGCTACCAGATGGAGATAAACATGCAAAACTCATCTGGTAACTCCAGCAATCAACTGAGTTAAGCCCTCCATGTGGTTGAAAGGGAAAGCATTGAACCACAACATCATCTTATATGCTTCCCTCACAACTCACAAAAGGGCCCTTTCATCACCTTCCCAGAGACTCAAAGGGAAAGCTACACTCAAGGAAGTCCTTTCCAAGAGACAAGTTCTTCTCATGCCTTTGTCTCTCCTGATGAAACTCCAGGCAACTTTCTCTTCACTCTTAAAGATTTGGACTGTATCCATCCAGATGATTTGCAATATATGGAGATAGTCCAGCAGATGGCTCTTCTCACTCATAGAACCAAGAAGTTCTATAAGAGGACATGGAGAAAGTTTCCAAGCAATGTAGCTAGTGGAAAGTTTGGGCTGGACAGAAGCAAAGTAAAGTGTTACAACTGTAACCAAATGGGACACTTTGCAAGAGAGTGTAAGGCACCAAGGACAGATGGTGGCCAAGCACAAACCAGACCAAACTACACTGAGAAAGCCCCCCAGAATGAGAAGACAAAGCAGCAAGCTGCAGTTGCTGTTGAAAAAGGAGGCTTTGACTGGAGCTTTCAAGTAGAAAATACATCTCCAAACCAAGCACTCATGGCAGACCACGATTAAGCCAAGGTATTGGAACATCTTTGTACTTCTGAATGCATTGCTAAAGTTAATAGATACAGGTCCTATAATTTAGAAATGAGATCTGATCTTGAGTCCTTAAATATTTTAAAAGAGCTGAAAATGATTATAAACTAAAGATAGAGGACTTAGAGAAAACCATTTCAACTCTTAAACATGAGCATACAAACTACAGGACTCAGATCAAAGATCTCATTACTAAATTAACTGAATGCCAGGCTGAGCTTGTGATCAGCAAAGCCAAGGCAGAAAAATGTGTTCTTGAAGAAGAGACCTTCAAGAACATAATATTCTCATCCTTGCATGCAAAAGTTTGTTATCAAAATAAGTAGGGACTAGGATCTTGTGAGATAGCTCCTCCACACACAATCTTGTCTGTAAGATCTCCTAGGTGTGGAACTTGTGAAGATGAGCTTCCCATCATAGATCCCGTGACTGAAGAGGATGAAGAGGAGATGGTGGAGAATGACTTTGAGAAGAGTGAAGAAGAGCTTCTAAGAAGGGTCACCATCCCTCTGAGGAGAGCAAAGCTGTTGGGATGACCAAGTCAAGAAGAAAGAACTTGATCAGGAAAGCCAAAAGAAAGTCCAAAAAGGCTCAAGAGATCAAGGCTACCTTCAATTGTGCACAGAAACAAGTCTTCATATCTGCAGGATTTGAAGTAGTAAAGGCTGAAGACAAAACTTGAACTCCATCAACAAGAGTTCTAGTTCATGTCCAAATCATCCCATCATCAAGAAGAAGGCTGATCAGTTGTGCATTGCTGTTATACAACCTGAACCATCCTGCTCCAAAGGTAGTTCTAACCCCACAAGAATTGCCACAGCATCTGCAAAGGTGAAGATGGAGAAGGAAAGTGATCAAGTTCAGCCTTGTTCACAAAGAAGAACTCCTAGAAGGAAGAAAATGGATTGTGTTATGTGTGGGAGTACCTCTCATCTTGCTAAAGATTGTGTTTACAATCCAAGGAGTACTCTCCACATGACCAAGAAAGAAACTTCTAAGAGTTTGGAGAAGAAGAAGCAAGCTTCGGAAGGAAATTTTGTTTCCTTCAGAAGCTCCAAAATGAAGAAGAAGATAAGTGGAAACTTGCCTTCGGATTAAAATTTGGTCTCGGAAGAAAGGAATACTTCTGAAGCACTGAAGCTTGCTGTAGTGAAAGCAAGATCTTCCGAAGGGCCAGTCATCAAAACTTCCGAAGTCATCAAAACTTCTGAAGTATTGAAGGTCAAGTCTAAGCTTCCAAAGGTGGTATGGAAGTCAAAGAAAGACTAAGTGGCTGAAAGTTCTTCATCAACATCAGCAAATGATCCCTCTAGCATGACTATAGGATCAATTACTGTTGCATTGTCTTCAACTTCTTTTGATGAGCCCAAGACCAATGAGGCTTGGGTTTCCAAATGTAACTAATCATCTCTTTTGTGCAGGGACAGCTCAAGACAAACAGAAATGTATGGATCATTGATAGTGGTTGTTCGAGGCACATGACAGGCAATAGGTCACTACTTCAAAAGTTTGAAAGAATTGATGGAGGACCAGTTACTTTTGGAGGAGATGCAGGAGGTTACATTACTGGAAGGGGCAAGGTCACAAATGGTAAGCTCAGCATTGAGAAGGTAAACTTTGTCAAGGAGCTTGGGTACAATCTTCTGAGTGTATCCCAATTTTGTGATCAGAGTCATAACATGCTCTTCACTGAGCATGAGTGCATTGTTCTCAGGCCCGGGGTGGTCATTCCTCATGAGCACATCTTGCTCAGAGCCCCCAGGAAAGGGAACATGTACAAATTGGACTTGCAAGAAACATCTCCCTCAGGAGAAGTTTCATGCTTTCTATCTAAAGCAAATAATGATGAGTCTTTCCTCTGGCATAAAAGAATGTGCCATGTAAGTTTTAAAAACATGAATAAATTAATTAAGAATGATTTGGTAACTAGAATACCAAAGAAAGAGTTTACAAGTGATGACCACTGTGTTGCATGCCTGAAAGGGAAGCAACACAAGATATCTCACCAGCCAAAGGATAGAAACTCCATCATTAATCCCCTACACTTATTACATATGGATCTCTTTGGCCCCACCAGTGTAATGAGTCTAGGAAGGACCTCTTATTGTTTGGTGATCACAGATGATTTTACAAGATTCACTTGGGTCTTCTTTCTTAGAACTAAGGATGAGACTCCTGAGATTCTGAAGAATTTCTTCTTAAAGATTGAGAATCAATGTGATCACAAGGTCAAAACCATAAGATGTGATCAAGGAACTGAATTCAAAAATCAAATTCTTGATACATTTTGTGATGAAAAAGGTATTACAAGACAATATAGTGCCCCCAAGACTCCTCAGCAAAATGGTGTTGTTGAGAGGAGAAACATGACACTAATTGAAGCTGCAAGAACTATGTTGTCTGACTCTAAACTGCCCATCACCTAGTGAACACTGCTTGCTATGTGCAAAACAGAGTTTTAGTGGTTAAGACACATGGTAAGACTCCTTATGAACTTTGACACAAGAGAAAACCCTTCATTGGTTTTCTCAGGTCATTTGGATGTCCTTGCACCATCTTGAATACCAAGGATCAAATTGCCAAGTTTGCTGAGAAATCAGATGATGGACACTTTATTGGATACTCTTCTCAAGCTAAAGCTTATACAGTATACAATCTCAGAACTAGAGTAGTTGAGGAGTCAGCCAATGTGACTTTCAATGAGCACACTCCCAGTGTGAAAGGTTCTGGTCCGGATTGGCTATTTGATCTTGATTTAGTTACCAATTGTTTTAACAAATCTTGTGAGAATGTTTCAGGATCTACAGATATATTACCAATAGGTGATCCTGACCCAAGATTTGAGCTAAGAAGACCCTCAGGTTACACATCTTCAGCTCCAGTGGTAACTATTCCTGCAAATGAAGCTTCTACCAGCACATCAATGACAAATCCTGCTGATGATTTTGGTATGCCTTCAAATTCCAGCTTAGAGGCATAAAACTCAGAAGAAGGAGCTTCAAATGTTGGAGAAAATGGTGGTGGTGAAAGTGATCAAGAATTTCTTGATGCTGATAATCACTGCATTGAAGACAACATTAATGATGTCACACATTCATTGGATCAAGTCAATCTTGATAAGTGTGGTGATGTGGAGGGTGAATCCTCTTTGCCAGATCAAAAATTTTCAAATCTAGATCTGTCTAAGCAACTTGCTGTGATCCCTCAGCTAAGGATCACAAGTCTCATCCTACCACAAACATCATTGGAGATGTTGATTCAGGGGTGAGAACAAGAGGACAAACCCATGAAGCAAATGTTTGTCTTCACTCTTGTTTCTTGTCCCAGATAGAGCCAAAGAAAATTGATGAGGCTCTAAAGGATGGAAGTTGGGTTGAAGCTATGCAAGAGGAGCTGCTTCAATTCAAAAGGCAAAAGGTCTGGAACCTATGTCCTCTTCCTCAAGGGAAGACTATCATAGGAACCAAATGGGTTTTTAGGAACAAAAAGGATGATAGAGGACTTGTCATCATAAACAAGGCAAGACTAGTAGTTCAAGGATATACTCAAGAAGAAGGAATTGACTATACAGATGTTTTTGCTCCTGTGGCAAGACTTGAAACTGTTAGAATATTCCTAGCTTTTGCTGCATCCAAGAATTTCAAGGTCTACCAACTTGATGTCAAGTGTGCTTTTCTTTATAGGGTGATTGATGAAGAGGTATATGTCAGACAACCACCTGGGTTTGCAGATCCTGATCATCCTGATTATGTCTGCAGGCTTGATAAAGCTCTATATGGGCTGCACCAAGCAACAAGAAAGTGGTATGAGACTCTATCTCAGTATCTCTGTCAACATGGTTACAAAAGAGGTACTATAGATGGAACTCTCTTCATCAAAGGAACAGGAAATGACATAATGCTAGTTCAAGTATATGTAGATGACATTATCTTTGGGTTAACAAATCCAAAGCTCTGCAAAGACTTTGAGAAGCTGATGAAGGACAGGTTTGAAATGAGTGCCATGGGGGAACTCAATTTCTTTCTAGGAATTCAAGTGAAGCAAGTTGACAATGGCATCTTCATAAGTAAGTCAAAGTATGTATAGGACATACTTAAAAGGTTTAACATGACTGATTGTAAGGTTGCTAAGACACCCATAGCCAGAAATCACTCCGTTGGACTTGATCTTGAGGGGGAGTGTGTTGATGAACACCTCTATAGGGCAATGATTGGGTCTCTTATGTACCTCACAGCTAGCAGGCCAGATATCATGTTTGCTACATGCATTTGTGCAAGATATCAAGCTAACCCCAAGATGTCACATCTGGTCACTGTCAAAAGAATTTTAAGATATCTTAAAGGTGCTCCATCACTTGGCCTTTGGTATCCAAAGAATTCTGACTTTAATCTGTATGCTTATACAGATAGTGACTATGGTGGTTGCAACATGACTGCAAAGTCTACATCAGGGGGATGTCAATTTCTTGGTGAAAGAGTAGTCTTTTGGCAATGCAAGAAACAATCATGTGTGTCTGCATCAACTGCTGAGGCTGAATACATTGCTGCTGCAAGTTGCTGTGCTCAAGTGCTTTGGATTCAAAATCAGATGCTGGACTATGGATTTAACTTTAAAGAGACTCTCATCCACATAGACAACAATAGTGCTATCTCCATCACAGAGAATCCTGTGCAGCACTCAAGGACAAAGCATATTAACATCAGTATCATTTGATTAGAGATAAATTTGAAAAGTGATTAATCATACTAGTCAAAGTTAACACAAATGAACAATATGTTGATCTGTTCACCAAAGCTTTTGATGAGCAGAGATTTAAATATCTTGTATCAGCTATTGGGATGATTAACTTTGAATAGCTTTTCTTAAAACTTAATCATATTTATTTCTAAAACCTGTGTGTCCTAAGTTGTCTATTATATCACCTTCATAAGCCATTGTTTTCTTTGGAAGAAAAAATCTTTTCAAAAGACTTTTCTTAGATTTTTGAAAATCTTGATCTCTTCGGAAGATTCAAAATTACTTTCGAAAGTAGTTTATGTCTTAGTAAACAAATAACTGCTTCAGTGATTTTACCTTCAGAAGAAATTTCTGAAATATCTTCCGAAACTTAAAATCAACTTAAGTACTTTGTATGTTTTCAAAGAACAAGTTTCTTCCGAAAGCAATTTACCTTAGGAAGTATTTATTCTTCTTAGAATAAAAATCTCTAAGTGTAAAACTCTCTTCCGAAGCAAAATTCTCAAAAACCTTTGAAATCTCTTCCGAAGCCAATTTGCCTTCAGAACTTCCGAAACAAATAACCTTAGGAAGATGTCTCGACTTCCAAGAAAACTACTTTTTGGGCAAAAGTAAACTACTTTTCAGAGGTGGGACCGACATCCGGATTTCAAAGTTTATCCTCTTTCATTAACTTTGTCTCATAATCCTTTTCACATAAATGCCCAACGGTTCCCCCCTCTTTCACTATCTTCCTCAATTACACTATTCCTTAAACCTAAATTCTCCCAAACCACCTTTTGTTCTTCATCTTTCTTCATCCTTAAGCTTCTAAAATGGCCAACCTAAACATCAGAAACAACCCAGATTTTTGCATGCAACTTCACAGGCAACATAACCAAGTTGCTCTGTTAAGCTCTGAGAAAGATGAAAGTTTTTCAGAGATTTGCCGTTTCTTAGCTCTATCAAATTACTCCATGTCCCTAACCATTGATCCTACTCTTTCTGAGGATCATCTACTTGAATTTTGGAAGACCTGCCAAGAGGTCATTATGGATGGGGAGAAGGCACTGTCTGCCACAGTGCAAGGGAGGACAATCTTCATCACTCCGGCCATCATAAACACTCATTTGCAGCTGGATGATGAAGAAGGTGAGTTGTCCTTCCCAAAGGAAGCTGTAAATCATTCCTTTGAGCAGATGGGCTATGAGGGAGATTTCTCTATAAAGACCTACCCCTGCTCAAGCTATTGAGTCTGTGCAGGCCCCCATATACTCACTCATACAGGAGGAAGTGGACACTAGAGCTCCCACTTCCCCTGAGGAGGAAACCACTCCCATCTCTTCAACAATCAGGACTGAGGTTCCTCATGCTCACCCTGATGAGCTCACAAGCCCAACTGCTTTAAGCCTTCACTCTGAGTCTCAACACTAAGTGAACAACCTTCAGGGGACAGTTACCATCCCCAGCCATTAGACTTAAATCAACCCATTCCTAACCTCTCATTCTATACTGATGAAGACTTAGGTTTCAGTGGGTACCATGAGTCTCTGTACTCCTCCCCTACTTAAAGAGAGATGAGTACTCCTGAGTCTCCTTTGTCTAGCCCACATCAGTCACCCATAACTGAGGTGGATACTTCTGAACTCGTTCAGGATATCCATATGGAAGAGGCTCTCACTTCTGCAAGTGATTACATCATTAAGACCTCAACCATGGCAACTCAGCCCATTGACACCTCAACTGAGGATGTCAATGTGCAGAGGAAATCCAGCAGCCAAGAACCTGAGGCTGGTGGTGAGAGAGAGGACTTTGGTCCAATCATCTCATCCCCTAATGATTCTTCTGATGAAGAAGAGGGGAATCTGAGACTAAAGGTGCAAAAACTATCAAAAACATGCTCCTATTTAGTCTCTAAGGTTAGTCACTTTGAATCTCAGGTGACTACCTTGCATAATAGGGTCAATGATCAGCAACTTGAGATATCTTATCTCAGGGAAAAACTAGCTGGGAGACCTTTAAGAAGAGCTCAACCAAGAACACAAGAACCTGTGAATGTGGTTGACCTAACCTCTAGTTCACCTATGGAAGAGGGTGATGCTACCAAAAAGGGGGAGAAAGTCATTACAGTCACAGAACCTGGGAGTTCTTCAGAGAGTATGGACATTGAGGATTCACCATCCTCACTTGCAACTGTGCATACTCAGCAACTTCCTCAAGTTCACATTAAAGTGGACATAATTGACTCTGTCATTAGGAGTCTCTTTGAGGAAGGAATTCCAAGGGCCGTGTCATCTCCACCTCAAGGAACTTCAAACTACATTATTGGGTGGAGGTATGATGCTGATAGAAGAGCCCTCATTCTTCACAGAGTTCAAGGGCAGCAAGAAGCGTTCAATTTTCAGAATTTGGACTACTATGAAGGTCTTGACCTGATCAACATGCCACTTGTCAACCCAAGCAAATCAAGACAGGCTAATAGGCTAGCACTCAGGATTCAAGATAGAATTACTGAAGAGTTCAGCCTTAGAAGGAGACAAAGGCAATCAGGTAATGTTATTGGTCAACTGGATGCGGAGGCAGACCCTGAGATTAGCTTCAAAGGGAAAACCTTGGCTGAAGGCCTAGTGATAGAGCCTGAGAGCCCTGTCACACCAACAACTGCTTCAGAAATTCATTCCCTTAGTGAAACACCTGCTGGTGAAGGTGTCTCACAACGTCTATCTGGCCAGAGCTTGGATGCTACACCAAGTAATGAAGGCCAAACCTCTATCCACCCTGAGTCACAAAGGTCTGTGCGTGACAAAGTGAAAAGGATTTTGACTCCTGAGGAGATTGAGGAGGAGGATAGAGAGAGAGGAAGAGGAAGCTAAGGGGCGAAAGTTCCTCTAGGTCTTCAGGATTTATGCAAGTTGCAATCACGGCTGCCCCCATACCAAACACTCAAGAAGATGAGTTGAGGGCAGTCAGGATTACTTACCTGCAGACTAGGTTCTATGACATAGATGAGATTATATCTCTCCCCTTAGAGCAATTAAATGAACTGGCTGACATGGAAGTGCCAAGAGAGATGAAGGAAAAAGAGGATGCAAGATTACTTCTTCAATTCAAAGAAGAGAATAGACATAAAAGATTATACAAGCATGCTCCAACTCTCTCCCCAGTTCAGGAAAGTCCTATGCAAGAGGAGGTGGCTGCTACACAAGAACCTCAGGTAGACAAGGAAACAGATAGGCAAAACATGATCAACTACCTGAGTGCCATAGGTCTCTATCAGGCATCTGCACTTCTTCCCTTGTCCTTTGGGTATATTGAGTTTGAGTATCTCAAACAGCTTGAACTTCAAGTGCTTAAAGAACAAAAGACAACAAAAAGAAAGATGAGGGAAGATGCTGCAAAGTCACCAGCTATCATCCAAAAGAGTATGAAAAAGTCTGCTGACAGACAAAGGATGATGAGCTTCTTGAAGCTGTATGGATTCTTTGGAAGGAGACTTGGCCCTATGTCTCTATCCATAATGGATGAGCATATCAGGGTAATCAAGCAGAAGATTAAGAGTAGAGAGCTGATTGACTTATACTCTCCTCCAAGTCAAATCCCACCTTAAGTGGAGGTTAAGGTTGAACAACCTGAGACAACACAACCTGGACCTCCTGCTGAGCCTCAATAAGCTTCATCTTCTGATCCACAGCAGGGTCAAACTCCCTCTCCTTCTGAACCTGTGAGGGAGGAACACCCAACTGAGAAAGACAAGGATGATCAACAAGGTGTTGCAGACCAGTCTTCTCGGTTAAAGTCTTCTAAGAGGAAGAAGAGTTAAACCAAATTCTAAGAAGAAGAAGCCTGAATCATCCACCTCTACACCTCAGGCTAAGTCAGATCAACCTGAGGAAGTGCATGAAGAGGCAGCCCAATCAACTCCAATTCAAGTGGCTCCTCTTGCAGCTGAGTCACCCATCTTATCCTGGACCTTCACTACTAATCCAGAGAGATGGCATGTGATCAGAGATCAAGGTGTTGAGAATGTTTATACATGGCAAGACATAATCAACTTACCTCTGCATGATCTCTTTGAGATGAGAAGATATTATGAGAGTCTGAATGATCCTGACCATCTAATGAAGAAGGGTATGGTTATCATTGTGCTGAAGACTACAAATATCTGAAGATCTTCTAAATGTTTTGGTAGCATCAGCCTAGGGAGAGTTTGTAAGGATTCCTATAAGTCTGATGTAGCCAAAACATCCAAAGTCTCTCTGCAAGCATGCACTAAAGAACAGAAGTAGAAATGCTTCAGAAGTTTTACACCATGCACTAGAAATATTCTAAGTGTAAAATCTTCTGAAGCCAATACCAATATCTTCCGAAACCAAAAGTGAAGTCTTCCGAAGCTTCAAAGACAAAGTCTTCCGAAGCCAAAGAGTGAAGACAGATTTCTTCCGAAGACTTTTAGAGATATGCCTTTATCTGATGTACTTTACCATAAAGTTGGACCACCTTTCCGCTGCAACTCTGTAAAGTCACCAACTTACATAAGTTGGTGAAAGGTCCACGCTTTTTGTAACTGTACATTGAGGTCTTGATTCCATGCTTTCTACTTTATGTACTTTTATCCTTTTTGTAATATATTAGGATGTGAGCTATGGCATGTCATAGTCACAAGTCAAAAGGCAGATACAAGTTACATTTGATTTTATAGTTGTCTAGTCAATTGTATCCAGCTGGCCTTCAAAGTATGGCCGGTTGTAGGATGTAGTATAAAGTATCTCAAGTACTTGTAACTTTCTATTGATGCTTTGTAACTTGTAATAGAACTTGAGAAGCAATATACAGCATTCTTGAAAACCAAATACTTGTGTTGTTTGCAATCTTGTTCTGTCTCACTTTTACTTGTGTTCTTAGCATCTTTCATTAACAAGTTAACCAGTTCCCTACTTGATCTGTTAAGTGTTCTAAGCAACTCTCCTCATTGTGTTGTTGTGTTGTAAGTGCATACCCTTCACCGGTCCTGCAAATTCAATAAGATTCTATTGGATCTTGAGAACATCAAAGTAGAAATTGAAGATGAAGATAGAGGAATCATCTTCTTGGCATCATTACCTCCTTCGTATGAACATTTTGTGGACACCATGATGTTCGGAAGGGAAAGCCTAACTATGGAAGAGGTGGTGTCGGCCATGAACTCGAAAGAATTGCCAAAAAGAGGTGAATCTAAGGATGATGGCTCAGAGGGTTTAATCATGAGGGTAAGACTCAAACAAAGGTTCAATAAAGGTAGGAACATGAGGGCAAGATCAAAATTAAAGGGGAAGTTTAGATGTTTTGTCTGGAATTCAGATAAATACCTAAAAAGGGAATGCTCATAATGGAAAAGAAAAAGGCTGAGTTCAGCAAAGCATAGAATCAATGGGTAATCTCCTAGGATGACTCAGCTGATGGCTATGAGAGTGTTGAAGCTCTCATGGTCGCAAAGTGTGATCCAAAGAGTGTATGGATTCTAGACTTTGGATGCTCTTACCACATGACACCTCATATGGAGTTCTTTGCAAATATAGAACTTAAGGAATTTGGTATGGTACAACTGGGTGATGATAGACATTGTCGGATTGAGGGAATAGGAGTTGTTTCTTTAAGACTGGACAATGATACTGTCATTGACCTTCAAGGAGTGAGGTACATTCTGGAGTTAAAGAGAAACTTAATATAATTGGGCACTTTTGAAAGAAGAGGATATCATGTTATCCTTAAGGAAGGGAAGACAAAAGTTGTAAAAGGATCAATAGTGGTGTTAACGGGAATCAGAAGAGAAAACAACACATATGTCTTAGATGGTCAGGTGGTGACTGATCTAGTGTCAGCAACTGTTATATCTGAAAGTGTAGCTGCAATGCTATGGCATAAAAGGCTTGGTCATGTGAGTCACCAAGGCCTTGTTGAATTAAAGAGACAAGGTAGTATTGATAATCTTGTCAAATGTGATTTTGGTTCTTGTGAAACTGCATCATGGGGAAGACTAAGTGAGTAAAATTCTCAAAAGGGGTTCACAAAACTAAAGGTATTTTAGATTACATACATGCTGATCTATGGGGCCCTACAAAGAATTAGTGTAGTGTAACTTACTTCTTATCACTGGTTGATGATTTTTCTAGAAGAGTATGGGTGTATGTGTTGAACCACAAGAGTGAGGCATTTAGTATGTTTTCTAAGTGGAAGACACTTGTAGAAAATCAGACTAATAGGAAGATTAAGAAGCTAAGAACAGAGAATGGACTGGAGTTTTGCAATAAGGATTTCATCAGTATGTGTAAGAGGAGTGGTATTGATAGACATCTTACAATCCCAGGAACCCCACAACAAAATGGCCTAGTAGAAAGAATGAATAGGACATTATTGGAAAGGGTGAGATGTTTGCTAATTGGGGCTGGGTTACCTAAGAGTTTTTGGGCTGAGGCCTTGAAAACAGTGTATACAGTGAATAGAACCCCCTCTTCAGCTATTGATATGATGGTTCCAATGGAAAAGTGGTCAGGAGCAGTCACAAAGTATAGCAACCTCAAGGTGTTTGGATGCTTAGCTTATTCGCATATAAGTCAAGGCAAGTTGGAACCTAGAGCTGAAAAGTGCATCATGTTAGGATACCCTGATGGGGTCAAAGGATACCATTTGTGGTGGTTAGGAAATGGTAGTCCAAGAGTGGTAGTCAGCAGAAATATAACTTTTGATGAAGGTGTTATGTATAAAGACACAATGTCAAGGCCTACATAAATCCAGGATTGGAAGGATAAGGTTCAAATTGAGTTGGAGCTTCCAGATAATGAAGTTTTAGACCACCAAGGTAACTCTGAACAGGCTGAGAGTTCTCATAGGCCCACAAATAAGTCAAGTTTGATTGCAGACATGCCAAGGAGAAATATAGTACAGCCAGTCAGGTATAGAGAGGATATAGCAGCTTATGTATTTCATGTTGCTGAAGAAGATTGCTCTTATGAACCATTATCCTATGAAGAGGTTGTTGAATCTCTTGATAGGCTCAAGTGGAAGGCTGCAACGGAAGATGAGATGAGTTATCTATATCAGAATCAGACTTGGGTGTTAGTTGATAAGCTTGAGGATCAGAAATTGTTTGACTGCAAGTGGTTGTTTAAAATTAAGGAGGGAATGGCTGGTCAAGAGCCTAGGCCTAAGGCAAGGTTGGTAGCTAAAGGTTTTACTCAGAGAGCTGGTATTGATTACAGTGAAGTGTTTTCTCCTGTTGTCAAACACACTTCCATCAGGGCTATTCTATCTTTGACTGCTACTTATGATATGGAGTTGGAGCAGTTAGATGTCAAGACTGCCTTTCTCCATGGCAGCCTTGAGAAAAGATCTACATGAGACAACCACCTGGTTTTGAGGTGAGGGGGAAGTCTCACCAAGTGTATCTACTTCAAAGGTCCCTATATGGTTTAAAACAGTCTCCCAGGTAATGGTATTTGAGGTTTGACAGCCATATGGTCACTCATGGATTTTGAAAAAGTGAGTATGATATATGTGTATACTTTAAAAAGTATAGCAAGGGAGAGTTTTTCTATCTACTATTGTATGTTGATGACATACTCATTGCATGTAAGGATGAAAGACAAGTTGAAGAAACAAAAGGTTTGCTGATGTCAGAGTTTGACATGAAGCAACTAGGAGAAGCCAAAAAGATATTGGGTATGGAGATTTTCAAAGACAGAGTGGCTGGCTTAATTCAATTGTCAGATCATATCTGACTAAGGTATTGAAAAGCTACTTTATGTAGAATAGTAAGTCAGTTGTTACTCTTTTAGGCTTACATTTTAAGCTCTCTTTTTTGAATTCACTTGCTACTGATGAGGAGAAGGAGTTTATGTTGTATGTACCTTATGCAAATGTTGTTGGTAGTCTTATGTACTTAATGATATGTACTAGACCAGATATTGGATTTGTGATGTACTCTAAATTATACATAAAAATCATATCAAAAGCACATCAATTATTCCTTAATATCTCCCTTAAAATGATGATTATGTACTTAAAAATGTTAAATTATGTTTTCAGGGGTTAAAAAGGGCAAGATGGACAAAAGGAGCATATTTGACAAGAAATTGAAGTAATCCGAGCTTTGGAGTCCAAGCATGGGGCCATGCCTTATTAAGCACGCCCCCATGCCTTGCTTGAAACACACCCCCATGCCTTGCCTGAAACACACCCCCATGCTTAAATTGGCACACCCCCATGTTTGGACATCTAACATGACAAAAAGTATTATCCCCCAAAAGCAAGCACGGGGTCGTTCCCCATGAGGCACGGGGCTGTGCCCACCTCCAACACGGGGTCGTGCCCGACAATATCTGCACGTACGATCCAACCAACTTTCGTAAGCATTGTACTAGCACGGGGCCGTGCCTTTTAGGCACAGGGTCGTGCTTAAACACTCCAAAAATCCTATAAATAGAGGCCTAAGTTCACCATTTTGGAAAGTTTTGGTGGGGGAGTTACACTGCAGAATTCTCTCAGGGAATCAAGTCTTCAAGACCATTTGGAGGCTCGGGAGGTGCATACAACACTTGGAAGAAGCTCGGGATTGTCTAAACGTCATCCATTGAGGATCACCGGTTTGATTGTTTCATTTCACCGATGATTTCATATCTATCTTCTATGTTATCAGTTGTTATGTTCAAGCTCATTATGAGCTAAACTCTTATTATCATCCTAATTGGATGAAACTTATGTAATTTGTGATGAACTAATGGTGTGATATATATTATGTTAATGTTATGGTGGTCTTGGGAAAACTTTGGATGGGTAGCATCTATATTTGAACGGGAAGTTATAACTTTATGGTTTGTGATTGTGATTGTCATACACGGTTGAAAAACGTATGATCAACTTTCATTCGTGAAACCGATCTTCATTATAAATCCATGGCTAATGAACTAGAAATGGTTATTAGAAATCATATCACCTTAACTTTCTGATCATTTGCGGGTTCCCTTTTATTAGTTTGAGAAATCTACAATAATTGTTACGGTTTTCTAAAATTAATGGTATGTTAGGAATGAACTCGATAAACTCTCTTTTTAACTTTAAGTTATGTTTTCAGAAATCGTATGTCAAAAAGCTCACAAAAGATTTGAAGGATCGGTTTTTGTCACTTTAACACTTTGTTTTTCTCTCAAACTCACTTGAATCACACTCGGTTTAGATGATGCAGAATCCCTTCTAAGAGTTGATAATAATATACTAAGTAACAAAGAACACACAGAAATAATTTTCAAGGTACTTGTATATATTACTTCTCAACTCAAAGTATTACAAGACTCTTACAAGCATATTACATGAGTTACAATAAGAAACTATATATACTAGATCCTACAACCGGATATACTTTGATACCAGCTGGAAACCTATGACTAAAGCAGATACTACAATGCTAAAGTTAAGGTATCTTAGATAAAGTATTATCTATAAAGGTAGTCATGACATGTCCATGACTTACCTTTTGTCACCAACTAAAGTTGGTAACTGTACTAACTGATAAAATGCGAACAGTGGAATAAAGTATGGTCAACTACATGGGCGTGGGAAAACACCATGCAGTATCTGAGAGACTTGCAGTGAAGTGTCAGAAGGGCCATACTTATGTCCACTGGTTCATAGTAATGTCTTCTGAAGGTTAATTGGCTTCGGAAGAACTTGTTCTTCCGAAGCCACTTATACTTTGGAAGAGGCTACTTCTTTCGAGGCTTGAGGACTTCTTTAGATCTTCATACTTCGGAAGTTGTTGTCTTGATTTCTTCTAAGTCTTGAACTTCGGAAGAGAGAAGACTTTGTCTTCAGAAGCTGGAGTCTTCCTTAGGAAGATCCTTCAGACATGATCTTGGAAGTTCTGTCTTTGCCTTCAGAAGAACTCCATTTGCCTTTGGAAGTTCTGTACTTAGCTTCGGAAGACCTTTACAAGTTGTACAAAAATATTGTCTAACTGTTTTGGTTTTGATTGCACCAGCCTTTCTAGATCCAACAAACTCCCCCTAGGCTGATGCTACCAAAACCTCACTTATTCCTACTTCTCAAAACCTTCAGCACCAAGGACAGAAAATGTTTATCTGTTTCTTTGTTCTTCCCTGAAGTGGTGCTGAGAAGTTTGTACAAGTCATTCGTGGATAGGAGATCCAGTCTATCACTCTGAATGACATGCATCCTTTGTTGTGCCCCCTGAAGAGAGTTAGTTGACGGGAGTTGTAGTCATACTCCCATCTAACTAAGGATTTCAAGTTCAGGACCTTCAACCATTTGAAGAAAGGCTTTGCCTTTGGTTACTGATCCTTTCCTTTCCTCCTCCTCTCTCAGTTTCAACTCTTCTTCAATCTTGGTCCTAGTAGTTAGCTCGGCCAGATGAAAACTTCTCAGATGATTTCTGATGTGAGCAGCTATCTCAGAGTTGGAGGGGTTGGAGAATGGCTTCTCTGCTAACTCAGTAATATCGAATCTGCTTAAGTGTAGCAGAGATGAGGCATTTAGCCTGTTTAAATCTCCATTCTCTCTCTCAACAATAAAGTTGTGAGAAGAGTCTTCAAACCTCTACTGGATGATCTTCTTTCTTGGCACAAGGTGCTGACTTGGCACTTTATCCCCTTTCTTTGTATCCAGTAGAGTCACCAGCCTTCTTCTTAACTTCTTCTCTTCTTCATTTGGTGAATCCGAGTTGAGGCCAAAGAGTTTAACGGCTTGGTCTAGTGTTCCTCTGAAAAGATCAAGGAATTGATCTCTAGTGAGGTAACATCAGGAGCCATCAACATAGGTTAGCTTGACTGACCCCTCGTCACAAGAGATGTCGCTCAAGGTTGTACATTTAATGAGCTTCATCTTGATCTCCTTAAAATCCTCTAAGGAGAGATATTTGGAAGGCTGAGGGGATGATTTGGGTGGTTGTTGGGCAGGTAGTGGTGTTTGGGTTCTAGGAAGTGTTTTGGGTTTGAGGATGGGTAGTTGAGGTGGTTGTGGTGATGAAGAGGATAAGGATGATGGTGTAGGTTCATGGGTGTAAGGCTCAGAGGTTGGTTTAGTTTTGATGGGAAATCGGAAAGGGATTGGTTCAGGTTTAGGTTGAGGTTGAGGTTCTGATTGAGGTGCTAGGTTGAAGGTCATCCCATGTCCCCTTCTGTACATCTCTTTCCTTTTCCCTGAGCGAATGTCAGCCTTGATGTCACTGACATGTCGCTGCAGGGTCTTTTCAGACATTGGACCCACCTGCCCGCTAGAGAAGCCATGAGCCTGAAGATAGTCTTTCATCCAGGCTTTATAACCTATCTTCCTAACAGCAGCGAGTCCTGTTTCTTCTTCCTCCTTCTTCTTCTCCCTTAGTTTCTCCTTTGCAGCTTTCTTTCTTTGTTTCTCCATTTGATCTTGTTCTTTCTTGAAAAGCCATAAGATCGTGTCACTGTTGTGAGGAGTCAATTCCTCTTGAGAGAAACCCCTGGAGCTTAGGAAAGATATCCTTTCACTCCTTACCTGCTGATCAGCCTCTCTTTTCTTCCTCTCCCTCTCTTCCTCCAAGGCCAACCTTGCTGATTCTTCTTTATGCTAAATCTGCAGCAGAGTTGCCTTTTCTAACTCAATTAGATCCTCTAATGGTAGCAGGAGCACATCTTCATTAACAGCTCCAAGCTTGACAAGCCTGTCAATGATCTCCACCCTCTTCTTGTTGTTGATAGCCTCCTGGTTGAGTGCAACTTCTTTGCTACTTGCAGCTAGCAACTTCCCAGTTGGGAGTCTACCTTTCCTTTTAAGCTTCTCCAACCTTTCTTCCTCCATTAGTTCTTCCGCAATCATCTTCCTCTTCCCTTTGGTGTCTTCGGAAGTGCTAGACTTTAGAGGTTCTTGAGTAGAGGTTTAAGGTTAGTTGGTGGTGATGGGAGCAAGTGATAGTGATTATGTTTGAGTGAGGGGTTGGGTGAGAATGTCCTCCCTATTGAACTCAGATGCTAGTTCTAGAATTGCATCTGTGACAACTAGATCATCGGATAGAGAAAATAACCCTTCCGCAGCTTTAATCTCAGCTTCGGAAGTTTGAAATGGTTCTTCCGAGGCTTTGACTTCTGCTTTGGAAGTCTGTGGGAATGCACTTTATGTCCCAGCTGTTTCAGTTGCTAGGCCATCAGTCCTCATTTCCCTTTCAAAATCAATCTCAGGTTCAACTTGAACCTTAGGTTGACCAACTTCTTGGATAGTGGTAGAAGGTGCATTCAACCTCTGAAGCTCTTCTGCTCCAAAGTACATCACAGAAACATCAAGGCTAGGCTGTTCAATGGAAGATCCCATCAGGAACTTGAAAAAGAACCTGTTAAGATCTTGGAGCATCCTTTGGTCCATTTGAATGACAATTAGAGGAGGCTCAGGAAAAACTAAAGCTTGTTGAGTAGGGTATCTTGAAGTTAAAGTAGAAAGAGCTTGACTTTGTGGTTCCTCATGCATTTGTACCTGAACACTCTCCCCCTTTTTGGTAGCATCATCCTGAGAGCTTGATGAGCTAGAGGAAGAGGTCAATGAGACCTGAATAGGTGCATGCCTAACAGATCTCTCTATCTGTTTCTCAGCTAGTTTGGCCTTTAGATTTTCAATCTCAAGTTGCTGAGTGGCAGACCTATCCTTTAAAGTCTTAAGCTTAGATTCAAGGTTTGAGACTTTAGAAAGTAGGTCTTGAATGGTGAGTTGCAGACTTCCCTCATCTTCTTTTGAAGAATCATGGGGAGATGAGGTAACATACCTAGTATGTTCATCCTCACCACCAGATGTGGTTTCTTTGCACCCTGGTTTTCCTTGCCTAGTGATGTCTCTTTCAGAGTCATCAAATAGCATGGTTGCCGTAGATTCAGTCTCAGTAATGTTACCACTGTTGTGAAGGTCCAATGAGGCTCCTTCAGTAGTGGCAGCTGAATCTACATGAGTCCCCTCCATATTAGTGGGACTCACCTCAGTTTGGGCTTGCTGATGCAGGCTAGAGATAAGAGGTCTCTCTAGGCTTTGTTGATCCTTGAGAGGGTGTTGTGGATCAACTTCATTGCCCTGAAGAGACATAATCTCCTCATCAGTTCCAATAAGAAGGTCAGTAAAGGATATTGAGGTTAAGCCTAATGACCCGAGACTTTGGTCAATGTCTAATGACATTGAGCCTATGGTGGGGCTGTCCCTTTTTGGCTGCTCAGGGGAGTATAGAGACTCACCCTGAGGGTTTACAGCTTGGGTTTCGGGCTCATGGGATTTAGACCGAGGAGACTCAACCCATATTGAGGTCAAAAGTGAAGGATGGTGAGACCTCAGACTGAGTGGGAGCCCATGTTTCCACTCTAGTCCTTTTGGGTTGAACAGGAGGAACTTGTTCAATCAGAGTAGATTGAACAAGGGTTCGTTTGGGACGTCTTTGTAAGTGATTGTGATTGGGTGAGAAGGTAGATTTGGTAATGTGAGGGTAGTTGATGGTGTGGGTTCATCACCTATGGGGTTAACAGGGATGTCACCAGGAGCCATTGGCTCAAACATACCTGGAAGAAGCTCAGTATGTCTTCCAGTGTAGTTGGTGGACACTCTCTTCAAGACTTTGAAGATGATCGGCCTCATTTGAGGGACTGGTAGAGTAGCTGCACAGACAAGCTGACTCTGGTCCAGCTCACAGTTTATAAAATGCTGAATGAACCTAGGATACATATAGAACGTGTCCCTCTGGAGGTTCCCCATAAGGTTAATCAGCATAAATTTTGAGTAATTGAACCGGAGGCTTTTCACCAATCCATGAACTAGGCATCCTAGTTCATATGGGATTTGATCCCATCCCCCAGACTTATTTGACAAGCAGTGGAGAACAACATGAAGCAGGAACTTCCAGTTATATGAGAAGTTAAACTTGTAAACGGTAGTCTTGCTCACATCTCCAACATATCCCATTTGGGTATATGTGTCATCTAGGTCTGACTTGGGGAATTCCGTAGGAGCACCTTCATCGTGAAGCTCCAGATGCTCCCTGATGAGCTGTTCTGATATGATCAACTCCTGGCCACAAATGCTCGACCTTATAACCCTAACTCCATTTAGAGTTTCAATCTGATCGTTGCCCCAGAATTCGGCCATATGGTTTGAATAGACAGTGGGGGTAACAGTCAGAGCGGTGTAATAGGTAGATTGGGTGAGAAAAGGAGATGATATCTGAGAAGTCAGCATCCTTGGATGAATCAAGGAGTGCAACCTTGTTGTGCTGAGGGTTAAGCGCCATTTCGGGAAAAGTTGCAGAGAAATGAATTTGAACTTGGGTAAATTGGCGACGAAGGAAGCTTTGGGTAGTAAATTTGGGAAAAAGATTAAAGTGATGAGTCGGGGTTATTTAAATGGGTGAAATGGCGGTTTTGGGGGTTGGATAAGGTGAAAAGATGGTTTGGTGTATGATATGACAAGGGCGGTAAGGTTTAATCCATTTAAATATTCAGACATCATTAATAAAATCTTTACTTTTTACAGAGTGGGGCCCAAAAGATTTCCGTTACATAGTAAAATCTCTCTTCCGAGTACAAAAAATTTCCGAAGGTAATCTTCTTCCGAAGCCAAATTTACTTCCGAATGTAAGTGTCTTACTTCCGAGAGTAAAAAGGGGCTTCCGAGTGGAGAAGTTCATAAGCTTGGAAGTAGATCTGATATGTAATTAATCGCTTCTTCCAAGACTAAAAACTCTTCCGAGAAGAAGATTTCCCTTGGAGGAATTTTGCTTCGGAAGATACATAAAACATCTTCCGAGGGTTAATTCCTCTTCGGAAGAATCTATGCTTAGATAAATATACAGGGCTTAGATTGTTTTGATAAAAGACATCACACATTTAAAAAGGTTTTCAAATGAGATAGACTAATCAATGTTTATCATCTCAATAGCTGTAATGAGATACTTAAATCTTTGTTCATCAAATGCTTTAGTGAACAAATCAGCATATTGTTCATTTGAGTCAACTTTGATTAGCTTAATCAGATTTTTCTCATGAATATCTTAAATGAAATGATACCTGATATCAATGTGCTTTGTCTTGGAGTGCTTCACTGGATTTTCAGTAATGGAGATAGCACTATTGTTGTCAATGTGGATAGGAGTACTCATGAAGTTCAATACGTAGTCTATCATCTGGTTCTGAATCCACAGCAGCTGAGCATAGCAACTAGCAGCAGCAATGTATTCAGCTTCAGCAGTAGATGTTGAGACGCAGGATTGCTTCTTGCATTACCATAAGATGATCCTTCCACCAAGAAATTGACATCCACCTGATGTTGATTTCTTGTTGATATTGCAACCACCATAGTCACTATCAGAATAGCCATAGAGATTGAAATTGTTGTTCCTTGGATACCAGAGACCCAGATTAGGTGCTCCTTTGAGGTATCTGAGGATTCTCTTGGCATCAACTAGGTGAGACACCTTTGGAGCAGCCTGATATCTTAGGTCTAATTGTTGTGAGATACATCAGAGAACCAATGATTGCCCTATACTGATGTTGATTACTATCCTCCCCCTTAGAGTCAGGACAGAGATTGTGGTTTATGGGTATAGGTGTCTTGGTTGGCTTACAATATTTCATATCGAATCTTTCTAAAATGTCATTGACATATTTAGATTGATTGATAAAGAACCCTTCCTTCATCTGCTTCACCTGAATTCCAAGGAAAAAGTCCATCTTCCCCATGGAACTCATTTCAAATTTCTTTTTTCATAATGCTCTCAAAGTCTTTGCACATTTGATCATTTGAGGAACCAAATATGATGTCATCAACATAGACTTGTACGAGCAAAATGTCTTTCCTAGACTTCCTTATGAATAAAGTATTGTCAATGGTACCTCTAGTGTATCCATTCTTCAGGAGAAATTGAGACAATGTCTCATACCACAGCCTAGGTGCTTGGTGCAGCCCATAGAGAGCTTTATCCAATTTGCACACATAGTCGGGGTGTTGTGGGTCTTCAAATCCTGAAGGCTAGCACACATAGACTTCCCTATCTATATCCCCATATAGAAATGCACACTTGACATCAAGCTGGTAGATAGTAAAATTATTGGATGCAGCATAAGCAAGGAAGATCCTAACTGCCTCAAGTCTTGCAACAGGTGCAAAGACATCAGTATAATCGATTCCCTCCTCTTGAGTGTATCCTTGAACTACCAGTCTTGCCTTATTCTTGATAATCAAACCTCTATCATCTCTCTTGTTCCTGTAAACCCATTTGGTGCCTGTTGGTACTTGACCGGATGGTAGCGGATATAGGTTCAAAACCTTTTGCTTTTGAATTGAAGCAATTCCTCTTGCATTTATTCAACCCAACTACTATCTTTCAAGGCATCTTTCACCTTCTTGGGTTCCATCTGGGATAAAAAGCATGAGTACAAATAGACATTCCCATTGTGAGTTTGTCCTTTTGTTCTCACACCTTCAGAGACTTCCCCTATAATATTCTCAGCTGGATGAGTGTTGTGAATCCTAAGTCTAGGGATCACCTCTAGTTGCAAAGATAGATCCATATTGAACATATTTTGCTCAGGAGCTTGAACACTTTGACCAGCTGTTGTTTCAGACTCATTCAATGAGGACTGATTGAATGAATGAGAAACACCATCAGCATCAGTTGACTGTGAAGCAACAATAATAGTTGCATGTTCCTTCAAGATGCTACTTCCATCAGCTTGGTGTTGAGCAATGTCACCAGATGAGTTTTGAGGCTCACTAGGTGGACCACTTGTTGAAGCTCCACTATCTTTTGAGATAGTTATACTATCAGATCTGCCAGTAGTGGGAGCTTGGTTTGCAGCAACTCTTGGAGAACTTGGACTAGGTCTGGGTAACTCGAATAGTTGATCATCGTCAGAATCACTTTGAGTACCTGTTCCAGCTGAAACATTCTCAAAAGAAGGTTTAGTATAGTTTGAAAACAATTCTAAATCAAAGATATGACCAGGGTCATTCCCCATAACACAAGGAGTCTGCTCATTAACAATAATGTTGGAAGATTCCTCAAATTATTGATTTTTGATGTTATAAACTCTATAAGCAATAGAGTTGGAGGAATATCCAACAAAGATAGCATCATCCGACTTTTCAGCAAATTTTGCCAAATTGTCCTTTGTGTTAAGTATGGTACACCTGCTATCAAAGGACCTTAGAAAGCCAATTAACGGTGGCCTCTTGTTCCAAAGCTCATAAGGGGTTTTCCCATGTGGCTTAACTACAACAACCCTGTTCTGCACATAGCATGCAGTGTTGACTGCCTCTGCCTAGAATGTTAGAGGCAGCTTTGAATCAGCAACATAGTCCGAGCAGCCTTAATAAGCGTCATGTTCCTCTTCTTAGCAACACCATTTTGTTGAGGAGTTCTAGGAGCACTGTATTGTCTGGCAATCCCTTTTGAGTTATAGAATGAGTCAAGAACTTGATTCTTAAACTCAGTCCCTTGATCACTTCTAATTATCTTAACCTTGTGATCAATTTGATTTTCTATTTTAAGAATAAAAGATTTTAAAGTTTTAGCAGTTTTGTTTTTAGTTCTTAAATAGAATACCCATGTAAATCTTGTAAAATCATCAACAATCACAAGGCAATATGATTTCCTTCCAATGCTCATTATACTTGTGGGACCAAACAGATCCATGTGCAATAAGTGTAATGGAATGGTGATAGAGTTAACAACCTTGGATTTATGAGATGCCCTGTGTTGCTTCCCTTTCAGGCATGCAACACAATTATCTTTGCAGAAAAATTCCTTTTTTATGAAAACCATGTACCAAGTTATTTTTAACCAATTTATTCATTGTTTTAAAATTGACATGACACATTCGTTTATGCCATAGTGTTGACTCATCACCATCAGCTTTGGAAAGAAAGCATGATAATTCACCTAGGGGGGAAGCATTATTCATATCAAGCTTGTACATATCCCCTTTCTTGGGAGATCTAAGAAGCATCAATTCCTGAGGAATTGTCATCCCGGGTTTGAGGATAATGCACTCATGTTCTGTGAAAAACATTTGGTACTTTTGATCACAAAACTAAGAAACACTTAACAGGATGTGTTCAAGCTGTTTGACAAGGTGTACTTTGTCAACTTTTAAACTATCATTGGATATACTCCCTCTGCCAGAAATATATCCTCCGGTTTCACCTCCAAACTGGACAGGACATCCATCAAAATGTTGAAATTGTTGAAGGAGAGATATGTTCCTTGTCATGTGCCTGGTTCTTCCTTGTGATGGTCTCCATAGTTGCATCATTCTTTGACTCATGGGAAGGTGGGTCAGCAGATGGAACCTCTTGCTCTTAAGTACCACACCTTGGTTGTCTAAGAGACTCATAAGAGTGTGGTGGAGCAATTTCATTGGTTCCCAACCCACCTTTGTTTTGATAACAAAGTTTTGAGTGAGAGGATGATCCAAGAATGGCTTAGAGGTTTTGCTCATAGCATTCTTCCTGGCTTGAGCCTCAGCTGTGACAAGCTTGGCTTGAGCCACAGACAATTTGGATATTAAATCCATGATTTGAGTCTTCTAATTTGTATGTTCATATTTTAACAAGGACACAGTTTTCTCTAACTCTTCAATTTTGTTTTGATAGTCAGATTCAACCTTTTTAAAATCAGATTTTAAAATATTTAAAGACTCAATATCAAATTTAATTTTCATATTGTAGTCCTGATATAACTTAACCTTAGCAATGCAAGCTGGAGTACAGAGATGTTCATATACCTTGTTATCACTTGTTCCAGCCATGAGTGCTTGAGCAGGAGTCACATCCTGTATCATGAAGCTCCAATCAACTTCTTGAGCCACAGTAGCTGTCTCAGTTGACTTTCCAGTAGATTTTGGTGTAGAGGGATGTGTGGAGGCTTGTGGGGTTCCCGGATTTGACTTGGGAGCCTTGCATTCCCTCACAAAGTGACCAAGTTGGTTACAGTTGTAACATTTGGCCTTTGTCTTGTCAAACCCAAACTTGTTGTTTGTTAGGTTATGGGGAAACTGCCTTCCAGTTCTCTTGAAGAACTTCCTCGCACTATAGGTTAACAGAGCCATCTGTTGGACTATGTCCACATAATCAACATCATCTGGGCTGAAACACTCTAGATCATCAAAGCAATACTGATAGTCACTAGAGTGCCCATTTCTTGAGACAAAGGCACAACTGTACTGAAAAGAACTTTGCTGAGCCTGTTGAGACCTTAGAGTCTTAGGGAATGTGATGTATGGCCCAGAAGAACAAGATGGTTGATGGGTGTATGTCAGGTACTGCTAAGGTTGGGGGGGTCCTGAGCCTTCAGCAACCATTAAAGCGTTTCTAGAAGGAAGGCTTGAGGGTCTGCTCGTTTGGTGGCCTCTATGTTCTCCATCTCTAAACGGTATCCATCAAGGATGCCATACAGTTCAGTCATGGTGAGGGAGTTCAGATTTTATGTCCTATTGATGGAGACACAGTAGAACGTCCACTCATTTGGGAGAGCACTCATGAGTTTTCTTGTGAGATCTCTCAATTATAGGGCAATTCCCACAGACTGAAGGGAGGAAATAAGATCCATATACCTAAAGTATTGCTGGCTGAGGGTCTCTCCGACAATGTAAGTGAAGTTCTCGAACTGTTGCTTCAGTGAATCTTTCTTGGAGTCATTAGAGCTGGAGTACATCTGGGACAGTGCATCAAATAGTTCTTTGGCTGACTTGCAATGCTCAAACCCTACCATGATGGAGTTGGTATAACAGTCATCAGAACTGTCATGGCATTGCTATCAATGTCCAGCTTCTTTCGGTCTTCATGAGAGTAGTCTTCTACAGCTTTCTCTATCATGGCGCCATTTCCACCTGGTGCTGCTACCTTTGGTTTGTAAGGGCCATCGACAATAGATTGCCACAGTTTGCTATCTTGATATCTGATGAAGCCTTCCATGTGTCTGCTCCATGATCTAAAGTTTTCAGGGGTGATGATACGTGCTTTAGTCATCGTCCCCATCTCAACTTCAAACTTTTGGTTGAGGGACATTTTTGAGTGTGGTGAAAGAGGAGTGAAAAACAGGTTGATTTGGATGGTAAGATCTCACAATCAAGAGCCTAAAAAGCTCTGATACCAATTGCAGGATCGGTTTTTGTCACTTTAACACTTTGTTTTTCTCTCAAACTCACTTGAATCACACTCGGTTTTGATGATGCAGAATCCCTTCTAAGAGTTGATAATAATGTACTAAGTAACAAAGAACACACATAAATAATTTTGAAGATACTTGTATATATTACTTCTCAACTCAAAGTATTACAAGACTCTTACAAGCATATTACATGAGTTACAATGAGAAACTATATATACTAGATCCTACAGCCGGATATACTTTGATACCAGCTGGAGACCTATGACTAAAGCAGATACTACAATGCTAAAGTTAAGGTATCTTAAATAAAGTATTATTTAAGATAAGGTAGTCATGACATGTCCATGACTTACCTTTTGTCACCAACTAAAGTTGGTAACTGCACTAACTGATAAAAGGTGAACAGTGGAATATAGTATGGTCAACTACATGGGCGTGGGAAAGCACAATGCAGTATCTCAGAGACTTGCAGCGAAGTGTCAGAGAGGCCATACTTATGTCCACTGGTTCATAGTAGTTTCTTCTGAAGGTTAATTGGCTTCGGAATAACTTGTTCTTCCAAAGCCACTTATACTTCGGAAGAGGGTACTTCTTCCAAGGCTTGTGGACTTCTTCAGATCTTCATACTTCGGAAGTTGTTTTCTTGATTTCTTCTAAGTCTTGAACTTCGGAAGAAAGAAGACTTTGTCTTCGGAAGCTGGAGTCTTCCTTCAGAAGATCCTTCGGACATGATCTTCGGAAGTTCTGTCTTTGCATTCGGAAGAATTCCATTTGCCTTCGGAAGTTCTGTACTTAGCTTCGGAAGACCTTTACAAGTTGTACCAAAAAATTGTCTAAGTGTTTTGGTTTTGGTTGCACCAGCCTTTCTAGATCGAACAAAATTTACCTACATTACAAGGGCTTTGATCTAAGCAGTAAAACTCAAGTTGACGTGATCCAAGTCACTACGGAGCGGATAGACGAGAAATCATGCCAGCTCACCTTTATAAACATTAATATAAATACATTAATCAATATCTTTAATCACACCACCAATTCATCACAGTTACATAAGTGTAATCTAATTAGGATGATAGCCTTTATTCCCTGGTTTTAAATCCAAACGCTTCAATCTTATTTTTACTTTATTTTAATTATGGTTTTTAAATCCTAAAAATCTTATCAATGCAACCTATCATTTTCTCAAACAAAAACCAAATGTGGTAGTCAAACATTAATGTTGCTGAGTAGGCTAGGTGTGTCCATGGATTGATACTCGATTCTTACCATCACTATATTACCACACGATATGTACACTTGCCTTCTGTGTATGTGGTTTGGTATTAGTAATAACCAGTTAAAACTGAATTTGTGCGAAAAATCTTTATCAAAATATATATACATCTCACACCCATCAATTTGTTGTTAGTGTTGTTAGTAGATATCTTAGTAATTTAGGAAAGCAACATTGGGAAGGAGTGAAATGGATCTTTAGGTATTTGAATGGAACTATATATTTTGGGGCTAGTATTTGGGAATAACTTTGATGAGCTTGTTGTTATAAAAGGGTTTGTAGATGCTGATTTTGCAAACGATTATGATAAAGGGAGATTTGTGATTGGTTATGTATTCAAGGTGCTTGGGGGTACTATGAGTTGGAAGTCAAGTCTACAGCATGTTGTAGCTTTGTCTACCGCAGAAGCTGAATATATAGCGTTGACAGAGGCTATTAAGGAAGCAATTTAGTTAAAAGAGTTTATGTTAGAAATGGGTTTAGTAGCTAACGATGTGCTTGTTTATTGTGACAATATGAGTGCCATTCAGCTATCTAAACATCAGGTATTTCATGAAAGGTCCAAACCTATTAATGTTAAGCTACATTGAATTAGAGAAGTGTAATGTTCTAAGGTTGTGAAATTAGAACATGTTGATACAATGTATAATGTAGCTGACATGTTGACAAAGATATTACCCAGTTCTAAGTTTGTGAAGTGTTTGTTAATTCTGCATATTACTTAGTTATGGGTTCTACTGATTCATTGAACACCAAGGTGGAGATGTTGAATGTATTGTGGTGCTTCAATGATAAGACTCACCTAGAGATTCGTTTTGATCTTGTTAATTTCGTTTGGTTTGATTCCGCATCGGCATTAACATCTTCATAAACAAAACCTCTTAAGTTCTTACTGAGAGCATGGTTCATTCATATAATACTATGAGATTAATTTTTTCATGGTATAAGATGGCCACCGAATTTGAGTTTATGAAGTTGTTATATTTTATTTGCTGGAAATTTTGATGTGTAAATAGGGATTGAATTTTTAATTAAGATTAATATAATTTATTAAAACTACATGGGTAACACATATGCATTTATATTTGGGTCCTAGGCGATTAAGAGAAATGGGCTCTCATATAATATAAAGTTAATACCTCATATTTAAAAAGTTTATAGAGTTGTTAATGAGCTATAAGGTTAAATAATATAATTAAATTGTTAGTGGGTTTTAAATTGGATAAATGGTAATTTACTAAATTAATAAGGATTGCTAACGAGTTCTAAGGTTTAATAGGCTAGAATGATTAAGTTGTTATTGGGTTTGTTAATAGCCTATAAGTAGGGATGAGCATTTGGTACCCAGTACCCGTACCGGTACTCATACTGTACTGGTAACGGTACCCAGCTGGTACCGAAAATAAGTGTAAGGTGCCTGTACCGGTACTTGATTTTCTTATATTTCGGGATAGGTACTGGCCGGTACCGGTACCGGTACTTTACCCAAAAGTCCCGTATAGTCCCGATAGTACCTGACTACGCATAGCCTATTTTGAAACAGAAGGGATAACATAGGGATCATCAAACATTAACTTTCTTTGGTATTTAAAAACTTTTGGTATTGGTATTGATCTTATTGGTGTTTATTATTTAGGATGAAACTTATCACCATGAAGGAATAACAATTTACTATTTTTTTATTTGTCAGTGTTGCTTCACAACTGATGAGTGGTAAGCATGTGTAGAATTGTTGATATTTAAAATGCATGGTCAAGTTTATGTACTATTTTTGTTGGACATGTGGATGCTTCTTTGATATTTGTTTTTGTTTATTTATTATAAACTTTTAGAGGTATCGATTACCAAACATGTACTGGGTAACGGGTACAAAAACAGGTATTGGGTATCGTAACCAAACATTCACCATAGAGCAAGCCAAAAAAATAATGTTGCGGAAGTAACGGGTACTAACGAGGTATCGGGTACCGAAATACCGGTACCGTACCGGTACCGATACCTGTACCCATATACCAAAGTCGGTACCGGTACCGGTACTCGTTTTTTTATAAAATTCCGGACCGGGTACTTTCGGTAATGGTACCGGTTCGGTACAGGTACGGTACCGAGCTCATCCCTACCTATAAGTTTCTTTTTTTCTAAAAAAAATTATACACACATATAATATTAATTTTCTTAATGATTTTTAGGCTCTAAGGAGATCCGGCCTTAGGTGGTCACCCGCCCCGCCCCCCCTTAGGGCCACCCCTGATACGACTGTTGCATCAAATTAATTTGCACTACCACTATCATTCATCACAGAACACATTAGTTTTACATAAAATCAAACTACAGCACATCTATCACAAAAAAATAAAGGAAAACTAACGTTAATCTATTTTCGAATAAGAACGTTAGAAATGCCAAATGGGGTGCGGACGAGGTGCTCGATTATTTGGGGGTGGGGGGGAGATTGTGTTGATACATATGTAACTAGTTTAGGAGTTTAATGTATATGTCTGTCATGGCTTACATATATGTAATGAATGAGGTGAATGAAATACAATATGTGATTGATGCTTATAATGTTTAATGTTTCATTGTTTATTGTGTGACAAAGTATATTGAACTAACTATATAGGTTTAAGGTTATTGTGCATAGTTCTTATTCAATAATGATTGAGAAAAATGTTCAAACTTGATCGTATGAAGTCTTCATGCGAATGGACCATGCTAATGGACCATACGCATGAATACTTCATGCTAATGAACCAGTTGCACGACTGAACCAGACGACTGGATCAGTCGTACGAATGAGACATGAGATTGACTCAGTCGCACGACTGAACCTTCAGTCGTGCGTATGAATCAGTCGCATGAGTCAGTCGCACGACTGAACCATGCTAATGGTTCAGTCGCACGAATGAACACTGCAAACCTATAAATACCACTTAATTCGTGGAAAAACGTAACGATAGACACATACTCATAACCTAGCCGTCTAGAGCGTCCAGAAAGCCTGTTCCAAGTTCATAGTTCGCATCTGATCGTTCTCTACTCGTTCTTAACGTTTCTTTAATCGTTAGATTGATCAGGATTGCGTTCTCACTGATTGGATCGCCAATCAAATAGGATTCCGCACTATTTGATCTGGTTTCACGCATTATCAGTTTGTATTCCATACGTACACGGTCCTGACAAGTGGTATCAGAGCTTTGGCTCTTGATTTTGCGTGTGATTCGATTAGTCTCGGTGTTTTTCATTCAAAAGAGTCATCTTTTTGAGTAAAACAGTGTTCTCGACGTCTCCAGGTCTCAAAGTTTTCGTTTTTCGGCATACAGGAGATTAGGGTTCTTGAAAAATCGCGTTTGTGTCAAAGTGTCAAAAACCTTCGAATTTTCAAAAACAGCAGCCTTCAGTCGCACGATTGGCTCAATCGCACGACTAAACTCAATCGCACACCCATTCACACGATTGAACTCAGTCGCTCATCCATTCGTATGACTGAACATCTCCATTCTCTTGTCTCCAATCGCATACTCCATACGTACGACTGAATCCAATCGCATGATTGAATTCATTCGCACACGTCAATCGCACCTCCATCCGCACGACTGAACAACTCCAGTCGCATAGGCCATCCGCATTTGTCCAATCGCACGATTGACTCATCCGCATCTGTCCATTCGCACGAGTGAATCAGAGTTGTTCTCAAAGTTCAAAGTTAATACAAATGGAAGATCAGTTTTCAGCGTTTACTGCCGGGAAAGACTCACGCATCCAGAATCTTCTGCTTCTGGAGAATGAGTTTGGAAATCACAATAAACCGCTTAAGCTTATAAAGTTGGATGACTATCCACAATGGAAATAGCGGTTCGAGATCTATCTTAATGGAGTTGATCCCAACCTTTGGGAGTCTATTGAGATAGGGTATAGTATGCCAGTTGGTGCTGATGGTGTTAAATTAACTTTGGGAGGTATGACTGACGGCCAAAAAGTGAAGTACAATGCTGAAAAGAAGGTGTATGCCCTGTTGACCCAGTCTATACCAAAAGATATATTCCATCAGTTTTCAGAGAACAAACAGGCAAAGAAGTTATGGGAAGCGTTGGAGAAAAGGTATGATGGGAATGCATCGTTGAAAGCTTTGAAGGCAAAGGCTCTGAAGAAGGAGTTTGACAACTTCTCTTCAGTGGGAAAAGAAAGCTTGGATGATGTTATCGATAGGTTCTACCATCTGATGAGTGAACTGCACACTCATGGGGTTACAACGTCTATGGAAGATAAGGTGTCATGTTTTGCAGATGGTTTGCAGAGAAATGGGACTCGTTTGTGTCTAATCTGAGACAGAACAATATTCTGTCAAGGTTGGATATAAATGACTTCATATTGAAGTTGAGAGAGGAAGAACTGAGGATGAAATACAAGTCACAGAAAGGATCCTACGACCAGAATCCTTCACTTTATAACTCAACTCCCAAGAAAACAGGTAACGGAAATCCATTCTCCACCTTCAACCGTCAAGAAAAAGACATGGTTGGAACTAGTTCTTCAAATAAAGAGACTAAGGCACTACCTGCTCAAGATGATGAAGGACAAGACTGATCTTTTTGTTTTATCTCTCCTGGAGAATCAAACATTGCTTGTGTTGAAGCATTGGATGATGGGTCTGCCAGTGAAGGTGATATTGCAACTGAGCAAGTTGTGTCAGATTCAGAAGAGGTTATGAATGTAGTAAATCACCTAGTTGAAGAGGAACTCATAACGACATGTTCAGAATCTCCAGCATCCGAGGCTTCTGAGACTGGATTGATGGCTGATTCATCTGAATCTTCACAGGTAAGTACAAAAGATCAACTTTTTGAAAAACATGCGTGTAATAATTGTAACAAATTTAGAGAAAGCATTGATCTTAAGTTTGCTAGGTTATTAGTAAATGATTTACAACTGTGCACATAAGCTAATCGGATTTTAAAACAAAACGAGTGCAGTTACAAAAGGAAAATAGAACTTTTAAATAAACAATTAAGGGAAACCGAAGTTGTTGCTTTTAATCAAGCAAATGATATAAAGTTTTATTTAAACTCTTTGGAAGAAACAAAGAAACAAAAAGCAGTTTTAGAAGTCGAAGTTAACTCATTAAAACAAAAACTGCACAGTTGGACCAGTTCCTCTCACATAGTTCAAAACTTAGTGAAAGAACGGAACAATGGGGAAGGGTTGGGTTACAAAGTAGTTCCACCACCACATGAGATCCTGTTAAATACAAAATATAGACCTGTAAATAACAACCCAATTAAGGATCATGTGGTGTCTACTCCTCTGGTTAGTGATCCGGATACCACGGGTAAACCGGTGAATTTTGTCACTAAACAGAAGGAGGCTACTTTGAAATCTAAAGGTAAGATGCTTATTGTAAACTTGGATGAACAATTTGAAAAGGTTAATGTAAAGTCAGGTTCAAACATGTCTATTTCTGAACCTAAAATGACCAAACCAGTTAACCAACCACGTGCTTCACGTCAAAGTCCAAATAAATAAAAGGCTAAGGATGTTAAAAACGTTCAAACAATGAATTTTGTTAAAGAAACAAAAACATCTAAACAAGAAGTGTCCAAACCCAATCAGACTCAAGTAACACCTGCTTCACACTCAACTCCATAGAAACAGTTTCCTCAATATGTAGAAGGGAGATCTTGCTACAGTTGTGGGAAGAGAGGACATATCGCTTCTAACTGTCCTTATTATCAGACTCCCAGACACAAAATTGAACTTTATGAAACAAAACCAAGTTCTTCGAAAAGGAGTTCTATTACTCCACCAAAGAGAATTAATGAACCTAAAGTTCAAACTGTAAGCCAGTCGTCTGTTTATCACAAACAGGCCTTACACAAAACTGGCTTATCGAAAAGAAAAGTCAAGTACATTGTCTGATAATGAGAACAATAAGAAGAATGATATGCCCTCACCCTCAAATGGATAGTGGGTTGAGTTTATGATGTGTGATTCTTTCGGGTCACCCAAGCCAGTTAAGGCTTGGGTCCCAAACCTAAACTAATCATTTCCTTTTAATGTGCAGGGTGTCTGTTACAGTGCTATCACAAACACCTGGATTGTTGATAGTGGGGCGTCTAGGCACATGACGGGAAACCTGTCTCTCCTTTTCAATGTCAAACAAATTAAAGGGGGACATGTATCATTTGCTGGTAATAAAGGAGGATACATCACCGCTCAAGGCGAAGTGTGAAACCAGAAAGTCAAGTTTGATAAGGTCAACTACGTTCAACAACTACAGAATAACTTGCTTTCAGTCTCCCAGATCTGTGACAAAGGATTCAAAGTGGTTTTTGACAACAAGAAGTGCTATGTATTGAAGAAGGATTACATTATCCCGGAGGACAAAATCTTAATGTCAGCTTCAAGATATAATGACTTATATGTCTTGGATCTATCAAAAGCCTCCACAACCGATCATAAAGTTCAATGCTTCTTGTCAAAGGCAACAGAGAAGGACTCAATTTCCTGGCATAGGAGAATGGGACACATAAATCCACGGAAGATGAATCATCTGATCCAGAATGATTTAGTGAATGGAGTAAATGTCAAGAATTTCCAACTTCCGGATTTTTGTGTAGCGTGTAAGAAAGGTAAACAGACCAAGAAGTCTCACAAGGCAAAGAAAGCAAATTCCATTGACCTGCCTCTCAAACTTCTACACATGGATCTGTTTGGTCTTGTTAGCACAAAGAACATCGCTGGTGATTTGTACTGTTATGTAGTCACTGATGATTACTCAAGATTCTCTTGGGTGATATTTCTGAAATCCAAATCAGAGACGTTTGAATCCTTCAAACAGTTGGTAACTACATTGGAATCACTCTACAAGCTGAAAGTGAGACAGATTCGATCAGACAACAGCACGGAGTTCAAGAACCAGCGGATGGAGGCTTTCTGCAAAGAGAAAGGAATTGTACACCAGTTCACATCTGCCTACACTCCACAAATGAAAGGAGTAGCTGAGCGAAAGAAGAGGAGCTTGCTAGAGACAGCAAGAACGATGCTAGCCGACTCGAAACTGCCTATCCAATTTTGGAACGAGGCAGTTGCCAATGCATGTTACACCCTCAATCGAGTCTTAGTGGTCAAACGACTTGGGAAAATGTGTTATGAGCTGCTCCAGCGACGTAAACCCAACTTGGACTATCTAGAACCGTTTGGCGCACCGTGCATGCTGCTGAAGAAAACTCAGACTGGGAAGTTTAGTGAGAAAGCAGAAGAAGGGATCTTTCTAGGATACAATATACCAGACAAGAGAGTTTATAACAACTCAACGGGTCAGGTAGAAGTGTGGTGCAACGTTGATGTTCAGAGATACACCACCCCCCTGCTGGAAAGGGACCCTCATTCTTCTTCGACTATGATGGATTCTTTAAGTCCTTCAACATCCCTCCCTCCCTTTCTGATGATGAGTTAGCGACCAGAATGATGTATGATGTCTTAAACTCACCGTCCCTAGACTCGACAACATCAGTTCCACACGATGATTCTTCTAGTCCTTTAGGGGGAGCACTTGATGTAAGTGACTCCTCCCCTGACGATGAAGAAGTGGAGACTGAACAGGTGAACCAGGAGGAACAGATTCCTGGTACAGCAAGTACACAAGCATCAAACCCTGTTGCCTCTGACTCTTCAGAACCTCATACTCCAACAGCTTCAGATACTGAAGCTGTGGTTCACAATCTGGAAAATGAGGTAGCTGTTCCCACCACTCCTGGATCCCGGTTAAATGTTTATCATCCTTTGGACAATGTCATTGGAGATGTTCGTTCAGGAGTACAGACCAGAAATCAGCTATACTCAGCTGATTATGCCTCAGTCATGGAAAAGGGATATCTTCATGACGGCGCATATCGATGTTTTGTGTCTCAATTTGAGCCAAAATATGTTAGTGAAGCGTTAAATGATGAGGCATGGGTAAGTGCAATGCAAGAAGAACTATTACAGTTCAAGAAGCTAGGAGTATGGACCCTTGTGGACAGACCAAAAGGTGCTAAGGTGATTGGCACAAAATGGGTCTTGAAGTGCAAGAAAGATGACCAAGGGGTTACAATCAGAAACAAGGCTCGACTTGTGGTTCAAGGTTTTAGACAAGTCGAAGGCATTGATTACAATGAAGTGTTTGCACCTGTGGCTAGAATGGAAGCAATCCATATCTTCCTAGCCTATGCATCTTACATGTAGATCAAAGTTTATCAACTAGATGTAAAGAGTGCATTCCTTCATGGGGAAATTCGTGAGACAGTAGACGTCAGTCAACCCGAAGGATTTGAGGATCCTTATCATCGGGACAGAGTTTACAAGCCGGATAAGGCCCTCTACGGGCTCCATCAAGCCTGGTATGAGAAGCTCTCGACTCATCTAGTGAAACACGGTTTTCGCAGAGGAGTGATTGATTGTACGTTATTCATCAAAGAAAAGGATGGCGACTTACTGCTAGTACAGATTTATGTTGATGACATAATCTTCGGTTCCAAAAACAAAGAGTTATGTAAAGAATTTGAATCTGTCATGAAAGCAGAATTGGAGATGAGTGCAATGGGGGAAATGAAGTTCTTCCTAGGACTACAGGTGGATCAGACACCAAAAGGAATCTTCCTGCATCAGACTAAATATGTAGGGGACATCCTTAGTAGGTTTGACATGGAGAATGCTTCAGCTGCTGGAACTCCACTTGCCACAAACCACGATGTGGCACCCGACGAAAATGGTGATCTGGTTGATGCTACAATGTATAGAGGAATGATCGGATCCCTTATGTATCTCACAGCATCTCGTCCTGATATCATGTACACTACTTGTCTTTGTTCCAGATATCAGGCGAAACCAAAAGTCAACCATCTAATTGGTGTGAAAAGGATTTTTCGCTATCTGAAGGGTACTCCAACACTCGGGTTGTGGTATCCTCATGACGATGATTCTGAGCTTACAGCGTATAGTGACTCGGATTATGGTGGTTGCAAGATGAATTACAAGTCAACTTCTGCAGGATGTCAATTCTTTGGGAGAAGGTTAGTCACCTGGCAGTGTAAGAAGCAGACATCGGTTGCTCTGTTAACTTGTGAAGCTGAATACGTTGCTGCTGCAAGTTGCTGTTCGCAGATCATTTGGATTCAACAGCAAATGCACAACTACGGTTTGCAGTTCTCTAACACTCCTATTTTTGTTGATAACTCTGCTGCTATTGTTGTCACCAAAAATCCAGTCCAACATCCTAAAACTAAACAAATCGGAATTAAGTATCACTTTATACGTGACTGTTTTGAAAAGCAATTAATCGGTGTGGTTAAAATAAATACGGATTTTCAACGCGCCCACCTCTACATAAAAGCATTTGATAAACCGAGGTTTTTATATTTATTAGAGGTTAATGGCGTGAAAAAGAAAAGTGATGTGATTTTAGAGGAAGACAGTGTCTAGTCCGACATTTTTATTGTTATTTTCTTTTATTTTCTTTTCTTGTTTATTAAAAATCCAAAAACACAAAAAATATTTTTGGTTTTAGAATTTTAGGGGGAGAATAGGTTAGATTAGTATTAAATCAGTTGTGTTATTTATCATTTGTGTTATTTAATTACTTAAAAAAACGAGGGAGGAGGGCCGCTTAGCTAAAAGAAATGAAATCAAATCTTTGATTCTGATTCAATGCTTATGGTAAATGATAGTACACATGGATCAGATTGGTTGGGACTTTAAAAGTTTTAAATGATTAAGATGCAAAGTTCAAAGTATAAGTCTGAGAAGTCTAAGCGAAATAAAAGGAAACATGATAGTAAAACTAGTATGCTACTAAGGTAACATAGAGAAAGTAGACCTAGAGGTTGCTAGTTCATTATATGATGTGTCGTAGATTCAACACAATAGATGAGTAGACCTCATTGGTGACATAAATTCAAACTAAATTGTTCAATTTGTTGTGGGTTCCCATCTTATCCCTGGTTAACACAATCAACGTAGTTCCAATAAGGGGTGATGAGCAAATAAATGCCATAAATGTGTGCGGATGACCATAAAAAGAGCAAAGCAAGGAAAAAAAATTGTGTAAGCGCTATCAAGCTAATAAAAAATGTTGTTGGTGCGTTACGTGCAAAAAGAAAAGAAAAATGCTCTCACAAGAAGATAGGTTGTGTGCTTCTCTGTTGTGCGATGGCACTGACCTGAGGATAAGCATAACCTAAATATTCTAGAATTCATTGTTGTTTGCGCCTCTCTGCTGTGCGATGGCACTAACCTGAGGCTTGGCATCTCTTTGAAAGCTCTTAGAATAGTTTCTTCTTGTCAAAACACCCGTAGACCGCTCACAAATTTCCTGAGAAACGTTGATTACCATATAAGCGTGGGATCCACAAATGCTTGTTGAAATAATGAAACCTTAATTCATCACCAATGTGTGTCAAAAATCAGTGTATGGATTTAAGAGGACAAGTATACTGACAATCATCGTGGCTGCAATTCTTGAAAGTCCAAATCAGTGTGTGCATCTTGTAGTTCTAGTATGATTTCCTAAACTTGCTAATGACTCTCAATAAAAACAAGAATCTAGCATCAAAAGGTTTTGGTAAAATGTCCCAAATGATTTGATATACCTGTATGATTCCATACTGAATCGTACCAGAAATGATAACATAAGAATTGAAGCTGTGCTGTCAAGGAAGTAAAATCGGTTAGAAGTACTCTAATAGGTTTAAATCCATCTCCAATCAAAATACAAAAATATGTCTTGTTATGTTTCAATTTCTAGTTGTTTTTATTTATTAACGTTTAGTCATTTGGTAGGTAAAAGTCAGACTATACATCTGGATTCAACCTGTAAATCACTCACTAAAATAGGTCACGTCTGAGGTGACTAATCGGTTTTAAATTTTAAAAGGATCACGTCTGAGGTGATCACATAAAGTTTAAGTTAAAAGGATCACGTCTGAGGTGATCAAATAGTTTTTCAAATTAAAAAGGTCATGTCTGAGATGATCAACGGTCATAACGTCTTATCAATAGTTAAAATGTTAAGTGTTTGAAAGTGCATAAGGTCAACCTCATAAGTATGAGCCATTCGCACGACTGGACCATGAGTATGGACCAGTCGCATGAATGGATCATACGTATGAGCCCAATCGCACGACTGAACCACACGTATGGATCAGACGTACGATTGGACCATAAGCATGGGTTAGTCCATGCGATTGGATCACCAGAATGAACCAATCGCACGAATGAAGGTAACCGACTGAGTCAGTCGCACGACTGAACCCCAGTCGCACGAATAGATGTGACTGACTGAGCCAGTCGCACGACTGAGACCCAGTCGCACGAATGAAGCGTGCGAATAGGTCCAGTCGCCCGACTGAAAATAAAATCAGTATAAATAGGGTGAAAGTCGGTCGCACATTCTCACCACCCTTCAATCGCTCCCAAATCGCCCGAAAGTACAGATACTCTGCCAAAATTTGATTGAGTTGATTTCTCACTGAGATTGTGTTACTAACGTGTACTCTCACCTTCTACAGGTAAGTAGTGATCGAAATCACACAAAATGTGCGGCGTAATCAAACCCTAACAGACTCAATTTGACTAAAATCAAGAAATCTGTAAAAACCTTAAAATAGACCACGTAAATGTACTAAATGGTTAAAATAAAGGACATACAGTGATAGTGAGGGCCTCTGCGAATCTAACGAGTCTACAGACAACGTTTAACATCAAGTTTTAACCTAGATTCAAAGTTAGAATGTCGAACAAAGAGTTAGGCGAATAGACACTCCGAATGAACTTCAATTGTACGATTGTGCTGGGCGAATGACTCAATCGACCGAATGAATAAGGCGTATGAGCTCAATCGCACGATTGAACTCAGCCGCATGCTCAATCGCCCGGTTGAACTCAGTCGCATGTTCAATCGCCCGATTGAACTCAACCGCATGCCCAATCGCCTGGTTGGACTCAGTCGCATGTTCAATCGCCCGATTGAACTCAGTCACTTGCTCAATCACTCGACTGAACTCAGTCGTATGGTTCAATCGCACGATTGAACCAGACTGATCTTAGAATAGCTTAAATTTCAACAGTTTCTGTTATGGACTAATCTTATGTTTATGTCTTTTGTGTTACAGAAACATGACTGATAGGTGGATCATCAACACCAAGCACAACATTTGTGCTCACTTGGATGCCACCACGAGGAATGCTGCTGAGTTTGTTGGTATCATTGCATTTCTGAGGCGATCAAGGATCTATAGAGCCATATCTACTCCATGTACACCCTACCGGTCTATACAGCAGGCTTTCTGGGAGGGTGCATCTGTTGACAGATCTACTGAGCCCTACTGCATTCGGAGTACCATCTTTGGGGAAGAGATGAGGTGATGGCAGCAGACATTAGACGAGTACTGGACCTGGGTGATGATGCTGCCCACCCAACCAGGTTACATCCTCTGACTGTAAAGGGATGTTTTCTGAGGATGAAGTACACTGGGGACATCAAAGCAGGTGTGCTAAACAAAAGTAAACTGTGTCCCCAGTTCAAGTACTTAGCACACGTCGTTCTCAAGTGCATTGCTTCACGGAGGGGTGGATTTGATGATCTTTCTGACCAAATCCAGAATGCCTACGTGGCACTGGTGCTGAATCACCCCTTCAGCTTCTCCAACTTGATCTTCACCTACATGATCAAGAACCTTGAGGCCAAGGGTAAGGAGAGCTTCTGCATGTATCCAAGGTTCTTGCAAATGATCATAGATGAGAAGCTCCCTCTACTGCCCAAGGAGAAGGACGATGTTATGATGTTAGAGGTTATGGATGACACCACCCTGGGCAGGATGAAGGTGTATAGGGGGAAGCAGGTGAAACCCCCTGTGAGGAGATTGTTCGAGCACCTAGCCAATGCTGATTATGTGGAGCCTTCTCACAAGAAGTGGCGTCACGACGACAGTGACTCTGATGTCGAGCCTATTGAGATACCCGACGATGACTCAGATGAGGACGATGACCAAGGTGATGGTCAAGGCGGTGAGGCTCCAGGTGGATACGAGCCGGCTCCAATCCACCCTGACTTTCAGATAGATGAGGAGGAGGAGTCGGATGAGGAGCCATTGGTGCAGACCGTGGGCAGCAAGGTGGTTGCCACTGAAAGAGGGCTTGCGGCAGTTGGTGGACGCCAGGGTGAGTCCGGGGATGCCGTTACTGCTGATATTGATCCATCTTACATCCCGGACCATCCCATCAGCCAAGGGGGAGCATCCTCCTCTAAGGGATCGAGGAGGAAGAGGATGGCTTAGCCCCATGGCATGAAGAGTAAAAGGAGGAGGATTACCTTGATCACCACCACATCCACCACAGCTACCACCATTACTACCACACCCCCTACCAGTACTACCACACCTCCTACCACTACTATCACACCTCCCACCATCACTACCACACTCCCAACCACCACTACCACAGCTACCACTTCACCATCCACTCCTATCCCACCACCCATATTCACCACATCCACCACCAGCCACCAAGCAGGTCCCTCAACCCACTCTACCTTCACCACCAGACCCACTCTACCATTCATTGGGGTAGAGGGACAGCTAGCCGCACTAAACCGGATGGTGCTAAAGCTGTTAGCTGCTGATGAGCAAAGAGCTACACAGCGAAGTCAGCTTGAGGAGCTCAATGCTGCTTAAGCACAACAAATTACCCAACTTCAGGAGCAGAATGATCAATCAGTTAAGAGGATTGAGGAGTTAGAGGCCAAGTACAAGAAGATCATGCTCATACTTAATGGATCAAAAGATGAGCCTCTGAAGATCCGGGAAGGTGCAGATGATGATGATGATGATGAAGATGATGGTGATGATGATGAGTCTGATGATGAAGATGATGGTGATGATGATGAGTCTGATGAAGAAGATGACAGTGATGATGCAGGATCAAGGGGAAAGAAGAAAGGTGATGAGAATGATGAAGAAGGTGATGATGCTGCCTCAGCCTCGGCTGAAGGCCAAGAAAGAAGGACCAAGAGAGCACAAGACCAAGGAGCATCATCCTCAGCCCCTGCTGTTGAAGAACTGACGGATAAGGATAAAAGTAAAGATTAAATGTTTATGTATTTAAAAACTTTTGTACTTGAATCTTGTATTACATTTATGTAATTAATGTTCATGTATGTTTATCTAATGTTTAATTGTCTTGATTAATTACTAATGATTGATGTGTTAAATGTTTAAATCAAGCAGATCAAACATCACAGCAAGATGAATATGATGTTGCTCCCCTGCAGCAAATCAAGTCTCAATTCACCATGATTCTTGATTTGCAAGGGATTTTGCGAAGGTCAGTGAGCTACACTCTCGAAGAAGGAGAAATCATACACGACCTGACCGATGAGCAACTTGCAGACATGTTCAGACTAAATCCAGATGTACTGATCAAAGATGCTCCCGAAGTAAATGTTCTAAGTGATGAGGAGCTACAGGATGTCGATGAAATAGAGATTGAAGATGTGACAGCTGAACACTATCTAGAGTACACTGACCGAGAGGGAAATGTGATTCCCAACTGGGGTGAGACTCTCGGCAGTGCTACATTTGACAAATTGGATGAGATGGAAAAAGAAACAGAAAAGAATGAAAGCCAAGCCCAAGCCTCGGATGCAGATGTTGATTTAAGGAAGGCTGAATGGGTAGCTTGTTTTGCTGAGATACGAGCCCAACGCACAGCTCAAAAGCAAAATGCTTACACCAAGCTCTACAAGGTCAAGAAACATCTAAAGGTGTCTGGCAAGATTATTGCGTGGGCTTATTTTGAGGATCTTAATGTTTATGTTGTAAAGAGGGAGAAGGGAATAGAGTACTTCAGATATCCACATGATCTGAAGACTCTCCCAGGTTTTGAGCTCAACCAGCTGGCACGTTTGAATCTGCTGTATGCGGATCCCAGAAAAATGTCAAGATGGTTTGAGGCAACATTAAAGAAGGAATACCACACCAGATGGGTGAACTTCAGACCTCAACAACCTAAGAGGTTAATTCATAAGTCTGAAGTGGATCCCATATGTGGAAAGCCTAAAGTGATGCTGAAGTGGAGTCCCCCACGCACAATGTCCAAGATTCCCTTACGGGAAATGCCACAGGACTTCACTCCACACTTCAAATGGTGGTATTATAATTGGAGAACAGGCGAAGCGGTCATAGTTCTAAATAGAGAAGGAAAAATGGAAACTATCTGGGTATTCGACCCGATGTGGCTTACAAACTTGTCTGGAGAAGATGTCTACACATTCTACAAGTGGCCACTGTTCTATGATGCGCAAGATATTGTACAAGCCCTCCAATTCCAGAATGTTATAAGACTCTGCTTTGCATTTGAAATACATGCAGGAGTTACTAGAGAGGAGAAGTACAAGAGATTTGAGGAGCTTATGAAGAATGTCAGACGTTAATGTAAACTAGGTCCAAGGGGGAGTTTGTTGATACATATGTACCTAGTTTAGGAGTTTAATGTAAATGTATGTCATGGCTTACATATATGTAATGAATGAGGTGAATGAAATACAATATGTGATGGATGCTTATAATGTTTAATGTTTCATTGTTTATTGTGTGATAAAGTATATTGAACTAACTATATAGGTTTAAGGTTATTGTGCATAGTTCTTAGTCAATAATGATTGAGAAACATGTTCAAACTTGATCGTATGAAGTCTTCATGCGAATGGACCATGCTAATGGACCATACGCATGAATACTTCATTATAATGAACCAGTCGCATGACTGAACCATACGACTAGATCAGTCGTACGAATGAGACATGAGATTGACTCAGTCGCACGACTGAACCTTCAGTCGTGCGTATGAATCAGTCGCATGAGTCAGTCGCACGATATGGTTCAGTCGCACGAATGAACACTACAAACCTATAAATACCACTTAATTCGTGGAAAAACGTAAAGATAGACACATACTCATAACCTAGCCGTCTAGAGCGTCCAGAAAGCCTGTTCCAAGTTCATAGTTCGCATCTGATCGTTCTCTACTCGTTCTTAACGTTTCTTTAATCGTTAGATTAATCGGGATTGCGTTCTCACTGATTGGATCGCCAATCAAATAGGATTCCGCACTATTTGATCTGGTTTCATGCATTATCAGTTGGTATTCCGTACGTACACGGGCCTGACAGATTGAGATGACGGCTAGGGGCTAGGGGCATGTAGAAATATACGAGTCTTGAACAAGAAATCAAACATAAAATGTACCAAAATGTAGTCGAGTCTGATTCAGTCTTCAAACATAAAACATTTGGATTATAATCGTAAATCACTATTAGATAAAACTAGTCACGGGTTACACGCGAATTATTTATATATCGGATTAGAAAGAAAAATCTTAATGGAATCTGACTTCGTTCTTCAAAATCGGTTGAAAATTGCAACTGAGAGGAATATCATTAGAACCCCGTTCCACGTTTTTATTTGTTCGAGACTCAAAATATACCATAGACCGTTTTTGTTTTTGACTTTATCGTTCCTTTCTAAGATAGAGTGATAGACTTAAGATCCTGTTATGATTATATATATAATTAATTACCAACTTTTGTATGTATAATGATCTGTACTTTAATTTTAATGAGTTGTACTTTCTTTTTATTATTTTTATCTTTACTTTTTTTATTTTTAAACCCAATACTTTTATATTTTTTCACAATTTAACCCCTATAAATTTTCACTTTCAACTTTAGTCCCCTAAACTTTTCATCTTTTACACATTTTTCGTTTTACGTTTTGGTCTAAATTTTACGAGCTAGCACGATGTAACGTGCACGTGTGGTTTAACGTTTTTCCACCTATTTTTACCCGTTTAGCGACCTTGTTACAACGTGCAGGTCCTACATCGGCTTATTGTTTTTAATGTTTTACATTTCAAATGAGTGGTTCAGAGTTTTTATGTCTACTTTTCCTTCGGTTTTATCATTTTTATTTTTATTTCCATTTTAATACAAGATTTTTCCGGTGTTAGTGATCGCTGACGTAGGTGTGACATTGATAATAATTAACAGGATTTTACGCCTCCCGTCGCAACGCGAGGGGATTGATACTAGTTTTTTTTCTAAATGACACATTAAATGGGCATTTGTGACCAAACAAAATTTAAAGTCCCAATATTAATTAGTGAAGTCTTCCTAATAATTTACAAAAGCATATTGTCAATACATAGTCTAAAAATGTTTAGAATTAAATTGAGCCCACATTTTTACGACACCAACTCGTTTAATCTATAACATTATTTTCTCGATTAACAAGTTATTTCAATACACTAAAATATGCTTAGATAACAGTAAGTTTCTGTTTGTTTCGCATAAAGTTTATGATGGAATTAAAAAAATGTCAAAGGAATTGGATTCTGAAGGAATTGGATTCTGAAGGAATTGGAATGGATTCCTATCTTGTGTTTGGCTGACATAATGAAATGAAATTTATTGATATTATCCTGTTTGGTTCAAAGGAATTGGAATGTAAAATGCTGACAAGTTATGGAATTATTCTTTGTTGTATTTCGATATTTATACTGTTAGATTTAATAATAAATATATGTAAAGTTTATTAAAATGCAATTTATACTTTTCGTACAATGCTTTTAGTTATTTACACATATTGTATAGTAAAATAATATAAATATAATCAATATTAAAGCCATTGGACATACCATTAACATTGCAAACCTTGTCTTACAAAAGAGTAATAATAATGCAACCTTACACAAAAAAAACTTCTTTTGGTTAATAAAGGAGTGTACTCATAATTACCATAACAAACAAAATGTAATTGTTTTTATTGAGAATCCTCCCTTTCTTCCTCCTTTAAAACAAACAAAACAAAATCATTCCTCTATTAAAAACTTCACCCAATCCTCCTTTTCTTCCTCCTTCAAATTCCAAAACGTTATCACAAAGTCTTGAACACTTTTTAACTTTTTAATTGCTGTAAACCTTTGCACTTGAGTCACAAATGTCATTTTGGATAGATTGGTTGTAATCATAGCTTTTTTTCTTTTCTAAATCCAATTTAAACTTGATACCTTCATTTAATTCTTTAGACGATTCTTTAAGACGGTCAGCAAATAAATTAACAACATCATTGAAACTGTCAAGCATACAATTAGACTTGTTCATATCTTTTCTCTTTCTACTACTGTGTGCAATTGAAGTTTCTTCAACTTGAACACTTTGAATAGAAATATATTCGTGATGGTTATATTCCATCTCTTTATTAAAATCATCATCATCTTCTTTTTATTGTTTTTTGTTTGCATCCTCTTCCATCACAAAACACTATCCGCTCTATCACCTTAAGCCCGGTCTTTCCCAAATATAGCACATAATTCTTCATAGCGGGGAAGCTTTTTATTCTTTCATTTGGCCACTCATTAATACTTCTTTTTCATTGTAATAATAATCAAATACAAAAACAAAGTCATTAATTTTAATTCCAATAGATAATACGTAATACCAACAACCCTTTCTTATTTTAGTGATATATATGAGTAACTTAACAATTCTCACAGAAACATAAATGTATACATAAATGAAAATGTCATGTGAATCGAATTTTAAATTTAGTATATAACACGATACAGATATTAGAATAATATGGTATCATAATAGATTAAACCCAAGTTATCAATTTAAGTAATATAGATAACTTACATATCTGTTTACAAATCCAAACTCCACTTGACATATGTTTTATTATCTTGTATCCTAATCCTTAAAAAACATATCAAAGCTTAAGTTTAAAGCCTCTTGAAGCAGCTAAACTTCTTATTCTTATAGGTAGTTTGTTATTCTTACACCTTGTAAGGTTATATTATAAAGGTTGATGCAACCAAAGCAACCAAAGAGCTTCCAGCATGCATGTACTTATGTACAAGGTAGAAGTTACTTCGAAAGTTTTACACTCTTCATAGAAAATCTACGTGTAAAATCTTCCGAAGCCAAAGACCAAATCTTCCGAAGACAAAGATGAAGTCTTCCGAAGCTTCAGAGACAAAGTCTTCTGAAATCAATGAAGTGAAGACTGATTTCTTCCAAAGACAGAGAAAACATGCTTTCTCTTATCAACTTTTGCATAAAGTTGACCCACTTTCCGCTGCAACTCTGATGACTCACCAACTTGTATAAGTTGGTGAAAAGGTCCATGCTTTTGAAAGTGTAGATTAAGGTTAAGAGTCTGTAACATTCTACTTTGTACCTTTTATACTTTTTGTAATATATTAGGATGTGAGCTATGGCATATCATAGTCACAAGTCAAAAGGCAATCTGCCTTTTGACCATACATTGATCTTGTTGGCTAGATTAGTGTTTTCAGTTGTCTTTCAAAGTATAGCCGACTGTAAGATGTTGTATAAAGTATCTCATATTCTTGTATTTCTACATAGGGATTTGTAACACTTTTAAAAGAACTTGAGATCAATGTACAACATTCTTGAAAACCATATTTATTTGTTCTTGTTCTTTTGTTCAGTCTTATTATTTGCTTCTGTTCTTCGTATCCTCTACATAAACCTGGTTCTCTATTTGATCTTTTAAGTGTTCTAACACTCTCCTCATTGTGAAACTGATTGTATTGACCACCCTTAACCAGTCCTGCAATTGGTATCAAATCTCTTCAGGCTCTTTATTGTAAGATCTCACCATCTTAAATCCTCTCTGTTTCACAAATCACTTAACATCTCAAATGACAGCTATCACAAAGGATGATATGAAAACCGGCACCATGACAAAGTCTACACTGATCATTCCTGATGATTTTGATACTTGGTGCCACAGAATGGAAGGCTTCATCAAGTCTCAAGACTCCAGGATATGGGAATCTGTTGTCTCTGGACCTCATGTACCATCCCCCTCTTCAGCTTCTGCTGGTGGTGGTATAATACCAAAGGAAGTGGCTGACTACTCTGAAGAATACTTGAAGAAGATAGATGTAGATCAGAAGGCCATGACCTCCCTCCAACCTGCTCTTCCCAACTCCATATAAAGAGGCTTCAAGAAGTGCAAAACTACTTAATAACTATGGGATGCACTGAAGCTCATGTATGAGGGGTCCACTAAAGCAAAAGAGAACAAGAAGGACCTCTTGAAGAAGCAGTTTAAGAACTTCACCTTTAAGGTAGGTGAAACCATGACTTAACAATACTTCAGGTATGTTAAGATTGTGGATACTCTAATAGATGTTGGATTAACTCTTGAGAACAGGGACATTGTGAGGAAGTTCATGTCCTTTCTTCCTAGACAATGGACACACTATTATGTGGTCATCAAGAGAACTAAGAACCTTAAGACTCTCACTCTTACTGAGTTGCATGGTATTCTCAAGGGCTACCAGAGGGAGATGAACATGCAAAATCCATCTGGTAACTCCAACAATCAGTAGAGTTCAGCCCTTCATGTGATTGAAAGGGATTGTAGAGAACCACAACATCATCTCATCTACTACCCTAACAACTCACAAAATGGTCCTTTTATCACCTTCCCGGAGACACCAAGGGAGAGCTACAACCAAGGAAGCCCATTCCAAGAGACAAGCTCTTCACAAGCTTTTGTGTCTGCTGATAAAAGCACAGACAACTTTCTCTTCACCCTTGAAGATCTGGATTGTATCCATCCAGATGACCTGGAGTAGATGGAGATAGTCCAACAAATGGCTCTTCTCACTCATAGAGCCAAGAAGTTTTACAAGAGGATAGGAAGGAAGTTTCCTAGCAATGCAACCAGTGAAAAGTTTTTCTTGGACAAAAGCAAAGTGAAGTGTTACAAATGTAACCAGATGGGACACTTTGCTAGAGAGTGCAAGGCACCAATAACAAATGGTGGCCAAGCACAAACAAGACCAAACTACACTGATGGAGCTCCCCAAAATGAGAAGCCCAACCCATAAGCTGCAATTAATGTTAAAGAAGGAGGCTTTGATTGGAGCTTCCAGGTTGAAGATGTATCACCAAACCAAGCACTGATGGGAGATCACGAAGAAGCCAATGTATTGGGACATCTTTGTACCCCAGAATGCATTGCTAAAGTTAATAGATATAGTCCTATAATTTAGAGACGAGATCTGATCTTGAGTTCTTAAACTTCTTAAAAGCTGATTTCAAAAGAGCTGAAAATAATTACAAACTTAAAATAGAAGATTTAGAGAAAATCATTTCCACTCTTAAGCATGAACATACCAACTACAGGGCTCAGATCAAAGACCCCATAACTAAGTTAACTGAATGCCAGGCTGAGCTTGTGATGAGCAAAGCCTGGGTAGAAAAATGTGTTCTTGAAGAAGAGACCTTCTAGAATATTATATCATCATCCTCGCATGAAAAAGTTTTTATCAGAATAAGCAGGGACTGGGATCTACTGAGATAACTCCTCCACACACTCTATTGTCTGTAAGATCTCCAAGGTGTGGAACATGTCAAGATGAGCTTCCCTTCATAGTGTGACATCCGTCACCAAAAGGTCCGTCAATTAACATGGATTTCTGTTAACTTTTCTTCGCTCGTTCATTCCTCATCCTTTATAAACTATTTGTGTGGATATTATACTTGCTTTACCATCCTTATGCTTGTGTTCTTATCGTAAACGCATGCTAACTTTAAAAACTTTTACAACTTTCATCATCGTTACCGCTAAATATACCATTTTTATATAAAATTATTGTCACTAATAAAACCATTTTTAAGTTACAAATATCATTAAATACATTTTTATCATTAATATAACTAACATAATAAAGTCGTTTTCAACCGAAACAAATTTAGGAAACTCGTAGGTTAAGTGCAAGGACTAATGTGACATTTTGCCAAACTAGGGCTGGGTATAAATACCCCATTTCCAGCCCTAGCCACCATTTCACCTCTTTTTCTTCATTTTCTTCTTCTTCACCTTTCATCTTCTTCCTTGCACCAAAACCGCCCCGTTTGGTCACATTTTCATTGTCTAGACTTCGACTACAACCGAGTCTACTCCATTCTTGTAGGTAGACGACCTTGGTTGTCCCTTTTCTTGCTAGTTCACGGCTGTCCATTTAGGGTTTCGGGTGTTCGGGTCCAACCCGAACACATGAGGTCGTGTGGGTGCGTGTGATGTCTTTCTGCGTGTTCTTCTTGTTTGTGTATGTTTGTAGTGTGTTTCTGGAAGTCCTTGTTGTGTAAAACCCGTGCACGGAGCAACCGAAGGCTGCTCTACACTTCAGCAGTCGCGAACCTACTGTTCAGGCGACTGGGTCTGTCATGCGACTGAGCCGTGCGACTGGGTGAGTCGTACGACTGAGCCATGCGTCTGAGTCAATCGTGCGACTGGGTGTGTCGTGCGACTGAGTGAATGTGTGCGATTGAGTCATACGAGCGAATGAATGTGTGCGATTGATTCATACGAACGAATGGATGTGTGCGATTGTGCGTGTATCGCACGACTGAAGGCCAATCGTACGAATGAAGGTTCAGTCGTACGAATGAAGCTGATTCGTACGAATGAGGGTTGATTCGTGCGAATGGAGTGTTGAGTTGTGCGTCTGGTCCTGTCGTGAGACTGAAGTTGTTGTGTGTAAATTCCTTCTTGTGTGTGGTGTGTGTATGTCGTGTGATGTTAAGGTGACATCGACACGCTTGCCGTTGCTAATGACAATGTTAAAGTCAACGCTATCAAACTTACTAATGTTATTCCAAATCAAATCAACTTAACATTTTACAAATATCAATAACCGATTTGTAACTATTAATATTTACCAAATACTCCTTTAATAACAATGAAACTTTTACACAAATACCATCAGCAACGATGAAGATATCTAGTACTTGGATCTACATAAGATCTAATACGTGTGTCTGTTTGTGTGTGTTACACGCGACCCAACCGATACAACCCGAACCGACCAAACATTACTATTTACTTTAGACATATCATTAATGCTTAACAATAACTGTCAATAGGTGTTTAACCGTTCATTGCATACAACATTTTGAAACCTTGATCATTCATACTTACCACCTAACAAGTGAGTTTCGTGGCCCCTTTTTATGCTTATACAACATTTCAATCATTTACGAACATGGGGGGGAAAGTATGCTCACCCATTTTCAATGTTGTACAATTTACATACAATTTACATACTTGGAATCAACGTGTTACTGTTTTGTGAGTACTTATCTGATGCATGCTTGAGTTCGCTGTGTGGTACTTTCTTTGCAACTATTTAATTCCACTGTGGGAACCGACGGATAGGTATTGGTAGTACTACTGGGTTGACACCCCCATCCTTGTTTGTAGGTATACTAGTTAGTACCAAAAGTGGCCAGGAACGGGCCCTTGGGTGAATATATTCCGACAAGATCTGTGTGTACGTCATTACGATTGGTTGCAAAGCTAATTGTCATGTGATTATACTTACTTATAACTGTATTCACGGTATTCCACAACATTTACTATACAGCATCAATTACTTAGTTACTATTTAAACTTGCGAGCTCACCAACAATTTTGTTGACCATTTTGAGCATATCTTTTCAGGTGACAATGCTAACTGAAGATCTAGGTGTGCTGCCTTAGTGGAGACCCTAGGATGCATTTTTGAGACTAAACATATTTGACAAACAATTATTTTGAAACAATGTTGTAGTCTGATTAAACAATATTATTCTTTTGATACTTGTTCCCGGGTTGTGGGAATTTACATTACAATTGTTACTACTTGACTACGTGAACTCATTTAACAAGTTTATGCTTATGGCTATGTTGTCGTGAATATTGACTAGACACGACACGAGTCTCCTTTCTGTCGGGTGTCGTCATGACACGCTTTATCATCATTTATTATATTGCATCTCTATTGCTTACCATGTGTTATGACGATCCCGATCTCGTTACATCCCCGTGTTTCCGCTTTTAGCGGGGGTGTGACAAATTGGTATCAGAGCCATTGGTTATAGAGAATTAGGCAATACGCTTGACCTAGACTATAACCTAGGAACCTTCATGTAGATTTGCATGCTAGGATCTGTGTGCATTTTATATCTCATGTATGTGTTCCTCTTTACTTGATTCGTTTATGTATCTGTTTTGTGATCTTTTCACCCTGTGAGAGAGCCCTTGTGCTCACTCTTTATGGGATGCTTCTATTGGATCTTCCGTTCCCTCTGCGCACCGAGTTGGTTTATCAAATCCGGGTACTAAACCCGAAGAGATCTTCACAGATCATGCTATTGCGCTTGACTCGGACATTGAGATTAACCCTGAGGAGGTTATGTCTGAAACCTCGAAAGAGGAAGAGATAGACAACCTTCGCTAGACCAAATGTGATTATATACATGGACTTACAATTGTTGTGATGGACTATTGTTGGGACATTATCAATTCATGGTGTGAGAACTACACGACTTGCATGTGATGTGTGGACTATAAGTGTGATATTAACTTGGAATGCTGGACTTTGATGAGTGGTATCGATAATACACTTTGAAATGGTTAAAGCTTATGTGTTTACTACTTTTATGATTAGAAAAATGCCGCCTCGAAGAGTTACCCGCAGCAACAGTGGCGGAAGTGAAGCCCCGAAGGGCAGAGGCAGAGGCAGAGCACCAAGAACAAGTGATGGCCCTGCCAGTAACAATCAGGGAACAGGAAACTCTGACATGGCAGCTCTGATCGCTCAACAACTTGCCGTTCTGATTCCGACTATAGTGGCCCAAGTGAGCGATGCACTTCAGCAACACCACCCCCACGGGGATGGTGGCAATGATAATGAGGACGGTGGAGAAAGAGGTCAAGGTGGGATTGAAACTGAAGTAGGTAATGGAAACCCGACTGGGAACGAAAGTAATCAGGAGACCGGGAATGGTGGAACAGCCGGTATTGAGACTGGGTTGTCAATACTAGAAGGGGATGTTCGTACAAGGAGTTTGTGGCCTGCAAACCGGAAGAATTTGATGGGAAGGGCGGAGCGATAGCCCTAACCAGATGGCTGGAGAAGATGGAGGCAGTGATTGACATCAGCGAATGCCTCGATAGCCAGAGAATCAAGTATGCCACGTGTTCATTACAGGGCAAAGCACTAACTTGGTGGAACACTCAGATTCAGGCTAGGGGAAGAGAATCAGTAATGCAAATGTCATGGGATGAGTTTAAGGCATTGATCACCAAGGAATACTGCCCCCTCAATGAGATGCAGAAACTGGAGCATGAATTCTGGAATCATGCTATGGTGGGGGCCGGGCACGCAGCTTACACTGATCGTTTTCATGAGTTGGCAAGATTGGTTCCACATCTGGTCACGCCGGAATCAAAGAGGATCGAGAGGTATATTTGGGGACTTGCGCCTCAAATCCGAGCGATGGTAACAGCAGCTGCTCCTCCTACGATTCAGAGCGCAATTCTAAAGGCTGGCGCTCTAACTGACGAGATGGTGAGAACGGGGATTTTGGGAAGAGGATCAGAGAAAAGAAAGGATGTTGGGGAAACGAGCCAGTCGAGTGCCGGGAAATTTGACAAGAGGGCCAAGACAACCAGAAATTTTGTGGCCGTGACGCAAGGCAAAAGAGAGTATGTTGGGCCGCACCCCAAATGTGATAGGTGCAACTATCATCATCCCCCAGGAATGTCGTGCCGGGTGTGCGTGAACTGTAAACGCCCGGGGCATCTAGCGAGAGACTGCAGAATAGCGCCAAATCTGGTGGCTCTGGTCAACGCGGTTAACCCCGCCGGGAATGCAAGGGTCTGTTATGAGTGTGGAGGCCCTGATCACTACAGAAACACGTGCCCCAGACTGAATCGGGCGTCGGGTCAACAAGGGAACAACCAGTAGCAGGTGATGGCCATAGCTGGAAATCAAGGCCCGACGAATCAAGGAAATACAGCTCGGGGACGTGCATTTGTCATCGGAGCCAACGATGCTCGTCAGGACCCGAATGTTGTCACGGGTACGCACTTACTCAATCATCACTTCGCATCTATATTATTTGATACTGGAGCAGACAATAGCTTTATATCTTCTGAGTTTGTGCAATTGCTTGATTTGAGTCCTAGTAGGCTAGAAACTAGCTACTCTGTAGAAATGGCCAAACGGTAGTGTTGTTCAGGCCGATGAGATTATTAGGAAGTGCTCGATTATATTGGAGAACCATGCCTTCGATATGGACTTGATACCCTTTGATTTAGGAAGTTTCGACGTGATTGTGGGAATGGATTGGTTGTCGAAACACGGAGCTGAGATTGTTTGTCGAGACAAAGTAGTACGAATCCCCATGTCAAACGGGGAGCTACTCAGGATTCAAGGAGAACGACCGGGAAGAAACTTAAAGCTTATCTCCTGCATGAAAGCACGCCGAAGTTTACGAAAGCAGTGCTACGCTTTTCTGGCTCATGTGGTAGAAAAGATGGAAGAGGAGAGGAAATTAGCAGATATTCCAGTGGTACGGGACTACCCAGATGTATTTCCTGATGACTTGTCTGGTTTGCCTCCTCCACGATAGGTGGAATTTCATATAGAGTTGGTTCCTGGAGCTACACCGGTAGCAAAGACGCCATATCGGTTAGCACCATCTGAAATGCAAGAGTTGTCTAGTCAGTTGCAGGAACTACTGGAGAAGGGTTTCATTCGACCGAGTCACTCACCGTAGGGAGCACCGGTATTATTGTCAAGAAGAAAGACGGGTCGTTTCGAATGTGCATCGATTATCGTGAGTTGAACAAGTTAACCGTGAAGAATCGATATCCTCTCCCCAGGATCGACGATCTGTTTGACCAGCTGCAAGGAGCTTCATATTTCTCAAAGATCGACCTTCGTTCTGGATATCACCAACTAAAGGTTTTCGAGGACGACATACCAAAAACAGCGTTTAGAACTCGTTATGGACACTATGAGTTCTTGGTCATGTCGTTCGGGCTGACTAACGCACCAGCTGTGTTTATGGACCTGATGAATCGGGTGTGCAAACCTTATTTGGATAAGTTTGTGATCGTGTTCATAGACGATATACTTATCTACTCCCGATCGAAAGAGGATCACGAAGAACACCTTCGGGCAATACTGGAATTGTTACGGGAAGAGAAACTTTTCGCCAAGTTCTCGAAGTGTGAATTCTGGTTGCGAGAAGTGAAGTTTTTGGGTCATGTGGTTAACGAGGATGGGATTCATGTAGATCCCGGCAAGATCGAAGTGGTGAAGAAATGGGATGCACCCCAGACACCATCAGAAATACGGCAATTCTTACGATTGGCCGGTTACTATCGTCGCTTCATCGCGAATTTTTCAAAGATCGCGCAACCGCTAACACTGCTGACTCAGAAAGACAAGAAGTTTGATTGGGGACATGCACAAGAACAAGCGTTCCAAACGTTGAAAGAGAAGTTGTGCAACGCACCTATATTGTCCCTCCCAGACGGAACTGATGATTTTGTGGTATACTGCGATGCTTCACATCAAGGACTGGGATGTGTGCTAATGCAGATGGATAAGGTGATTGCCTACGCTTCGCGACAACTTAAAGTGCACGAAAAGAACTATACAACTCATGATCTTCAGTTGGGCGCTGTAGTATTTGCACTCAAGATATGGAGGCATTACCTGTATGGAACCAAATGCATCATCTACACAGATCATAAGAGCCTCCAACATATCCTGGATCAGAAGGAACTTAACATGCGTCAGCGACGTTGGGTAGAGCTACTTAGTGACTACGATTGTGAAATCCAGTATCATCCGGGGAAAGCTAACGTGGTGGTTGATGCTTTAAGCCGCAAAGAACGCGTGAAACCACTACGTGCTCGAGCGTTAGGATTGACTATTCAAACGAATCTGAAAGCTCAGATCCAAATTGCACAAAGTGAGGCATTGAAAGAAGAAAACCTTGAGGGAGAAGAATTCCGAGGGTTGGATAAACAAATGAGTTGCAAGGATGATGGTATACAGTACTTCATGGATCGTATATGGGTACCCAGATGGGGAGGTATACGTACCTTAGTCATGGATGAAGCCCACAAGACACGATATTCTATTCATCCTAGTGCAGACAAGATGTATCATGATCTCAAAGATCTGTACTGGTGGCCAGGTATGAAGAAAGACATTGCTATGTACGTCAGCAGATGCTTGACATGCTCGAAAGTTAAAGCTGAACACCAGAAACCACTGGGATTATTAGAGCAACCTGAAATTTCCGAGTGGAAATGGGAGAATATAGCTATAACGAGCAGCGGGCACGACTCGATATGGGTCGTAGTGGATCGGATGACGAAATCAGCACATTTCTTGCCGATCTGAGAAGACTACAAGATGGATAAGTTGGCGAGATTGTACATCAAGGAGGTCGTGACAAGACACGGAGTACCAGTGTCGATTATATCCGATCGTGACAGCCGATTTACTTCACGATTTTGGCAGACACTACAGAAAGCGATGGGCACTTGATTAGATATGAGTACCGCCTATCACCCTCAGACAGATGGCCAAAGTGAACGAACTATACAAACGTTGGAAGACATGCTGAGGGCGTGTGTAATCGACTTTGGTGGTAGTTGGGACGCTCACCTACCGCAGATCGAGTTCTCTTACAACAACAGTTACCATACAAGCATTGGATGTGCTCCGTTCGAAGCGTTGTATGGAAGAAAATGTAGATCACCCGTTTGTTGGGCCGAGAGTGGTGAAAGTCAGTTAACAGGCCCAGAGATAATTCAAGAAACAACCGACAAAATCTTTCAAATCAAAGACCGACTAAAAGCTGCCAGAGATCGCCAAAAGAGCTATGCCGACAACCGTCGGAAGCCTCTAGAATTCAACATTGGGGATCGAGTTTTACTTAAAGTCTCTCCTTGGAAAGGAATCGTTCGGTTTGGAAAGAAAGGGAAGTTAGCCCCAAGATACGTAGGACCATTCGAGATTACAGAAAGAATCGGTCCAGTGGCTTACCGATTAAGGTTGCCACAAGAACTCAGCGGTGTACATGATACTTTCCACGTGTCGAACCTCAAGAAGTGTTTGGCTGAAGAATCCCTTCACGTACCAATTGAGGACATCAAAATTGACGAAAAGCTTCATTTTGTTGAGGAACCCATTGAGATTATGGATCGAAAGGTCAAGCAATTGAAGCGTAGTAGAATACCAATTGTTCGCGTAAGATGGAATTCAAAACGAGGGCCAGAGTTTTCATGGGAACGGGAAGACCAGATGGAACTCAAATGTCCACATCTATTCGAGGGTGACACTCTTGGACCTAACTCCAGCTGAATTTCGGGACGAAATTCTCTCAACTGGGGGATACTGTGACATCCGTCACCAAAAGGTCCGTCAATTAACGTGGATTTCCGTTAACTTTTCTTCGCTCGTTCATTCCTCGTCCTTTATAAACTATTCGTGTGGATATTATACTTGCTTTACCATCCTTATGCTTGTGTTCTTATCGTAAACGCATGCTAACTTTATAAACTTTTACAACTTTCATCATCGTTACCGCTAAATATACCATTTTTATATAAAATTATTGTCACTAATAAAACCATTTTTAAGTTACAAATATCATTAAATACATTTTTATCATTAATATAACTAACCTAATAAAGTCGTTTTCAACCGAAACAAATTTGGGAAACTCGGGGGTTAAGTGCAGGGACTAAATGTGACATTTTGCCAAACTAGGGCTGGGTATAAATACCCCATTTCCAGCCCTAGCCACCATTTCACCTCTTCTTCTTCATTTTCTTCTTCTTCACCTTTCATCTTCTTCCTTGCCCCAAAACCGCCTCGTTTGATCACGTTTTCATCGTCTAGACTTCGACTACAACCGAGTCTACTCTATTCTTGCAGGTAGACGACCTTGGTTGTCCCTTTTCTTGCTAGTTCACGGCTGTCCATTTAGGGTTTCGGGTGTTCGGGTCCAACCCGAACACATGAGGTCGTGTGGGTGCGTGTGATGTCTTTCTGCGTGTTCTTCTTGTTTGTGTATGTTTGTAGTGTGTTTCTGGAAGTCCTTGTTGTGTAAAACCCGTGCACGGAGCAGCCAAAGGCTGCTCTGCACTTCAGCAGTCTCGAACCTACACTTCAGGCGAATGGGTCTGTCATGCGACTGAGCCGTGCGACTGGGTGAGTCGTACGACTGAGCCATGCGTCCGAGTCAATCATGCGACTGAGTTATGCGACTGGGTGTGCCGTGCGACTGGGTGAATGTGTGCGATTGAGTCATGCGAGCGAATGAATGTGTGCGATTAATTCATGCGAACGAATGGATGTGTGCGATTGTGCGTGTATCGCACGACTGAAGGCCAATCGTACGAATGAAGGTTCAGTCGTACGAATGAAGCTGATTCGTACGAATGAAGGTTGATTCGTGCGTATGGAGGTTGAGTCGTGTGATTGAGTGCTGTGTGGTACGACTGAATGCCAGTCGCACAAATGAAGGTTCAATCGTACGAATAAAGCTGATTCGTACGAATGAGGGTTGATTCGTGCGAATGGAGTTTTGAGTTGTGCGTCTGGTCCTGTCGTGAGACTAAAGTTGTTGTGTGTAAATTCATTCTTGTGTGTGGTGTGTGTATGTCGTGTGATGTTAAGGTGACATCGACACGGTTGCCGTTGCTAATGACAATGTTAAAGTCAACGCTATCAAACTCACTAATGTTATTCCAAATCAAATCAACTTAACATTTTACAAGTATCAATAACCGATTTGTAACTATTAATATTTACCAAATACTCCTTTAATAACAATGAAACTTTTACACAAATACCATCAGCAACGTCGACGATATCTAGTACTTGGATCTACATAAGATCTAATACGTGTGTCTGTTTGTGTGTGTTACACGCGACCCAACCGATACAACCCGAACCGACCGAACATTACTATTTACTTTATACATATCATTAATGCTTAACAATAACTGTTAATAGGTGTTTGACCATTCATTGCATACAACATTTGGAAACCTTGATCATTCATACTTACCACCTAAAAAGTGAGTTTCGTGGCCCCTTTTTATGCTTATACAACATTTCAATCATTTACGAACATGGGGGAAAAGTATGCTCACCCATTTTCAATGTTGTACAATTTACATACAATTTACATACTTGGAATCAACGTGTTACTGTTTTGTGAGTACTTATCTGATGCATGCTTGAGTTTGCTGTGTGGTACTTTCTTTGCAACTATTTAATTCCACTGTGGGAACCGACGGATAGGTATTGGTAGTACTACTGGGTTGACACCCCCATCCTTGTTTGTTGGTATACTAGTTAGTACCAACAGTGGCCAGGAACGGGCCCTTGGGTGAATATATTCCGACAAGATCTGTGTGTACGTCATTAGGTTTGGTTGCAAAGCTCATTGTCATGTGATTATACTTACTTATAACTGTATTCACGGTATTCCACAACATTTACTATACAGCATCAATTACTTATTTACTATTTAAACCTACGAGCTCACCAACAATTTTGTTGACCATTTTGAGCATATCTTTTCAGGTGACAATGCTAACCGAAGATCTAGGTGTGCTGCCTTAGTGGAGACCCTAGGATGCATTTTTGAGACTAAACATATTTGACAAACAATTATTTTGAAACAATGTTGTAGTCTGATTAAACAATATTATTCTTTTGATACTTGTTCCCGGGTTGTGGGAATTTACATTACAATTGTTACTACTTGACTACGTGAAATCATTTAACAAGTTTATGCTTATGGCTATGTTGTCGTGAATATTGACTAGACACGACACAAGTCTCCTTTGTGTCGGGTGTCGTCATGACACGCTTTATCATCATTTATTATATTGCATCTCTATTGCTTACCATGTGTTATGACGATCCCGATCTCGTTACATCCCCGTGTTTCCGCTTTTAGCGGGGGTGTGACACATAGACCCCACTGATGAAGAGGATGAAAAAGAGATAGTCAAGTATGGATCTGAGAAGAGTGAAGAAGATCATCCTAACAAGGGTCACTATTCTCTTGAGAAGAGAAAGAAACTAGGGATGACAAAGTCTTAGAGGAAGAAATTGATCAGAGCGTCAAAAGAAGATCAAAGAAGGATCAAGAGATCAAGGCCACCTTCAACTCCAAGCAGAACAAGTCTTTATTTCTACAGGGTTTGAAGTGGTGAAGACTTAGGATTCAACTCTAAACTCTAGTACCAAGAGTTCTAGTTCATGTCCAATTCATCCCTATGAAGGAAAGAAGGCTGATCAGTTATGTACCACTGTTACACAGCCTGAACCATCCATCTCCAAGAGCAAGCCTCACCTTAGGAAGCTTGCTGCAGCATCTAAGAAGATGAAGATGGAGATAAAAAATGATCAAACTCGGCTTTCTATTCACAAGAAGACTCTCAGAAGAAAGCAATTTGATTGTATCATGTGTGGTAGTACTTCTCATCTTGCTAAGGATTGTATCTACAATCCCAAAAGTATTATCCACATGACCAAGAAGAAAACTTCTGAGAAGAAGAAGAAGGAGAAGCTAGCTTTGGAAGGAAAGTCTTTTTTCTTTCGGAAGCTCCAAAGTGAAGAAGAAGACAAGTGAAAACTTGCCTTCGGAAGAAAAGTTGATATCGGAAGAAAGGAATGCTTCCGAAGTACTGAAGCCTGTTGTAGTGAAAGCAAGATCTTCCAAAGGTCAGGTCTCCAAAACTTCCAAAGTTGTCAAAACTTCCAAAGTGTTAAAGGTTAAGTCTAATCTTCCAAAGATGGTGTAGAAGATGAAGGAAGACCAAATGACTGAAAGTTCTTTATCAACAACAGTTGATGATGCTCAAAGCTTGAACATAAAATCAATTACTGTTGCATTGTCTTCAACTCACTTTGACAAGCCCAAGACCAACAAGGTTTGGGTTTCCAAATGTAACTAACCATCTCTCTTTGTGTAGGAACAACTGAAGACCAAAAGAAATGTATGGATCATTAATAGTGGTTGTTCCAGGCACATGACAGGCAAAGGCTTTTTGCTTCAAAACTATGAGAAAAGTGATGGAGGGCCGGTTGGTTTTGAAGGAGATACTGGAGGTTACATTACTGGAAGAGGCAGGGTCACAAATGGTAAGCTCAACATTGAAAAGATAAACTTTGTCAAAGAGCTTGGGTACAATTACTAAGTGTATCACAATGATTTTATCAGAGACACAACATGCTCTCCACTAAGCATGAGTGCATTGTTCTCAAGCTCGGGGTGGTCATTTCTCAAGAGCATATCCTGCTCAGAGCCCCCCGGTGAGGGACTAGTACAAGATGGATTTGTAGGAAACATCTCCCTCAAGAGAAGTTTCTTGCTTTGAATCTAAAGCAAATAGTGATGAGTCTTTCCTCTAGCATAAAAGAATGTGCCATGTAAACTTTAAGAACATGAATAAATTAATTAAGAATGATTTGGTAACTGGAATGCCAAAGAAAGAGTTTACAAGTGATGACCACTGTGTGGCATGCCTGAAAGGAAAGCAACACGAAATGTCTCACAAGCCAAAGGAAAGAAACTCCATCACTACTCCCTTACACTTGTTACATATGGATCTCTTAGGCCCCACCAGTGTAATGAGTCTAGGAAGGACCTTATATTGTTCAGTAATCACAGATGACTTCACAAGATTCACTTGGGTCTTCGTACTTAGAACTAAGGATGAGATTGCTGAGATCTTGAGAAACTTCATTCTAAAAATTAAGAATCAATGTGATCACAAGGTCAAGACAATAAGATGTGATCAAGGAATTGAATTCAAGAGCCAAATCCTTGACATATTTTGTGATGAAAAGGGTATTACAAGAAAGTATAGTGCTCCTAGGACTTCTCAGCAAAACGGTGTTGTTGAGAGGAGAAACAAAACACTTATTGAAGCTGCAAGAACCGTGTTGTCTAACTTTAAACTGCCCATCACCTTCTGGGCAAAGGTAGTCAACGCTGCCTGCTATGTGCAAAATAGAGTTTTAGTAGTCAAGACACATGTTAAAACTCCTTATGAGTTGCGGCACAAAAGAAGACCTTTTACTGGTTTCCTCAGATCATTTGGATGTCCTTGCACCATCTTGAATACCAAAGATCAAGTAGCCAAATTTGCTGAGAAATCAGATGTTGGACACGTTATTGGATACTCTTTCCAACCTAAGGCTTATAGTGTATACAATCTGAGAACTATAGTAGTTGAGGATTCAGCCATTGTGACCTTCAATGAGCACACTCCAAATGTGAAAGTTTCTGGTTCTAAATGGTTGTTTGATCTTGATTTAGTTACCAACTATTTTAACAAGTCTATTGAGAATGTTTCAGCATTACAGGTAACATTTCAAAAGAAGATCTTGACCCAAGATTTTAGCTGAGAAGACTAAACAAGAATACTACTTCAGCTTCAGTGGTAACTAACCCTACAGATGTAGATCCTATCAGCATAACCATGACAAACTCAGCTGATACATCTGAAGTGCCTACAAATTCCAGCTTAGAGGCATAAAATTCAGGTGAATGAGCTTCAAATGTAGAAGGAAATAGAGGTGGTGATAGTGCTCGTTAACCACTCCATAGAATACAACATCAATGATGTCACACTCATTGGATCAAGATTCTCTTGATAAGTGTGCTAACATGGTAGGTGACACTCAATTACCATATCTAAATTTTACAAATTTGGATCTGTCAAATCAACTTGTTGTGATTCCTCAACTAAAGATCCATAAGTCACACCCCACCAAAAACATTATTAGAGATGTTGATAAGGGGGTGAGAACAAAAGGACAAACCCATGACAAAAATATTTGTCTATACTTTTGCTTCTTATCCTAGATAGAGCCAAATAAAGTTGATGAGACTTTGAAGGATGGAAGTTGGGTTGAAGCAATGCAAGAGGAGCTGCTTTAATTCAAAACACAAAAGGTTTGGAACCAATGTTTTTTTCCTCAAGGGAAGACTATCATAGGAACTAAGCGGTTTTTTAGGAATAGAAAGGATGATAGACAACTTGTCATCAAGAACAAGGCAAGACTAGTTGTTCAAGGGTACACACAAGAAGAAGAAATTGACTACATTGATGTCTTTGCTCTTGTGGCAAGACTTGAAACTGTTAGGATATTCATGGCTTTTACTGCATCGAAGGATTTCAAAGTCTACCAACTCGATGTCAAGTGTGCTTTCTTATATAGGGTGATTAATGAAGAGGTGTATGTCAAACAATCACCTGGCTTTGCAGACCCAGATCATCCTGAGTATGTCTACAAGCTTGATAAAGCTTTTTATGGGCTACACCAAGCTCCAAGAAAGTGATATGAGACACTATCTCAGTATATCTGCCAGCATGGCTACAAATAGGGTACTATAGATGGAACTCTCTTTATCAAAGAAACATGGAATGACTTAATGCTGGTTCAAGTGTATGTAGATGACATTATCTTCGGGTCAACTCATCCAAAGCTCTATAAAGACGTTCAGAGGCTGATGAAGAATAGATTTAAAATGAGTGCCATGGGGGAACTCAATTTCTTTCTAGGAATTCAAATGAAGCATGTTGACAATAGCATCTTCATAAGTTAGTCAAAGTATGCACAAGACATTTACAAGATTCAACGTGACTGAGTGTAAGGTTGTAAAGACACCCATAGCCGAAAACCACTCCCTTGGACCTTATCTTGAGGGGGAGTGTATAGATGAACACCTTTACAGGGTTATGATTGGGTCTCTTATGTACCTCACATCCAGCAGGCCTGATATCATGTTTGCTACATGCATCTGTGCAAGATATCAAGCCAACCCTAAGATGTCACACCTGGTTGCTGTCAAAAGGATTCTTAGATATCTCAAAGGTGCTCATAAGCTAGGCCTTTGGTATCCAAAGAATTCTGACTTCAATCTGTATGCCTATACAGATAGTGACTATAGTGGTTGTAACATGACTGCAAAGTCCACATCTGGGGGATGTCAATTCCTTGGTGGAAGTATGGTCTCATGGCAATTCAAGAAATAATCATGTCTGTTTGCATCAACTGCTAAAGCAAAATACATTGTTGTTGCTAGATGTTGTGCTCAAGTGCTTTGGATTCAGAATCAGATATTGGACTATGGATTCAACTTCAAGGAGACTTCAAATCCACAAAGAAAACAAAAGTGCTATCTTTATTGTAGAGAATCCTGTGCAACACTCAAGGACAAAACACATCGACATCAGGTATCATCACGTTAGAGATCATTTTGAAAAGGGGTTGATAAAGCTAGTCAAAGTTAACACAAATGAACAGTATGCTTATATGTTCACAAAGGCTTTTAATGAACAGAGATTTAAATATCTTGTATCAGCTATTGGGATGATTAACTTTGAGTAGATTTTCTTAAATACTTAATTCAAGACTATTTCTAAAACATGTGTGTCCTAAGTTCTATATTTTATCACATTCATAAGCCCAGTTTACTTTGGAAGAAAATCTTTAAATAATATTTCTTTAATCTTTGACAATTTTCAACATATTTACTTTCGGAAGACATTAAGTTGACTTCGGAAGAAAGTTATGTCTTCAAATCAAATAGATATTTATAAGACATTTACCTTTGGAAGAAATTCTTCAATATCTTTTGAAGCTTAAATATGACTATCAGTACTTATATGTATTTGAAGGACAATTTTCTTCCAAAAGCAATTAAGTCTTGGAAGATTTATTTCCTTTAGAATAAAACTTCCAAGTCTTGATCTCTTCCGAAACCAAATATGTCTTCAAAGTGAAAATTCTCTAAGTACTTTTCTTCCGAAACAAAATTTCCACAAACCATAGGAATATCTTCCAAAGTCAATTTGGCTTCGAAAGCTTTACTTAAAACTTCCAAAGTCAATTTGGCTTCGGAATTCTGGAGAACATGCCAAGAGGTCACCATGGATGGGGAGAAGGCACTGTCTGCCGCATAGTAGGGGAGGACAATCTTCATCACTCCAGCTTCAATAAACACTCATCTTCAGCTGGATGATTTAGAGGGTGACTTGTCCTTCCCCAAATCTGCTGTAAACTAGTCCTTCAGACAAATTAGCTATGAAGGTGACTTCTCAGTCAAAACCTTCAGGAAAGGAAAGGTCTTCTCTCAATAAAAGTACCTCCTCCATGTGGTCATTCATAGATTATCCAACAAGCATGGAGGATGAGACCAAATTCCTGAAGACCTTTCCTTTATAGTCCATGGGATGGTTCAAGGGGTTAAGTTCAGGTACTCTCAATTTGTTTACGTAAATTTACTTGATTTCTTGGACTCCTTAGAGTATTATATGTTTCCTAGATATGTCCAGTACATTCTCAACTTTGAACTGGGCTCACAGTTGAGGGGAACATGTAATATTCTAAAATTGGAACAGATAAAGCCTAGAATCTTCAAGACCACGAGGAAGCCAATTGTTTGCTTATCAGGGGTAGAAACAGCCCTTGTCCTAAAAATGTTAGAGCTCATTGCTCAACGTAGCAACCTAGCAACACCAGGTAGTGTTGAACCCACACTTCAGAATAACCCACACAGCCATAAATAACCATCACCTATTAAAGAAAATACAAACAAACCCCTGCACAAGCTGGTGCAGGATCCCATATCACCACCCATGTAGGAGGAAGTGGACACTATAGCTCTCACTTCCCCTGAGGAGCAAACCACTCCCATCTCACTTCCCCTGGTACAGGATCAGTGTTCTGGTCATTTTCCTCAGCTTCATCTTCTGAGGAGGAGTCACTTGCTTCGAGTGCTCCCCTGAGTGGTGAGATGAGTCACCTTGTGAACCCGATGATGCTGAATCTAGTGATGGTGAATTCAAGATATCATACATCATTCTCGTTGCTAACTCCACGTCAAAATTGGAGATAGGTATGTTGAAGGACTCGAAGAATCCATCATAGTCGAAAAAGTAAGCGGCTCCTTTTCCAGTAGGTGGTGTGGTGTATCTCTGAACATCAACATTACACCACACTTCTACTAAACCCGTTGAGTTGTTGTAAACTCTCTTGTTCGGATTTTCTCACTCAACCATTAGCCCTGACATCTGCATTGACTCCACCTCCCACCTCTACTACCCAACCTGGATCTTCTATCCAAGAACCCCCAAAGTCTAGTACTTCCGAAGACATCAAAGGAAAGAGGAAGATGACTTCGGAAGAGCTTTAGGAGGAAGAAAGGTTGGAGAAGCTTAAAAGAAAAGGTAGGCTTCCAACTGAGAAACTATTAGCTGCAAGTACCAAAGTAGCTGCAGCCAACCAGGAGGCAGTCAACAACCGAAGAAGAGTAGAGGTCATAGATAGACTTGTTAGTCTAGGGGCTGCAACTGAAGATGTACTCCTGCTACCATTAGAGGAGTTGATAGAGTTGGAAAAGGCAACCTTGCTGCTAAAACAGCAAAAAGAAGAAGCTGCAAGGTTGGCCTTAGAAGAGGAAAGGGAGAGAAAGGAAAGAGAAGCTGATCTGCAGCTCAGGAGAGAAAGAATAACCTTCCTACTCTCCAGAGGTTTCTCTCAAGAAGAGTTGTCTCCACATAACAATGATACGATCTTGTGGCTCTTTAACAAAGAGCAAGATCAAGTGGAGAAATAGAGAAAGAGAGCTGCAAGGGAGAAACTTGTGCAGAAGAAGAAGAAGGAAGAGGAAGCTAGACTGACTACTGCCAAGAAGATAGGTGAGAAAGCCTGGATGAAGAGTTATCTCAAAGCTCATGGCTTCTCTGGCAGGCAGGTGGGTCCCATGTCGGAAAAGACTCTCCAGCGACATGTCAGTGACATCAAGGCTGACATTCGTGCGGGGAAAAGGAAGGAGATGTATAGAAGGGGACAGGGGATGACCTTCAAAGCAACCACTCAACCCAAACTTCAAACCCAATCTCAACCTGAACCTATACCCTTTCCCTTCCCAATCAAAACCGAACCAAGCTCTGATACCAATTGCAGGATCGGGTTTGTCACTTAAACACTTGTTTTTCTCTCAAACTCACTTATGGAAACACTCAAATCAGATGTAGTAATGTCTTTTACAAGAGTTGATAATAATATAATAAGTAGCAAAGGAACAAGCAGAATAATTTTTAAGGCACTTGTATATATTACTTCTCAACTCAAGATATTACAAGACACTTACAAGCATGAAACAAGAGTTACAATGAGAAACTATATATACTAGATCCTACAGCCGGTATACTTTGATACCAGCTGGAAACCTAAGACTAAAGCATATACTACAATGCTAAAGTTAAGGTATCTTAGATAAAGTATTATCTAAGATATGGTAGTCATGACATGTCCATGACTTACCTTTTGTCACCAACTAAAGATGACAACTGTACTAACATAAAAAGGTAAACAGTGGATTAAAGTATGGTCAACTACATGGCTTTTGAGAAAACGCCATGCAGTATATCAGAGATTTGCAGAGGAGTGTCAGAGAGGCCATACTTATGTCCACTGGATAATGGAAGTGTCTTCTGAAGGTTAACTGGCTTTGGAAGAACTTGTTCTTCTGAAGCCACTTATACTTCAGAAGATGCTTCTATGCTTCCGAGGCTTTGAGGACTTCTTGTACTTCAGAAGTTGACTTCAGATCTTTCTCTCTAAGTCTTGATCTTCGGAATAGGTTCTTTGTCTTCGGAAGTTGGAGTTTTCCTTCGGATGTGTGTTTTACACTTAGTCTTCGGAAGAGCTCCTTCTTCTTTCGGAAGTTCCATACTTAGCTTCGGAAGTCCTTTGTTTGTTGTACCAAAATCTTCTAAGTGACTTGGTTTTGGTTGCAACAGCCTTTCTAGATCCAACAAACTCCCCCTAGGCTGATGCTACCAAAGCTTCACTTATTTTTGCTTCTCAAGGCCTTCAGCACCAGGGACAAAAGGTATTTGTCTGTCTCTTTGTTCTTCCCTGAAGTAGTGCTGAGAAGCTTGTACAAGTCATTGGTGGATAGGAGATCCAGTCTATCGTTTTCAATGACATGTACCCCTCTGTTGTGTCCCCCTGAAGAGAGTTAGTTGACGGGAGTTATAGTCATACTCCCATCTAACTATGGACTCAAGTTCAGGACCTTCAACCATTTGTAGAAAGGCTTTGCCTTTGGTTGCTGATCCTTTCCTTTCCTCCTCCTCTCTTAGTTTCAACTCCTCTTCAACCTTGCTTCTAGCAGTGAGCTCGGCCATATGAAGGCTGCCTAGATGATTTCTGATGTGGGCAGCTATATCGGATTTTGAAGAGTTGGAGAATGGCTTCTCTGCTAACTCAGCAATGTCAAATCTGCTCAAGTGTAGCAGAGATGAGGCACTCAGCCTGTTGAGCTCTCCATTCTCTCTTTCAACAACAAAGTTGTGAGAAGAGTCTTCGAACCTCCACTGGATGATCTTCTTTCTGGGTGTAAGAGGTTGTCTTAGTACCCTGTCTCCTTTCTTTGTATCCAGTAGAGTCACCAGCTTTCTCCTTAGCTTCTTTTCTTCCTCATTCAACGTGTCTAAATTGAGCCCAAGGAGGTTTGTAGCTTGGTCCAAAGTTCCTCTAGGCAGATCAAGAAATTGGTCTCTTGTGAGGGAACTTGAGGATCCGTCAACATAAGTCAAGTTGACTGAATCCTCCTCACAGGAGATGTCGCTCAGTGTAGTGCAGTTTATGAGCTTTGTCTTGACTGCCTTGAATTCTTCCATGGAGAGATGTTTAGAAGGCTGAGGGGATGGTTTGATGGGTTGATGGGTAGGTTGAGGTGTTTGGGTTCTGGCTAAGGTTTTGGGTTGGAGGATAGGTAGTTTAGGTGGTTGAGGTGAAGAGGTTGGTAGGTGTGATGGTGTGGGTTCAGGTGTGAATGGTTCAGAGCTTTTTAGGCTCTTGATTGTGAGATCTTACCATCCTAATCAACCAGTTTTTCACTCCTCCTTATACCTCACTCAAAAATGGCCCTCAACAAATCTGAAGTAGAAATGGGGACGATGACCAAAGCTCCCATCATCACCCCTGAAAACTTCAGGTCTTGGAGCAGAAGAATGGAAGGCTTCATCAGGTATCAAGACAGCAAGATGTGGCAATCCATTGTCAATGGCCCGTATAAGCCAAAAGTAGCTGGTGGAAACGGTGCCATGATTGAGAAAGCCGTTGAAGATTATTCTGATGAAGACAGGAAGAAGCTTGACATAGACAGCAATGTTATGACTGTTCTTATGATTGCAATCCCAAACTCTATCATGGTGGGGTTTGAGCATTGTAAGTCTGCCAAAGAACTCTTTGATGCTCTTGCTCAAATGTACTCAAGCTCGAATGATTCCAAGAAGGACTCACTGAAGCAGCAGTTTGAGAACTTCACCTATGTTGCTGGAGAGACTCTTAGCCAGCAATATTTTAGGTACATGGATCTCATTTCTTCCCTTCAATCTGTGGGAATCACTCATGAACTCAGAGACCTTACTAGAAAGTTTATGAGTGCTCTACCCAATGAGTGGACATTCTACTGTGTCTCTATCAAGAGAACAGAGAATCTGAATACACTCACCATGACCGAACTCTATGGGATCCTTGATGGATACCGTTTGGAAATGGAAAGCAAGAGGGGTCATCAGACAAGCAGACCCTTGAGTCTTCCTGCTAGCAACGCTATAATGGTTGCTGAACGCTCAGGAATCTCCCAGTCTCAGCAATACCTGACCTACACCCAGCAGCCATCTTGTTCCTCTGGGCCTTACATCACATTTCCTGAGACTCCAAGGTCTCAACAAGCTCAGCAAAGCTCCTTTCAGGAGAGCTGTGCATTTGTCTCAGGAAGTGGACACTCAAATGACTATCAATACTGCTTTGATGATCTAGAGTGTTTTAGCCCGGATGACATAGAGTATGTGGACATAGTCCAACAAATGGCTCTTCTAACCTACAGAGCAAATAAGTTCTTTAAGAGAACTGCAAAGGCAATTCCCTCAGAACCCAATCAACAGCAAATTTGGGTTTGACAAAAGCAAGGCCAAATGTTACAACTGTAACCAACTCGGTCATTTTGCAAGGGAATGCAAGGCTCCCAAGTCCAACCCGGGAACCCCACAGGCCTCCACACATCCCTCTACACCAAAGCCCACCGGAAAGTCAACAGAGACTGCTGCAATGGCTCAAGAAGTTGACTGGAGCTTCATGGTTCAGGATGTGACTCCTGCTCAAGCACTCATGGCCGGAACGAATGAAAACAAGGTATATGAACATCTCTGTACTCCTGCCTGTATTGCTAAGGTTAAACTGTATCAGAACTACAATATGGAAATTAAATCTGATATTGAGTCTTTAAATGTTTTAAAATCTGACTTTAAAAGGGCTGAATCTGACTACCAAATAAAAATTAAGGAGTTAGAGAAAACTGTGTCCTTCTTAAAACATGAACATACAAACTACAAGACTCAAATCAAGGATTTAATATCCAAATTGACTGAGGCTCAAGCCCAGCTTGTCACTGCTGAGGCTCAAGCCAGGAAGTATGCTATTTCCGAGCAAAACTTCCAAGCCATTCTTGCATCATCCTCTCACTCAAAACTTTGTTATCAAAACAAAGGTGGGTTGGGAACCAATGAAATTGCTCCACCACATTCTTATGAGTCTATAAGACAACCAAAGTGTGGTACTGAAGAGCAAGAGATTCCATCTGCTGACCCACCTTCTCATGAGTCAAAGAATGATGCAACTATGGAGACCATCACAGGGAAGGAACAGGTAATTATGCCCTCCCCAGCCAATGATGATCAAACCCTGACCACCAAAGCCAGAAGAAGCAGAGCTAAGGCAGCCAGAAAAACTGCCAAGAAAGTGGCTGAGTCCAAGCTAAAGATAGACCCTAAGCAAAAGGGTGTATTCATCTCAGTTAGATTCCAGGTGGTTGGATATTCTGATTCAGGAAAGGAGTGAAGTACCAGTACTTCTATCCTACCAAAGGATCAGAAATTAAAGGGAAAGGTTGCTGATGAAGAGAAAAAGAACAAGAAACAGCAATCCTCTCATTCCCAGAAAGTTAACATTGCATGCATAATATGTGGTCTGCAAAACCACATGGCTAAAGATTGTTACTACAATCCTGCTAGCACACATTATGCAAATAATGTTAAAAGAGAAGGAGTCAGGGAAGGTTTCTTATTTGGACCATATCAAATGGTTCAAGTGATGAAAAAGGGAAAGCTTGTTTCCGAAGCAAGGCTTCTCTCGGAAGAAAATTCTTCTTCTGAAAGGAAAAAGGCTTCGGAAGTTAAAGCTGTAAAGACTCAGAAAAGCAAAAGAGTCCCCTTGAAACCATCCCAGAAGAAGACTGCTTCGGAAGAAAAGGTGGTGAAGGTCTCTTCCGAAAAGAAAGAAGCTTCGGAAGAAGGCCAAGCTACAAAAGCTTCAACAAGCTCATCCTCTATGATCAACCAAGGTATGGAATGGAAGATCAAGGAAGATGTTGTAGCCCTAACCTCTTCTTCAAAGACATCCATGAACCCCCATGCATAAACTTTGGTTCAATTATGTCATTATCATTGGAAGAACCCAAGACCAATAAGGCTTGGGTTTCCAATCAAAACTAATTATCTCACCTTATGTGCAGGAACATCCATATGACAAGAATAACAACATTTGGATTGTAGATAGTGGATGCTCCAGGAACATGACAGGAAACAGATCTCTTCTTCAACAATTTCAACATTATGATGGAGGTCCTGTCCAGTTTGAGGTGAGGCCGGAGGATATATTTCTGGCAGATGAAGTATATCCAATGGAAAGTTAAAAGTTGACAAAGTTAATTTTGTCAAACAGCTTGAACACAATCTGTTAAGTGTTTCTCAATTCTGTGATCAAAAGCATCAAATGCTTTTCACAGAACATGAGTGCATTATCCTCAAACCCGGATGACAATTCCTCAGGAATTGGTGCTTCTTAGATCTCCCAAGAAAGGGGATATGTACAAGCTTGATATGAACAATGCTTCCCTAATGGGAGAAGTATCATGCTTTCTTTCCAAAGCTGATGGTGATGAATCAACACTATGGCATAAACGAATGTGTCATGTCAATTTTAAGACAATGAATAAATTGGCTAAAAATAACTTGGTACATGGTTTGCCTAAAAAGGAATTTTTCTGCAAAGATAACTGTGTTGCTTGCCTGAAAGGGAAACAACACAGGTCTTCTCATATATCCAAAGTTGTTAACTCTATCACCACTCCATTACACTATTGCACATGGATCTATTTGGTCCCACAAGTATAATGAGCATTGGAAGGAAATCATATTGCCTTGTGATTGTTGATGATTTTACTAGATTTACATGGGTATTCTTTCTAAGAACCAAAGATGAAACTGTTAAACTTTAAAATCTTTTATTCTTAAAATAGAAAATCAAGTTGATCACAAGGTTAAAATAATTAGAAGTGATCAAGGGACTGAGTTTAAGAACCTAGTTCTTGACTCATTTTGTAACTCAAAAGGGATTGCCAGACAATATAGTGCTCCTAGAACTCCTCAACAAAATGGTGTTGCTGAGAGGAGAAACAGGACACTTATTGAGGCTGCTCGGACTATGTTAGCTGATTCAAAGCTGCCTCCAACATTCTGGGCAGAGGCAGTCAGCACTGCATGCTATGTGCAGAACAGAGTTCTTGTAGTAAAGCCACATGGAAAAACCCCTTATGAGTTATGGAAATAGAGGCCACCGTTCATTGGCTTTCTAAGGTCCTTTGGCAGCAGGTGTACCAACTTAACACAAAAGACAATTTGGCAAAATTTGCTGAAAAGTCAGATGATGCTATCTTTGTTGGATATTCCTCCTCTAAAGCCTATAGAGTTTATAATATTAAAAACCAACAATTTGAGGAATCTTCCAACATTGTAGTTAATGAGCACACTCCTTGTGTTAGGGGGAATGGCCTGATCATATCTTTGATTTAGAATTGTTTCCAAACTATTCTAAACCATCTTGTGAGAATGTTTCAGTTGGAACAGGTGTTCAAAGTGATTCTGATGAAGATCAAATGTTTGAGCTTCCCAGACCTATTCCAAGTTCTCCAAGAGTTGCAGCAAATCAAGTTCCCACTATTGAAAGATCTGACAGTATAACCATTTCAAGAGATAGTGGTACTTCAACAAGGGATTCACCTGCTGATTTTCAAATCTCTTCAGGTGACCCTGCACAACACCAAGCTGATGGAAGCACCATCTTGAAGGAACAGGCAACTGTTAATGATGCTTCACAGCAAAGAAATGATGATGTTTCTCTTTCATTCAATCAGTCCTCATTGAATGAGTTTGAAACAACAGCTGGACCAAGTATTCAAGCTCCTGAGCAAAATATGTCCAATTTGGACTTATCTTTGCAACTGGAGGTGATTCCTAGACTCAGGATTCATAACACTCATCCAGCTGAAAACATCATAGGGGAAGTCTCTGAGGGTGTGAGAACAAGAGGACAAACTCATAATGGGAATGTCTGCTTGTACTCATGCTTTTTATCCCAAATGGAACCCAAGAAGGTGGAAGATGCCTTGAAAGATAGTAGCTGGGTTGAATCAATGCAAGAAGAGCTGCTTCAATTCAAAAGACAAAAGGTTTGGAACCTATGTCCGCTACCATCTGGTCAAGTACCTATAGGCACCAAATGGGTATTCAGAAACAAAAGAGATGATAGAGGCTTGATTATCAAGAACAAGGCAAGACTGGTGGTTCAAGGATACACTCAAGAGGAGGGAATTGATTATACTGATGTCTTTGCACCTGTTGCAAGACTTGAGGCAGTTAGGATCTTCCTTGCTTATGCTGCATCCAAGAATTTCACTGTCTACCAGCTTGATGTCAAGTGTGCCTTTCTATACGGGGATATAGATAGGGAAGTCTATGTATGCCAACCTCCAGGATTTGAAGACCCACAGCATCCAAACTATGTGTGCAAGTTGGATAAAGCTCTATATGGGCTGCACCAAGCACCTAGGCTGTGGTATGAGACATTGTCTCAATTTCTCCTGAAGAATGGTTACACTAGAGGTACCATTGATAAGACTCTTTTCATAAGAAAATCTGGAAAAGACATCTTGCTCGTTCAAGTCTATGTTGATGATATCATATTTGGTTCCTTAAATGACCAAATGTGCAAAGACTTTGAGAGCATTATGAAGAAGAAGTTCGAGATGAGTTCCATGGGAAAAATGGAATTTTTCCTTGGAATTCAGGTAAAGCAGTTGAAGGAAGGGTTCTTCATCAATCAATCTAAGTATGTCAATGATATCTTAGAGCGATTTGATATGAAGGATTGTAAAGCAGCAAAGACACCTATACCCAGAAACCACAATCTTTGCCCTGACTCTGAGGGGGAGGATACTGATCAACATCAGTATAGAGAAATTATTGGTTCTCTGATGTATCTCACAGCAAGAAGACCTGATATCATGTTTGCAACTTGCATTTGTGCAAGATATCAGGCTGCTCCAAAGGTGTCTCACCTAATTGCTGCCAAGAGAATTCTCAGATTCCTCAAAGGAGCACCTAAACTAGGTCTCTGGTATCCAAGAAATAGTGATTTTAATCTCTATGGTTACTCTGACAGCGATTATGGTGGCTGTAACATCAACAAGAAATCAACATCAGGTGGATGTCAATTTCTTGGTGGAAGGATCATCTCATGACAATACAAGAAGCAATCCTGTGTCTCTACATCAACTGCTGAAGCTGAATACATTGTTGCTGCTAGTTGTTGTGCACAGCTGCTGTGGATTCAAAACCAGATGATAGACTATGGATTCAACTTCATGAGCACTCCTATCCACATTGACAACAACAGTGCTATATCCATCACCGAAAATCCAGTGAAGCACTCCAAGACAAAGCACATTGAATCAGGTATCATTTCATTAGAGATATTCATGAGAAAAATCTTATCAAACTAATCAAAGTTGATTCAAATGAACAATATACTATTTGTTCACCAAAGCCTTTGATGAACAAAGATTTAAATATCTCATCACAGCTATTGGGATGATAAACATTGATTAGTTAATCTCATTTGAAAACCTTTTAATGTGTAGAGTCTCATGTCAAAACAATCTAAGCCCTGTTACAAAGGTCTTTTTCTAAATTTTATCTAAGTATGAATTCTTCCGAAGAGAAATTAACCCTCGGAAGATATCTTGCATATCTTCCGAAGCAAATTTCTCCCAGGATAATTTACTTTTCGGAAGAGTGTTAAGTCTCGGAAGAAGCGATTGATTTCATATCAGATCTACTTCCGAAGCATTTAACACACTCCACCTGAAAAGCAACATATACTCTCGGAAGTAATCAATTTACCTTCGGAAGTAAATTGCCTTCGGAAGAATATTACCTTCGGAAATGTTTTCTACTCGGAAGAAAAGATTTTACTGTGTAACGGAAATCTTTTGGGCCCCACACTGTAAAAAGTAAAGATTTTGTTAATGATGTCGGATTATTTAAATGGTCTAACCTTACCGCCCATGTCACATCATCCACTGAACCCTCACATCATCTTATCCAAAACCTCCTTTAAACCGCCATTTCACCCATTTAAATACTTCCGGTTAATCACTTACATCCTTTTTATCCAAATTACTGCCCTAAAAGCTTTCTTCTTCTCCAATTTACCTTATTCCAAACTATCTTTCTGTCATCTTCTTCAATGGCACTAAACCCTCAGCACAACCAGGTCGCACTCCTTGATTCTTCAAGGGATGTTGACTTCTCAGACATCATTTCTTTTCTGACCCAATCCTCATACTACACGGCTCTGACTGTAAACCCTACGATTTATTCAAACCAAATGTCTGAATTTTGGGCAAATGGTCGAATTGAAACCCTAAATCGGGGTTCGTGTTATAAGGTCGAGCATTTGTGGCCAAGAGTTGGTCATCTCTGAACAGATCATCAGGGAGCATCTCGAGCTTCATGATGAGGGCGCTCCAACGGAATTCCCCAAAACAGATTTGGACAGTTCTTATCTCCGAATGGGATACGGTGGAGATGTCAGCAGGTCAACGGTTTACAAATTCAACTTCTCCTACAAATGGAAGTTCCTGCTGCATGTGGTTCTTCACTGCCTGTCTAATAAATCTGGGGGATGGGATCAAATCCCATATGAACTTGGGTGCTTAGTTCATGGGTTGGTACAAAGCCTCCGCTTCAACTATTCAAGGTTTGTGCTGACTAACCTAATAGGAAATCTTCAAAGGGACACATTCTTCATGTATCCCAGGTTTCTCCAGCACATAATCAACTGTGAGCTGGATCAGGGCAAGCTTGTCTGTGCAGCTGCTCTGACTGCTCCTCAAATGAGGCCGACCATCTTCAAGACCTTGAAGAGAGTGTCTACCAACTTCACTGGAAGAGATACTGCACTACTTCCAGGTATGATTGAGCCAATGGCTCCTGGTGACATCCCTGTTAACCCCACAGGTGATGAACCCACACCAGCAACTACCCTCACTCTGCCAAATCTACCTTCTCCACCCATTACATTTACCTATCAGAGACGTTCCAAACGAACCCTTGTTCAATCTACTCTGATTGAACAAGCCCCTCCTGTTCAATCCAAAAAGGCTAGAGTGGAACAAAGAGCTCCCACTCAGCCTGAGGTCCAACCATCCTTCACAATTGACCTCAATATGGGTCTTGAGTCTCCTCAGTCTCAAACCCATGAGCCCGAAACCCAAGCTGACAGCCCTCAGGGAGAGTCTCTATACTCCCCTAAGCAGCCACAAAGGGACAGCTTAATGCCTCTAGACATTGTTCAAAGTCCCGGGTCATTAGTCTCAATTCCCTATCCTTTACTGACCTTTTGACTGGAGCTGGTGAAGAGATTATGTCTCTTAAAGGCAATGAAGTTGATCCACAACACCCTCTCAAGTATCAACAGAGCCTAGAGAGACCCCTTATCTCTAGCCCCCATCAGCAAAGCCTTACTGAGGTGAGTCCCACTGATGTGGAGGGGACTCATGTAGATTCAGCTGCCACTACTGAAGGAGCCTCAATGGATCCTCAGGACAGTGGTAACGAAACTAAGACTGAATCTACGGCAACCGTGCCCTTTGATGACTCTGAAAGAGACATCATTGTGCAAGGGAAACCAGGGCGCCAAGAAACCACATCTGGTGGTGAGGATGAGCATACCAGGTATGTTACCTCATCTCCCCATGATTCTTCAAAAGAAGATGAGGGAAGTATGCAACTCACCATTCAAGACCTACTTTCTAAAGTCTCAAACCTTGAATCAAAGGTTAGGACTTTAGAGGATAGGTCTGCCACTCAGCAACTTGAGATTGAATCTCTCAAGGCCAAACTAGCTGAGAAACAGATTGAGAGGTCTGTCAGGCATGTACCAATTCAGGTCTCTTGACCTCTTCCTCTAGCTCATCAAGCTCTCAAGATGATGCTACCAAAAAGGGGGAGAGTATTCAGAGACAAAGTCAAAGACAGGAGGAAACCCAAAGTCAAGCTCTCACTTCTTTGAGCTCAAAGTATCCTGTGCAACAAGCTGCTATTTTCCCTGAGCCTCCTCCAGTTGTTTTTCAAGTGGATCAAAGGATGCTCCAGGATCTCAATAGGTTCTTTAACAAGTTCCTATTAGAATCCCTCATAGAACAGCCCAGCCCTGATATGTCTGTGATTTACTTCGGAGCTCAAGAGCTTCAGAGGTTGAATGCACCTTCTACCACTATCGAGGAAGTTGATCAACCTAAGGTCCAAGTGGAACCTGAGATTAACTTCGAAGGGGAAACAAGGACTGATGGCTCAGCAACCAAAATAGTTGGACAGAAAGTGTATTTTCACAGAGCACAATTCAAAGCCTTGGAAGAACAAACTCAAACTTCCGAAGCTGAGATTGCTGCTGCGGAAGGACTATTTTCATTATCCGATGATCTAATAGTCACAGATGCAATTCTGGAACTTGCATCTGAGGTTAATAGGGAGGATTTTCTCACCTAACCATTAGCTCTGACATCTGCATTGACTCCAGCTCCCACCTCTACTACCCAACCTGAATCTTCCATCCAAGAACCCCCAAAGTCTAGTACTTCCGAAGACATCAAAGGAAAGAGGAAGATGACTTCGGAAGAGCTTCAGGAGGAAGAAAGGTTGGAGAAGCTTAAAAGAAAAGGTAGGCTTCCAACTGGGAAACTGTTAGCTGCAAGTACCAAAGCAGCTGCAGCCAACCAGAAGGCAGTCAACAACCGAAGAAGAGTAGAGGTCATAGATAAACTTGTTAGTCTAGGGGCTGCAACTGAAGATGTACTCCTGCTACCATTAGAGGAGTTGATAGAGCTGGAAAAGGCAACCTTGCTGCTAAAACAGCAAAAAGAAGAAGCTGCAAGGTTGGCCTTAGAAGAGGAAAGGGAGAGAAAGGAAAGAGAAGCTGATCTGCAGCTCAAGAGATAAAGGATAACCTTCCTACTCTCCAGAGGTTTCTCTCAAGAAGAGTTGTCTCCACATAACAATGATACGATCTTGTGGCTCTTCAACAAAGAGCAAGATCAAGTGGAGAAAGAGAGAAAGAGAGCTGCAAGGGAGAAACTTGTGCAGAAGAAGAAGGAAGAGGAAGCTGGACTGACTGCTGCCAAGAAGATAGGTGAGAAAGCTTGGATGAAGAGTTATCTCAAAGCTCATGGCTTCTCTGGCAGGCAGGTGGGTCCCATGTCGGAAAAGACTCTCCAACGACATGTCAGTGACATCAAGGCTGAGATTCGCGCGGGGAAAAGGAAGGAGATGTATAGAAGGGGACAAGGGATGACCTTCAAAGCAACCACTCAACTCAAACTCCAAACCCAATCTCAACCTGAACCTATACCCTTTCCCTTCCCAATCAAAACCGAACCAAGCTCTGATACCAATTGCAGGATCGGGTTTGTCACTTAGACACTTGTATTTCTCTCAAACTCACTTATGAAAACACTCAAATCAGATGTAGTAATGTCTTTTACAAGAGTTGATAATAATATAATAAGTAGCAAAGGAACAAGCAGAATAATTTTCAAGGCACTTGTATATATTACTTCTCAACTCAAGATATTACAAGACACTTACAAGCATGAAACAAGAGTTACAATGAGAAAATATATATACTAGATCCTACAGCCGGATATACTTTGATATCAGCTGGAAACCTAAGACTAAAGCATATACTACAATGCTAAAGTTAAGGTATCTTAGATAAAGTATTATCTAAGATATGGTAGTCATGACATGTCCATGACTTATCTTTTGTCACCAACTAAAGATGGCAACTGTACTAACATAAAAAGGTAAACAGTGGATTAAAGTATGGTCAACTACATGGCTTTTGAGAAAACGTCATGCAGTATATCAGAGATTTGCAGCGGAGTGTCAGAGAGGCCATACTTATGTCCACTGGATAATAGAAGTGTCTTCCGAAGGTTAACTGGCTTCGGAAGAACTTGTTCTTCCGAAGCCACTTATACTTCGGAAGATACTTCTATGCTTCCGAGGCTTTGAGGACTTCTTGTACTTCGGAAGTTGACTTCAGATCTTTCTCTCTAAGTCTTGATCTTCGGAAGTAGGTTCTTTGTCTTCGGAAGTTGGAGTTTTCCTTCGGAAGTGTGTTTTACACTTAGTCTTCGGAAGAGCTCCTTCTTCTTTCGGAAGTTCCATACTTAGCTTCGAAAGTCCTTTGTTTGTTGTACCAAAATCTTCTAAGTGACTTGGTTTTGGTTGCAACAGTCTTTCTAGATCCAACAGTTTTTATGTTGATTTAGTTGGAAACCTTATTGAATTGGGCAATTCATAGTCTAATTGATTCATATCAATTAGGATTTGCACGATATCAATCAATTAGGACTTACAAGTGTACCACCTTCCTTCTCTAAATTGATGGCCCATTTTCCTTCCTATCATTTCTAGGTTTTTTCGTCATTTTATTTTAACTTTATTTAATGTGTTTGTTGTATGTGTACACATATGTGTATGTTTATGTGTGTGTATATATATGTATATATATGCATGTATATATATGCATATGTGTGTGTTTATAGGAGAGTCATCAAATGAATATCCTAATATTGTGATTTTTTTTCTAAAAACCAAGCAATATCATTATCTATCTGTCAAAAGTATATAAAGTAAGATAACAAACGAGTTCTAAATCAATTAGTTTGGGAGGAGACATTAAATGAGTTTACGAAGTGTAAATCATGAGTTTGATTCTCACTTGGTTCAATACGCTTCGAGTGAGCCAGAAGTTTTACCACAGTGACAACAAAATAAAGCTAATGTAACACTTGTAATATGTTGCATTAGAACCTGAAAAAGTTGCAATATGCCTTAAAAAGGTGCATTAGCCTTAAGCAACTCTTTTGCCAAAATCTGCATTAGGCGATGTTGCATTAGATCTAAAACAACCTTTTTTATTAAATAATGCAACATTTTTTGTGCCAAAAGCAACTTTTTTATTGGCAAATGCAACTTTTTTTGAAAAGTTGCTTTTAAGAGGTTGCAATAGGGTCATATTTCTAGTATTTGTACTATGGGGGATGGGTTCTCGTTGAAATGGTGGCCCGGGCTGGTTACCAGCGCTGTCTCTTTTTGCAGGCGTGCGTAACTTTTCGCCAATGGAATTACCCGGGTGATTGTACTTCAAATTTATTCATGGGCCTTTCAAAAAAGATATAAATGTAAGATATTAAATAATTTATCTGTCAAATCAAATAATTCTATCTTTCTTTTCTTCTATCTACATTATTCTAACAAGTTCAGTACATATGTGTTATGTAGTGGTAAAAATATGCGCATGTATATATAGTAAATGTAGAATTATTATAACAATATTGTATTTTACAATAATGTTATTATCCTATATGATTTTGATTGTGCCTTCAAAATTCATAGTAATATTTTACTAGTTATCATTTTGTTATTCTTTTATATATTTATATACTTATATATGTATGTGCCGTTAAAAAAAGTTATACATGTATGTTTCACAGTTCAAATACAACAAAAATTCATGAGAACCCCACATAGTCGTGATACAAATCATTTATCTCATTAGTGGTTAAGATCGAAGGATAACAAAATCTTCATTAATAGAATATAGAATTGACAAAAATATAAATACTGAATGTAAATGTTGATTTCTTTTACATAAATCTAGTTTCAATAAACTTCATCAATATATCTCAAATAACTTTCATATATTTAATTTTTTAAACTATAATAAATATTATCTTTATATCTAATTTGAGTAATGTATTGTGCTATTTAAAGCACCCTGATTTTTAATGTCAACACGTTGTAACTTAAATGGTGTTTGTAAGTAGTCCAATTAAACGAGTGTATAAGTTATCCAATTATATGTTTTGATTAAACAAATTACATCCATGCCTACATTCAAGTGTGCCATGGTATGAGGAGTAGGAATAAAATTGTACATCCTAACAATTACAATGTATCACATACTAGATCATTTGTTCCCTTAACGCACACATACGTGCCCTGTCATAAAATTAACGTGCCATATACTAGATCATTTGTACCACTCACACCCAAAACTCACATATGTCACATACTTTAGATATTCATTTGTACCCTCAGCACGCAAAACCCACCTTATATATAGAGAGAGATATATAAAGAGGGTGGAGTTGTAACAACAAGTTAAATGTAGATAACAACTAGAATTATACGCGATAAAGTAAGAGGAAAACTCTTGACACCAAATACACATACGAGTAACAAAAAGGAGACACTATGGAAAGAGCCATAACCAAATGTGCCCTATCTCTTATTGCAGAAACGAAAAATACACCACAACAGGAATCCCATCTCCCTTCATTATTCCATCTTCTTCATAAACTAATTCACCCTGCAGATCCCAAATCACATTCAACATTAGCAACAAATCAATGCCACATATAACATTAAACATCAAACTATCAACAACATATATGTAACATGTTCATAAAAGATATTATTATAAAAGTAAACATACTTAGAACAGTCAGTGTTGGGGCTGATCTTGTAAGGGATATTGACACCACACTTAGAAGGGAGGCTTGCAGCATTGGCGGAGCCGATCCCGGGGTTGGCTCTGTAGGAACTCTTGAGGCACCCACAGGCGACCTTGCGGTCCGCACCGGTTTGAGCAGCGTTGTTGAGTGACTTCACACCGTTGCAACAGGCTGGAGTGGGCTTCCCACCGTTCCTTAGGTAAGCGAGACAAGGAAGAAGGCTGGAGACCACCTGACCACATGTGATGGCTTCTGCATGGGGTGCAAACACCACCATGCAAGCTAGAACCACACAAGCCATCTTCATCAACATGCTAGCCATTGTTGTTGCTTTTGGTTGAGCTGTTTGAGGGGTGATTGGAGGGTGAGTGAGGAGAAAGGTGTGGAGCTTATGGTGTTTATATAGAGCCAAAGGTTATCAATCCCGACAACCACCACTTGCTTTTTTTATTGTAAGCAAACATATTTTTGGTATATTAAAAGCAGAAATCTTTGAACACTGCTGTAATGTAAATTATAGTTGAGTTCTATAATATATGTCACATTTTTACGTGGATTTTTTTATTTTTCGTCATATGCACAATCTATTTCAAAACTGTGTCATATACATTGGCATAGTTTTAATTTTTTAACAACATTTTAGTGGTTAGTTTTTAGTGTTAGTATTAACAAGTTAGTAATCATTCGTTAATGACAAGATTTGAACTCTGAACCTCCAAAAGAGGCAACGGCTACGACCTCCCCTTGACCACTAGACTAAGAGATTATCGGTTCATCATTGTTAGCCATCTAAAGTTCTAAACTGAAACGGAAACAATTTTAAAAGTGTACGTAGTAGTAATCTATTGAAAAATCGTAAAATCTGCATAAAGATACAAAACATCACAAACCTCACCGACATGTTAATCAATTTAGTCTAAAAATAAAGTTCAGATATTATCAGATGGTATATATCCCCAACACCACTCATCATCTGCATTGTTCATAATCGCTTGTTTTAGCATAAATTGGTTTATAGTTTTTCTTCAATTATTGGTAAGGTTAGCTATTGTATTAACCTTAGAGATCATGGATTCAAGCTCTAAATTGAAACAAACATTTTACACAAAGTGTAAGGTAACAATAATTACATCAAATCGTGAAGCGTGATCTTGAGGTCATGGATTCAAAACTTGAGAAATAACATATGACGCTAAATGTATTGTAAGATTGCATACACTAATCGTGAAACGAGATAAGATCTCTCTTTAGACCCTGAACAAAAAGAGAGATAAATTAAACATTAGATACAAACTTTTTTCTTATTTAAACTATTATATCTATGTTATAAAGAAATCATTTAACATGCTTTTAAATGTTAATCTCTCGTGTATCTTGATTTTAGGGTATGAGACCACCAATTAAAAGTGTAAGTGTGAAAATATGACAAATGAAGTATGGGTGTTGAGTAGGAGTAGTTGGGGGTTGGGTCCTGAGTCTGACTCGGTTATCCAAGAATTTATGAGACCATTACTTCATAGGCCCTACAAGGAACGGGCTGCCATCAGAATGGATCTACCCTAGCATTTTCTTTAATGATGTAATATTTGTTATAAAGCAAAAAGATGTGGTAAATAATTCCAAAAATATGTGTTTTGAAAGAGAAGAAGCGTTTTGGATACAATAAGTTGACGAAAACAAACGTAAATAAACAGACTTTTGAGAATGTAAATGAACGAACGGAAAATGTGTTCATGTTCTTTAAGTTTATTTACATGAACAATAATTACGTTTATTAAGTTAATAAAAGGTTGTTGTTTGTGTTCATTTGTTTAGCAAATAAACCAAGATTACGTAAATCGGTTCAGTATGTTAACTATAGTTGTGTCTGCTATTACTATCCACACTATGTACATGATATATATCTATATAACAATTTTATATCTTTACGAAAATGTTAGAAGCTTAATATAGTAATAATATATTTAGATTAATTTTTAGTAAATATATTTAGATATTTAATAATTTGTAAGAATGGCAGATAATTTAATAAATAACTTTGTCAGGTGAATTATATAGCACGAACGCGGTCCAACTGTAGCCTGAATAATTTTTTCACCTCCATCAAAACTCATATAACCAAAATAAATACCCGCTAATTAATATTGTCGCCTTTATGTTTCTTCTCTATTTAATGGGTGGGAACACCAACTCTGCGTTTCCATGTTTAATAAACGATAAAAATATATATATTGTTATAATATCACAATAATTAACACAAGATTAGTGTTATAACCTTAAGATCTTTAAAGAGAATTGCAAGAGTAAGAAGAAGAGAAATGTATAATTTATGAAAGTGTATACAAGAGGTGCATCTTCTCCTCTACATTGAGGTGATATTTATACTACAAAGATCAATCAACTTGGTAGACAATGTAAACTATTTTGGTAGATAAGTAGCATAGTAAACTTATCTACAAGTTTGAAAAAGAGTTCATCCACTTGCCATGGTAATAATTCATAATACTCCCCCTTGGATGACACTTTTCAAACTTCAAGAGTTTAAGTACTGCCTCGTTAAAAACCTTGCTAAAGAAAAACCCAGTGGGAAAAAACCTTAGCTAAGGAAAAAAGAATGCAGCTTATAACTCCCCCTCAAATTGTCTTTTGTAGATCATTACATTGCGTGTACGTGCCGCATGCCAATATCATAAACATGTTTTCTGAAAGTTGTTTTAGGAAGTGCCTTTGTGAAAAGATCAGCTGAATTGTTTCTAGATTGAACGTATCTCATTTCAACCTTTTTATCTTTAATAAGATCTTGAGTGTATGAAAAGAATCTTGGTGGTATATGTTTTGTTCTGTCACTTTTGATATACCCTTCTTTCATTTGTGAGACACAAGCTGCATTATCTTCATAGATTGGTGTTGCATTTTCATCTTTCTCCAATCCACAAGAAGTTGATATAAGTTGTGTCATAGATCTTAACCATACACATTCTCTTGAAGCTTCATGTAGTGCAATGACTTCAGCATAATTTGAGGATGTCACAACGAGTGTTTGTTTCTGAGAACGCCATGAAATCGCAGTTCCTCCATTCTTAAATACGTATCCAGTTTGAGATTTTGCTTTATGGGGATCAGATAAATAACCTGCATCTGCATAACCAACCAACCCTTCTTTTGAATTATTAGGATAAAACAAGCCTAAATCAATAGTACCTTGAAGATATCGAAAAACATGTTTAATCCCGTTCCAGTGCCGTTTAGTAGGAGCTGAACTAAATCTTGCTAACAAATTAACTGCAAAAGAAATATCAGGTCTCGTACAGTTAGTAAGATACATAAGAGCTCCAATTGCACTGAGATATGGTATCTCTGGACCAAGGACCTCTTCATTATCTTCACAAGGACGGAATGGATCATTATCAACATTGAGTGATCTAACAACCATCGGTGTGCTTAAAGGATTTGCTTTGTCCATATTGAAACGCTTTAAGAGTTTCTCAGTATAAGTTGACTGATGTACAAGTATTCCATTATGCATATGCTCAATCTGCAAACCAAGACAATATTTGGTTTTTCCAAGGTCTTTCATTTCAAAATCTTTCTTTAAAAGAGCAATTGCTTCATTTATTTCCTTTTGCGTCCCAATTATATTTAGATCATCAACATACACAGCTATGATCACATATCCTGATGTTGTTTTCTTAATGAAGACGCATGGACAAATAAGATTACTTGTGTATCCTTTACTTGTCAAATAATCACTTAAACGATTATACCACATCCTTCCAGATTGTTTGAGTCCATACAAGGATCTTTGTAATTTGATGGAATACATTTCCTTAGGCTTTGAGCTTAATGCTTCGGGGAATTTAAAACCTTCAGGAATTTTCATATAAATGTCACTATCTAGTGATCCATTCAAGTAAGCTGTGACAACATCCATAAGACGCATCTCTAAATTTTTAGAGACTGCTAAACTGATTAAGTATCTAAAGGTTATTGCATCCATAACAGGAGAGTATGTTTCCTCATAATCAATCCCTGGCCTTTGTGAAAAACCCTGAGCTACAAGTCTAGCTTTATACCTTGTAACTTCATTTTTCTCATTTCGTTTACGTACAAAAACCCATTTATACCCTACAGGCTTTACAGCCATCGGAGTAATAACAATAGGCCCAAAGACCTTTCGTTTGTTAAGTGAATCTAATTCGGCTTGCATAGCTCCTTTCCATTTATCCCAATCATGTCTATTTTTACAGTCACTAACTGACTGTGGTTCAGGATCATCATCTCCACTCATGATGTCACTTGCTACAGAATAAGAAAATATTTCATCAATACTTTCCATTTCATCTTGATTCCATAAGATATCTGTGTGACCATAGTTAATTGACATTTCTTTGTTATTTTCATCCAAATCCTCCCCATGAGAGGTTTTGGTATGTAGCGTTTCATCAAGATCATTCACTTTATTGTCAACTTCCTTTTCATGAGTTTTTCTTTTTCGAGGATTTTTATCCTTGGAACCGATTGGTCTTCCTCGTTTCAAACGTTTTTGAGATTCATGAGCCATTGTGTTATCTATTTGCTCATTTGGAATCTCAACTCGAGTTGGAGCATTAGCAGCTGGTATATGAGATTTAGTAACTCTGTTTGTATCAGTAAATGAATCAGGTAATTGATTTGCAATTTCTTGCAGATGTATTATCTTTTGAACTTCTGTCTCACGTTGTTTAGTTACTGGATCAAGATGCAATAATGAAGGAACATACCATGAGACATCATTTTCTTGTTTTTTTTCTTTTCTCCCCCTAATGCCGGGAAAACTGACTCGTTAAAGTGACAATCAGCAAAACGTGTTGTAAATACATCTGCAGTTAAAGGTTCAAGATATCTTATGATGGAAGTTGATTTATATCCAACATATATTCCAAACCTTCTTTGAGGACCCATTTTTGTGCGTTGTGGTGGTGCAATAGGGACATACACAGCACACCCAAAAATTCTAAGGTGGGAAATGTTTGGCTCATTACCAGTAACAAGTTGTAACGGAGAGTATTTAAGATTTGCACTTGGTCTCATATGAGTTAGTGATCCAGTATGAAGAATTGCATGACCCCAAATAGACACATGGAGTTTTGTCCTCATTATTAATGGTCTAGCTATTAGTTGTAGACGTTTGATTAACGACTCAGCTAAGCCATTTTGTGTGTGTACATGAGCAACAGGGTGTTCAACAATAATTCCCACAGACATGCAATAATCATTAAAAGCATGTGATGTGAATTCACCAGCATTATCAAGTCTCACCCTTTTAATAGTATAATCAGGGAAATGTGCTCGTAATTTGATAATTTGTGCAAGAAATTTTGCAAATGCTACATTACGAGTTGATAACAAAGAGACATGTGACCATCTACTTGATGCGTCTATCAAAACCATAAAGTATCTAAATGGTCCACATGGTGGGTGAATTGGCCCACATATATCTCCTTGAATTCTTTCAAGAAACAAAGGTGATTCCTTTTCAATTTTCATAGGCGAAGGCCTTGTGATTAATTTCCCAAGAGAACAAGATGTACACAAAAGAATTTTATTCGATTGTGGGATCTTTTGATATTTCAATGGATGCCCATGAGTGTTTTCAATAATTCTTTTCATCATTGTAGATCCTGGATGACCTAATCTGTCATGCCATAAGTTAAGTGTTTCAGGATCACAAAATTTTTCTTTAACTGCCATATATGCCTGAGGCATACTAATATGTGTATAATGTAAACCAGACTGAAGCATTGGCAGTTTTTCTAATATCTGATCTTTGCTTATGATATGCAAATATTTTTCATTATCAATAGTCCTTGACTGAGTATCATATCCGTTATGATATATGTTTTTGAAACTCAACAGATTTCTTGTTGATTTTGGGGAAAATAAAGCATTTTCTATTATTAGCTTTGTACCGTTTGGTAATGCTAAATTAGCTTTTCCCACTCCTTCTATCAGGTCTGTAGGGCCTGATATTGTATTAACGATTCCTTTTGTTGGTTTAAGCTCATAAAAATATTTTTTAGATCTAAGTATAGTGTGTGTGGCTCCACTATCCGCTATACATATATCTGCTTCATTTGTTTGATCTTGCGCTCCAGTGATGTTCATTTTAATCTTGAAAGTATAAAGAAAAATAATAAGTGAATAACAACGAAATTGTTATATTTTAACTAAACTTTATTTAATCGAAAAGAAAACATTACATGAAGAAAAATACATGATTAAATATAGAAAACACTAAATTGTTGCATATGACTATTGTGGTAAAGCAACATGTGTTTCAAAGGTCTATGTCAAAGTCTGCAGTGTTCAACTCAACATTGAGATCATTAAAATTATCAATATGGTTCACTTCCTTCTCTTTTCTTTTAAGAGAGGCTTGGTATAGTTCACACAAATATGGAGCTATGCGACAAGCCTTCGACCAGTGGTTTGTGCTACCACATCTAAAACAGGAAGTGCCATTGTTTTCGGACCTACCAGCTTCATTCCCCTTGTACTGGTTGGAATTGTTTTGTGGGGCGTGGTAATTAACTGTTCTTTAATTTCTACCACGGCCATATCCACGGCCACGACCACGTCCACGGTTATAAAAGTTACCTCGGTAATTATTATTACCTTTAAAAGAATGGTTTCGGTTATTAATGTAACTTTTATCAAAAGAACCTTGGCCACGACCTCGTCCCCACTTTCTTCCAGAGTTTTAGTAGCAACATTTATCTCTGGAATTGCTAATGATCCTATGGGGCGAGCTTGATGATTTTTCATCAAGAGCTCATTGTTTTTTTCTGCTACGAGGAGAAATGAATTCAAATCAGAATATCTTTTAAATTTTTACAACCTATATTGTTGTTGCAAGTTTATATTTGATGCATGAAATGTGGAGAAAGTTTTCTCCAACATATCTTCCTCGGTTACAGTTTGCCACAAAATCTGAGGGTCGAGCATATTCTGAACAAAGCAGATGTGTACTCGTTTACTTTTTTAAAATCTTGGAACCTGAGATTGTTCCATTCATCTCTAGCAGTAGGAAGTAGAACTTCCCTTTGATGATCAAATCTGCTTTGTAAGTCTTTCCATAAAACATACGGATCCTCACAATTTGAATATTCAAATTGTAACATTTCATCGATATGTTTATGTAAAAAGACGTCGGCTTTCGCCTTGTCTTGCTCCGAACAAACATTCCCCTCTTGTATTGTTTCTAAGACACCCATTGATTTAAGATGTCTTCTCACATGGGCCGTCCAAGGCATATAGTTTTCTCCATTAATACTAAGAGCCGGAAATTCAATTTTTGCAATATTCGACATTCTGATTTCTAAACAAGAATTAAGCAAATAGTAAGATGATTATTAGGATCCATATATATCAATAAACATTGCGATACAATAAAGTGGTAGAGCTATGAACAAATACAAAAATAAGAAAAGTTTAAATTCTTCGGGTGGTAGTTCAGCAATGGGAATAAGAATTAAAATAAGCATTATGGTTGCCAGTATTAAGACCGGGTGTATCATCTTTGAAAGATTTTCTTGGATAAACTTGAGAGAAGAGATGATCTGTTTATTGTAAACGAAAATAGATTGATAGTGGTCAATTTATAGTTTAAAATTATAACCGTTTGTAACGGTTATGTGATTGTTTACAACGGCTATATAACCGTTCATAACGGCTATATAACCGTCGTCTATGTATATATCAACAATAATTTTTAAATAAGTATAAGATTATGTTATAAAAACATGAATTTAGTTTATAAAAACAAAATAGAATAAGAATGACAAATTAGGATAAGAATAAGATGTTAGTACGAATAAATGTTAGCAATATAATCAAAATGTTAGTTGACATAAAAAGAAATGTTAGTTGTATAAATAAAGATTAAGTAAAGGTTAGATGCATAAGTAAATGTTAGTTGACATAATATAAAATGTTAGTTGCATAATCAAAAAGTTAGATGCATAAATAAAAGTTAGTTTGTTAGTAGTCCCATGGTTATCAAAATGTCCATAATAAGATCTCCTTTATGCTTATTTTATTTATATTAGTTATCTTCTCAATATAAGATGTTATATATTATTACTTAATGAAGGTCTTACCTTGATTAGTAGATGACTTTGTGCTCAATTAGTCTTCTTGATTAGAGTTAAGAGCTCTCGTGCTGATAACGTGTTATAATATCACAATAATTAACACAAGATTAGTGTTATAACCTTAAGATCTTTAAAGAGAATTGCAAGAGTAAGAAGAAGAGAAATGTATAACTTATGAAAGTGTATACAAGAGGTGCATCTTCTCCTCTACATTGAGGTGGTATTTATACTACAAAGATCAATCAACTTGGTAGACAAGGTAAACTATTTTGGTAGATAAGTAGCATAGTAAACTTATCTACAAGTTTGAAAAAGAGTTCATCCACTTGCCATGGTAATAATTATAATATATATATATATATATATATATATATATATATATATATATATATATATATATATATATATATATATATATATATATATATATATATATGAAATTAAATTATAGAAAAAAAAATTTTAAAAAAGAAATTAAAGAGGGTAAAAAAGGAGAAAAAAGAAATACATATTAATTATATATTATATGTTCGTCTTCCAGAGTTCAAAATAAATAAAAAAGAGTAAGTTACTATTTTCAAGGTTTGACAAAAATTACGGGTTCAATCCAATAGTTTATTTATTACACTGACCGTGCAATAGTTTAAACATTTGTTTCAATTTCACCCAACCCATTAACACCATTAAAAACTTTATGTTAGCTTAGTAGGAATTGACGATACTACCCCTGTAAGTACCAAGATGCAAATTAAACCACACCAAACCATTTTCTAATGTTCCTCCGTCCCCCCCCCCCCCCCCTCACCTGAAGAACCAGCCACAAACTCCGACCTCTCTCCAGCCGTCACCTGCAGCCGCTCTCTCCGACCATCACTCCTAAAACACCATCTCCCCCACTCCATTCCACCCCCCCCCCCAAATCAGATCTAGTCCTACAGATCTAAGATCCAATATGTTATATATAGATCTGAGAATAGATGATGTTGCGACGGTGGTGGATGTGGACGTGGTGATGCATAATGGAGATGACGGTGGTTCTTTAACAAAAAAACAAGAAGGATGAAGTCCCAGCTGTATCAAATTTGAGTCGCATATGAAATTAGGTTTCATTTTCCCATCTCGTTGATGGTGGTTCTGGTCTTTGGAGGTAACGGAGGTGTGGCAAGATTTGGCGTTGGTCGGCGGGTTTTAGGTGTTGTGGTAGAGTGGTGGCTTGCAGTTTCAGGTGGTGGTGGTGGGTGATGGTAGAGATTGTTGTGAAATACGATGAGAGAGAGAGAGAGAAAGGAGATGGGGTTAAGGGTGGTGTGGTCGAATTTGCTGGTGACCGGCTTGTTTCAGGTGGTGGTGAGCCGATGGTGGTGGATGCGATTGTCAGAGGTGGCGGTGATGCTGAAATCCCGGGACACAAGTAGTGTGTGTGTGTGTGTGTGAGAGAGAGAGAGAGAGAGAGAAGACAGAGATAGAGGTGGGGTGGGGGATAGGGATTAAGGGAGCATCTTATAAAAGTTAGTGGCACAAAAGTCTTTTTATATTATTTAACGGAGAGAACACTAGGTGTTAATAGACATAAAAAAATAATGAATTATATGTGTTTCTTTTCTTTTGTTTTCATTTCCTTCATTTTGAAAGGAAGGTTAAACGGGTAAATTATTAAAAATTACCCTCTCTTTTCTTTTCCTTTTTATATCTTTTAAAACTCAGGAACAAAAATTTTTTAGATTCCTTTATTTCTCATCTTAAAAAACAAAGCTTAGGAACAATTTTTTTTGTAATATATGTTTATTTTCTTTCTTTTCTCTCTTTAAAAAAAGAGTCGGGAACATAACACTAGCATTGGCAGGCCAGTGGAGGAGACAAGGTGTCTAGTAGCATCACATATGAAAAAGTCTCACGTTCTATCTTGGGCAAGTATAATACATATGTGATATGAATTTGGAATAGACGTGTAATAGATTTTCCATAAAAAAAATTATCGACCAGAAACCCTTGGAACACTCTAACAGTCGGTAAAGTACTTCTCAATTAAAAGGTTATGGGTTTAAATCTCAAATGGTGTAAGAGTGTTGCTTTTAGAATAGAAGTTTGTGTAAAGTAAAGAATGTGTTCGCCGATCAAAAGAAGAAAATTAACAAGCATGATTCAAAGTGTGGTATGGTGATAATTTGATATATGCACAAAACATAAAATAATGCTTACAATAGTATCAAATCTAATTATATAAAAGTTGTGTAAGTAGAAGCATAAAGTGTGAATTACAAAATAACTTTGTTGTGAAGAGGACCATGAAATTTTAGGTAGCTACAGATTTCTTCTTCATGGATTCGTCATCGGTCCCTCGATGAAAAGAAGAACACGTATTCATAAAAAGTTGTGTGTTTGTTATAAAGTGTTATTTTAGGAGGATGTTGAATATTTATTCGTCAAACGTGATGAGCATTGACATGGACCGGTTATAAATAAAATTCATATAAATGGCAATGTAAGGATGGTTACAATATTAAGATCAATCTCGTGACTGTGAATGCGGAATATAAATGATCACGAATAATCAAACGAATAAACTCATAGTAAATAAACTTCACTTGTATATGTTGCTTTTTGAATTGAACTGATTATAGTAAGTATACAATTCAGGAAAATGATCAAAAGCTTCACAATTACAAAACAAACTAACTATTTATACTAAACAAATAGTTCTCGCGCGAACATTACTTCTCACGCGACAAGAACTTGTCACACGATAAGTGTACTTGTCGCGCGGCTACTCTTAACTTTTCACTTGACTTTAACTTGATATTTATCGTGATTTGATTTTCGAGCCTCTAGGTTAAACCCCTACATTTTCCCCCTAGGCTCGGTGAATCAATAGTTTAGAAGTCCGCATCATCAACTTTGTAGTTGCCCCCATAAGCATACATCATTTTGTCAAGGGCCTTCATGATCAACTAACCAAACTGTGCTACTATGAACTGAACAAATTCATCAACTGCAATTGGACATGCCTTCAACCTCATCAAATCTTCTCTTCCAAATTTAAGCAAGTCCACAGGGTCGATGATATGATAATCCATATCTACACAGTGAATCAACACGTGCTCTGTCTCCTTTTCACAACCCTATCACATTACCTTTGACAAGCTGTTAACTGGCATCGGAGCGTTATAAGGATTTTTATCATATATCTTGGATGTCTATAAACCCATATCTTCAATGGTTTGTTCTTGTTGGATCAGTACGGTTCTTATCTTCAATGATTTTAAATTTGGCAGTTTTGAAGTCTTTGAAACTGGTTTTGCTTTGTGTCCAAATCATATTCCTAATCCAGTTTTCTTTTCCATAATTACTTGGATTGATGAATGGTACATGACCCATAGCATATAATTTTGGTGCTCTGAGTGTATGAAAGTCGTGTTCATCCTAGAAATACTCTATAGCTCCCCCTCTTCTCTTTATCACATACAATTTCTTCTCATCATCATACGCCCAACTAATATTAGGCTCTGAATTTTGCATACCTTGTGAAAGGTTTGGAATGCCTAAGAGTATGAATGTAAGCCGACAGTGGAGGGGCTTCAACTGTAAGATTACCAACTTGACGAACATCCATTTGACTAGTTTGATCTATTGGCTTGTCAGTTGCCTTTGTAGAACTCGATTCTCCAACAATCTCTCCCTCTTCAACCAGAATATCATAAAATGTCTTTCAAACTATTTCCGAATATGTCAGTGTAATTCACATTTTCATCTAAATCATCAAACGATCCCAAATCATCATTATCTTCTTCAGCTAACATACTTTGCTGGAATGAGTAGAATTCCTTCTCATACTCAGCTTCAGGTAGGAGCTAACGTGGTGTAATCTATTGTATCATCAGGACTTGGTCCGGAGACATTTGCATTTCTGGGAAGGTGTGGCCACAAAAACCACCATGCCGACGTCCAAAAGCAAATCCAGCACGATGGATTGTAGGGAAATAGTAGCATGGCTGAAGCAGCCATCGCTTTTTGCACCACCAAAGAAACCCTGTCAACCGACGAAAATTGAAACATGAAAAGCTCGCGTTGGCTGCCATCTGAGGCCCCCTTTTCTCTCTCGATCAAAAAATAAATGAAACCCCCCAAATACTTTCTATATAAAAGTATAAACCATCAGGAAATAGAACTTGCAAATCCCTAAAAGTAGTGTGGCCAAAACACAAACACCTTCACCATTCCTTTGCTTTGCAACTCTAATAGATAGGAGAGTTTTTTATGATTGTGGTACGATTTTCAATAAATTAAACTAATTATTTATTATTGCACGTGTCACGTGGGATATGATTTTCAAAAATTAAATAGTCATCCACATATTTTCTATCAAAAGATTTTATGTTAGGAAATAAGTCAAAAAGCTGATGGAGAATGTTAGGAGTGGGATTGCTGGTGGCAAGAAAATTGAGTTAGGAGTGTTATTTGTAATACCAACGGTATAGATTATCATTAATTAATGGGTTATAATTTGAATAATTAAAATTTTTATTATTGATTATTGAGTTACAGTTGTATAATTAACATTTATTTTACATTTATATAGTTAATAGTTGATGCCTTGATGAGTTAAAGTGGCTTTATAGTTTCCAAACATATTATCGATCCTAAAATCATCGATCCGCTCTATATATTAAGGTATAATTTTAAACATGTCAGGTGTAAGTTTATAAGTTTATCATAGTCCAATCCTAAAACGTATAAAGGAATATGATTTTTCGCTGATGTTTTATAAAAAATACCCTAAAGATTAAATTTTCTTTAAGCCATAAAATGCACATATAGCATGGAATACGAATAAAGACGTACTTTTGTTAATGTTGAAATCAATACACTACTTAAAAGGTTTGAACCATTAGTATATCGCTTAACTATTCAAATGTAAGGTCTGACCAGTTCAAATAAGAGGTCTTAACCATTCAGAGGCAAATGTCTGAACCATTCAGACATTTGCTCATGAAACATACAGTCTGAACCATTAAGTGTTGACACATTTAAACATCTGAATCATTAAGAAGGTGATTAAAATGCTACCAAACAACCCCTTAGCAACCGTGCACTTGAATACTGTGTAACATGTGAAAGGGAGGTATAACAAGTTCATTATTTATAGCCATGCATGGAAATACAAATCAACACATCCGCAAATGTGCCTTAATCATATTATTTATCGTGATATGCTTCTAATATGTTTAGCTCAACATTACGTCTTCCTCCATGCATAACTTCGACCCTTACTGTATCCTGCAAAAAAATTATTAAATCCCAATTAATAATATATATTGGTGTTCTTACACATCTACTTATGCAAGATATGAACCAATTAAATAAAATGATGCAGTTTTATTAGTGATACTTAACAAAGTCACAATATCATCTAGAAGTGCATATATATTCATACATACTTGGAGCAATCGGTGTTCGGGCTAATTGCGTAAGGGATGTTGAGACCGCACTTTCCAGGAAGGCTGTTTGCATTGCTGAGATTGATACCGGAGTTGGATTGTAAAATACCTTTTAAGCAACCACACGCAGCTTGACGGTCAGGGGTTGATTTTGCAGCATTATTGAGTCCTGTAATAGCACCACAACAAGCAGGTGGCACAGGACCGCCTTTTGTTAGGTACCCAATGCATGGCGCCAAGCTACTCGCCACCTGACCACACGTAATAGCATTTGCATAGGGTGCTGCGACCACCATGCAAACCACCACGATACATAAAACCATCATTACTGTCCTCTCCATATATTTTGTGTTTGTGCAACAAATTGTAAGAAACTTATTCCAATTTGTGTGTGTTCTTAGAACTATTTTGGTGTTAGAAACTATCACTATCGGTACATATTTATATTGTTGTGTTTGCATGGGCATGTGCGTATTGTAAGGTTATGATGTTTGATCTTGCCAAACTATGTGTGATGTTACTTGAATTTGTTGCCACTGTTAGTGATCCATTGCAATCAATAATAATGATCGGATCTAAATATTGATGGCCAGCAACCTAACCTAGCTTCGGACCATACAAGAGTCTAGAGATAACACGAACTAACTAATCATTACTTTAGATCTAAAATAAGTGTGGTTTGCCTCGTTCGTTAACATTTATAATGAGTTAATTTCAATTTTGCTCCCTAATGTTTGACAAAAATAACAATTTTCCTTCAAAATTTTAAAAAAATCAATTTTAGTTCAAAAATTTTAGAGTAAATTACTATTTGCATCCCTGACATTTGTCAATTTAAACTACTTAAATCCTCGATGTTTAAATACATCTCTTTTGCCCCTAACGTTTCATTTTTGTCTCCATTTGAGTACATATGACCAATGCCGGCTCAGGCCCTAATCGAACTAAAAACCGATGCCATTTTGAAAAACATAATTGAACAAAAGCAAGCTAATCAAATTTCTTTGAACAAAAGCAATAAATCAATGAAAATTTAGTAAACTAACTTAAGTCCTTAATAGTTGATTTCTTTAAATAAAAAAGGGCTAGACGAAGTCGATCAAATCAATCGGAGAATAAGAAACTTAGAAATGGTCGTTTGATTCGTGAATTGTGTAACTTTGTTTCTTCAATAACCTATCAAATCAACAAAATGTTCATTGTGACTTAACTATCACGTGTTATTCCCGCTTTAAAATTCCATTGACTATAATACCAAAATTCACTATAATATTTTTTATAAACAGGGGCCCTTATTTTTGGGGGCCAAGCTCAATGTGTCACAACTTACATTAAAGAGTCGGCCCTGATATGACTAACACCGTTAATGTTTCTCTTAAAAAATTGTTAAAAAGACTAAAATACCCTGTCAATTAAAAAATAATAAAATGTATACATCCACCCACCGACCTCTTCTCCTTCAAATAACCCTAAATCTTTATTTTTATTCACACTCACTCATCAATCAACACCACCAGCACCACTGATGTTCCCCTACCTACCGCACCTCCTCTCCTCCTCCGCAACCGATCATCACCACTGCCACACCTCCACTGCTCCTTACCCGAATTCACCCCTGATTTCTTCTATGACGTGACAGGAACTACCTGGCCAGTGTGTTCAAAGTAGATCATCATGTTTGATTTTCTACACATCAGGCCACTCTAGCATCCATGCTCGATTTGATGGAGGTGGGTCCGCGGGTGGTGGGGGGTTATGTGGTAGCGGAGGGGGAAAATGGTGGTAGAGGTGGGGGGTGAATGTTGGGAAATTAGGGAAGAGATGGTGGTGTTGATGGTGGGTTGACGAGCGGTTGTGGTGGTGCTAGGGTTATGGTGGTGCTAGCTAAGGTAGTGTTGGTGCTAGGGCTGTGGCGGTGACAAACGGCTATGGTAGTGCTAGGGCTGTAGTGTTGCTAAGGTCGTGGCGGTGACAGGCTGTTGTCACGGTGACAGGCGCTTGTGGTTGCAGTGACGGGCGGTCTGTGGTGGTGGTGGTCGTCGTGATAGTGATGATGATGATGATGATGGAGATTAGGGAGAAGATAAAAGAGAAAAAAGTGGTGGTGGTAGCGATGGGACTGTTGTGGTGGCGTCGGCGGGCTGCGTTGGTGGTGATAGGGGAGGTTGCGATGGCAGTGACGGGAGGTTGTGGTGGCAGTGGTGGTGGTGGTGTGTGTGTGTGTGTGTGTGTGAGATGAGAGAGAGAGAGAGTCTTTGTAAAGGTGGGTGGATAAGTTTTTTTTATTTAGGGGTAGTTTTGTCTTTTCATAAAATATTTAACAGAGAATCTAACGGTGTTAACATATAGGATACAAATGGATGAAAAAACGAAAAGTCAGGAGACATGGTGAGGTTTTTAAACTTTAAGGATGCAAATAGTTAGTTTTGATAAAGGTCAGGAATGCAAATAGTAATATACTCAAAGTTTTATTATTTATCTTATTTTTTATCCAAAAGTTTCATTAGTTTGGATTTAATTTGAAACAACTAATAAAACTTTTAGACTGTAATTGAAACAATTTATGAAACTTTGTATATAAATTGATGATTTTAATTTTTTGAAAAAAATTGTTTTTTATCAAAACTCAGGAAGCAAAACCGAATTTAACTCTTTATAATATGAATTAACTTCTAATTACTCCCCAAGTTTAGCAAACTTGATATGTTCACCAGCTATAAGTGATACTTGTATTATGTAGTAATGAACCATTCTCATTCATTTATTTTGTATTTTGGGCTATATTTTAGATTGAGGGTTCGAAATGAATATTGTTTTTATATTCACAATCTTATGTAAGGCTAAATATTTTAGTAATTAATGCACTATGATAGGAATAAAAAAAGAACGACTGTGAACGTATATTATTGTTACTATAGTTGGTGATAAATATAAAATGGAACATTAAACAATCAATATAATTCCCATAATCACATCAAATACATTTCATCCCCCCTCCTTTTTTTATTTCATTCCATTCATTATTTTATCCTTAGTTACCACCACCACCTACTCACCATCATCCACCACCACCGGCCACCACCACCATCGGCCATCGCCACCAACGCCACCGAACACCGCCACTGGCCAGCACCACCACGCCCACCATCACCCCCACCACCACCAGCCATCACTACCAACCATCACGACCACCACCGCCCACCAAGATCGAGGGCCACCGGCCACCACCACCGACCACCACCATCGTCACCGCCGGGCACCACGACCACACCCCACCACCACCAGCCACTATTGCCAACTACCACAACCACCACCACCATCACCACCGGCCACCAAGATCAATGGCCACTTGCCACCACCACTGCCACCAATCACCACTACCCACTACCACCACCACCAATCACCACCACCCACCACCACCATCAACACTGTCCGCCACCACCATCGACACAGGCCAACGCCACCAGCCACCCCACCAATTACCATTAGCCACCACCAACACCACAACCACCTCCATCTACCGTCGTCGCCACCACCGCCACCAGCAACCACTACCGATTGTCACCACCATAACCACTTTTACATTTCATTCATTTGTTTTATTATACATAACAAACAACACAAAATAATAATTCATTCAATTTCTAAAAGGTAACCAAACATGACAATAGAATGTAATGATTTATTTCATTTTCTCATTCATTATATTCCCTTATCCATTTCATTTATTTATTCATTCATTTACACCATACCAAATAGCTCTTAAATCTCAAAATGAGCTTAATCAATCTAAGGGGTTGTTTGATTTGCTTCTGACCCGGTCAAAATGTCTGACCCACTGACCCAGTCAGACATATTGGCTGGTCAGCGTGTTTGATTATCACCGTTTTGCGTCTGACCCGGTACGACACCACTGACTCATGCCTATTTTTCCTCTTACCCAGTCAGTTTTGGAATAACCTCTTATCCGGTCACCACCTTCTGACCGAATAAGGGAAATCAAACAGCCTCTAACTATAAGCTGATTTTGTTATTGTACCCAAACTTAAAAACTAATAATAAACATATAATTTGTTAATGTTACACTTTCACTATTATATCTTTATCTGTGTTTGTAATTCTTTCCAAAGCTTTTAAGATTTCGGCTTTTATTTCATTTCACATGAGAGCCTATTTGTAAGTTTGGGTTTTATTAAATACTGGGCCATCGCTTATTAATTTTGAAGGCCCAATATATGCATCACCTTTTAATATAAGGTCAATATGTTACCTTTTCACTTTTTACTTTTCTTGAGCAGGACCGTTAAAGTTAAACAGTTTGACTTATGGTTTTCTTAGTTTTACTTTTTATTTTTTACCTCAATCACTTTAACTTTAAGTCCCTATCCACTACTGTTTGAGAGGGTCAAAACAAAATAAGACGTTGAGGCCAGGCCGGCTCAAAGTTTTTTGGGCTCAATCAAACTAAAAAAATAAGGTCTTTTTTGAAAATTATAATATAAACCAAAGCAATTTAATTAAATTTTTTTGAACAAAAGCAATTATAAATCAAAAAAAAAATTAGTATACCAACTTAAGTCCTTGATAATTGATTTTTTTAATAAAAAAGGGCTAGACGAAGTCTATCAAATCAATCAGAGGAGAATGAATTTAAGAATGGTCGTTTGCTTTGTGAATTGTGTAACTATGTTTCTTCAATAACCTATCAAATCATCAAAAATTTAATTGAGCTCAACTATCAAGTGGTATTCCGGCTTCAAAATTTTATTGTGTCATATAATAACAAAACCCACTATAATATTTTTTTTATAGACGGGGGCCTTTATTTTTCGGCGGGCCCAAACTCATTGCGTCACAACTTACACCATAGAGACGGCCCTGGTTGAGACCATACCAGAAAAATTTGCATCGCCGAAGGGTCAAGGGACTCTGGTTCCGCCAATGTTTTGAGCCTTGAATTTAAGGATTCTACAAAATGATGTCCAATTTCAATATTAATACACAAATTAAGTATGCAAATATCTAATGCACAATAAATCACTTCGTTAAATTACATGTTTAATGTTGTATACAAATTCTCTTATCCTAGCATCTTTTAGTTCTTGAACATGATATAGCCCGTTATTGCACATGCTGTCCCATGTGGAATAAATTCATTTGTTTCAGCTCATTACATATTTTCACTTATATTTTTATATTTCTTATAATATGTATTGTTAAAAACTGGCATTTTACTACACGCGTTACTGTAGGTTTTTTTCCACTTAAACCTTGTATCGTCGGGTTTGTGTTTAATAAAATATATAGAGTGGACATATTTTAAAATAAAGATTCTTTTATTTATTTAAATTATTTTACATGTCTATTATACTCAGTACCTTAGAAAATGAATAATTTTTTTTAAAGAAATGCTAAACGCTTTTATTGTGTGTTACATAAAACTTAACTAGTGATGGAAAAACATACATGGATATAATCAAGCATTTTTAAAAATAATCAAGCAAATGAAAATAGAAAGGGTGTGCATTAATTGGTGCCGGTGCGCTTACATGTGTCTAGAAACCTAGACGTAAAAGAAATATTTTTTCACAGTGGAATCCCTAAATATATGTGAGTGTGTTTACTATATTATATAGAATGGTTTTGTGTGGTTGTGAGTGAATGAGAAAAAAAATTTTATTGTTGATTGGTATATTTAAAGAATCATTGTTTAATCCTTATAATTTTTTTAATATTTTTTAAAGTGGTTGTGAGTGAAGGAGAGAAAAAAAAGTAATGCTAATTGTATATAAAAACTATTATTTAATTGAAAAGAATAGAGAAAATATAGTAATTTTTAATGTAATTATATGAATAAATATAAGTAATCCATTGTGAATAACAGGGGCAAAAATACAAAGACATTGAAAAATAAAAGACCAAGAACCGAGAGGTCGGGGGAAAATGGGTTCGAACTTAGAATCCGGCTCACAACCGGAAGAAACATACACTCCAACTGGGCTGGGCTACTAATTGTGGTAAACTAGAAATCAAGTTCGGGCGTTGCGGCACGTTTGCGAACATCGTTAAGCGCATTACAACGGTAATATTAACGTGGTTAATATAAAAAACGTATAGTTATAGCTCCTCAGTTCCAAAGATGAAAAAAATAGATAGAAAAGAACATTATGCTTCGTATGTTGCAACATAAACAGGACCCGGCAAGAACATTGAAACGTTGGCGCAAACCTACGTATTGAAGAAATTGTTGATAATATATGTAATTTAAATTTTAAAAACGTATTTGATTTGTGTTACCAAATCATAATCAAAGTAAAACATTAGTTTTTCTTTTACATTATATATAGAAGAAAAGAGAAACAAAGGAAAAAAATAACAAAAGAACCAAAAATTAAAATGGGAGCGCAATAGGAAGAAGGGTTTAAGACTCGAACCGTGGTGGGGAGTAAGAGAAGAAGTACCAACACACGCAAGCAACCAACACTTTTGTGAATTATCTTAATAGTTGTTTATTTATGGTAAATTAAAACCTGATAGATTAAATAGAATAAGATAAAAAAAGAAAACGATTTAACAAATCAACCTGAAAGCTTAACACGTGGTAAGGCTGGTGACAACCCCACTGATCTTGTTTTTTTCACCACAAGTATAATATCACTTCGGTTTATATATATTTGAACCTATATGTGTAGACATGTACATCTATTTAGGATAACCTATTTAGTATATATCCGTATGAAATTTGATTACTACAGATAATTTTTCTATTTTTCCATGGTTAAGATTAATTTATAAATAATTTATCTCATTTAGCATATGTATTCAATTTAATATGTTGATATTTGAGAATAAAATGAGTGTTATTTCTCTGTACACCTTTAAGCTTGTAATTTGTCCGCATACTTGAAGAGTAAAGAAGAAATGTTACTGAATGTTTCTTAAATAGTTAACTTGTTAAAATGTATATATGAGATAGAATATTTAAAAAGTGGTTAGGGTACATCACCTTAGAGCACCATTATGTACTGTCATTTATACCATTTATTGTATGTATGTGTGCATCTTTATGTATATAGATGTTTATGTATATGTATTTTGTATAATTATTATTAAGATATGCGAGTTGATAAAAGTTGTGTTTTCATATATATATATATATATGTATATATATATATATATATATATGTATATATACATATATATAAACAAATAGATATGACAAATGATATTAGTTGAAGTAAATTGTAAAATCATAGTTTTTCAGATTTCGTAAAAGCATTGACAACTTTAGAGAGATTGCGAATGGAAAATTACGACAGTCTAATGAAAACATTTTGTCTTTGCAACGGTGTTATAGTGAGTGTTGTAGGATTTGAAAATATTATGTCCACATGCATGGTAATGAGTTTCTACAAGTGATATGCTAATAATTATATATGTTTACAATACATATATTGCAAAATTATTTATTTTTTTAGACACTTATTTATATTTAATTTGAATTTTGTAGTTGCCGGAGGAAACTCGTTGATTTTTATGAAGAAAACTTAATATTTGAATAAGTTCAAGAGTAAAAATGTTTTTGATATGACCACATCAAAGCTAGATATGCCCATATCAGTTTTCAAGTTCAAGCAACCTATTTCTAAAGCTAAATATGGTTATATCGTTTCTAATATGGCCTAGTTCGGACAAAAAACGAGTTTATAACCTCAATACACCTCATCTTGAACATAATTTTTATTTTCTTTAAGACCCTAGCCTCCTTCAATTCCTTAGGTGATTTTGAGTCTTTTTCAAGAGTTTATAAGAACTGAACACAAAGATTAAAGATATCATACTTTCAAGAAGGATCCAACATCGTTAATCTCATTTCCACTCAATTCAGTTTTAATTCCTTTAGATTTACTCGGCGTTTGTTTCGTCGAATTTGTTGAAATTGCAATTGGTATTGGAATTTGAATTGAAATGGTATTTGGAATTCAACAGTTTTCAAAGGATTTGGAATTCAATGCTATTTTGAATTCAATAGTTTCCAACAAACAAAAGACTATAGTGATACCCGGTCCTTATCTTCTGTACCAAAGATAATCGACCCGTGATTGAGCAATATGATGATTCTTCACACAAATCAAATGAACTGTGGGATGGGGCAAACTACTTTATGGACCAACCAATTTTGTTGGTGCGACATCAATCCATCAAGCATTGTAATTCAACATCTATCGGATGATCGCCTCCTTCATTACATAAGTTGTATTAGGTTTGGTCTAGGCAAAATATACGCGTTGGTGTCACGTGGTATGTATTTTGCTTGCATTTAGCATTAGGTTTCTCACTAAAAACTGGTATGGTCCATTCGTATGGGCCATTCGCATGAGAACTTCATTTTGTTAAGTTTGAATGTATTCATTAATATAACATTATGTGTATCAATTCAAACAATCACAAACCTATTTAACCAATTCAACATCAACTCATTAATGAAATATTAAACATTATAAATCACAAACAACCAGTTTCATTTCATTAATATTCCAAACATTACATCAGTGTAAGACATATTACATTCATATCAGGATCTAGGTACACATGTATCAACAACTTTCATGTATTTTGTATCAAAAATGATCTCACTTCGAGTTTGTGCTTGTTATTATTTCTATCTAAATGAAGTCGAAGTCTAAGTGGTATCTTTAATTGATTATGTATCTTCTTCTTTATTTCATTGATTTGTTAGTTTAACATGCTAATCATTTTTATTTAATTTTAATATTTACAAATCCAAACTCAATTGATCAGTAAGATAGTGATAAAGGTTTAATATTGGGAGCCATTGGGTCCATTGATCGATATTTGGTTCTTACCTCAAGATATATTATTATGTTATATGTGCACTTGAATATTATGTGTAGTTAGTTGAAAGGTGATAATCATTTCTTAAACTAAAAGAAAATGTGTGAACTTTTATACTATATGTATATATATATATATATATATATATATATGTATGTATGTATGTATATGTATGTATATGTATATATATGTATATATATATATATATATATATATATATATATATATATATATATATATATATATATATATATATATATATATATATATATACGTTTACACATATCAGCAATCATATAACACATGCAATCTTAACTATGAGTAATATCCTGGTGTCGTTTTGCTCCAAGGACACGTATTCTAACAACAAATATTAAGATATTTGATGCAGTTGATGATGTTATGGCAGAGGAAAATTTAAAAGAAGAAAATGTAAATGAAGATTGAACTGGTTTAGACAAGAAATCCTAATACCAAATATACTTCAATTATAGTTTTGTATGCTAATGTCATTAACAAATGGAAAAGTAATTTGTTTGATCAAAATTTAGAGCTTTTAAGAGTCATACTCCCAAAAGAAAATTGATTATAGCCTTACACTATGAAGCTAAGTTGCATAAACAATTATGCTTTGTTTTGGAATGAGAATGACTTAATGCTAAACTGTTAGGCTTGTAATGAGAACAAATAGGTTAATAAAAACAAAAAGGGGAAGAAAGTACAATAAAAAAATTAGGGCTATTTTACTATAATCCTAGCTTCAACAGAGTTTAAGTTTTAGATTCATGACAAAAGATATGATCTGACTTAATATTGGGCGTTTCACGAATGGTATGATGTGTCATCCGTTTGATGGCAAGACATAACAATAATTTGATGAGACATATCTTGCTTTTTCCAAAGAACCCATATATGTCTTCTTGGGTTTGGCTATCGATGGCTTTTATCCGTTCAGTAACATGAGTAAGTCCTGCAGTATATGGCTGGTAGTGTTTACAATGTATAACACACTTTTGTCATTGTTGTGTATGACATAGTCTTCTTTTATGTTGGCATTGCTAATTACTTGTTTTAAATCACCTGAAAAGGGCATTGATGTTTTCCTAAGGTGTTTGATGAATGAGTTGAATATGTTTTCAATTAAGTAGTTCAAATGAGATGTGTCAACGATAATTGTATACATGATGCGTGTGGCACTATTATAGACTATCCATGATTACCTTGGTTATAGTTATATATAATGGTTAAGGTAACAAGGCATGTTTCCTATTTGTAAAGTAGACACACCCTCGTGCCCTGTAACAAATGAATTAACATATATTATTATGAACGATTTTGTACTAAGAAGCATAAATTAAGGGATGATCAATTTAATGATGATGAAAAGACAAGAGATCCTCTTGGACAATTAAATTGTGCACAAATATTAGAAAAACTAATAGGTCTTGCTCATCATGTTCCAAGAAAATATCCAATACATAGAGGTCTTAAAAGAAAGAATGTTATGATAGTTGAATTAGATCAAACAGAATATCTTCTTCGAATGAGTCTTCTTTTTAAATACAATCTTGATGTTATGCATGTGTAGAAAAATTTGTAAGGCTTAATGAAAGGCTGATACACCCAAAACAGACCAAGTCATTCCTGCACGCATGTACTCAGTGCAAAGTAGAAGTTGCTTCGGAAGTCTTACACCCTGCATCAGAAATATTCTAAGTGTAAAATCATCCGAAGCGAAAACCAATATCTTTCGAAGCCAAAAGTGAAGTCTTCCGAAGCTTCAAAGACAAAGTCTTTCGAAGCCAATAGAGTGAAGAGATTTCTTCCGAAGACTTTGAAGAACATGCTTCCTCTGATGTTCTTTACATAAAGCTGACCAACTTTCCGTTACAACTCTGAAGACTCACCAACTTATACAAGTTGGTGAATGGTCCATGCTCTTTGTAACTGTACATTGAGGTCTTGAGTCTGTAAAGGCTAATATGGAAACCAGAACCATGACAATATCCCCACTGATCACTCCTGAAGACTTTGATACTTGGTGTCAAAGAATGGAAGACTTTATCAAGTCTCAAGACTCTATGATGTGGGAATCTATTGTCTCTAGACCTCATATACCATGCACCTCTTTAGCTGCTGCTGGAGGTGATATGATTCCAAAGGAGGTGGCTGAATATTCTAAAGAAGATAGAAAGAGAATAGATATAGATCAGAAAGCCATGACTGCCCTTCAAAATGCTCTTCCAAACTCCATCTACAAGGGCTTCAACAAGTGCAAAACTGCTAAGCAACTATGGGATGCACTGAAGCTCATGTACGAGGGGTCCACTGAAGCAACGGAGAAGTTTCATGCTTTCTATCTAAAGCAAATAGTGATGAGTATTTCCTATGGAATAATAGAATGTGCCATATAAACTTTAAAAACATAATAATTTACTAAGAATGATTTGGTAACTGGAATGCCAAAGAAAGATTTTACAAGTGATGACCATTGTGTTGCATGCCTCAAAGGGAAGCAATACAAGGTATCTCACAAGCCAAATGAAAAAAACTCTATCACTACTCCTCTATACTGATTACATATGGATCTCTTTGGGCCCACCGGTGTAATTAGTCTAGAAAGCACCTCATATTGTTTAGTGATCACAGATGACTTTACAAGATTCACTTGGATCTTCTTTATTAGAACTAAGGATGAGACTCTGAGATCTTGAAGAGTTTTATCTTAATATTAAGAATCATGTTATCACAAGGTCAAGACCATAAGATGTCATCAGGAAACTGAATTCAAGAACCAAATCCTTGATACATTTTGTGATGAAAAGGGTATTACAAGACAATATAATGCTCCCAGGACTCCTCAGTAAAATGGCATTGCTGAGAGGAGAAACAGGACACTAATTAAAGCTGCAAGAACTATATTGTCTGACTATAAACTGTCCATCACCTTCTGGGCAGAAGCAGTAAACACTACTTGCTATGTGCAAAACAGAGTTCTAGTAGTCAAGACTCATGATAAGACTCATTATGAGCTTTGGTACAAGAGAAAACCTTTCATTGCTTTACTCAGGTCATTTGGATGTCCTTGCACCATCTTGAATACCAAAGACCAAATAGCCAAAGTTGATGAAAAATCAGATGATGGATACTTTATTGGATAGCCTTCTCAAGCCAAGGCTTATAGAGTATACAATCGCAGAACTAATGTAGTTAAGGAGTCAGCCAATGTGACTTTCAATGAGCACACTCCTAGTGTGAAAGGTTCTGGTCCTTATTAGCTATTTGATCTTGATTTATTTACGAATTGTTTTAACAAATCTTGTGAGAATGCTTCAGGGTCCACATATATTTTATCAGCAGGTGATCCTAATCCAAGATTTGAGCTGTGAAGACCATCAAATCATAATACTTCAGCTTTAGTGGTAACTAACCCTACAGATGGAGTTCCTATCAGCAAAACCATGTCAAATTCAGCTAAAAAATCTGAGATGCCACCAAATTCCAACTCAAAGGCACACGACTCAAATGAAGAAGCTTCAAATGTGAAAGGAAATGATGGTGGTGACAGTGATCAAGAGTTTCTTGATGCTGACAACCACTCCATTGAAGACAACATAATTGATGTCACACACTCATTGGATCAAGTCCCTCTTGATAAGTGTGCTGATGTGGTGGGAGAAACATTAATGTCTAGTCTAAATTTCTCTAATTTAGATCTCTCCAAACAACTTGTTGTGATCCCTCAACTAAGGATCCACAAGTCTCACCCTACCACAAACATTATTGAAAATGTTAATACAGGGGTCAGAACAATAGGACAAACCCATGATGCAAATGTTTGTCTTCACTCTTGTTTCTTGTCCCAGATAGAGCCAAAGAAAGTTGATGACGTTCTAAAGGATGTAAGTTGGGTTGAAGCTATGCACGAGGAGCTACTTCAATTAAAAAGGCAAAAGATTTAGAACCTATGTCCTCTCCCTCAAGGAAGACTACCATATGAACCAAATGGGTGTTTAGGAACAAGAATGATGATAGAGGACTTGTTCTACAAAAACAAGGCAAGACTAGTTGTCCAAGGGTACACACAATTGACTACACAGATGTCTTTGCTCCTGCAGCAAGACTTGAAGTTGTCAAAATATTCCTAGCTTTTGTTGCATCCTAGGATTTCAAGGTCTACCAGCTTGATGTCAAGTGTGCTTTTCTATATGCGATGATTGATGAAGAGGTGTATGTCAAACAACCACCTGGTTTTGCAGATCCTGATCCTTCTGATTATGTCTGCAAACTTGATAAAGCTCTTTGTAGGCTGCACCAAGCTCCAAGGAAGTGGTATGAGTCTCTATCTCATTATCTCTATCAGCATGGCTACAAAAGGGGTACTACAGATGGAACTCTCTTCATCAAAAGAACATGGAATGACTTAATGCTAGTTCAAGTATATTTAGATGACATTATCTTTGGGTCAACCAATCCAAAGCTCTGCAAAAACTTTGAGAAGCTGATAAAGAATAGATTCAAAACTGAGTGCAATGGGAGAGCTCAATTTTTTTCTAGGAATTCAAGTGAAGCAAGTTGACAGTGGCATCTTCATAAGTCAGTCAAAGTATGTACAAGACATACTTACAAGATTCAACATGACTGACTGTAAGATTACAAAGACACCCATAACTAGAAACCACTCCCTTGGACCAGACATTAAGGGTAAGTGTGTAGATGAACATCTTTACCAAGCTATGATACCTCAAAGGTGCTGCTACATTAGGCCTCTGGTCACTGTTAAGAGGATTCTAAGATACCTCAAAGGTGCTGCTACATTAGGCCTTTGGTATCCAAAGAATTCTGACTTCAACCTGTATGCATATACAGATAGTGACTATGGTGGCTGCAATATGACTGCAAAGTCTACATCTGCGGGTTGTCAATTCCTTGGTGGAAGGATTGTCTCATGGCAATGCAAGAAACAATCCTGTGTGTCTGCATCAACTGCTGAAGCTGAATAAATAGCTGATGCTAGCTGTTGTGCTCAAGTGCTTTGGATTCAGAATCAGATGCTAGACTATGGATTCAACTTTAAAGAGATTCCCATCCACATAGACAACAACAGTGCTATCTTTATTACAGAGAATCTTGTGCACAACTCAAGGACAAAACACATCAACATCAGGTATCATCTAATTAGAGATTAATCAAACTGGTCAAAATTAACACAAATGAACAATATGTTGATCTGTTCACCAAATCTTTTGATGAACAAAGATTTAAATATCTTATAATAGCTATTGGGATGGTTAACATTGAGTAGATTTTCTTTAAACTTAATTCATATTATTTCTAAAATCTGTGTGTCCTAAGTTGTCTATTTCATCACCTTCATAAGCCCTTGTTTACTTTGGAAGAAAATTCTTTTAAAATTTTATCTCTTAGATTATTTAAAATTTTGATCATTTTTACTTCGGAAGATATTTCTTTGCCTTTAGAAGAAAATTATGTCATCCAAAACTAATAACTACTTATTTCAACTTACCTTCGGAAGAAAATTTTCAAATATCTTTCGAAGCATAAATGAATATAAGTACTTATATGTTTTTGAATAACAATTTTCATCCGATATCAATTAAGTCTCAGAAGATTTTATTCCTCCTAAAATAAAATCTCCAAGTATAAATATCTTCCGAAGCAAAATTTTCCATAATCTTTGAAATTTCTTCCGAAGCCATTTTAGCTTCGGAAGCTTTTTATCAAAACTTCCGAAGAGAAAATACCTTCGGAAGATTTTCGACTTCCAAGAAAACTACCTTTTTGGGCACTTTTTCAGAGGTGGGACCGACATCCAGATTTCAAAGTTTATCCTCTTTTATTAACTTTGTCTGAAATCCAATTCATATAAATGTACTCAACGGTTCCCCCTCTTTCACTCTCTTCTACATCTACAAATTCCTCTTAACCTAAATTCACCAAAATTGTATTTGTTCTTATCTTCCATAACCTTTAAGCTTTCAAAAATGGCCAACCTCAACCGTAGTAACAACCTTGATTTCTCCATACAACTCCACATGCAACACAATCAAGTTGCTCTGTTGGACTCTAAGAAAGATTCTAGTTTCTCAAAGGTCTGCCAAATTCTTGCTTTTCTAACTACTTCACCTCCCTTACCATTGATCCTCCTCTCAATGAGGATCAGCTTTTGGAATTTTGGAAGACCTATCAAGAGGTCATTATGGATAAGGAGAAGGCACTGTCTGTCACAGTACAGGGAATGACAATCTTCATCACTCCAGCCATTATTAACACACACCTTCAGCTTGATGATGTAGAAGGTGAATTGTCCTCCCCCAAAGAAGCTGTAAATCATTATTTTGAGCAGATGGGCTATGAAGGAGATTTTTCTGTCAAGACCTTTAGGAAAGGGAAGGTCTCTTCCGAGTGGAAGTACCTACTTAATGTGATCATCCACAACTTATCCAACAAACATGGGGGATGGGACCAAATTCCTGAAGATCTCTCCTTCATAGTACATGGAATGGTTCAGGGGGTCAAGTTCAGGTACTCACAGTTTGTGTATACCAATTTACTTGCTAACTTAGACTCCTTAGAGTACTACATGTTCCCTAGATATGTTTAACACATTCTCAACTGTGAATGGGGCTCATAGTTGAGGGGAACAAATAATATTCCTTAAATTGGGACTGATGAAGCCCAACATCTTTAAGACTATGAAGAAGCCAACTGTTGGCTTCTCTGGGGTAGAAACAACCCTTGTCCTAAAAATGTTAGAGCTCATTGCTCAAGGTGACAACCTAGCAGCACAAGCTAGTGTTGAACCCACACCTTCTACTTCTCAACCACCTAAACAGCCACAAATACTCCTCACCTACCAAAGAAAATCCAAACGAACCCCTATTCAAGCTATTGAGCTTGTGCAGGCCCCCATATCATCACCATTACAGGAGGAAGTGGACACTGGAGCTCCCACTTCTCCTGAGGAGCAAACCACTCCCATCTCATCAAGAATCAGTGCTGAGGTTCCTCATGCTCATTCTGATGGGCTCATTAGCCATAATGTCACACCCCAACCTTGACGGCGGAATCGTCGAGATGTGAGGGTTACGATTGTTCACAGCCACATAACGCTATTTATTAATTCGAAATATATTATTCATAAGTTTCATTAAAAACATTACAAGCAAAAGTTTCAACAAAGAATACATCATGTACAAATGCTACAAATAACATGTTCATCCATTTTATCTCTAGGTCCAATCCTAGATGTAATAAGCTTCAAAGAGTAGAACACAAACTTGAGGTATTCCTGAAACATGTTACAAATAAAAGGTCAACATAAAAATGTTGGTGAGCATTCCATAGTTTTCAATACATACGTATATAAAAGATGGCAATTCAAGTCATAAGTTAGTGAATAAAGTGATTAGGGATGTTATGAACAATGCAACAATCAAACCTCGACAAAGTTTTACAAGTCTCAAACGTTTAAAAGTATATACGATCAGTTAAGTGTACTTGGATCAACCAAAGCAGGCTTGTCTTGCCCATAGATCTATGACTTCGCTGGGCTAGCAATAGTTAATGATTGTACATATAACGCCATAACATGGTAACCACAAAAGTTCAACTAACCACAACTTTACAAGATGAATTGCCATAGATTTACAAGTCTCAAATAAGTTTACAAGTGCAATAATATAAGTTAACATGTTTCACCCCAAAGTGTGAAAATAAGCAAAAAGGGGGTATGGAAATACTCACATGGAAAACTCACAAGTATAGTGATGATTGTAGAGTACATAAGAAAGCTTGGATGTCAAGAGTCAAAGGTGATCTCCTAAACGATAGAAAAACAATAACTTGATGTTGGAATTCATTACAAGAAGTTAGAACGTTTAGAGAATGCTAAAAAGCGAAAGGTAGATTGAAAAAGGATTATTGCATCAATTTTAGATTCTGGACAGAATGTTTGGTATGTGTTTGAACAGGTTTTAAAAATAGCAAAAGGTTTCATAAAATTATAAAAATTTATACTTGACTAGTTCAAAGTCTCCCGGACAACTTTCATTCAGAAACATTTTTATGAAAAGATCTTTAAATAGGTCAAACAAGCATCACAAGACAGAAGGTGCTGAAATGCGCACTTATTTTGTGAAGGCTATTGTTGAGTCGTCCGATTGAGTTTGAAGACTTATAAACTGGTGTTGAAAAAGTAATTTAATGAACTTAACATTGGAGTCTGAGTTTACCCAAATTTAGTTTGTTATGATCAAGTTATGGTCGGTTGAAGTAAGACTATATTCTGCCAGAATTGTAGTAAGGCACTTATGTGCACTTTTAAAATTGTTAATACATGAAACGGGTTAGAACAATTTATTATGTTAATATATGGTATATTAGTCTTCATTTGAGTTATAAAAATATTCTAAGACTTTGGCATAGCCATCATTTAGAACATTAATCTTGCAGAATAACCGAATGCGGCGGCATAGCCGTCCATATGCAAACGGGATTCTTTGTTTATGTTAGTGTGTTGTTAGCTTAATTTAGGAATGTTAGTGATTATTATAAGATTAGAGATTATTAAAATGTTAATGATCAAATGATAATTATTAAAATAAAAAGAGGTTTGGTAGAAGAAAGAATAATAGTAAGAACATAAAGTCATGAGAACAATTGAATGTTAGGATGATTAAAATGTATAATATAAAAACCATAAAGGATTACCTTAGTATTAAGAATTCTTGAAATTTCTTGTAAAATAAAATTCTTCAAATTCATCATAACCAATGGATGAAAGAAAGATATGAGAGTGAGGTTTTTAGAGAATGAGCAAATGAAAAGTGAGGCCTAAGCCTTGCTTTTATACTTGAGGTTAGGAGGAGGTTATGAATGGTGTTAATGGTGATTTATAAGTCTTTTAAAAGGGGGTTATGATTGGAATTTGAAATAAATATAAAATTAAATAATTTAAATAAATAAAAGAATAATTATAATTTAAAATTTAAATTCTTGAAGACTGTAATTTTAACAACTTTTTTATAAAATATTTATAGACTTTATAAAACCAACTTGAATAATCAATCAAATTATTTATTTGTTAATCTTTATAACTTTTATAAAACTTGTAACTTGATAATTTGATTACTTATTTTCAATATTTAAAATTCATAATTACTTATAAAACTTTATAAGTATAATAAAATTTATTTTATAACTTTATAAGTTTTAATAAGTCTTTTCCATTTAGTTATTTGTTGTAGCATGATTAATAAAGTTTATAATTTTATGAAAAAGAATTATTTATAAATCAACAAGTTATTATAAGTTGTTTAAAATGATAAATTGAATAAATCAATTTAAACTACACGTCTAATCTATATAATTCATTAATATAAATAAAATAAGTTAAATAAAGAAATTCATATCGTAAGATAGTTCGATTTTAGTTCGGGTTCGGGTTTATAACTTGAAAATGCCGATGTTACAGTCTCCCCTACTTTAAAAAATTTCGTCCAGAAATTTAATCACAAGAAGACTAATTTCAAGGATGTGAGGAGACTTGGATTTCATGACACATTCGCGAGTGACACTTGAAACGTTTAAATTCAAATGAGTTTAATTATGATGGGATGGTATGCTTAAGTTTGTTAAGTTCATTATTTATGATTTCATGTGCTCCTTGACAAAGGTTACAAAATTGTTAATCTAAAATTTTTAATTAATAAATGTTTGTACCTTAAATGGTTCAAGACATTCGGGAAGGTTTTGTCACGCAGTATTGGTGTGACACGAGACTCAGAGATAAGTTTAGGATGTTTTTGGATGGAATATAAAAGCTTCTCAAGTAATAACTTTAACATAGATCTTAGATGATTGATTCTTGTCTACTTATGCCATTAAGGTTTCAAGCTTAACTAGTGTAACACTGATATAAGGATTGTGTTCGTTAAGGTTAGAGATTCAATTCAGAATGAGGACATCATTGTAATAGATTTTCAGGATAAGTATGGATTTGAGGGGAAGTCATTCGGAAAAGATTATTAAGGGTTGATAAGAGATTAGGGATAATGTGTTTAAGATTTAGGAGGCCAAAATCAATGAAGAAACAAGCCAATAGGTCAATAATGCACCAAAGGACATCAAGAAGTACAAGGCAATTTGAACATATACCCAGCCACGTCATCATTTCCTTTATGCCAAACCATGAATACCAATCGCGGAAATTCATGATCATCTTTGTCCTCATCAGAATGAATAACAAGTCTTTTGAGTCGCAGTCAAGATAGAGATTTAGAGATTTTCAAAATTATGAGTTCAAAGTTATCCAAAATAATGGGAATTGTATTTTTAATTATGGGTAAAAAGTTAAACAAAAACGTCGTTCATGATCGGATTAGAATTTAAACAATTCAGAATATCAACGACAAAGGCAACGGCATATAGTTTTCTAAGTACGGCTTGCACACGCGGGTTCATCATACCCATAAGCACAGCTAAGAACATTTATGTGTCTAGAAAGACATGAACACAAGTTGATAATGCCCTTATTTAGTAGAAAGATTGTTTAATAAGGCTACCATCACACAATCATATGTTGATGATAACTCAAAGTGAAAGTTGATAAGTAAGAAATAAATGGTTCGATGTAGCTAGATCGAGTCAAAACATGAAGATAAAGGGAAAGAAATCGATTTAAGAATTCAAATGCTCCAAGCTCGGAATCAAAATCAACCTAGAGTGTTCAGGTCTCCTTTCAAGTTCAGAAATCATGCTTTGGCTTGATAGGTCCAAACACTAACATTGGTTCACCCTTCAAGTTACTACATGTTTCTTGTCACTTGATTAAAACCTTGGTAAGTTGGAGATCAAAAAAAAATGAGAATAGTCATCAAGGTGTGGTTTTCACTCCTAACTTGATGGTGTATTCCCAAGGTATGACCACTAACTTACCAATCAAAAAGTTCGATCCCAACTCCTTGTTGAGGATCCACAAAAATAAGACGAGGTAACTCACCGTTAAGGTAAGGGAAATCACTCCTATCTTAACGGTGAAGTTTTACAAAAACAAAATATAACAAGATGAACTTCTTCATCAAAATCCAGAATTCACTCCTACTTTGATGAAGACGTCTCATTTGAACAAATACAATTCTTAAAGATGATATTATCATCAAGGTATGGAATTTACGCCTATCTTGATGATTGAATTTCATAATAGCAAGAAAACAATCAAAGATTGACATTTGTCACCAAAGTACGGGTTTCAATCCTATTTTGGTGAGATCATGTCATTTGCGAAATGCCATTCCAACGAAAATAATTGAAGTCAATCCTCGGGATAAGGAAATCACCCCGATCCAGATGATGAAATTTTATAAATCACAATTGGAAACCATTTATCGAAACGAATAGAAAATCATCAAAATAAGGGAATCACCCCTGTTTTGATGAGTTAGAATCATTTAGGAGATACGAGTGTTCTTAGTCATAAGTTGGCTTGCAAACACTTGCATCTCTCACGGTGCAGACGGTACAGAGTTTGACTTAACGACGAAAGGAAAATAGTATCAATTAGAAATTCGGAAAATTTCAAGTTTCATCAATGTAACAAAAGAAAAATCATGCTTACAACTTAAGATCAAAGTTCGAGATAGCAGAATTTGTTATGATGGTGTAAAAATCTTGAATAATTTAAATCAGGAAGGCAAAATCAAGGACAAGAATGATTCGACATCATAATGAGATGTGAACATTCGATTCACAATCGAAGGGAATACATGGACTTCTCAAGATACGAGATCAGCCATAACCTTATTAAAGACATGCGTACTTATAAGTGACCACTCATCTCAAGGGTTTCGAGTCCAGTAAATGGATTCAATGATCGAGTCAACTCACCATTTACACTTTGCCTAGACAAGGTATCTCGAGATGTAGGAATTCCACCTATAGCATTGCATGTTCTTAGTTATGGGACACATCCTTAAGAAGACTTGAGAACCATAAGTAACGGTTTAAAGTTTTTGAGGACCATTTGGTTTAGATTCCCAATATCTTTGGGTATATTAAGATCCATGTTCACGTTGGTCAAGATATGGAAATAGTTACATGAACGCTCAACTATAACGGTGTTTAAACGTAAGAGTTGAAATGTAGGTTAGGTTCAATATTAACAGGAACATTATGCGTGATAAGAATGAAGAGATACCAGTTCAAGGAATCAAAGATTTTTAAGATACAAAGAGGATGGTTCCATTTGGTAACGCATTACCATTTGAAATCGTTGACACGTCAAGGTAAATTGACCCATTTACCATAGAGACTTGTGTATGTTGACCATAGTTTATCACTCATCCCAGAAATCCCCAGGTAAGCATAACTGGTCTCTCAATGAGATTTATACGATATGCTTGCCTTAGCCCGAAGGCCTTTTGCCAGGAAATCCAGAATACAGGTGTCTATGTGTCACACAAATTTCTTAAGTTCATGAAATCAAAACCTTGATGAGATTTTCATAGATTAGACATAGAGTCTAAGGAATTGAACCCACGACGATAAGTGTAGATTCCACATGTCGTTGAGAATAAGTTTAGGGAGTTCATTTGTCGGGGAAGGTCAAAGAGTCAAAGTTAAGTTTAGGGAGACAAGTAACTAAGTTTAAGCATACATAAGGCAATCCTATGCTAAGGCATCAAGTTGCACAAAAGGCATAGCATTATGTAGCATGCAAACAACATGTAAGCACAAAGGTATAAGGATCTTTCTATGAGGTTCATGCAACTATAGTCTAGGTCACCATTTCTAATAACCTAAATCCCTATAGTTATGGGCTCTGATACCAATCTGTCACACCCCAACCTTGACGGCGGAATCGTCGAGATGTGAGGGTTACGATTGTTCACAGCCACATAACGCTATTTATTAATTCCAAATATATTATTCATAAGTTTCATTAAAAACATTACAAGCAAAAGTTTCAACAAAGAATACATCATGTACAAATGCTACAAATAACATGTTCATCCATTTTATCTCTAGGTCCAATCCTAGATGTAATAAGCTTCAAAGAGTAGAACACAAACTTGAGGTATTCCTGAAACATGTTAAAAATAAAAGGTCAACATAAAAATGTTGGTGAGCATTCCATAGTTTTCAATACATACGTATATAAAAGATGGCAATTCAAGTCATAAGTTAGTGAATAAAGTGATTAGGGATGTTATGAACAATGCAACAATCAAACCTCGACAAAGTTTTACAAGTCTCAAACGTTTAAAAGTATATACGATCAGCTAAGTGTACTTGGATCAACCAAAGCAGGCTTGTCTTGCCCATAGATCTATGACTTCGCTGGGCTAGCAATAGTTAATGATTGTACATATAACGCCATAACATGGTAACCACAAAAGTTCAACTAACCACAACTTTACAAGATGAATTGCCATAGGTTTACAAGTCTCAAATAAGTTTACAAGTGCAATAATATAAGTTAACATGTTTCACCCTAAAGTGTGAAAATAAGCAAAAAGGGGGTATGGAAATACTCACATGGAAAACTCACAAGTATAGTGATGATTGTAGAGTACATAAGAAAGCTTGGATGTCAAGAGTCAAAGGTGATCTCCTAAATGATAGAAAAACAATAACTTGATGTTGGAATTCATTACAAGAAGTTAGAACGTTTAGAGAATGCTAAAAGCGAAAGGTAGATTGAAAAAGGATTATTGCATCAATTTTAGATTCTGGACAGAATGTTTGGTATGTGTTTGAACAGGTTTTAAAAATAGCAAAAGGTTTCATAAAATTATAAAAATTTATACTTGACTAGTTCAAAGTCTCCCGGACAACTTTCATTCAGAAACATTTTTATGAAAAGATCTTTAAATAGGTCAAACAAGCATCACAAGACAGAAGGTGCTGAAATGCGCACTTATTTTGTGAAGGCTATTGTTGAGTCGTCCGATTGAGTTTGAAGACTTATAAACTGGTGTTGAAAAAGTAATTTAATGAACTTAACATTGGAGTCTGAGTTTACCCAAATTTAGTTTGTTATGATCAAGTTATGGTCGGTTGAAGTAAGACTATATTCTGCCAGAATTGTAGTAAGGCACTTATGTGCACTTTTAAAATTGTTAATACATGAAACGGGTTAGAACAATTTATTATGTTAATATATGGTATATTAGTCTTCATTTGAGTTATAAAAATATTCTAAGACTTTGGCATAGCCATCATTTAGAACATTAATCTTGCAGAATAACCGAATGCGGCGGCATAGCCGTCCATATGCAAACGGGATTCTTTGTTTATGTTAGTGTGTTGTTAGCTTAATTTAGGAATGTTAGTGATTATTATAAGATTAGAGATTATTAAAATGTTAATGATCAAATGATAATTATTAAAATAAAAAGAGGTTTGGTAGAAGAAAGAATAATAGTAAGAACATAAAGTCATGAGAACAATTGAATGTTAGGATGATTAAAATGTATAATATAAAAACCATAAAGGATTACCTTAGTATTAAGAATTCTTGAAATTTCTTGTAAAATAAAATTCTTCAAATTCATCATAACCAATGGATGAAAGAAAGATATGAGAGTGAGGTTTTTAGAGAATGAGCAAATGAAAAGTGAGGCCTAAGCCTTGCTTTTATACTTGAGGTTAGGAGGAGGTTATGAATGGTGTTAATGGTGATTTATAAGTCTTTTAAAAGGGGGTTATGATTGGAATTTGAAATAAATATAAAATTAAATAATTTAAATAAATAAAAGAATAATTATAATTTAAAATTTAAATTCTTGAAGACTGTAATTTTAACAACTTTTTTATAAAATATTTATAGACTTTATAAAACCAACTTGAATAATCAATCAAATTATTTATTTGTTAATCTTTATAACTTTTATAAAACTTGTAACTTTATAATTTGATTACTTATTTTCAATATTTAAAATTCATAATTACTTATAAAACTTTATAAGTATAATAAAATTCATTTTATAACTTTATAAGTTTTAATAAGTCTTTTCCATTTAGTTATTTGTTGTAGCATGATTAATAAAGTTTATAATTTTATGAAAAAGAATTATTTATAAATCAACAAGTTATTATAAGTTGTTTAAATGATAAATTGAATAAATCAATTTAAACTACACGTCTAATCTATATAATTCATTAATATAAATAAAATAAGTTAAATAAAGAAATTCATATCGTAAGATAGTTCGATTTTAGTTCGGGTTCGGGTTTATAACTTGAAAATGCCCGATGTTACACATAAGCCTTAAGCCTTCACTCTAGTGAACAACATTCAGGGGATAGTTACCATCCCCAGCCTCTTGATCTAAACCAACCATTACCCAACCTAGAATTCTATGATGATGAAGACATGGGATTTAATGAGTATCATGGGTCTCTCTATTCCTCCCTACTCAAAGAGAGATGAGTACTTCTGCCTCTCTCTTGTCTAGCCCACATCATTCACTTATCACTGAGGTGGATCTCCCTAAACTTGTGCAGGATGTCCGTATGGAAAAGACTCTCACTTCTACAAGTGATTACATCATTAGGACCTCAACCATGACAACTCAGCCCATTGACACTTCAACTGAAGTTGTCCTTGAGCAGGGAAAATCCAGCAGTCAAGAACACTATGCTGGTGGTGAGAGAGAAGACTTTGGTACAATTCTCTCATCCCCCCATGATTCTTCTGATGAAGATGAAGGGAACATGAGACTAAAGGTGCAAAAACGGTCAAAAACATGCACCTGCTTAGTCTCTAAGGTTAGTCACTTGGAATCTCAGGTGACTACCTTACAAAACAGGGTCAATGATCAACAACTTGAGATTTCTTATCTCAAGGAGAAACTAGCTGGGAGACCTTTAAGGAGAGCTCATCCAGGAACACAAGAACCTGTGGATGTGATAAACCTAACTCCTAGCTCACCTATGCAAGTGGGTGATGCTACCAAAAAGGGGGAGAAAGTCTCAGCAATCACAGAACCTGGGAGTTCTTCACAGAGTATGGACATTAAGGACTCACCATCCTCACTTGCAGTTGTCCATACTCAGCAACCTCCTCAAGTTCACATTGATGTGGACTCACTCATTCAGAGTTTATTTGAGGAGGGAATTCCAAGGGCAATGTCATCCCCACCCCAAGGAGCTTCAAATTACATAATAGGGTGGAGGTATGATGCTGATAGAAGAGCCCTCATACTTCAAAGAGTTCAAGGGCAGCAAGAGATTCTCAACTTTCAGACCTTGGACTACTATGAAGGTCTTGATCTAGTCAACATGCCACTTGCCAACCCAAGTCAATCCATGCAAGCTGACAGAATGCCACTTGCCAACCCAAGTAAATCCATGCAAGCTGACAGAATGGCTCAAAGAATTCAAGACAGGTTTGCTGAAGTGTTCAAAGCAAGGAGACAAATGCGAGCAGGCAATGTCATTGGTCAACTGGATGTTGAGGTAGACCCTAAGATTAGCTTCAAAGGGAAAACCTTGACTGAAGGCCCAGTGATATAACCTGTGAGCACTGTCATAGAACCAACAACTTCAGCATCCCAATCCATCAGTGAAACACCTGCTGGTGAAGGTGTCTCACAGCCTCTCTCTGGCCGGAGTCTGGATGCTACACCAGGCAATGAAGGCCAAAGCTCTCTCCACCCTGAGTCACAAAGGTCTGTGGGTGACAAAGGGAAAAGAATTATGACTCCTGAGGAGATTGAGGAGGAAAAAAAAGAGAGAGAGAGAGATAGATAGATAGAGAGAGAGAAAGAGAGAGAGGAAGAGGAAGCTAAGGGGAGAAATTTCTGGTGGGTCCTCCGGGTTTATGGAAGCTACTATCAGGGCTGCTCACAGACCAAACACTCAAGATGATGAGTTGAGAGCAGCTAGGATACACTATTTGGGGACTAGAAGCTATGATATTGATGAGATCATTTCTCTCCTTTTAGATGAATTGAATGAAGTGGCAGACATGGAAGTGTATAAGGAGAGGAAGAAAGAAGGCAGAAAAGGTTGTACAAGCATGCTCCTACCCTCTCCCCAGTTCAAGAAAGTCCTGCAAGAGAGGCTGTGGCAACTCAACAACCTCAGGTAGACAAAGAAGTTGACAGACAAAATATGATCAACTACCTGAGTGCCATAGGTCTCTATCAGGCAGTTGTACTTCTTTCCTTGTCATATGAGTACATTAAATTTGAATACCTTAAGCAGCTTGAGCTACAAGTTCAAAAGGAGCAAAAAGCTGCTAAGAGGAAGATGAGGGAAGAAGTAGCAAAGTCAAGAGCCATCATCCAAAAGAGTCAAAAGAAGTCTGCTGATAGGCAGACGATGATGAGCTTCTTGAAGTTGTATGGATTCTTTAGAAGGAGACTTGGCCTAATGTCTCTATCCACCATGGATGAGCAGATTAGGGTAATCAAGTAGAAGATCAAGAGAGGAGAGCTAGTTGACTTGCATTCTCCACCAAGTCAAGCTCATCCAGAAGTAGAGGTTAAGGTTGAACACTTTGAGACAACACAACCTGGACCTCCTGCTAAACCTCAACAAGCTTCATCTTCTGATCGACAGCAGCATTCAATTCCCTCTCCTTCTGAACCTGTGAAGGAGAAGGCCCCAACTGAGAAAGACAAGACAGAACAACCTGGTACTGAAGGCCAATCTTCTTAGTTAGAGTTTCCAAAGAGGCAGAAAAGGATGGCTGTTAGATCTACATTAAATAAGAAGAAGAAATCTAAGGCATCTACCTCCAACCCTATGGATAAGTCAGACCATCCTGAGAAAGTGCATGAAGAGGCTGCTCAACAAACTACAATAAAACTAGAGCCTCTTGCATCAGGAAGACCCATCTTCTCTTGGACCTTTGCTACTAATCCAGACAAGTGGTATGTCACAAGAGATCAAGGTGGTCAAGATGTATACTTTTGGCATGACATGCTTAGCTTAACTCTACATGATCTCTTTGATATGAGAAGGTATTTTGAGAGTCTGAGTAATCCTGACCAATTACTGAAGAAAGAAATGGTCATGATCATGATGAGGACTGTTAATATCTGAAGACACTTCTCTGTTTTGGTAGCATCACCCTAGGGGGAGTTTGTAAGGCTTAATGAAAGGTTGATGCACTCAAAACAGACCAAGTCATTCCTATTTGCATGCACTCAGTGTAGAGTAGAAGTTGCTTTGGAAGTTTAACACCCTGCATCAGAATACTCTAAGTGTAAAATCTTCCGAAGCCAAGACCAATATCTTCTGAAGCCAAAAGTGAAGTCTTCCGAAGCTTTAAAGACAAAGTCTTCCGAAGCCAATGGAGTGAAGACAGATTTCTTCCGAAGACTTTGAAGAACATGCTTTCTCTGATGTACTTTACATAAAGCTGACCAACTTTCCGCTACAACTCTGAAGACTCACCAACTTATACAAGTTGGTGAATGGTCCATGTTTTTTGTAACTGTACATTGAGGTCTTGAGTCTGTAACTTTTTACTTTATATACTTTTATTCTTTTTGTAATATATTAGGATGTGAACTATGGCATGTCATAGTCACTAGTCAAAAGGCAGATCTGCCTTTTGACTCTACATTGATTTTATTGTCTAGATCAAATGTATCCAGCTGGCCTTCTAAGTATGGCCGGCTGTAGGATGTAGTATAAAGTATCTCAAGTCCTTGTAACTTATTTCTTATGCTTTGTAACACTTGTAATAGAACTTGAGAAGCAATATACTGCAATCTTAAAAACCGAACACTTTTGTTGTTCTTAAGTTTCTATCTCTTGTATACTTGTGTTCATAGTATCATAACCAAGTCCCGGTTCCCTATTTGATCTGTTAAGTGTTCTAAACACTCTTCTCATTGTGAGACTAAGTGTATTGACCATCCCTTAAACGGTCCTGCAAAATATTTGTGAAAGCTTTTTGGATACTTTGTTGATGAATGATATATCAAAAAAACACACACAAAACAAGCCTATACTTGGAAAATAAGGGTATTTGTCCTAATCTATGACTAGCAAAGAAAATACCAAGGTCTGCCAACCCGCATGCTTCTTATTCTTTCACAATTAGTGGTCGTAAATTTATTTTAATTTAGTTGTTTAGAGCAGTGAGACTACCTGATGGTTTTTTACATGAACATTAATAATTCTTTTAGTTATTCAAATATAATATTATTAAAGTCTTATGATTATCACGTACATATGCAACAATTGCTACCAATTGGAGTCCAAGCAATGTCTGCGAAAAAATGTTTTAACAATAATCATTATGTTTTACACCTTCCTTCAAAAAATTTATGCCAAGTAAAAATGTGAACGGTATGTATAAAATAAATACAAAATTGATAAAAACAATGTACAATTTGAAATTTATATATCCTCCGCATGTTTCGACATAATGCTTCATCTAGTTCTTGATTACATGAAGAATCTAAAATTTTTGATCGTTAGAAGTTTGAGTTTAAATACTTATAAATGAAAGATTAGGTGGTATTTAGAATTATAATTCATGTTGAAAAATAAAATAATTGGAGAATGTTAAAGAATAATTCAACATGTATTCCCAAATAGATGCAACTTTATAGCAGATGATCAATTTACATAGATTTGATTTCCTTCCTATTTTCATAACTAACAAAACGAAATATAAATAAATTTTCAACTATCATTTTTCTAACCAAAATAAACTCTCAAAAGAAAACTAAAATATAACCATAAAAAAGAAAGAAAAAAGTAAAACTTTAACACTATGAAAATCAAGAAACAAGTTCTATTGACTCCGTATCATCCTTATCCACTGTTAAAGTTAGCTCCTCTGCCCTCTTAGCTTGATCCCTCCAATCTGTTTTGATCAATGTATAAACCATCAACAATGCACAAGTTGCCTGCGACGCAACCATCCCGAGCCACAATCCTAGGTAACCAAACTTGAGCATGAAAGCCAACAAGATTGATGTAGGAAGCCCTATAAGGTAAAAGGCAGCGATGTTTATCTTAACTCCCACTTTAGGCCTGGCTGAACCACTTAAAACCCCGCATGCAGCCGTTTGTAGCGCGTTTCCAACTTCAGCGAGCCCGATGACTGGCAATGCCGAAGAAAGAAGGGTAAGGATTTCTGTTTCTTTAGTGTATAACATTCCTACAACATTTCTCAAAGCACTATATACCACAAATATCACAAGTCCATATACAAATGCAGTGGATAGCCCGATCGCTGCAGCCCATTGTGCACGAGCTGGCTGCCCTCCTCCCAGTTCATGCCCTACGCGTTGTGATACGCCTAAACTCAAAGAGAATGGCAACACATAGACTATGCCAGTTAGTTGCATTATGATTCCAGTTGCTGCAACACAGGATTGAGGATTCTCAAACAATCCACTAAGGAAAAGAATGATTTCATACAACCACCACTCTAAACAGACAGAACAAACACTAGGGATTGATAAGCTCAACAATGGCCCCCAACCTTTTAAAATCGACGCGATGTTGGTCTTGTTAATCGATGGCTTGATAGCAACATTTGACAGGTTGACATAGAGTACTAACCCAACATTCATGTTATATGTGAATATTGTTGATGCCAATGCAATGCCCTTCATTTCTAACTTTAAATAACTAACAAGAAGGTAATTAATTGGGATGTGAAGGATTGTGGCACAAGTGGCAACAATGGTTGTAGGGGAGTTTAATCCTTGCGTCCTCAAAAAAGAACGCAACGGTAAGAGGTGAGATAGGGCTGGGAGTTCTGGGAGCGAATAGAATAAGTACGTGGCTGCAACCTTTGTGATACGCGGGTCTTGACCAAGCCCATGTAATATAGGCTCGATGTTTAGCCATAGGAACGCGATGGGGATGGAAACAAACAAGAGTAGAAAAAAGGTTTTGAGGTATGTTTGGCTAAGGATTGGAAATCTCTTGGCTCCGTAGGCTTGAAAACAGATGGGATCCATTCCCATGCATAGTCCTTTCATGATCGAGACGCATGTGACGTTCGCGAAACCAATGGCTAGAACAACTCCTGCTAGTTCGGATTTTCCGATGTGGCTTAAGAAGAGCATTGAGATTATGGACTTCGAGAACACAAGGAATGTGGTTGTGGCTACTGGACATGCTGATGCTCCTAGCAGTATAAGCTCTTTAACCACCTAAATTGAAAAACAAAATCGAAATCAATTACTCTCTCATTTGCAACAAATATATGTAGCATATTTGTTAATTAGTTGAGGCAAGTTATTCAATATGATATATAAAAAAATGTAGTTGGCCAATTGTGAACAAAACTATGATAATATGGAAACAAAAGTAAGTTCTTGAATATTTAAGAATTAATAAACAAAAGCGGTAAATAAAGTAAAATATTAGTTGTAGAAATAGAAGAGGAAAAAAAGCACATGAATATTGAATGAAGTCCTTATTTAATATCTGTGGATGATATATAGATGAATATTTCATCTTTAATAATGATATATAAATGAACATTTGGGTTATCTAAAAAAAAATTTAAACTAACAAGTAATCTTAACCACCAAATTTTCAAACAAAAAGTTGAGATCAAATTGTATGTATTGAACGTCAGTTTTTTTATAAGTTTCTTTATATTTTGTTAGACAATATGATTTGATGGCTACTAAGTCACTTAATATATTTGTTCCACCAATGAAATTGAAGTAGTTTTGTAGTTACTATACTTATATTATAGAAAAATTAAGTTGCCGGTACAAAGATATCGTCCGTAAGTTGTCGTGAAAGGTTCAAAGAAACCCTTGGTTAGTTGTCGGTTCAATGAAACCGTCAATAGTATTTAGAAAATGTTCCATAATTGAAGGTTCAATGAAATCGCATGTAAGTCGTCGTAAAAAAAGGTGTCACTAATCTGTCAAATAAAATATCCTAGTGACGAATAGGTGTCGGTAATACGCCAGTGATAACGTCCGACTAAAGATCTCTTGGTAAAATATGTTGCTAAGTTGTCAATGCACTCCAAGTTTTCTAGTGGGTGTATCACAATTCACTTACGGTTATGTTTGTTTGTGAAATTCTTCTTTTTCCGATGGATTTAATTTAAAATGATTATATATACCTTTTATTTTGTTAACGTTGTTGGTTATATGTTAATTTTGTTGATTAAAGTTTTATTTTTTTTTAATAAATTGTTGACTTTAGTGTTCCTTAACTTTAAAAGGTAATTTTATGTTTCCTCATTTTGAACCTATATTGGTTGCTACACGTGATTTACTATGTAATTTTTAAAGCTTTTAAGGTTCTTGTCTTTCTTTTTCCTATATATATATCATGCACATGAAACAGTAGTTAATTTGATGCAACATTCAACATGCACAACAAAGTCTCTAAACACAATACTTTATGATTGTTCCTCTTCACGCCTTGAACATTATGATAATCAATGTAAAAGCTGAAACACCTTGTAATTAATTAGTATCAACCTATAACACTTACTTGCCAACATACCCTTAATGTGTAGGCCATTAACAAGCATGCATTACTTTTCATAAACTAGATTGGGAAAGATAAGAATCATGTGACTCTAATTGTATTGGTTTCAGTATTCTTTGTCCAATAAAAATATAAAAGTAAAAGATTTTATCAAAGGCAATTACTAATTTAGAAAACTGAAAAGGGGACTTTATTAGATACATGAATATAAAACCCAACTTGAAAAGCACAAATCCAACTCAAGCAATATTAAAATGGTAGATTGGCATCTTATAATTTGTTCCAAGTGTTATATAATATTAGCAAATTGATGTCCTTTTCAACAACCTTTTTTGAACTTTTGAGGTCCAGAAAAACGTTTGAGAATCTCTCAGAATGCAAAAGGAAATGGTCCAAAAGATTTTAGTTTATTTGTTGCAAGTTATTGGAACAAAGTTTATGTTCAACGAGCTTCAAGAGAACACAATTATGACGTTTACTAAGTGTTGTGATTCAAGATCTCCTAAACATTTTTTAGATAAACATTTTGGATGATCATTAGCGTTAGAAAAAATGATTGTGATTCAAAACAAGATGAAATGAGTAGCTTAAAAAGAGTAGTGGGAAAGTAAAAGCTACCACATGATGTACGTACTTGTAAACATTTTAAAGAACTATGCAACTTGTCAATGAAAATGCAATACTAATTAGACCATCTCCAATGCAAAAGGCGCTGGTACGCCCATGGCTAACATGGAGAAATCCTTGGCTTGGCTTACATTCAAGTGGCATGCCCATCGAAGGAAATCCTTCGCTAAGGCCCGTTGTTGTGAGAGGGGAGGAGAGAGAATGATGCATGTACCTGACACATAGAGCGGAAGTTTCAATTGCACGAGAATGCACTTTGGAAGCTTTGTTTCGGAGATGGTTCTATAAACTAACACCCAACTAAGGCACTTAGATAACACAAAGTTGACAATGCACTTAGATCTGTCACATTGTTGCATTCAAAGCATATTCTTTCAAAACCATAATCTATGTAAGTGTGTGTGTGTGTGTGAGAGAGAGAGAGAGAGAGAGAGGGAGGGAGAACCTTATTTACAAGTGCTCGTCGGGGAAGATCATGAATGCCATTATCTTGAATCTTTGATGGTTCTTGGATATGTTTGATGTCTTCATCGTTGATTACAACGACCTGATCGCCATTGTCTTGAGGTCCTCCTTGATTTGTGTCCATCAGGGTGCATACCCTCTTACGAGATGCTCGTGCGTGTTCTGGTGAAGGACAAATAATAGAACAAAAGAGGGTGGGAACTGGTGTGTGGTTACAGAGAGGAAATGAATGATAATAGACATTAGAAAGAACATATAATTGAATTCCTAGAAAAAGTATTCCCTGAGAATGATGGGCTGTTTACATTGGTGGACACCAATAAATTATAATATCCTTCTAACATAAAATAATATGATCTTTTGGAACACAAATGAAAATGGTATTTTGAAGAATATGGAAACCTTAAAATCGTCAAAGTAGGTTCTGCAGGTTCGTCGTTTAGTGGTTGGCCTTGATCTTCCTCGTCAACCATGGGAGTTGAAGTGTTAGAAGACAAGAAGATGAGGGACATATGCATATGTTACAACTCAACTCCATGTCACCAACACATGATTGACTGCATCCGAGCTTTCCATTTCTTTGCACATCACAAGAGTGCATTGCAAAAACAAATTTTATATATATATTTTTTTATAAATTTGTTAAATTTAATTAAAGTGGGTCCTGCTAACCCCACACCACCCCATCTAATTAATCTCATGCCCAAATGGCCGTTTACATTTACCTACAAACTATCACTTCGTAAATTTGACGGCTATGACCTAAGCCCTTCTGTGAACTATGGTAATCTCTCGCACTATTTTGGTAGAACGTTATATTTTTATATAGAGCAACTAAAGCTAAAAAATATACAATAATTACATTTAATTACAATTTATGTAAAAAGTATTAATATAATAGTTTATGTCTAATACCCCTTTCAAGCGAAACGGTGATGGGCCATGACGAAGCATAGCATAAAAGTATTCAAACCGAGCTCGCTGAAGAATTTTTGTAAATATATCTATCACCTGAAGTTTGGTAGGTACAAACTTAGGATTTAACTTTCTAGAAGAGACAGGTTCCAAATAAAATGATAGTCAAGATCAATACGTTTGACTTGCTTTTAGGATACCGAATTTCGAGTCAAGAAGATGGCATCGCGGTAGCCACATATAAGGCATGAAGTTCTCGTAGTAAATGAGTGCTCCAAACAATCTTCGAAGTTTTGTTGCCCATGACATGGTATTTGATTCATAACTAGAATGTGCATGTGAAAGTAGGTTTTTCTTTACACTCCCAGAAATGATATTACTTCCTCAGAAAGATGAAGTAGCCATAAGTGGATGAAGTATCCATAAGTGGATCGTCTTGTTTCAAGCCATCAAACTTTGCCCTCATCTGAATAATCAAGAATGAAATGATGGGTGGTTTCTAAAAAGTGAGACCAAATGGGCAGTTATGTCTTTGACATAGCAATGAACACACATCGCTAGGGCTGTTCACGGACCGAACAGAAAGCCACTCTGCTCGAACTCGGTTCGGTTCGAATTTACAAATTTAAGCACAAATTTCATGTTCGAACTCGGTTCGGTTTTAACCGAGTGCTTAGTTTTGCTCAGTTTCGTGTTACAATTTAAAACAAAACTAATAAGTCGTTCAAAAGTTTCAACTTTCAAATTCCAACCCAAGTATCTTCCCCCAATTCCTCTACAAATGTTCTTTTACAACCAAATAATCAAATAACCTCAAGATATCACAATCAGAAACAATTGAACAAGGTCGGACTTTGAACTTTGGAGGCGGACTGTTAGAGGTGAGATGCGCGATTGGACTATTGCAGGTCAAATTGCCAGAGCTCGGGGTCACATGTCAGAGTGCCGGAAGTCGGGGGTTGCAGGTCGGAGTGCTAGAGGTCGGCGCCTCGGCGGTCGGAAGGAAGGTGAGAGGATACGAGTGACGGTTGGTGAGTGGTGATGGGTGAAAGGGTTTGAAATGTGAAGTGATAATTTGGTTAGAGAATTAGGGCTTTCACATTTAGGGTTGTTAACTTTTTGACTAAATAATTAAAATAGTGTTAATTGGTAAATAACTAAATAAGTTAACAAATATATAATATATAAAAACTAAATTAAAAAATAATTCAAACGAAACCAAGCAAGTGATGAGCGACCGTACCTTTGCTCGCCCCTTGGTTCGTTTACAACCGATCCAAAATTCAAATGAGCAAAAAACTAAGCATTTTTCGAACAAGTTTAGAGTGTCGAGATATTTGAACAACCCTACACATCACCTCCTTAAAAATAAGCAACTTTCGATGCTTTTTTATACTAACTCACATAATTAACCGCATATGTAAGGTCTGATCTAGTAATAACTAAATATTGTAAAGCATCAAAAAGAGAAAAGTAAAGAGTTTGATCATTAAATGGTTCATTGGTGGAGATGAACGATTCATGATGAGCCAAAGGTGTGTGGTCGGGATTAGAATCAATTAAGCTTGCCTTTTTAAGAATATCATGTGTGTATTTTAATTGCCTTAAAAATAAACCGTTATTTGTGTAAGCGACCACAAGACCAATAAAGATCAAATACCCTAAATCCTTGATATCAAACTCATAGTGTTGATGTGAGATGAAAGAGAAAACCATTATGAAGGAGAAAAATGCTTAAGCATTAAAACCACACTCCTGGTGCATTTTAAGCATGTATAACACCTTTTGAAGCTTACAAGCATGATGAGGAAAACAAGAATCAACGAAACTTGGTGGTTGATCAATGTAGATCATTTCAGTGAGATGCCTATGCAAAAAAAGCATTTTTGGCATGAACTTGATGAATCTTACTTTGCTTAATCATGGTTATAAAGTCCTTTTTCATTAACCGAATCCCATGAAATTGGAACTAGAACTACAAAAATTTCCATCAAAAGTTGCTAGTGTGTTAAAAAAGTATAATTCAATATCTCTTTATTTTGATTTATTTTCTTTTTTCTTGTTTGTTGTTGGGATTTCTATGCAGGTTGTTGGGCTGCTAGGCTTGCTACTTGTGGGCTTGCTGTTGATGGGCTTGGTTCCTAGGGCTTTGTTATAAAAGTTGTTGTTGTTCATCCGAGATCTCATCTCTCTGATCTCTCTCGAATACTCTACACTCTATTCGCTTTTAAATGCTTTGATCGTTGTTCTAATATCTCATCATACTGATGATTGTTCTTCGTTGTAGTTACATTCTTTGTATCAGATCATTACATTAATGATCTATTCTTATTTCATAGAGTTTGTTTGTTCCCTAATTTTCTAGGTTTTTGTATTCATCGAAGTTTCTCTATATCAACTTGTAATTCTAACATGGTATCATAGCTTAAGGCTCTGGTTGATTGTTGATTCGGTTTCTAGTGTCTTATCGATCTTTCGTTGTTTCTCTTAATCGATTTGTATTTTGGTTATCAAATTAGGGTTTCATTCTCTAACCCTGATCGGTATTAATGTTTATTCAATTGCATCTATCGAATACGCTATTCTGTAAAGAGTTCTTGGTTTGTAAATGCTTGAAACCTTGTTTTGATTGAGAGGTTGATGTGTATCCTTGTGCATCTAGGCTTATTATTGTCACTGAAAAACTAAAGGTCAAGAATCTTGTAGAGTGCTCAAATTTTTTTGGTGTTCAAGACTGTTCGTAGCTGAAGCTGATCAAGATATTCTTTTTTCTAACTAAGGTTGTAACCCTAAGTGAAGGTTACAACGCTTAGATCTCGTATTTCTAAAATTCCCTTTTACAGGGTAACCGCTGTGAGGATTTCTTGTTCCCTTTCCCTTTTATATTTTTTACTGTTTTGCTTATTTTTCATTATTCTCGTATCTAGGCATATTTTGTCTGGGTTAGAAGTACCTGAATTGATCTCTGAAAAAACAAGGAGAGCCAGCCCTTGTTTATCTATTGCATTGATATTATGTGTGCATCACTTGCGTGTGTATCTCATTGTGTGTTCTGCATCACAGCCTTGATTAATCCTTGATCTGCCAACTTGATTGGTGTGAAACCTGGCTCTGATCTTGATTGTTCTATCTGTGCTTGCTTGAGTGCTCTACATATTATTATTGTTTTCTAACTAGTAACTTTAAATATGGTTGATGAAACTGATAATCCTAATAATACCTTGTTTTGGAAACTTGACACTAGTAACCCTATGTATCTTTATCTGAGTGAACCCTATGTGCTGACCATTGTTAACATAAAACTTAAGGGAACTGAGAACTACACAGTTTGGACAAACACAATGCAACTTGATTTACTAGTTAAAAATAAAATTGGATTCATAGATGGTAAATGTGAAAACCTAAAGATGATAAAGTTTTAGCCGGACAATAGGAAAGATAGAACTCTATAGTCCTAACCTGGATCTTAAACTCTGTTTCTGAGTAGTTATATGTGGGGCAAGTGTTTTTTAAACTTGCCTTAGGTGTTTGGACTGAATTTAAGAAGACATATGATAGAATTGATGGGCCGGTAATCTTTGGTTTACACCAAAAAATTAATTCACTACCACAAAATAGGATTTCCATATCAGAGTACTATAATAAACTAAACACCGGTTTAAACTAAACACCAGGCGGAAACAAATGGATAATATGCTTAAATTACCCTCTTGTACGTGTAAAGCTACAAAAGGATTTAATGAATTTAACCAATTAATAAAGCTAATGCAGTTTCTTATGGGTTTGAATGACATCTATCAACCTGTAAGAACGAATAGACTAAGGATCCTTCACCGACCATAAAAAATGTTTTCTCAATTATTTCAAGAGAGGAGTCCCATAGAAATTCAAATGCATCTTCTAAACAATCTGGTCTAAATATTGGTTTCATGTCAAAGTCAAAGAACTCCAGAGGTCCAAACCTAAATCTTAAATGTACTCACTGTAATAAAAATGATCATACTATAGATAGGTGTTTTGAGATTGTCAGTCATGGTTCTAAATCAAATCAAAATAATTCTGTTAACAAAACTAATTTTGTCTTGTTGATACATATGTACCTAGTTTACGATCTTAATATAATATGTCCTAAATGCAAATGAATTGTATGAGTTGAATGAAACAGAATATGTGATTGATGATCTTAATGTTAAATGTTTCAGTGTTTGTTTTAATGTTTATTATTTATTAACGCATATTGAACTAAATATATAGGTTTGTGGTTGTTTGAATAGATCTTAGTCAAGTAATGATTGAGAAACATATTCAAACTTAGTCGTATGAAGTTTTCATGCGAATGAACCATGCTAATGGACCATACGCATGAATACTTCATGCTAATGGACCAGTCGCACGACTGAACCAGGAGACTGGATTAGTCACACGACTGAGACATACGGATGACTAGTCACACGACTAAACTTCCAGTCGTGTGATTGACTTAGTCGCATGCTTTAGTCGCATGACTGAACCATGCTAATGGTCCAGTCGTACGATTGACTAACCCTAACCTATAAATACCATTTAATTCGTGGAAAAACGTAACACTTTCAATATTTCGACTCCTATTCATACCCTAGTCGTCCAGAGACTCAAGAGCACCTGTTCCAAGTTCATAGATCACACTAAATCGTATTTCAATCGTTCTTAACGTTTAGATTCATTCTAAGACCGATTCTACGTGCGTTCTCACTGATTGGATCACCAATCAAATAGGATTCCACACTATTTGAGTTGGTATACACGTAAATCAGTTAGTACTTCGTTCGTACACGGTCCTAAAAAGTGGTATCAGAGCTTTGGCTCTTGATTTGTGTGTGATTTAATCGATTGATATAAAATCGCGTTTTTCACTCAAAAACTCAATCTTTTGTGTCAAACAGTGTTTTTTTTACGTCTCCAGGTCAAAAAGTTAACGTTTTTCGGTATACGACAATTAGGGTTGGTGAGAAATTCCTGTTTTTGCGTCCAAGTGTTCAAAACCTTCGTTTTTGCAAAAACAACAGCCTTCAGTCGCACGATTGACTCAATCGCACGATTGAAACCATTCGCACCTCCCATACGCACGATTGAACTCAGTCGCTGTGTTCATTCGTACGACTGACCAGCTTCATTCGCATAGACTCCAACCGCACTCTCCTTACGCACGACTGAATCCAATCGCATGGTTGAATTCATCCGCACTCTTCATTCGCACGATTGACTCATTCGCATAAGTTTAATCGCACGAGTGGTCCAATCGCACAAGTGAAGTACTTGATCTCAAAAGTTTAAAGTTAACGAGATGGAAGAACAATACTCAGCGTTCACTGCAGGTAGAGACACACGGATCCAAAACCTCTTACTTTGAGAATGAGAATGGAAATTATAATAAATCACCTAAGCTTATAACGTTAGACGAGTACCCACAGTGGAAGCAACGTTTCGAGATCTACCTCAATGGAGTTGATCCCAATCTTTGGGAATCAATTGAAACAAGATATGACATGCCGGTTGGTGCAGATAGGGTAAAATTGACATTGGGAGGGATGACTGACAGCCAGAAGACGAAGTATAATGCAGAGAAGAAGGTTTATGCTCTGTTAACTCAAACTATTCCAAAGGATATATTCCATCAATTTTCTAAGAATAACCAGGCAAAGAAACTTTGGATAGCCCTGGAAAAACGCTATGACGGAAATGCTTCGTTAAAAGCTCTAAAGGCAAAAGCTTTAAAGAAGGAGTTTGACAACTTCTCTTCAATGGGTAAAGAAAGTCTGGATGATGTAATCGACAGGTTCTATCATCTCATGAGTGAGCTGCATATTCATGGAGTTACAACGTCAATGGAAGAAAAGGTATCCAGCTTGGCAGATGGCTTACCAGAGAAGTGGGATTCGTTTGTATCAAATTTGAGACAAAACAATATATTGGGAAAATTAGATATAAACGACTTCATCCTAAATTGAGAGAGGAGGAACTTAGGATGAAATACAGGTCGTAGAAAGGAACATATGACTAAAATCCTTCACTTAACAACGCCTCTTCCACAACAGCGAGTTTAGGAGCACCCCTTCAGACTGCATTTGTTTCAAGTTCATCAGCTCCTTCACCAACCATAGCTTCAGGGTCTGACACGTCTGGGTCATCAAGTACCCATTTTATTGCACCAGAGGCTAATGCTACGAAGTTGAAGACTGAGAACCTCGGGAACATCACTGTGGAGGTGGCTAAAGAACACATGGATTTATTGGCGGCTGTGGTACACTCATATGACGGGTTGGTTGCAGGAAAGATTGGTAACTGCCATCTAGCAGACGAAGACTACGAACAAGTAGACGAGAACGAGCTTGAACGTATGGACATAATGTGGGCGTTAGCAAGTGCTGTCCGGAGGGCTAAGAAGTTTGTTAAAAAGGCGGGATAGAACTTCATAGCTACCAAAGACACTACGTTTGGGTTTGACAAGTCTAAAGTGGCCTGTTTCAACTGTGGAGAGAAGTGGCACTTTAAACGTGAATGTGTAAAGCCCAAGAAGACTGGCAACGGGAACCCGTTCTCGACATTCAACCGTCAGGATAAACCAACTGGGGGAGCTACATCATCTAGTACCGAGACAAAGGCCTTGACTGCTCAAGGTGAAGAAGGGCAAGACTGGACCTTCAAATTCGTGCCTCCGGGAGAAATCAACATTGCAAATGTCGAGGTGTTAGATGACGATACTGAAAGTGAAGACGATATCGCAGTAGAAATAGCCATGTCAGAAACTGAAGAAGCTGCGAAAGTGGTCAAGCCTGTGATTGAAGAAGATGACAAAACTACATGTTCAGAATCTCCAGTAGCTGAAGAGACAATCTCTGCACTGATGGCGGATTCAACTGAATCTTCTCAAGTAAGTTCTAAAGACAAATTGTTTGATAATCATGCTTGTGTTGAATGTAATAAATTTAGGGAAAGCATTGATTTGAAATTTTCTAGATTATTAGATCGTAACGATAGCTTAGTAAAGGACTTGCAACTGTGCACAGAAGCAAATCGCGTTTTAAAACAAAATGAGCATAGTTACAAAGAGAAAATAGAACTGTTAAATAAACAACTTAGGGAAACCGAAGTTGTGGCTTTTAACCAAGCAAATGACATTAAGTTCTATTTAAACTCCCTTGAAGAAACTAAAAAGGAAAAAGCAGTTTTGGAAGTCGAAGTAAATTCATTAAAACAAAAACTGCACAGTTGGACTAGTTCTTCTCACATAGTTAAAGACTTAGTGAAAGAACGAAATAACGGGAGGGATTAGGTTACAAAGTGGTTCCACCACTATATGAGATCTTGTTAAACACTAAATGCTGACCAGTAAATAACAATCCTATTAAGGATCATGTGGTGACCACTCCTCTAGTTAGTGATCCAGATTCCACGTGTCAAACGGTGGAATCTGTCACTAAACTGAAGGAGGACACTTTGAAATCTAAGGGTAAAATGCCTATTGTTAATTTGGATGAAAAATTTGCAAAGGTTAAGGTGGAGTCAGGTTCAAACACGTCTAATTCTGAACCCAAAAAGACCAAACAAGTAAACCAATCACGTGATTCATGTCTAAGTCCAAATAAACAAAAGGGGAAAGATGTTAAAAAGGTTCAAACAATTAATTTTGTTAAAGAAGATAAAACATCTAAACAAGAAGTGACAAAACCCAACAAACCCAAAGTCACACCGGTCTCACACACTTCCCCACAGAGACGTCTTTCCCAACATGTTGAAGGTCGATCGTGCTACAATTGTGGAAAGAGAGGACACATTGCTTCTAATTGTCCTAAGTATCAGACACCAAGAAAAAAAGTTGAACTTCATGATACTAAACAGATTTCTTCTAAAAGGAGTTCTATTACTCCACCTAAAAGAAATAATGAAACTAAAGTTCAAACCATAAACCAGTCGCCTGTTTATCACAAACAGGCCTTGCACAAAACTGGCATGTGGAATAAAAAATCTAATCAAGTGTCTGATATGATATGCCCTCGCCTTCAAATGGACAGTGGGTTGAATTTATGATGTGTGATGCCTCTGGGTCACCCAAGCCAGTTAAGGCTTTGGTACCTAACCTAAACTAATCATTTCCTTTAAATGTGCAGGGTGTCCGCTATAGTGCTTCTACAAATACCTGGATTGTTGATAGTGGGGCATCAAGGCAATGACTGGGAACTTGTCTCTCCTCTCAAACGTCAAACAGATTAAGGGAGGACATGTTTCCTTTGCTTGAAATAAAGGAGGTTACATCACTGCACAAGGAGAAGTGGGAAATCAGAAAGTTAAGTTTGACAAGGTCAACTATGTTCAGCAACTACAAAATAACTTACTTTCTGTATCACAGATTTGTGACAAAGGTTTCAAGGTTGTTTTTGACAACAAGAAGTGCTACGTGTTGAAGAAGGAGTACATCATTCCCGAGGACCAAATTTTAATGTCAGCTTCAAGGTATAATGACTTATACGTCTTGGATCTATCAAAGGTCTCCACAACCGATCATCAAGTCCAATGCTTCTTGTCAAAGGCAACTAAGAAGGAATCCATCTCCTGGCATAGGAGAATAGGACACATAAATCCAAGGAAGATGAATCATCTCATTCAGAATGATTTGGTCAATGTAGTTAATGTCAAAAACTTTCAACTTTCGGATTTCTGTGTGGCATGTAAGAAAGGGAAACAGACCAAGAAGTCTCACAAGGCAAAGACCGTTAACTCTATTGAATTGCCTCTCGAACTTCTACATGTGAGCACCAAGAGCATCGTTGGAGATCTGTATTGTTATGTCGTCACCGATGACTATTCCAGATTCTCTTAGGTAATGTTTCTGAAATCCAAATCAGAAACATTTGATTTGCTCAAACAGCTTGTGACCACATTGGAATCTCATTACAAGTTAAAGGTACATCAGATTCGCTCTGACAACGGTACAGAATTCAAGAATCAGTGGATGGAGGCATTCTGCAAAGAAAAGGGAATTGTTCATCAGTTCACATCTGCCTACACACCACAGATGAACGGAGTTGCTGAACGGAAGAACAAAAGCTTGATAGAGACAGCCAGGACGATGCTAGCAGACTCAAAACTGCCTGTCCAATTATGGAATGAGACAGTTGCAAATGCATATTACACTCTGAATCGAGTCTTGGTGGTTAAACGACATCGTTAAATGTGTTACGAGTTGCTCCAACGACGTAAACCTAATCTGGAGTACCTTGAACCGTTTGGCGCACCATGTACACTGGTGAAGAAACATCAGTCAGGAAAGTTCAGTGAAAAGACTGAAGAAGGTATTTTTCTAGGATACAACATACCGAATAAGAGGGTTTAAAACAACTCATCGGGTCAAGTAGAAGTGTGGTGCAATGTCGATGTTCAGAGATTCACCACCCCCCCTGCAGGAAAGGACCCTCCTTCTTTTTCGGTTATGATGGATTCTTCAAGTCCTTCAACATTAATCTCACTCCTTCTGATGATGAGCTTTCGACAAAGATGATGTATGATGTCTTAAACACACCGCCCTTAGACTCGACAATATCCGGGTCACAAGGTCAGTCTTCTAGTAACTCAGGGGGAGCATTGGGGGTAAGTGACTCCTCTTTTGACGATGAAGAAGTGGAAAATGTGCAGGTGGATCAGGAGGCACAGGTTCCTACTACTACAAGTACACAAGCATCAGATGTAGATAATAACACTTCGAAACCCTAAACTCCCACTGCCTCAGATACTGAACCTGCGGTTCACAATCTGGATAATAAGGTAGTTGTACCCACCACTCGTGGATCTAGACTAAATGTTTATCATCCTCTGGATAATGTCATAGGGGATGTACAATCAGGAGTTCAGACAAGAAATCAGCTCTACTCAGCTGATTATGCCTCAGTCATGGAAAAAGGCTATCTTCACGACGGTGTTTATCGATGTTTTGTGTCTCAATTTGAGCCAAAATATGTAACTGACGCCTTAAATGATGAGGCTTGGGTGAGTGCCATGCAAGAAGAACTTCTTCAATTCAAGAAGTTAGGAGTGTGGACTCTAGTGGATAAACCTAAAGGTGCTAAGGTCATTGGCACTAAATGGGTTTTGAAATGCAAGAAGGATGACCAATGGGTCATTATCAGAAACAAGGATCGACTAGTAGTTCAAGGATTTCGACAAGTCGAGGGAATTGATTACAACGAAGTGTTTTCACCTGTGGCAAGAATGGAAGCCATCCGTATCTTCCTAGCCTATGCATCATATATAAAGATTAAAGTCTATCAGCTTGATGTGAAGAGTGCATTCCTTCATGGTGAAATCCGAGAGACAGATTTTACAAGCTAGACAAGGCTCTATACGGGCTTCATCAAGCCCCCGAGCATGGTATGAGAAGCTCTCGACTCATCTTGTGAAACATGGCTTTCGCAGAGGAGTGATTGATTGTACACTGTTCATCAAAGAAAAGAATGGTGACTTACTGCTCGTACAGATTTATGTTGATAACATAATCTTCGGTTCCAAATACGAAGATTTATGTAAAGAATTTGAAGCAGTAATGAAAGGTGAGTTTGAGATGAGTGCCATGGGAGAAATGAAGTTCTTTCTTGGGTTACAGGTTAATCAGACACCTAAGGGAATTTTCCTACATCAGACAAAGTATGTAGGTGATATTCTCAGTCGGTTTGATATGGAGAATGCGTCGGCAGCTGGGACTCCACTTGCACAAACCATGATATAGCACCCGACGAAAGTGGCGATCTGGTTGATGCCACCATGTACCGAGGAATGATCGGATCTCTCATGTACCTCACTGCCTCACGACCTGATATCATGTACGCGACGTGTCTCTGCTCCAGATATCAGGCGAAACTGAAGGTCAACCATCTCATAGGCGTCAAAAGGATTTTTCTTTATCTGAAGGGTACTCCAACACTTGGGTTGTGGTATACTCATGACGATGACTTTGAACTTACAGCGTATAGCGATTCGGATTATGGCGGTTGCAAAATGAACTACAAGTCAACTTCAGCAGGATGTCAATTCTTTGAGAGAAGATTAGTCACGCGGCAGTGTAAGAAGCAGACATCGGTTGCTCTGTCAACTTGTGAAGCTGAATATGTTGCTGCTGCAAGCTGCTGTTCACAAATCATCTGGATCCAACAGCAAATGCGGGACTACGGTTTGAAATTCTCGAACACTCCTATATTTGTTGATAATTCTGCTGCTATAGCTGTAACTAAAAATCCGGTCCAACATCCTAAGACCAAACACATTGGAATTAAATATCACTTATACGTGATTGTTTTGAAAAGAATTTAATCGATATTGTTAAAATTAATACGGACTTTCAATGCGCTAACCTCTACACAAAAGCTTTGATAAACCAAGATTTTTATATCTGTTAGAGGTCAACGGGGTGAAAAAGAAAAGTGATGTGATCAAAGAGGATGAAAATGCTTAGTCCGACATCGTTTTTTTATTTTCTTTTATTTTTCTTATTTTATTTCCTGTCTCGTTAAAATCCAAAAACACAAAAAATATTTTTGATTTTAGAATTTTAGGGGGAGAATAGGGTAAATTAGTATTAAATTAGTTGTTTTAATTTCAGTACTTAAAAAAACAAGGAAGAAGGACAATCTAGCTAATAGAAATGAGATTGTATCTGTGATACTGATTCAATGTTTATGGAAAATGAGAGTACACAGAAACAAAGAGTTTGGGACTTAAAAAGAACTTAACTAATTAAGATGCAAAATTTGAAGTATAAGTCTGAGTAGTCTGAGCAAATTAAAAGGAAAAATGATAGTAAAACTAGTATGCTAATAAGGTAACATAAAGAAAGTAGACCCAGAGGTTGCGTGTTCATTATATGATGTGTCGGTAGATTCAACACAATAGATGAGTACACCTCATTGGTGACTTAAATTCAACTAAATTGTTCAACTTGATGTGGGTTCCCATCTTATCCCTGGTTAACACAATCAACGTAGTTTCAATAAGGGGTGACGAGCAAATAAACGCCACAAATGTGTGCGGATGACCATAAAAAGAGCAAAGCACGAAATAGAAAAAAATGTGAACACGCAATCAAGCTAATAGCAAATGTTGTTGGTGCGTTATGTGCAAAAAGAAAGAAAAATGCTCCCACAAGAAGATAGGTTGTGTGCCTCTCTGCTGTGCGATGGCACTGACCTGAGGATAAGCATAACCTAAATATTCTAGAATTCATTGTTGTATGCGCCTCTCTGTTGTGCGATGGCACTGACCTGAGGCTTGGCATCTCTTTGAAAGCTCTTAGAATAGTTTCTTCTTGTCAAAACACTCGTAGACCGCTTAAAAAATCTCCTGAGGAATGTTGATTACCATATAAGCGTGGGATCCACAAATGTTTGTTGAAATAATTAAACCTTAATTCATCACCAATGAGTGTCAAAAATATGTGTATGGATTTAAGAGGACAAGCATCCTGACAATCATCGTGAGCAGCAACTCTTGAAAGTCCAAATCAGTGTGTGCATCTTATAACTCTAGTATGATTTCCTAAACTTGCTAATGACTCTCGATAAAAACAAGAATCTAGCATCAAAAGGCTTTGGTAACATGTCCCAAATGATAGGGTTAACTGTATGATTCCATAATGAATCATTCCAGTTATGGTCACAATAACTTGAAGCTGTAATGTTCTAGAAAGAAATCTTCTAGATATCTATCTTAAAATTTCCACCTCACACACCATCACAAAAATATGTTCAGTTTTATCTCTTAGTTATAGTTGTTTTATCTTGTTTCAATTTTTAGTCAAAATTAGTTTTAATCGTTGGACTATGTAGTGGAATTTTATCTTGGATTTAATCACTTAAAAAGGTCACATCTGAGGTGACCACACATATTTTTAAATGTTAAATGGGTCACGTCTGAGGTGACAAAATGTTTTGTTTAAAAGGATCACGTTTGATGTGATCAACGGTTTTCTAAGTTAAAATGATCATGTTTGAGATGGTCGAATGCTTGAAAAGTTGTATCAACTGTTAAAAGGGCTAAGTGTTGAAGGGTCATAAGGTCAAACTCATAAGTATGAACCATTCGCACGACTGGACCATAAGTGTGGACCAGTCGTACGATTGAATCATACTTATGAATCATTCACCCGTTTGGAGCATGAGTTTGAACAATTCACATGACTGGCTTACAAGACTGAGCCACTCGCCTGATTGAGGTGACCGAATGAGTTAATCGCCAGACTAAACCCCAATCGCCCGACGGACTGTGACCGACTGGGCCAATCGCACGACTCAGCTCTAATCGCACTCTTGCAAAGTGCGAATGGACCCAGTCAGCCGATTGAAAGCAGATTTAGTATAAATAGGGCTAAAGTCGGTTGTATTTGTTCATCACCCTTCAATCGTCCTAAAAACGCCCGATAGTGTCGTTACTCTGCCCAAATCTGATTAGATCGTTTTCACTTCTCCATTGTGTCACTGACGAGTTCTTACATCTTCTGCAGGTAATAAGCGACCCTAATCGCACACAATGCGCGGTGAAACAAAACCCTAACAAGCCCAAATAGATTAAAATCACTAAAGAAGTGTTGACTAACAAGCAGAACAATTAAAAGACGAAATTGGATAAAATGAAAGGCATATGACAACTATTAACAATCCTGCGAGTCTAAAGAACCTGAACACCATGTTGAATTGCAAATATTGACTTAGAATCAGGATAAAGATGTCAAACAGAGAAGTATGCGACTGGTCACTCCGAATGAACTTCAATCGTGCGATTAAACTGGGCCAATGACTCAGTCGGCCGAATGAACGAGGCGTATGAGCTTAGTCACCCAACTGAACTCAGTCGCAGGCTCAGTCACCCGATTGAACTCAGTCGCATGCTAAATCACCCGATTGAAATTAGTCGCATACTAAATCAACCGACTGAACTCAGTCATATGGTTCAATCGCACGATTGAACCAGACTGATCTCAAACAGTTTAAAGTGAAATGGCTTCTGTTATGTGCTCATCTAATTTTCATATGTCTTGTGTTACAGAATCATGGCTGATAGGTGGATCATCAACACCAAGCACAATATTTGTGCTCACTTGGATTCCACCACTCGGAATGCTGCCGAGTTTGTCGGCATTATTTTATTTCCTGTCTCGTTAAAATCCTTATTTTTCTTATTTCCTGTCTCGTGAAAAAGAAAAGTGATGTGATCAAAGAGGATGAAAATGCTTAGTCCAACATCGTTTTTTTATTTTATTTTATTTCCTGTCTCGTTAAAATCCAAAAACGCAAAAAATATTTTCGGTTTTAGAATTTTAGGGGGAGAATAGGGTAAATTAGTATTAAATTAGTTGTTTTAATTTCAGTACTTAAAAAAAAAAGGAAGAAGGACAGTCTAGCTAATAGAAATGATATCGTATCTGTGATACTGATTCAATGTTTATGGAAAATGATAGTACACAGAAACAAAGAGTTTGGGACTTTAAAAGAACTTAACTAATTAAGATGCAAAATTCGAAGTATAAGTCTGAGTAGTCTGAGCAAATTAAAAGGAAAAATGATAGTAAAACTAGTATGCTAATAAGGTAACATAAAGAAAGTAGACCCAGAGGTTGCGTGTTCATTATATGATGTGTCGGTAGATTCAACACAATAGATGAGTACACCTCATTTGTGACTTAAATTCAAACTAAATTGTTCAACTTGATGTGGGTTCCCATCTTATCCCTGGTTAACACAATCAACGTAGTTTCAATAAGGGGTGATGAGAAAATAAACGCCACAAATGTGTGCGGATGACCATAAAATGAGCAAAGCACGAAATAAAAAAAATGTGAACACGCAATTAAGCTAATAACAAATGTTGTTGGTGTGTTATGTGCAAAAAGAAAAGAAAAATGCTCCCATAAGAAGATAGGTTGTGTGCCTCTCTGCTGTGCGATGGCACTAACCTGAGGATAAGCATAACCTAAATATTTTAGAATTCATTGTTATTTGTGCCTCTCTGTTGTGCGATGACACTGACCTGAGGCTTGGCATCTCTCTTGGAAAGCTCTTAGAATAGTTTCTTCTTGTCAAAACACCCGTAGACCGCTCAAAAAAATCTTCTGAGGAATGTTGATTACCATATAAGCTTGGGATCCACAAATGTTTGTTGAAATAATTAAACATTAATTCATCACCAATGAGTGTCAAAAATCTGTGTATGGATTTAAGAGGGCAAGTATACTGACAATCATCGTGAGCAGCAACTCTTGAAAGTCCTAATTAGTGTGTGCATCTCATATCTCTAGTATGATTTCCTAAACTTGCTAATGACTCTCGATAAAAACAAGAATCTAGCATCAAAAGGCTTTGGTAACATGTCCCAAATGATTTGATTAACTGTATGATTCCATAATGAATCGTTCCAGTTATGGTCACAATAACTTAAAGCTGTACTGTTCTAGAAAAAAATCTGCTAGATATCTATCTTAAAATTTCCACCTCACACAAAATCACAAAAATATGTCCAGTTTTATCTCTTAGTTATAGTTGTTTTATTTTGTTTCAATTTTTAGTCAAAATTAGTTTTAATCATTGGACTATGTAGTGGAATTTTATCTGGGATTTAATCACTTAAAAAGGTCACGTCTGAGGTGACCACACATATTTTCAAATGTCAGATGGGTCACGTCTAAGGTAACAAAATGTTTTGTTTAAAAGGATCACGTCTGAGGTGATCAACGGTTTCCTAAGTTAAAATGATCATGTCTGAGATGGTCGAATGCTTGAAAAGTTGTAGCAACTGTTAAAAGGGCTAAGTTTTGAAGGGTCATAAGGTCAAACTCATAAGTATGAACCATTCGCACGACTGGACCATAAGTATGGACCAGTCATACGATTAAATCATACTTATGAATCATTCACCTGATTGGAGCATGAGTTTGAACAATACACACGACTGGCTTACAAGACTGTGCCAATCGCCTGAATGAGGTGACCGAATGAGTTAATCGCCAGACTGAACCCCAATCGCCCGACTAAATGTGACCGACTGGGCCAATCGCACGACTCAGCTCTAATCGCACTCTTGCAAAGTGCGAATGGACCCAGTCGGCCGATTGAGAGTAGATTTAGTATAAATAGGGCTAAAGTCGGTCGTATTTGTTCATCACCCTTCAATCGCCCTAAAAACGCCCGATAGTGCCGTTACTCTGCCCAAATATGATTAGATCGTTTTCACTTCTCCATTGTGTCACTGACGAGTTCTTACATCTTCTGCAGGTAATAAGCGACCCTAATCGCACACAATGCGCGGTGAAACAAAACCCTAACAGGCCCAAATAGATTAAAATCAATAAAGAAGTGTTGACTAACAAGCAGACCAATTAAAAGACGAAATTGGATAAAATGAAAGGCATATAACAACTATTAACAATCCTGCGAGTCTAAAGAACCTGAACACCATGTTGAATTGCAAATATTGACTTAGAATCAGGATAAAGATGTCAAACAGAGAAGTATGCGACTGGTCACTCCGAATGAATTTCAATCGTGCGATTAAACTGGGCAAATGACTCAGTCGGCCGAACGAACGAGGCGTATGAGCTCAGTCACCTGACTGAACTCAGTCGCAGGATCAGTCGCCCGATTGAAATCAGTCACATGCTAAATCACCCGATTGAAATTAGTCGCATACTAAATCAACCAACTGAACTCAGTCGTATGGTTCAATCGCATGTTTGAACCAGACTAATCTCAAACAGTTTAAAGTGAAACGGCTTCTGTTATGTGCTGATCTAATTTGCATATTTCTTGTGTTACAGAATCATGGCTGATAGGTGGATCATCAACACGAAGCACAATATTTGTGCTCAGTTGGATTCCACCACTCGAAATGCTGCTGAGTTTGCCGGCATTATTGCATTTCTAAGGAGATCGAGGATACATCGAGCGATATCTACACCATGAACACCTTATCGATCTATACAGCAGGCCTTCTGGGAAGGTGCATATGTTGACAGAACGACTGAGCCCTACAGTATTCGTAGCACTATCTTTGGCCAGGAGATTGAGGTCACAGCAGCCGATCTGAGGTGGGTGCTAGATTTGGGAGATGATGCTACCTACCCAACCAGATTACATCCACTTACAGTAAGGGGATGCTTTCTTCGGATGAGGTACACTGGGGACATCAACGCAGGTGTGCTCAATAAAAGCAACCTGTGTCCCCAGTTCAAGTACCTAGCTCATGTTATTCTGAAGTGCATTGCTTCACGAAGGGGTGGATTTGATGATTTATCGGACCAAATCCAGAATGCCTACGTGACACTGGTGCTGAATCACCCCTTTAGCTTCTCCAACATGATATTCTCCTACTTGATCGAGAATCTAGAGGCCAAAGGCAAGGAAGGCTTCTGCATGTACCCGAGATTTCTGCAGATGATCATAGACGAGAAGCTTCCTTCGCTGCCTAAGGAGAGTCATTACGTTGTCTCTCTCGAGATTATGGATGACACTACTCTAGGGAGAATGAAGGTCTACAGGGGCAAGCAGGTAAAGCCCCCTGTAAAGAGACTGTTTGGGCACTTGGCGAGATAAGACTACGTGGCGCCGACTAGGCGTAAGTGGCGTCACGAGGAGTGTGACTCGGACGTTGAGCAGATTGCTCTTCCATCCGATGACTCCGATGATGATGACAGTGGCGATGGTGGAGACACTGGCCCCACTCCATCTAGGTACCATCGCCACTGTCCCCACTCCATCTAGGGCCACCACTACAGATGTCACACCTCCACCATCAACTCATGGAGAAGCTGATATAGCAGGTTTCCATCAGGATTTCAGACCTGATGAGGAGGAGGAGAGTGATGATGAGCCGTTAACAAGAACGGTGGGCAACAGGGTGGTTGCCACCGAACGTGGATTGGAGGCGGTTGGAGGACGCCAAGCTGCGTCTGGGGAGACTACTACAGATCCTACTTATACCCCAGACCAGCCCAGCATCCTAGGGGGAGCTTCCTCCTCAAAAGGCATGAGGAGAAAAAGGATGGCTCAGCCCCATGGGATGAAGACTAAGAGGAGGAGGATTACACTCATCACTACCACCACTACAGCCACCACTACCTCTACCATAGCCACCACTACCACCATTCCACCCACCACCACTACTACCACTCCACCCATCATGACTACCACACCTCCACCTGTCACCACTACAGCCACTCCCTCACCATCCACACATATCCCACCACCCATCTTTTCTACATCCACTTCCACCACCACCACTCACGGAGCCGGGACCTCATCACAGGTCCCACATACTTTTGGATCCTCTTTCCCATCCGTTGGGTTGGAGGAGCAGCTGGCTAACCTGAACCGGTTAGTACTGAAGCTGCTGGCGACGGATGAGCAGAGAGCCACTCAGTTTAATCAGCTGATGGAGCTCAATGTCTCCCAAGCCCAGAGGATCAAGGCTCAGAGTCAGGAGATCACAGAGCTACGTGAGCTGCAGACATCCTCTGTACAGAGGATACAGGATTTGGAGGCAAAGAACAAGAAACTCATGCTGAGGCTCAAGGGATCCAAGGATGAGCCTCTAAAGATTAGAGAAGGGGATGACGATGGTGATGATGATGACGATGGTGATGATGATGATGATGATGATGATGAGGATGATACTGATGATGATGGAGGAGATGATGATGCAGGAGAGGATGAGGGCAGAGATGATGAGGAGGGTGATGATGCTGTTGCATCTGCTGCCACTCAAGCAAGTGAGAGACGATCCAAGAAAGCTCAGGATCAGGGTGTCTCGTCCTCGGCCCCGCCAGCTGAAGAACCCATGATTCAAGATCAAAGTAATGATTAGATGTTTATGTATTTTGAACTTTTGTGTAATTGAATCATGTATTAAAACTCATGTACTGAATGTTTATGTAGATATTTGATTATTTAACTGTCTTGATTATTTACTAATGAATGATGTGTTACATGTTTTAAATCAAGCAGATCAACCATATCAGCAGGATGAATATGATGTTGCTCCCCTGCAGCAGATCAAGTCTCAATTCACTATGATACTTGATCTGCAAGGGATTGTCAGGAGGTCAGTAAGCTATACTCTCGAAGAAGGAGAAATCATTCACGACCTCACTGATGAGCAACTCGCAGAGATGTTCCGGTTAAATCCGGATGAACTGGTTAAAGATGCACCTACCGTCGATGTTGCTAGTGATGACGAGCTCAATGATGTGGATGAGATAGAGATTGAAGACGTCACAGCACAGCATTATCCAGAATATACTGATCGAGAGGGAAATGTGGTTCCTGATATTAGAGATACTCTCGATAGTGATATGTATGCTAAACTGGATACGATGGAGAGGGAGGCCGAGAAATCAGAAAGCCAAGCCCAAGCCTCGGACGCCGATGTTGAGATCAAAAAGGCTGAATGGGTGGCTTGTTTTGCAAAGATCCGTGCCCAACGCACAACGCCAAAGCCGAGTGCCTACGCCAAGCTCTACAAAGTAAAGAAGCATCTAAAGGTGTCTGGCAAGATTATAGCGTGGGCTTATTTTGAGGATCTTAATGTATATGCCATGAAGAGGGAGAAAGGGATCGAGTACTTCAGATTCCCACATGATCTGAAGACTCTCCCTGGTTTTGAGCTCAACCAGCTGGCACGCATGAACCTGCTGTATGCTGACCCCAGGAAGATGTCAGGCTGGTTTGAAGCTGCGTTGAAGAAAGAATACCACACTAGATGGGTTAACTTCAAGCCTCAACAACCTACGAGGTATATTCGAAGGTCAGAGGTGGACCCAAGGACTGGGAAACCCAAAGTGGTGCTGAAGTGGAGTCCTCCGCGCACTATGTCAAAGATTCCCATGAGGGAAATGCCACAGACTTCACTTCCCACTTCAAGTGGTGGTATTATGATTGGAGAACAGGAGAAGCGGTCATAGTATTGCAGAAAGAGCGCCAAATGGAGACCATCTGGGTATTTGACCCAATGTGGCTAACCAACCTGTCAGCTAGTGATGTTTATACTTTATACAGGTGGCCATTATTCTATGATCCGCAGGATATCGTACAGGCCCTTCAGTTTCAGAACGTGATAAGACTCTGTTTTGCATTCGAGATACATGCTGGAGTCAACAGTCAAGGAGAGGCATAAGAAGTTTGACGAGCTAATGAAGGATGCCAATGATGAAGGAAACTAGGTCCAGGGGGAGTTGTTGATACATATGTACCTAGTTTACGATCTTAATGTAATATGTCTGTCATGTGTCCTAAATGTAAATGAATTGTATGAGTTGAATGAAACAGAATATGTGATTAATGATCTTAATGCTTAAGTGTTTAGTGTTTGTTTTAATGTTTATTATTTATAACGCCTATTGAACTAAATATATAGTTTGTGTTGTTTGAATAGATCTTAGTCAAGTAATGATTGAGAAACATATTCAAACTTAGTCGTATGAAGTTTTCATGCGAATGGACCATGCTAATGGACCTACGCATGAATACTTCATGCTAATGGACTAGTCGCAACGACTTAACCAGGAGACTGGATCAGTCCGCACGGCTGAGACATACAAATGACTCAGTCGCAAGACTGACCTTCCGGTCGTGTGATTGACTCAGTCGCATGCTTTAGTCGCACGACTGAACCATGCTAATGGTCCAGTCGTACGATTGACTAACCCTAACCTATAAATCGACTTAATTCGTGGAAAAATATAACACTTTCAATATTTCGACTCCTATTCATACCCTAGTCGTCCAGAGACTCAAAAACACCTGTTCCAAGTTCATAGATCGCACTAAATCGTTTGCAATCGTTCTTAACATTTAGATTCATTCTAAGAACGTTCTACGTGCGTTCTCACTGATTGGAATCGCCAATCAAATAGGATTCCGCACTATTTCTGTTGGTATATACAGTTCGTAAATAAGTTGTACTCCCGTTCGTACACGGTCCTAACATGTCTCATCTCCTATACTAACAGCCTTAACACTGATCAAATAATCAATTTTTAGGTCTGTTTAATAACAAACACAGAGAATCGTCTAATACTTCTAATATAGGATTTATAGCCTCAACTCCTTCTCTTTTGGAGATGCATTTAGTTTCACCCTCTTGTTTGAATTCAAACTGTTTTACATAGTGGATCGCTGATTCTGGGGCAAATCAACATATGATAATATATGTGATAAAGAACTTTCTAACCCTATTGATCTCACCAAGTTTAAATTTAAAGTTCACCACTAATGGAACAAGTGCAACTCTTACTAAAATTGGTAACATTAAAGTCAATAAAAATGTCATTTTAAAACTAACCGTCTTTGTTATCCCAGAATACAATGTGAATCTTATTTCTGTGTTTAACCTTGCTCTTGACAACAAAATATGTGTCGTTTTTTTATAACATAATTGTCATATCCAAGATTTACTCACAAGGAAAACCCTGTGACTGGTAAGCCAAGTTGACGGGCTATATGTTTCGGTCACACTACACAACCTGCAAATGTGTGTTTTTTAAGTGTTGAGCCTTCTGATCTCTAGCATAGAAGACTTGGGCATCCCTCGGACCAGTTCTAAATGTCTTAAAACAAAACTTGTATCTCAATCCTCCATTTCTTCTAAGCCGTGTGATGCGTGTCACAATGCCAAGCAACATCGTGAACCTTTTCCTCTAAGTAATCATAAATCCAATCATGTAATGATCTTGTTCACCTAGATGTTTGGGTGTCACACCCCGAGCCCAGAGAGGCGGGACGTAACGATTGGTAAACAACAACCAAAATGCAGCGGAAACTAAATGGTTTATACAATGCATCTCACAATATTTATATTAGGATATGGGTTAGTTTCAGTTTACAAGGTGCCTTAATCTACAATCCATGGGTATCATGACCTATCTCTTGTCAATATTTCTTGAGGCTTCAGTAACTAAGGCTTTTAGGCTCGACCTTTTTCCTCCTTCACACCTACCCTCACTTCTTGCTTCGGATATCTTCTATAGCTCGGCTAATCTACCTAGCTGTACCTGAAAGACATGCTCAAAAGATTTTGTGTCAACATAAAGTTGGTGAGTTCAAGTGCTTAAGGTTAAAAACAAAAAGACTTAACGAATCCTCATTTGATAAAAATTATGAATCATAGTTTCAACATCGTGGGAGAAATCATAATCAACCCTGCACTTAGTCCCGGTTGGCCTCTTCTAAAGTTGTTAACTGGATATTCCCGAAGGAAGAACTGAGCCCCAACCAGTGAATCATACCTACTGCTGCCCGATGGTTCACCATAGTTTCTTAACAAACCTGTTACACACGCCACAAACGACCCCCTTAGGATCTCAGTGGGGTACCCTTCCTGGAACGAAAGCCACTTTGTGTGGGGGATTCCCCAAATAGATCTATCCATATAAACAACCGGTTCACGAAAGAATTAATGATCATGACATAAGTATCAGCAGGTAATCCATAAATCCCACATAAAATCATCAAGTAAAGCACAATTATAGTTCATAAAAACAGAGCATGTTTCACCCCAAAACAGTAGTAAAAAAGAGAAGTCACTAAACTCACCTGGTATCCTTATATAATTCTGAGCTCAGTAAAGAAATGAAGGTCATCCATAAAGCAATCCTAATTAGAACATATGAGATTCAGGTTTAGAATTAGCACGATGTCATTACACGCGTGCGGTGGGCTCTTTAGTTAACTTAAAGTTAACGATTAGTATCATTGATGTACATTAGCTCTTGTGAAATTATCATTTGTTATGTACTAATTCGCGCTTATTAGGTTATTAAAGTGCCTTTATTCGAGTAAAGATTCTTTGTACAATGATTGTAACAATAATCGGTTTAATAGGGATTCCAATATTTATAGATAATTATTATTGATGATATTAGAAATCTTTAATGTTCCAATTATTGTATTAGTTGTTCTAATAATATTTATATCGTTTATACAGATTCTTTAAGTGTGTGATACTTGCATAGGTATACATGTAGTCAAACCTCTAACTGTTTGGTAGTAATAGCAATCTAAAATGCATCAAATATTATGAATTAAATTTTCTTATGTCATGATATTATGTTATTTTCATGCGCATAGCATATATACTTTTCAAGATCGCCTAATTTAGGCTGTTAAATGCTTAGCTATAAATTATAAGATACTTAGATGGTTCAAGGATAGTTATGCTTATATTCCGCTTAACTCGTTTAGTGCAAACCAAAATTATATTTTTAACAATAAGTGTAAGTACCCTTCAAAGATTCATCCATATTCCATAATTATATAGATATATTTCTACCAATAATGTAGTTAATATGATGTTAGAATAATTTCAATATCAATAATAGTTGTCATTATATCGAATAAAGGGTGATACAATAATATTAATTCCAATAATAACGAGATTATCGATTTTGATAATAATAAGACGATTGATTAGTATAGAATTATGAGTCTTAAATAATTATGAGTGAGCATCGGTTAACCTAAAGCATCCATTGTATATATATATGTATATAGGTATGTACAATTGCATTTTATATATATTAATCATCTATACATCTTGTAAGAATTTTATATGACATGAGATTAGATAACTTCATATATATATATATATATATATTATATATATTATATAATATATATTATATATATATATATTTCTAATATCTTTGTTCATATGAATACTTTTCAAATGTTGTTTTTCATTATGCGATTGCCCATGTTATTTCAAATTTACGTATCCATTCATGATGGTTTATAAGCTAGTTAACATTTTATACATTTTTGAAGCTCAACACACACAAGTTAATATATATATATATAACCATTATATTCACGTATATGGATGTCTAACGCACGATTATACCTAACGCTCCCGCATCACGTCCTAGAATTCTCTTGATCCGACCTGCATCGCGTTGACTGTCCTTTGACCAGTTTGACCAGCTTTGACCAAAGTTAAACCTAACCAAAACCACACCAAGATTACATACATCACTATTATTTTGTTATCTAGCAACCAAACGCAACCATAACCACACTATTCGTTACCAAACACCTCGGTTGAGGCTTCTACCACCGTAGTCCATCACTTGCAGCCAAGATCAACCATGGATAGCCACTGGGCACCACCGGCAGCCCTAAAGCCGCCGTATAACTCGCCGAAGATCGACTCCAAACCACTAAGTCTCGAAGATCTTGCTTTGGATTCAAAATGCAGCCACCAATACAGCATCAAACGGCTCTACTTCTCCTCAAACAGCAGCAACCACCACGACCACCACTGGCCCCTGCCTCCGGCCTGTACTGCCACGGCCGGCAGCCACCAAAACCTCCAAAACCTTGCTGCAGTCATCTTCAAATGCCCATAACTTTCAAACCGTTAAGAGTTAGACAACGCAGCTACCACCGTTGGAAAGATCTTGTCAAGATGAAGAAGAGCATGGGTGGCACTCGCCGCCACTCGCCACCACTCACTCGCCGGCCCGGCGGCCTGAAAATCGCCGAACCCTAGCCGCCGCTGCCTTCTTTCTTCCATATCTTCCACGTCCTTGCGAATCAGAAGAAACCACCACCACCATCGTGATCAGGAGGTCGAGATTAGGGGGGGTAGGCCAAGACCTGGCCGGAAAACCGCCGCGGCGCCACCGCACCGCCGCCGTGCCGCCGCCGTGCCCCGCGGAGCCTCCTGCTCCGCGGCGAAGTCGGCTGCAGCAGGTCCTTGAGAGCATTTTAGGGTGTTTTTAGGGTTTTCAAATGAGAAATGAGGGAATAGATGGCTTATATACCTAGGGTTTTTGAGTGGGCTTGATTTAAAAATCGCGTATACGTCCCGAAACTTCGTTATCGCATATTGAACGGTCTTTTGGATAAAACCTCGTTAGAAAACCTATAATAGATTTATCTAATTACTTTAGCTTGAAATAAAACAATTCGGTATTTTTATGGTCAAACTCTCGGTTTGACCTATTCTCAGGCCGCTCCACGCTTCAGTCGCGACTCGAACCACATTGCTCCTGGATAATCGTCTCACTCTCTAATTTAGAATATGATAATAAATATATAATAATTAGATAAACATTTATGACGTTATAGGGCTCGGTTGTCGTATCAGATGTCCGTTAAATGCCGTGTATTCGGTTTGCGTTTTTCCGACGTATCATAGCTGATTATACACGTTTGGTTAGGATCTTTTAGCAAGTACTGTTTACAGTATGCATCATGATTACAATGATTTTAAAAGAGTATAAACCATTATAAGTATGTTCCGATGTAAATTAGACGTTAGTACGCGTTAGATTAATGGACTTTACACGGTATAGGTTTTGAATCTGTTTTTTGGTTTGGATTCTTATCGTAGTTGCTTCGAATCACAATTTAATTTATTATCTTATGATCACTTATTTAATTAGATGTAATGGTATTGGGCCTTATATGGGCCTTGTTTATAAGTTTGGGCCCTTATTGGGCCTAAAAATGCTAGTTTCTTTTCCAAGTTTTCTTGGTAAGCCCAATTCAATCCGGACCTTTATTGGGTCCTATAATACATTAAGTTTTCTAATTGGGCTAGATTTCAGAGGTGTTACATTCTCCCCTCCTTAAAGAAATTTCGTCCTCGAAATTTTAGTATCGCTAATATTGTTTCCGAGTGTGATGCACTCGTAGTATGAGTCTTGAGGATTTTAAAGTTATTTAGCTGAGCATTCCAGGACGAAAGTTGTCGATTATGCATCAAACAACCGGGTTTGATTTAGATTCAAGTAATTATCCCAACGTTAGAACAGGTTTGACAAGATCAGTGAGTCGTTTCATGAATAGATTTTTGGCTTCACAATCAGATCATTTATCATTTGTACGAAGTTAACAAGAAGAGATTCTCCATTGTGGTTCATTGCACCATTCTACTAGGTAGATCTAGCAAGAAACAAATACTAAAAATCCTGGCAATATCACCGTCCTCACGGAGAGTCTTACGAAAGGTTGTGAAGTATCAGATGTTGGTGAGAATGCCTTCACTTAGACGTAATAGTCAAGTCGGCTACACGTCACTATTAACTCCCTAGAACCATATGGTAATAGGTCATAAGATGTTATAGATTAAAGTCTTCAGATCAAGGAGGATGTGGGTTCCCCCAAGAAGTATAGATTAATATTTAGGAACCGCATGATTATTCCCACAAAGCTAAAACTAAGAAGTTTTCACGATTAATAGGAATGAAGAGGTTAGGTCGCACACACAAGGTCACTACTTTTCCAACTTTCCTACTCTGGAACGATACTGCAGGCGATAATCCTAGTCTTCGAGTAGTTCCACCTATCTTAACTTACGCTTGTCGAGAGTTTTCCCATACAGGATGCGTCATAAGCTCTTGTGAACTGACGTTGGAAGAATTCGCAAGTTCACGATGTGATACGGGTGAAGTCAGTAGAAGAAAAGCCTAATGGTAGGCTATCCGCATCCATCAATGCGGTTAAGTAGAGACAAACGCGGCCAAGACTTGTTCTTTCACATTTAGAAATGCGAGCGTCTTAGGACGAATGCGGATGACGGCCTCCTATTCGCACTTGTCAATGCGGCTGATATTACCGATTGATGATCACCCTATGATGTTTGAACTAGTATTCTAATGGGTAGTCGGGAGAGTAGTACAGCTAATGTATCCAAATGCATATTTTGTTTTGTAAAAGTCGTGCCCCATAGTTCCAGTTTCTGTATAATGTAACTCTTCACGTGTTTCTTAAATTGTCGAGCGGCTAGAAGCTTGTCTTGTGTCATTGCACCAACACACATCTGAAGCCTTCTGATCCATGTCCAAACGGATTTGGCATATTCCTGGGATTACGACGCCAGTTGTATAGCTGCACGAGTGAAGCTTTTATTGATCCTCCTAAAATTTTCGCTTAACCCTAAACGTTGACATAACTCAATGAGTTTTTACTACTTCTCAGACTTAGATAGCCCCAAATTTTAGCGAATTGTCTCGAATTTCATGCTTACTAGCAATGTCGAGATAACAAGCATGCCTAAGTATGACTTACTGAATCCCATTCATCAGGCTCATGAATACCGTGGGTGTGTGAGCCAGCCCAAACAAGCTTGAATGTGATTTTCCTATTGACTCTAATGTATTTTAAATGCAATCCTTGGTAACGTCTTTATCACTTATATACCCGGCTGATAGCATTAGAAGTGTAGTCAGTATCTTACAACTGATTAAGCAGGTTAACAATTCTGGAAAAGGGGTTATCACTTCTTCAAGGTAACTTTATTCAACTCTTGATAGTTGTCCATATTAAGAGCATTCCATTCCACTTCCCTCAAAGTGTATTAGGGTTCTTCAATGTGAGATACTATGTCTTATGAACCGTTTATCTAATAGTTGTCAGATCTCCCTTCCTTCCACGAGCTTCTTATCATATTTCGAATTTCATTCCACCATACATACTACTACTCCTCTCCGATTCACCTTCCTTTAGGGCAACTCCAGCTGTCATCTTATCAACAGGATTGTTGTATTTCTTCCACTAATTCCTTGTAGTGCTTCCCAATCAAGGTCAACCTTCTAGATGACCTCTTTCTCGCTTCCCTTTCTCCAAAGTAACGGTACCCTGTAGGGGGTCCATTCGTGCCACAAGTAATCCTCATCTAAAACCTAATTACTTATAGGCCTATCAATTGTTCCACTGAAGTATGATAGTAAGCCTTCTGGCTCGGATTTCAACGTACGGAGTTTACTAGGGTATGCTATTGGTGAATTGCTCTGTAAAAGGTTTAGAAATTTAGAGGGGAAAATATTTAATGCTTACGACTGGTGATTGCTGTGCTGGTCTTTCTCGCCTACTATCTTCTGCATGTTCATTACTACGTCGTAGTTGGACCTCAAGTGATTTAACACATGAGATTTCTTGTAGCTTATCTTCTATGGTTCTTAATACATCATTTGGAATAACACAGTCCTTTAAGCCTAACTGAGAGTCTTCCCACGTGAGTTCTTCATTATCGTCGACACATTGACTCGAACGAGTTTTGAACTTCATTAAGGTGATTGCTTAGTACAAAAGGAAACTAACTATGGCTCTATTAATCATATAGTATGACATCAGATTGTAATCTGACTTCGTGATCTTTGCTCTTGCTTCACGAATTCATCACCCGAATAGTAGAGCTCTCGAGGTAGAGGTGATTTACGAGTATCCAGGGCTGTTCGCATTGACGACCATGAGTTTTTACGATGACGGTCGTGATCATGGGTTTAGGGTGATTAGCACCATTTGATAGTCCAAGAATTTCATAAGAATAAGTCCGGAACAAAGTGTGTGAAATTAGGGAATTCACCAACATTGTAGATTCAGATTTTTCGTTTCGAAAGCTAGAAGATCAAATTTTCTCGGCGAATAACTTTGGCACTCGGGCTATTTATCTTTGGGGAAATCGGGGCTATAGGATGAGGTTTCATTTCCTACTAATTCTGGCACTCGAAAGGTTACCAAGAACACGGCCAGTTACAAGCATGGTCAAAAATAGTTCAACTTATGTTACGATCGAAGTTTGTCACCGGGTGACTAACGGTTGAGGATGATGAAGGATTTCACAAGCATGGTACTATGAAAAACGATGGTTAATTACTATCGAAGCTGATATTAAGAATAGTGCTTGAGTCAAGGGGTTCTATTACCATGAATAGGCGTAGAGAAGTTATATTCATCAAGGACTTTAAGAAAAAGATCAGAGGTATTCTAGATTCCAGAATGTCATATGAAGTGTAAGCTACTAGGGAAGAAGGAAGTGACAAGTCCTCTATGCCATTGATCACAATAGGTGCTTCTCGTAAATCTGTTACTCCGGTATATTCTCGGCTGCAACCATTATGTTAGAGGGTCCCTTACTATGTTGAGGAAGTTTTGTCGAGTCCTATGCTAGGTAGGAAGAAATTTTCAGACATCGCGAAAAATAGTGCGGCTAAAGTACACACAACTTAGGTGAAGTGCCATACTTTCAGCACCAAACTGGATGGGTTTGAAACAACATTTGATGATCTCCTGGGTTGGATAGTTGTATAATTATACTTCCAATAGGAAAGCAGAACAAAGAAGAGAGAGAAAGAAAAGGGATAGTTACTACAATATCGTCCTTGGTAGCTCTTCAAGAGTTAAATGGTTTTTCTCGGCATGAAAGTTTTAAATTTATAATTGTTGACTATATTTGGATATTGGTGTTTAATCTCGTATGTACTAGTTCCTTGAGTGTTATACCTTGACATTAGTTTACATGACAGGGCCCACCAGAATTCAAGGGTACCTGTAAATTCACCATTACGTGTGCACCCGTAATCGTCAATTTACCTTACACTATCATTCTAGTTGTTCCCATCATAAGTTTCAAGTTTTGTGTAATTAGGTTCTGGAGTTAAATTTTTCATTTGGTCATCATCTGCAATTAAGCACATTTAGATTCTAGTTATGCTAACATTCTTGCTAACCCAACCATTTTCAAAGTACAGTTCAACAAACCAGGTAACGAGCAATCATGTACAAGCTATAATAGGGAGCAGATCAAACAAAAAGGCATCATGGTTGCTATCCTATCACTGTATTCCAACAAGTATCATCATATGAACGAAGCATATAAGCAAGTATCACTAAAGCAGTTGTCTAACGTAACGACACAAGTCGTATCAAGTATTCAACTAATAGCAGTTGTTTCATATAGTGTCAAAAGTCAGTTGTGCAATCAGATAAGTATCTCCTAAGAATTTAGGTCTTAATATACTTGCACATCTTTGATTTAAATATACCTAGTCCCAGTGCTCAGGGGTCCTAGTAGTCAACTCCAGAAGATTCCAAATATTCTTAGTTTTACTCGGGTGCACCTATCATAGGTAGTACCCTAATGCAACAAGGTTTCTTATAGGGTAGGGAATTCGTAATAGTATCTATCCCATGAGGTATACAGATTATTGACGAGTGTCCTTAATGGAATATATTCTGTTGTAAGCTTTAGATCACTAATTCATGGAAACAACCTACCAGGCTCGTCCTATTTATGGTTATAGCTTAGGTATCTCAAGTAAACCCACTTTCCTATAACCTTGGCTTAACTAAACTCAGAAAGTCTTCTTACAAAGGTGGTCCAATAGGGTTCATATGGTTGTAGTTTAGGTCTCGCGAAGCAGACCTACTTCTCTATAACCTTTGGCTCTGATACCAATCTGTCACACCCCACCCCGGCCTAGAGAGGCGGGACGTAACGATTGGTAAAAACAACCAAAATGCAGCGGAAAATAAATGTTTAATACAATGCATCTCACAATATTTACATTAGGATATGGGTTTAGTTTCAGTTTACAAGGCGCCTCAATCTACAATCCATGGGTATCATGACCTATCTCTTTGTCAATATTTCTTGAGGCTTCAGTAACTAAGGCTTCTAGGCTCGACATTTCTCCTTCAACACCTACCCTCACTTCTTGCTTCGGATTCGGATATCTTCTATACCTCGGCTAATCTACCTAGCTGTACCTGAAAGACATGCTCAAAAGATTTTGTGTCAACATAAAGTTGGTGAGTTCAAGTGCTTAAAGTTTAAAAACAAAAGGACTTACAAATCCTCATTTGATAAAAATGAATGAATCATAGTTTCAACATCGTGGGAGAAATCATAATCAACCCTGCACTCAGTCCCGGTTGGCCTCTTCTAAAGCTGTGTTTAACCGGATATTCCCGAAGGAAGAACTGAGCCCCAAAGCAATGAATCATACCTGCCCGGATGGTTCACCATAGTTTCTTAACAAAACCTGTTACATGCCACAAACGACCCCTTAGGATCTCAGTGGGGTACCCTTCCTGGAACGGAAGCCACTGTGTGTGGGGGATTCCCCAAATAGATCTATCCATATAAAACAAGCGGTTCACGAAAGAATTAATGATCATGACATAAGTATCAGCAGGTAATCCATAAATCCCACATAAAATCATCAAGTAAAGCACAATTAAAGTTCATAAATAATAGAGCATGTTTCACCCCAAAACAGTAGTAAAAAGGGGAAGTCACTAGAACTCACCTGGTATCCTTATATGAATTATGAGCTCAGTAAAGAAAAGTGAAGGTCATCAACAAAGCAATCCTAATTAGAACATATGAGATTCAGGTTTAGAATTACCACGATGTCATTACATGCGTGCGGTTGAGCTCTTTAGTTAACTTAAAGTTAACAATTAGTATCATTGATGTACATTAGCTCTTGTGAAATTATCATTTGTTATGTACTAATTCGCGCTTATTAGGTTATTAAGTGCCTTTATTCGAGTAATGATTCTTTGTACAATGATTGTAAAATAATCGGTTGATAATAGGGATTCCAATCTTTATAGATAATTATTATTGATGATATTAGAAATCCTTAATGTTCCAATTATTGTATTAGATGTTCTAATAATATTTATATCGTTTATGCAGATTCTTAAGTGTGTGATACTTGCATAGGTATGCATGTAGTCAAACCTCTAACTGTTTGGTAGTAATAGCAATCTAAAATGCATCAAATATTATGAATTAAATTCTCTTATGTCATGATATTATGTTATTTTCACGCGCATAGCATATATACTTTTCAAGATCGCCTAATTTAGGCTGTTAAATGCTTAGCTTATAAATTATAAGATACTTAGATGGTTCAAGGATAGTTATGCTTATATTCCGCTTAACTCGTTTAGTGCAAACCAAAATTATATTTTTAACAATAAGTGTAAGTACACCTTCAAAGATTCATCCATATTTCATAATTATATAGATATATTTCTACCAATAATGTAGTTAATATGATATTAGAATAATTTGAATATCAATAATAGTTGTCATTATATCGAATAAAAGGTGTGATACAAATAATATTCATTCCAATAATAACGAGATTATCGATTATTGATAATAATAAGACGATGGATTAGTATAGAATTATGAGTCTTAAATAATTATGAGTGAGCATCGGTTAACCTAAAGTATCCCTGTATATATATATATATATGTATATAGGTATGTACAATTGCATTTATATATATTATCATCTATACGTCTTGTAAGAATTTATATGACATGAGATTAGATAACTTCATATATATATTTCTAATATCTTTTGCAGGATCGAGTTTGTCACTTGAACACTTGTGTTTCTCTCAAACTCACTTATAATAACACTCAAATCAGATGAAGCAATGTCTTTTGCAAGAGTTGATAATAATATAATAAGTAATCAAAGGAACAAGCAGAGATATATTTTCAAGGTACTTGTATGTATTACTTCTCAACTCAAGATTACAAGACACTTACAAGCATGAAACAAGAGTTACAATGAGAAACTATATATACTAGATCCTACAGCCGGATATACTTGATACCAGCTGGAAACCTAAGACTAAAGCATATACTACAATGCTAAAGTTAAGGTATCTTAGATAAAGTATTATCTAAGATATGGTAGTCATGACATGTCCATGACTTACCTTTTGTCACCAACTAAAGATGGCAACTGTACTAACATAAAAAGGTAAACAGTGGATTAAAGTATGGTCAACTACATGGCTTTTGAGAAAACACCATGCAGTATCTCAGAGATTTGCAACGGAGTGTCAGAGAGGCCATACTTATGTCCACTGGATAATAGGAGTGTCTTCCGAAGGTTAACTGGCTTCGGAAGAACTTGTTCTTCCGAAGCCACTTATACTTCAGAAGATGCTTCTATGCTTCCAAGGCTTTGAGGACTTCTTGTTCTTCGGAAGTTGACTTCAGATCTTTATCTCTAAGTCTTGATCTTCGGAAGTAGGTTCTTTGTCTTCGGAAGTTGGAGTTTTCCTTCGGAAGTGTATTTTACACTTAGTCTTCGGAAGAGCTCTTTCTTCCTTCGGAAGTCCTTTGTATGTTGTACTTAAAATCTTCTAAGTGACTTGGTTTTGGTTGCAAACAGCCTTTCTAGATCCAACAAACTCCCCCTAGGCTGATGCTACCAAAACTTCACTTATTTCTGCTTCTCAAAGCTTTCAGCACCAGGGACAAAAGGTATTTGTCTGTCTCTTTGTTCTTCCCTGAAGTAGTGCTAAGAAGCTTGTACAAGTCATTCATGATAGGAGATCCAGTCTATCACCTTGAATGACATGTACCCCTCTGTTGTGTCCCCCTGAAGAGAGTTAGTTGACGGGAGTTATAGTCATACTCCCATCTAACTATGGTCTCAAGTTCAGGACCTTCAACCATTTGTAAAAAGGCTTTGCCTTTGGTTGCTGATCCTTTCCTTTCCTCCTCCTCTCTCAGTTTCAACTCCTCTTCAACCTTGCTTCTAGCAGTAAGCTCGGCCATTTGAAGACTGCCTAGATGATTTCTGATGTGGGCAGCTACATCGGAGTTTGAAGGGTTGGAGAATGGTTTCTCTGCTAACTCAGCAATGTCAAACCTGCTTAAGTGTAGCAGAGATGAGGCACTCAGCCTATTGAGCTCTCCATTCTCTCTCTCAACAAAGTTGTGAGAAAGTCTTCGAACCTCCACTGGATGATCTTCTTTCTATTGCAGGATTGGGTTGTCAACTTAAACATTGTATTTCTCAAACTCACTTATAATAACACTCAATCAGAGATGAAGCAATGTCTTTTGCAAGAGTTGATAATAATATAATAAGTAATCAAAGGAACAAGCAGAGATATACTTTCAATATACTTGTATATATTACTTCTCAACTCAAGATTACAAGACACTTACAAGCATGAAACAAGAGTTACAATGAGAAACTATATATACTAGATCCTACAGCCGGATATACTTGATACCAGCTGGAAACCTAAGACTAAAGCATATACTACAATGCTAAAGTTAAGGTATCTTAGATAAAGTATTATCTAAGATATGGTAGTCATGACATGTCCATGACTTACCTTTTGTCACCAACTAAAGATGGCAATTGTACTAACATAAAAAGGTAAACAGTGGATTAAAGTATGGTCAACTACATGGCTTTTGAGAAAACGCCATGCAGTATCTCAGAGATTTGCAGCGGAGTGTCAGAGAGGCCATACTTATGTCCACTGGATAATAGGAGTATCTTTCGAAGGTTAACTGGCTTCGTAAAAACTTGTTCTTCCGAAGCCACTTATACTTCGGGTATCAAGACAGCAAGATGTTGCAGTCCATCGTCAATGGCCCGTATAAGCCTAAAGTAGCTGGTGGAAATGGTGCCATGATTGAGAAAGCCGTTGAAGATTATTCTGATGAAGACAGGAAGAAGCTTGACATAGACAACAATGCTATGACTGTCTTATGACTGCAATCCCAAACTCCATCATAGTGGGGTTTGAGCATTGTAAGTCTGCCAAAGAACTCTTTGATGCTCTTGCTCAAATGTACTCAAGCTCGAATGATTCCAAGAAGGACTCACTGAAGCAGCAGTTTGAGAACTTCACCTATGTTGCTGGAGAGACTCTTAGCCAGCAATACTTCAGGTACATGGATCTCATTTCTTCCCTTCAATCTGTGGGAATCACTCATGAACTTAGAGACCTTACTAGAAAGTTTATGAGTGCTCTACCCAATGAGTGGACATTCTACTGTGTCTCCATTAAGAGAACAGAGAATCTGAATACACTCACCATGACCGAACTCTATGGGATCCTTGATGGATACCGTTTGGAAATGGAAAGCAAGAGGGGTCACCAGACAAGCAAACCCTTGAGTCTTCCTGCTAGCAACGTTTTAATGGTTGCTAAAGGCTCAGGCATCTCCCAGTCTCAGCAATACCTGACCTACACCCAGCAGCCATCTTGTTCCTCTGGGCCTTACATCACATTTCCTGAGACTCCAAGGTCTCAACAAGCTCAGCAAAACTCCTTTCAGGAGGGCTGTGCATTTGTCTCAGGGAGTGGGCACTCAAATGACTATCAATACTGCTTTGATGATCTAGAGTGTTTTCAGCTCGGATGACATAGAGTATGTGGACATAGTCCAACAAATGGCTCTTCTAACCTACAGAGAGAAGAAGTTCTTTAAAAGAACTGGAAGGCAATTCCCTCAGAACCCAATCACCAGCAAATTTGGGTTTGACAAAAAGCAAGGCCAAATGTTACAACTGTAACCAACTTGGTCATTTTGCAAGGGAATGCAAGGCTCCCAAGTCCACCCGGGAACCTCACAGGCCTCCACACATCCTTCTACACCAAAGCCCACCGGAAAGTCAACAGAGACTGTTGCAATGGCTCAAGAAGTTGACTGGAGCTTCATGGTTCAGGATGTGACTTCTGCTCAAGCACTCATGGCAGGAACATATGAAAACAAGGTATATGAATCAGCTCAGTCCCCCTGCTTGTATTGCTAAGGTTAAACTGTATCAGGACTACAATATGGAAATTAAATCTGATATTGAGTCTTTAAATGTTTTAAAATCTGACTTTAAAGGGCTGAATCTGACTATCAAAGAAAAATTGAGGAGTTAGAGAAAACTGTATCCCTCTTAAAACATGAACATACAAACTACAAGACTCAAATCAAGGATTTAATATCCAAATTGACTGAGGCCAAAGCCCAGCTTGTACTCCTCTACTGCTGAGGCTCAACCAGAAGTATGCTATTTCCGAGCAAAACTTCCAAGCCATTCTTGCATCATCCTCTCACTCAAAACTTTGTTATCAAAACAGGTGGGTTGGGAACCCATGAAATTGCTCCACCACACTCTTATGAGTCTATAAGACAACCAAGGTGTGGTACTGAAGAGCAAGAGGTTCCATATGTTGACCCACCTTCTCAAGAGTCAAGAATGATGCAACTATGGAGACCATCACAGGGAAGGAACATGTAATTGTGCCCTCCCCAGCCAATGATGATCAAACCTGACCACCAAAGCCAGAAGAAGCAGAGCTAAGGCAGCCAGAAAAACTGCCAGAAAGTGGCTGAATCCAAGCTAAAGATAGACCCAAGCAAAAGGGTATATTCATTTTAGCTGGATTCCAGGTGGTTGGAACTTCTGATTCAGGAAAAGAGTACAGTACCAGTACTCCTATCCAACCAAAGGATCAGAAATTAAAGGGAAAGATTGCTGATGAAGAGAAAAAGAACAAGAACAGCCATCCTCTCATTCCCAGAAAGTTACATTTGTTGATGCATGTATGTCCCTAGATCATGATTTGTAATGTAATAGATCTTGTCTGTCTGATTATGATGTAATTTGTATTGATTAATGAAATGACATGGATTGTTTGTTATTTGTAATGTTTATATTTCATTAATGAGTCGTGATTGAATTAATTGGGTTTATGATTGTTTGAATGGTTACACATAATGTTATACTAATTAAAACATTCAAACTTAACTTAATGAAGTTCTCATGCGAATGGCCCATACGAATGGACCACACGCATTAATAACTTCATACGATTGACTCAATCGCACGACTGAACCAGGAGACTGGATCAGTCGTATGATTGACACATAAGATTGGCTCAGTCGCACGACTGAACACTCAGTCGTGCGGATGAATCAACCGCATGGTTCAATCGCACGACTGAACCATACTTATGGCCCAGTCGCACGATTGAACAATACTAACCTATAAATAGACCCAATTTGTGGAAAAACGTAAGCATTCATACCATTACGATTCCAGACGTACCCTAGCCGTCCAGAGACCTCCCAAATCGTTCTCCAAGTTCACAGAACACATTAGATCGATTCCTAATCGGCTTCTAACGTTAGATTCAATTCTTGATTGATTCTTCGTGTGTTCTCACTGATTGGATTGCCAATCAAATAGGATTCCGCACTATTTGAGTTGGTTTAACACGCTAATCACTAGGTATTTCGTTCAAATACTAGGTCCTGACAAGTGGTATCAGAGCTTTGGCTCTTGATTACGTGTTGATTCAATCAAGATTGCATAAAAGTTTGTGTTTTTGCACTAAAAACGCAATCTTTGGTGTCAAAAGTGATCTTGGACGTTCCCTGCTCATCGAAGTTTGGTTTCTACGGACTTAGGCGATTAGGACTTGTGAAATTTCGAATTTTTACGGCTGAAAACCGTCAAACCTAGAAAATTTCGCAAAACAGCAGCTTCAGTCGCACGAGTGACCCATTCGCACGACTGGACTCCATTCGCATTGCTCATTCGCACGATTGGACCTAGTCGCACCTTCATTCGGCGACTGAACCGTTCGTTCGCATAGCTCATACGCACCAGATTCATTCGCATGACTGAACCAATCGCCCAGTTCAGCCGCACGATTGAACCAGTCGCAGAGTTCATACGCACGATTAGACCATCCGTATCCTTCAGTCGCATCAGTGAAAGTTTGTTTGATTAGACTTAAAATTATTAGCCATGGAAGATCAGATGTCAGCCTTTACTGCTGGAAAGGACTCGTGGATACAGAACCTGCTGCTGCTTGAGAGTGAGGTGGGGTAATCACAATAAACCACCAAAGCTCTTGACTTTAGATGAGTTTCCCCACTGGAAACAACGTTTTGAGATCTACCTCAATGGAGTAGATCCTAATCTGTGGGAAGCCATTGAGATTGGGTATAGTACGCCGGTGGGAGCTGATGGAGTTAAGCTAACGTTAGGTGGGATGACGGACGCACAGAAAGTCAAGTACAATGCAGAGAAAAGGTTTATGCATTGATCACTCAGTCTATCCCCAAAGACATATTCCACCAGTATTCAGAGAATAAGCAGTCCAAGAAACTGTGGGATGAGCTAGAGAAGAGGTATGATGGGAATGCTTCATTGAAGGCAATCAAGGCAAAGGAGTTAAAGAAGGAATTCGATAACTTCTCATCGATTGATGAGCGAACTGCATACACATGGAGTGGAAACGACCATGGAAGAGAAAGTGAGTAACTTCGCAGACGGATTGCCTGATAAGTGGGCTTCATTCGTGTCTAACCTGAGACAGAATGGAATGCTTGCAAAGCTGGATATTAATGACTTCACTCTTATTGCGAGAAGCACTAAGGATGAAGTATAGAGCTCAGAAGTCTTCGTACACACAGAATCCAGCTTTGTACAACGCCACGCCTCAAGCTAAGACATCTGGAGCACCTCTCCAGACTGCTTTTGTGTCTAGCTCGTCAGGTCCTTCACATGCTTCTCCTTCTGGATCAGACACGTCAGGGTCGTCATGTACCCACTATATTGGATCAGAAGCAAGTGCTACCAAACTGAAGACCGAGAACCTCGGTAATGTGACCGTAGAAGTAGCTCGAGAGCATATGGATCTTTAGCTGCAGTGGTTCATTTATATGACGGACTTGTTGCCGGGAATTGGAAACTGCCATCTGGCAGATGAGGACTACGAGCAGGTGGACGAAATGGAGCTTGAGAGAATGGATATAATGTGGGCCTTAGCTAGTGCTGTCCGAAGGGCGAAGAAGTTTGTTAAAAAGACTGGACAGAACTTGGTAGCTACTAAGGATACCACATTTGGCTTTGACAAGAACAAAGTGACCTGCTTCAACTGTGGAGAGAAGGGGCACTTCAAGAAATGTGTCAAGCCAAAGAAGATGGGTAATGGGAACCCGTTCTCGTCCTTTACTCGCCAAGAAGCAAGCTTCTAGTTCTACTTCATCAAACAAGGATCCAAAAGCCTTGACTGCTCATGATGATGAAGGACAGGATTGGAGTTTTAGGTTTGTCTCACCAGGAGAATCAAAACATGCCAGTGTAGAGGATATTGATGATGATTCTGCGAGTGAAGGTGATCTAGCAGTTGAGATAGCGATGTCACATAGTGAAGAAGCAACTGCAGCCGAGGTCAGTTACAAGCCAAGGAGGAAACTTCCACGTCAGAGACAGAAAAGACAGAATCACCAGAACCAGAGACATCTGATGCTGCGTTGATGGCTAGCTCTTCTGAACCAACTCAGGTAAGTACTACTGACCAAATGTTTAATATCATGCTTGTTCTGATTGTGATACTTTAGGAATCGCATAGATGAAAAATTTGCTAGGTTATTAGATCATAATGATAACTTAGTAAAAGATTTACAACTGTGCACTGAGGCTAATAGAGTACTAAACAAAATGAGCATAGTTATAAAGAAAAGATAGACCTATTGACTAAACACCTTAGGGAAACCGAAAGTAGTTGCCTTTAACCAAGCAAATGACATTAGGTACTATCTAAACTCCCTAGAAGACACTAAGAAGCAAAAGGCAGTTCTAGAAGTAGAAGTAATTCATTAAAACAGAAACTGCATAGTTGGACTAGTTCTTCACACATAGTTCAACACTTAGTGAGAGAAAGGAATAACGGGGAGGGATTGGGTTACAAAGTGGTTCCACCACCACCTCAGACCTCACTAAGACTAGACCAGTAAATAATAACCCCATCAAGGATCACGTGTGTCTTACTCCTCTTGTTAGTGATCCAGATACCTCATGTTCAGTTACTGAATCTGGACACAAACAAACAAAGGAGGCCACTTCAAAGGCAAAGGGTAAATTGCCTTGTGTTAATCTGGAAAATGAATTGAAAAATTAACTTAAAGTCAGGGTCAAACAGAGTCAAATCAGAACCTAAAAGGACTTCAAATGTTAATTTTTCACATGCTTCAAGTCAAAAACCAGTTAACCAAAAGAGAAGATGTTAAACAGGTTAAAACAGTTAAATTTTGTTAAACCAGAGAAAACATCAAACGCACAAGAGTCAAAACCTAAAGTGATGATGTTACTAGAGTGTCACGCACTTTCCCAAAGAAAGTCTACTCATAAAGTTGATAGCCGGTCATGCTACAACTGTGGAGAATGTGGACACATTGCTTCCTATTGTCCTTTCTATCAGACACCTAGGAAGAAATTGATCTTCAGGACTCTAAACCTAGGTCTTCTAAGAGGAGTTCTCTGACTCCATCTAGAAGAGCTAGTGAACCTAAAGTCCAACCTGTAAGCCAGACGACTGTTTATCATAAACAGGCCTTGCACAAATCTGGCTTATGGAAAGAGAAGTCATCCTGCGGTTCTGATACTGATGACAAGAAGGAACCTGAGCTACCCTCACCCTCTAAAGGTCAATGGTGGAGTTTATGATGTGTGATGCCTCTGGGAAACCCAAGCCAGTAAAGGCTTGGGTTCCTAACCTAACTAATCATTTAATTTGTATGTGCAGGGTGTTCGATACAGTGCTGAGACTAACACGTGGATTGAGAGGACAGCGGAGCACCAGGCACATGATAGGAAATAGAGCCCTTTTATCAAACGTCAAGCAAATAAAAGGAGGGCATGTTTCCTTTGCTGGAAACAAGGGAGGCTATATCACAGCTCAGGGAGAAGTGGGAATCAGAAAGTTAAGTTTGATAAGGTGAACTACGTTCAACAACTTCAGAATAACTTACTTTCTGTTTCCCAAATCTGTGATAAAGGATTTAAGGTCATCTTCGACATCAAGAAGTGTTACGTACTGAAGAAAGACTACGGGATCCCAGAGGACCAAGTTCTGATGACTGCTTCAAGATATAAAGACCTTTATGTCTGGGATCTGTCAACAGCTGCTACACAACAACGGATCATGAGGTTCAGTGCTTTCTTTCTAAAGCTACTGAGAAGGATTCCATCTCCTGGCATAGGAGAATGGGACACATTAGTAAAAGGAAGATGACATTTGATTCAGAAGGATTTGGTGAGAGGAGTTAATGTCAAGAACTTCCAACTTCCTGACTTTTGTGTAGCTTGCAAGAAAGGCAAACAGACAAAGAAGTTCTCATAAGGAAAAGAAAGTTCATTCAATAGAACTTCCTCTTGAACTTCTTCACATGGATCTGTTTGTCCAGTCAGTACAAAGAGCATTGCAGGCGACTTGTACTGTTTTGTGGTCACTGATGACACTCAAGGTTCACTTGGGTAATGTTTCTGAAATCCAAATCAGAAACATTTGAGTCATTCAAGGAGTTAGTAACCACACTGGAATCTCTCTACAAGCTAAAAGTTAGACAAGTACGCTCAGACAACGGGACAGAATTCAAGAATCAATGGATGGAGGCATACTGCAAGGAAATGGGAATTGTGCATCAATTCACTTCTGCCTACACGCCTCAGATGAATGGTGGTTGCTGAGAGGAAGAACAGAAGCTTGATAGACAGCACGGACTATGCTGGCGGACTCGACACTGCCTATCCTGTTCTAAAATGAGGCAGTGGCGAATGCATGTTATACACTGAATCGAGTCCTAATAGTCAAGCGCCACGGAAGACATGTTACGAGCTACTACAAAGACGCAAACCGAATTTGGAGTATCTTGAACCTTTTGGCGCGTCGTGCACACTTCTGAAAAAGACACAAGAAGGCAAATTCAGCGAGAAAAGCGATGAAGAATCTTTCTAGGATACAACGCTTCAAATGTGCACATCCAATGCTTGTATGATAGCTGTTGTTGTAAGAACTCAATCACGGTAAATGAGCATCCCAGCTACCTCCAAAATCGATTACACACGCTCTCAACATGTCTTCTAGCGTCTGTATAGTGCGTTCACTTTGGCCATCTGTTTGAGGGTGATAGGCTGTACTCATGTCTAACCGAGTGCCCATAGCTTTCTGTAATGTCTGCCAAAAACGTGAAGTGAATCTGCTATCACGGTCGGATATGATTGACACCGGCACCTGTGCCGTGCCACGACCTCTTTGATGTACAATCTCGCCAACTTATTCATCTTGTAATCTTCTCGGATAGGCAAGAAATGTGCTGACTTCGTCATTCGATCTATAATGACCCATATCGAGTCATGACCGCTGTTTGTTCTAGGGAGTTTGGTAATGAAATCCATAGCTATGTTCTCCCATTTCCACTCGGAATTTCAGGTTGCTGTAATAATCCCGATGGTTTCTGATGTTCAGCTTTGACTTTCGAACACGTCAAGCATTGGCTGACGTATAAGGCAATGTCTTTCTTCATGCCTGGCCACCAGTATAGATCCTTAAGATCATGATCCATCTTGTCTGCACCAGGATGAATAGAATATCGCGTCTTGTGGGCTTCATCCATGACTAAGGTTCGAACACCTCCCCATTTGGGTACCCATATGCGATCCATGAAGTACTGAATAGCGTCATCCTTGCGAATCATCTGTTTATCTAACCCCCGGAATTCTTCTCCCGCAAGGTTTTCTTCTTTTCAATGCCTCACTCTGTGCAATCTGAATCTGAGCTTTCAAGTTGGTTTGAATGGTCAATCCCAACGCTCGTGCACGTAGTTGTTTCACACGTTCTTTACGGCTTAAGGCATCAGCCACCACGTTAGCTTTCCCCGGATGATACCGGATTTCGCAATCGTAGTCGCTAAGAAGCTCTACCCAACGTCGTTGGCGCATGTTGAGTTCCTTCTGATCCAGAATATGTTGAAGGCTCTTATGATCGGTGAAGATGATGCATTTGGTGCCATACAAGTAATGCCTCCAAATCTTGAGTGCAAATACTACAGCGCCCAACTCAAGATCATGAGTGGTGTAGTTCTTTTCGTGCACTTTAAGTTGTCGCGAAGCGTAGGCAATCACCTTATCCTTCTGCATCAATACACATCCCAATCCTTGATGTGACGCATCGCAGTAAACCACAAAATCATCTGTTCCGTCTGGGAGAGACAGTATAGGCGTGTTGCATAACTTCTCTCTCAACGTTTGGAACGCTTGCTCTTGTGCATAACCCCAGTCAAACTTCTTGTCTTTCTGAGTAAGCAGGGTTAACGGTTGCGCGATCTTTGAGAAATTCGCGATGAAGCGACGATAATAACCGGCCAATCCTAAGAATTGCCGTATCTCTGATGGTGTCTGGGGCGTATCCCACTTCTTCACCGCTTCGATCTTGCCGGGATCTACGTGAATCCCGTCCTCATTAACCACATGACCCAAAAACTTCACTTCTCGCAGCCAAAATTCACACTTTGAGAATTTGGCGAAAAGTTTCTCTTCGCGTAGCAGCTCCTGAATAGCCCGGAGATGTTCTACATGATCCTCTTTTGATCGGGAGTAGATAAGTATATCGTCTATGAACACGATCACGAACTTATCCAAGTAAGGTTTGCACACCCGATTCATTAGATCCATGAACACAGCTGGTGCGTTAGTCAATCCGAACGGCATGACCAAGAACTCGTAATGCCCATAACGAGTCCTGAACGCAGTCTTCGGTATGTCGTCCTCAAAAACCCTTAGCTGATGATAACCAGAACGAAGATCGATCTTTGAAAAATACGAAGCTCCTTGCAGCTGATCAAATAAATCGTCGATCCTGGGGCGAGGATATCAGTTCTTCACCGTTAACTTGTTCAGTTCACGGTAATCGATGCACATACGGAACAATCCATCCTTCTTCTTGACAAATAGTACCAGTGCTCCCCACGGTGAATGACTCGGTCGAATAAAACCCTTCTCCAGTAGTTCCTGTAATTGACTAGACAACTCTTGCATCTCGGATGGTGCTAGTCGATATGGTGTCTTCGCTACCGGCGTGCTCCAGGAACCAACTCAATACGTAATTCCACCTGTCGTGGAGGAGGTAAACCAGACAAGTCATCTGGAAATACTTCTGGGTAATCCCGTACCACTCGAATATCCACCAGCTTCCCTTCTTCGTCTTTCTTTTCAACCACATGAGCCAGAAAAGCGTAGCACTGCTTTCGTAAACTCTGGCGTGCTTTCATGCAGGAAATAAGCTTTAAGCTCTTACCCGGTCGTTCTCCCTGAACCTTGAGTACTTCCCCGTTTGGCATAGGGATACGTACTACCTTGTCTCGACAGACAATCTCTGCTCCATTCTGCGACAACCAATCCATACCCACAATCATATCGAAGCTCCCTAACTCGAAGGGTATCAAATCTATGTCAAATGTATGATCCTCCAGCGTCAACGAACACTTCCTAATAATCTCATCGGCCTGAGCAACCCTACCATTGGCCATTTCTACAGAGTAGCTAGTTTCTAGCCTACTAGGACTCAGATCAAGTAATTGCACAAACTCAGAAGATATGAAACTATTGTCTGCTCCAGTATCAAATAATATAGATGCGAAGTGATGATTGAGTAAGTGCGTACCCGTGACAACATTCGGGTCCTGACGAGCATCATTAGCTCCAATGACGAATGCACGTCCCCGAGCTGCGTTTCCCTGAGTAGCCGGGCCTTGATTCCCAGCGATAGCCACACCTTGCTGCTGGTTGTTCCCCTGTTGACCCGGCGCCCGATTCAGCCTGGGGCACATATTCCTGTAGTGATCGGGGCTCCCACACTCAAAGCAAGCCCTTGCATTCCCGGCGGGGTTAACCGCGTTGACGGGTGCTACAAGATTCGGTGCCGTTCTGCAATCTCTTGCCAAATGACCCGGGCGCTTACAGTTAGCGCACACCCAGCACTGTGTCCCTGGGGGATGATGATAATTGCACCTGTCACATTTGGGGTGCGGCCCCACATACTCTCTTCTGGCCTGAGACACGGCCACAAAATTCCTGGTCGGCTTAGACCTCTTCTCAAACCTTCCGGCACTCGACCGGCTCGATTCCCCAACATCCTTCCTCTTCTCGGCCCCTCGGCCCAAAACTCCTGTTCTAACCATCTCATCAGTCAAAGCGCCAGCTTTCAGAATTGCGCTCAGAATAGTAGGAGGAGCGGCTGCTGTAACCATCGCTCTAATTTGAGGCGCGAGTCCCCAAATGTACCTCTCGATCCTCTTTGATTCCGGCGTAACCAGATGCGGAACCAGTCTAGCCAGCTCATGAAAACGATCAGTGTAAGCTGCATGCCCTGCCCCCACCATAGCATGATTCCAGAACTCATGCTCCAGTTTCTGCATCTCGTTAAGAGGGCAGTATTCCTCGGTGATCAAGGCTTTGAACTCGTCCCACGACATTTGCATCGCAGACTCTCTTCCTCGTGCTTGAATCTGGGTGTTCCACCAGGTTAGGGCCTTACCCTGTAGAGAACAAGTGGCATACTTGATCCTCTGGCTGTCGAGGCACTCACTGATGTCAATTACTGCCTCCATCTTTTCCAACCACCTGGTTAGGGCTATCGCCCCACCTTTCCCGTCGAATTCCCTTGGCTTACAAGCCACGAACTCCTTGTACGAACATCCCCGACGAGCATTAACCACCCCAGTTTCGATACCGGCAGTACCACCATTTCCGGTTTCCTGGTTGCTCTCGTTCCCAGTCGGGTTTCCGTTTCCCGTCTCAGTTTCAATCCCTCCTTGGGCTCCTTCATCGTTGCCACCATCCCCGTGAGGGTGGTGTTGTTGGAGTGCGTCGCTCACTTGGGCCACAATAGTAGGAATAAGTGCGGCCAATTGCTGAGCGATCAGGGCTGCCATGTCGGCGTTCCCTGTTCCTTGACTGTTACTGGCAGGAGCATCGTTTGCTCTTGGTGCTCTGCCTCTGCCCTGGCCTCTGCCCCTTGGGGCTTCACTCCCGCCACTACTGCTACGGGTGACTCTTCGAGGCGGCATGTTCTGATCATAAAAGAGGTAACATATAAACTTTAGTCACCATAAGATACAAAAGTATTCCACTTATCAAATTCCAATGTTCATGTTCAGGTCAACCAAGACCACCATGCAGCCCATTTCAAGCATATTCTCGGTATACCGGTGATGTTATATATAGGGTTCCCCGCAGCGTTCCCACCACACCCATGATGTACCGAGAATGATGGCCGATCCGGTTACATGACATCCGACTTCCCTTTACATCATATCCATAATAATCCATCAAGTCCATGTATACAATCACGTTTAGTCTAGCGGAGGTTGTCTATTTCCTCATCTTTCGAGGTTTCAGACATATTCCTCCTCAGAGTTAATCTCAATGTCCATGGTCAAGCGCAATAACATGATCTGTGATGATCTCTTCGGGTTAATACCCGGATCTGATAACTAACTCGGCGCGCAGAGGGAACGGAAGATCCAATAGAAGCATCCCCATAAAAGAGTGAGCACAAGGGCTCTCTCATGGGTAGAAAGATCACATAACAAATAGATGAACAAGTCAAGCAGCGAGGAACACATACACGAGATATAATATGCATACAGAGTCCTAGCATGCAAATCTACATGAAGGTTCCTAGGTTATAGTCTAGGTCAAGCGTATTGCCTAATTCTCTATAACCAATGGCTCTGATACCAATCTGTCACACCCCCGCTAAAAGCGGAAACACGGGGATGTAACGAGACCGGGATCGTCATAACACATGGTAAGCGATAGAGAGCAATATAAATAAATGATGACTTGCGTGTCATGACGACACCCGACAACAAGGGGACTTGTGTCGTGTTTAGTCAATGTTCGCGACAACATAGCCATAAGCAACATGATAATGATAACACATATTCACATAAGATGAAAATGTAAATGTTAATTCCCACAACCCGGGAACAAGTTTCAAAAGTTGATAATTGTTTACATGCGATAACATTGTTCAAAAAGATTGTTTTATCAAACATGAGCTAAGTCCCAAAAATGCATCCTAGGGTCTCCACTAAGGCAGCACACCTAGATTCCTGGACTTGCATGATCACCTGAAAAGATATGCTTAAAACGGTCAACATAATTGTTGGTAAGCTCCCAGTGTTATGTAATAAAAATGTAAGTGATGCTGTAATAAATAGCGCGTCGGAATACCGTGAATACAGTTATTACACAAGTAAATATCACATGACATGAGCTTTGCAACCAAACCTAGCGACGTACACAAAGAAATTGTCGGCATATATTCACCCAAGGGCCCGTTCCTGGCCACTGATGGTACCAACTAGTATACCATCGAACGAGGGTGGGGGTGTCAACCCAGTAGTACTACCAATACCTAACCGTCGGTTCCCACACTGGAATTAAATAGTTGCAAAGATAGAACCACACAGCAGACCCAAGCATGTATCAAATAGTACTTGCAACACAGTATCACGTTGATTCCTTGTATGTAAAATGTATGTAAGTCGTACAGCATAAAAATGTGTAAGCATACTTTTCCCCCAATTTGTAAATGATTGAAATATTGTATAAGCGTAAAAAGGGGCCACGAAACTCACTTGTTAGGTGGTAAGTACGTATGATCGATGTATCCCAAATGTTGAATGCAAATAAACAGTCAAACACCTATTGACAGTTATTGTATAGCATTAATGATATGATATATGTATAAGCGCGCAATAATGATGGGTCGGTTCGGGTCGTATCGGATGGGTCGCGCACAACACACACAGACTGACACACGTACTAGACCTTATGTAGATCCCAGTACAAGACATTGTCGCCACTAATGATGATGTTTAAATAAAAGTATCACTGTTTATTGAAGAAACATTGAATAAGTGTCAATAGTTATAAGTCAATTTGGTCGTTGTAAAGCGTTAGTTCAATTTGTTCAAAATAGTTTCTGTGCCCTTTCTCGCGTTGACTTTAATATTTGTGGCCAAACAATGGCATAATTGTGTTAGTGTTACCTCGACACCACACGACATACTCACACCACGCACAAGGGGTCAAACACAACAAGTTTCAGTCGCATATCAAGGTCAGACGCACGACTCAACCTCCATTCGTGCGAATCAACCCTCAATCGTGCGAATCAGCTTCATTCGTACGATTGAGCCTTCATTCGTATGATTGGCCTTCAGTCGTACCACACAACACCCAATCGCACGACTCAACTTCCATGCGCACGAATTAACCTTCAATCGTGCGAATTAGCTACTTTCGTACGACTGAACCTTCATTCGTGCGATTGGACCCCAGTCGTGCGAATCACATTCATTCGCACACATTCAGTCGGTCACCTGACTCAATCGCACACAATCACTCAATCGCATGACTCATTCGCATACACTCAATCGCACGCATGACTCAATCGCACACAGACACTCAGTCGCACAACTCAGTCGCACGACATGCCTAGTCGCACAACTCAGTCGCGCGATTGACTCAGACGCATGATCCAGTCGCACGACCCACTCAGTCGCACGGCTCAATCGCATGGATGACCCAGTCGCCTGATCTGCAGAATCGCGACTGTGGTCGGGAGGAGCAGCCCCCGAGCTGCTCTAAACACGGGTTTTACACCACAAGGACCTCCAGAAACACTCAACAAACATACACAAGCATGAAACACAAGCAAAGAGACCTCACACGCACCCATACGACCTTGTGTGTTCGGGTTGAACCCGAACACCCGAAACCCTAGTTTGGACAGCCGTGAAAGGCTAGAAAACGGACAACCAAAGGCAACTACCTGCTAGAAAGAAGTAATCTAGGCTGTAGACGACGTCAAGACGAAGAAAACAAGACCTCTCGGGTTGGATTTGGTGCTAAAATGGAGATTTTGGTGTGTGAAGAAGATGAAGATGAAGAAGATGGTGAAATGGGGATTAGGGCTGGTATGAGGGTATTTATACCCAGCCCAAGTTTGCAAAATTACAAGTTTAGTCCCTGCACTTAACCCCCGAGTTTTCCCAAATTTTGTTCGGTTGAAAAACGACTTTGTTAGGTGTTTCATATTAATTGTAAAAGTTCATTTAATGTTATTATGACTTAAGAAATGGTTATATTAAAACATTTATTATATTTATAAAATGATATATTTAACGTTTTCAAAAATGAAAGTTTTAAAGGTCTTTTTAAGGTCATCACATGGTTATAACGAATGCACACACAACGATAATATTGCACACATGATATCCACATAAAGAGTCAAATAAAGATGAGGAATGACCAAATATAGAATAGATGACGGACAAACACGTTAATTGACGGACCTTAAAGTGACGGATGTCACATGACCTCTATACTAAAGCCTTTGATAAACCATGTTTTCAATATTTGCTAGAGGTCAACGGCGTTAAAAAGAAAAGTGAGGTAATTCCTGATGATAATAATGTGTAGTCCGATGTAGTTTAGTTAAAGTTTATTTTATTTTATTTTATTTTATTTTATTTTATTTGTTTATTTTCGTCTGTTAAATTTAAACTCATGTTATTTTGCTGTTTATTAAAATCCTAAAATAATTAAACCAGTAATGATTTTAGTATTTTAGGGGGAGAATATGTCAGCAAGTTAACATTAAAAAATTAAAAAATAAAAAATAAATAAAAACGAGGGAGAAGGAGTGAATAGCTGATATAAGGTAGATCGTATATGTGATACCGATTCAATACCTTTGGAAAATGATAGTACACAGGAACAAATCAAGAGGGATTTTAAAAATTTAAGTTTTGAAAAGATGCAAAAATTTAAAGTATAAGTCTGTGTAGTCTAGGCAATACAAAAGGGAAGATGATAGAAAACTGGTAACTCCGAAGGTAACACAAAGAAAGTAGACCTAGAGGTTGCTAGACCACAAATGATATGTCGGTAGATTCAACACAATAGATGATTAGACTTGACTGGTGTTATCAAGATCAAACAAAGTTGTTCAACTGACTGTGGGCTTTCCATCTTATCACTGGTTAACACAATCAACAATATTCCAATAAGGGGTAATGAGCATGTAAACGCCACAAATGTGTGCGGATGACCATAATTAGAGCAAAGCAAAGAAAAATGAAAGACAAATGCTATAAAGCTAATGACTTATGTTGTTGGTGCATTTTGTGCAAAATAAAATAAGCTGCTCTAACAAGGAGATAGGTTGTGTGCCTCTCTGCTGTGCGATGGCACTGACCTGAGGATAAGCATAACCTAGATATTCTAGAATTCATTGTTGTTTGCCGCCTCTCTGCTGTGCGATGGCACTGACCTGAGGACTGGCTTCTCTCTGAAAGCTCTAAGAATAGTCTCTTCTTGTAATAATACCCGTAGACCGCTCAAAAGCTCCTGAGGAATGTTGATTACCATATAAGTGTGGGATCCACAAATGTTAGATTGAAATAATCAAACCTAAATCAATCATCAGTCTGTGTCAAAAGTCTGTGTATGGATTTAAGTGGACAAACATATTGACAATCATTGTGGTTGCAAGTCTCAAAAGTTCAAATCAATGTGACAATCTAAGAGTTCCAGTATGATTTCCTTAAGCTGCTAACGACTCTGGATGAACACCGAGAATTGAGCATCAAAAGATTTTGATAACAAGTCCCAAATGATTTGACTTGCCTGTATGATTCCAAAATTGAATTGGTCCAGGTGTGGTCAATCCAAGTTGAAGCTGTCTATTCCGGAACCAAATCCCGTAGATGTCTATCTTAGGATTTATCTCTCACAAAAAGCCAAAAACAAGTGTGTTTGTGTATTTAGTTTAAATTTTCTAAGTTAGTTAGTAGTTTTAATTTTAATTTTATTAGTTTGTCGGACTACATCAGGAAAATCAGAGAGGAATCAACTCACTAAAAGGGTCATGTCTGAGATGACCACATGTGCATTGAAAGTTTAAAACAGTCACGTCTGAGGTGACAAAGTGTTTAAAAGGGTCACGTCTGAGGTGGCTAAATTGGATAAAAGGATCACGTCAGAGGTGATCAAAATGTGAAACAAGAACCGACTCTTGCTATTGATTATCCAGGTAGTTTGAAGACTCATCTTTCCAAAACATGAAAGATTCAAACCCTAATTTTGAATACTCGACTGTGAAACAAGAACCGAGACTAGGAAGACCTAATAACCTATCAAAACTAAGCTAAACGTTAAAATTAAGTCTAATAGGTTATTAGTAACAAGAATGCGAGTCTATTGAACCGGTTATCTGAGTTAAAACACATATTTTGTTGAAGATTCGAACGATTGGCGACTGAACTACAGGACAGGCGACTGGTCGCCCGGATGAACTCCAATCGCACGATTGAAACTTGCGATTGGGCAAATCGCCCGAATGAAACATGCGATTGAGCTCAGTCGACCGACTGAACCATTCGCAGACTCAGTCAGCAGACTGAACCCAATCGCATGTCACATTAACTAGAATGAATTCAGTCGCATGAAAGAACAGACGACTGAATTCAGTCGCATGATTCATTCGCACGAATGAATCAGAATGAGTTTCAACATTACACTTAGAACAGAATTTTCATGTCTTATGTACTAATGGTTCTATGTCATGTATGTTTCAGGAAAATGGCAGAGAGATGGTCCATAAATCCAAAGCACAACATCTGTGCTCATTTGGATCACACTACCAGGAACGGGGCCGAGTTTACCGACATTATAGCCTTTCTTAGACGGTCCCGGATTCATAAGGCTATCTCCACTCCTTGCACGCCATACAGATCACTCCATCAGGCATTCTGGGAGAATGCCTTTGTGGACCGCTCCCGTGAGCCCTACTGCATTAGGAGCTCTATACTGGGTCATGATATTGAGATCACTGCTGCCGACATCCAGAGGGTCCTCGAGTTTGGGGATAATACTGATCATCCTACTAGATTACATCCACTGACAGTGCGAGGATGCTTTCTGAGGATAAAGTACGCTGGGGACATCAACTCAGGTGTGCTCAACAAGAGCAACCTGAGCCCCCAGTACAAGTACTTAGCACACGTGATCCTCAAGTGTGTTGCATCGAGGAGGGGTGGGTTCGACGACCTCTCAGACCAGATCCAAAATGCCTACGTGGCACTGGTGCTGAACCACCCCTTCAGCTTTTCTAGCATGATATTCTCCTACCTGGTGGAGAACTTGGAGGCCAAGGGAAAGGAGGGGTTTTGTATGTACCCCAGGTTCTTACAGCTTATCTTCAACGAGAAGCTGCCACATCTGCCCAAAGAGAGTCATGATGCAGTGGCTTTGGAGATCATGGATGATACGACTCTGGGCCGGATGAGAGTTTATAGGGGAAGCAGGTGAAGCCCCAAGTTAAGAGACTGATTGGCCACCTGGCCAACGAGAGGTATGTGGCGCCAGGCAGACGCAAATGGCGTCATGAGGACAGTGACTCGGATGATGAGAGGCTGCTCCTCCCAGAGATTGATTCAGATGATGATGATAGCGGAGACGCCGGGGATGATATGCCTGCTCCACCTAGAGGCACTGAGTCAGATGTTATTCCCCCGGGGTCTGCCCCTGCCGGAGAGGTTGCTGAGACGGTCGGTTTTCATCAGGAGTTTGTTGTTGGTGATCAGGAGGAGGAGGAGTCTGATGAGGAGCCCCTCACGAGAACTGTGGGAAGCAAGGTTGTTCCCACAGAACACGGGCTAAGGGTGGTTGGTGAACACCCTCGAGACTCCAGAGAGACAGAGACTGACCCGAGTTATGCTCCGAGTTCAGCAGGCAGAGCGGCAGGGGGAGCATCCACTTCCACTGGGACTAGGAGGAAGAGGATGGCTCAGCCCCATGGAATGAAGAAGAAGAAGCGTCGATTGACCTTTGTTACCACTGTAGCCTCTACTTCCACCACCACAGCCACCACTACCACCTCCACTGATATACCACCCACCACCACAGCCACCACATCCACCACTGCTACCACAGTCACCACCCTACCTACCACCACTGTACATTTCCCATCCACCACCATACCATTTACACCTACATCACCTTCACCATTTTACCGACCCATATTCACCACAGCCACTACCACCACCACCTCACATCATGCAGGACCGTCAGCCCAGTCCTCACACATGTATGGATCACCTCTACCTCCGATCGGGGTAGAGGAACAGCTGTCGGCGCTAAACCGTATGGTGATGCGCTTGCTAGCTGCAGATGAGGCAAAAGCTGCACAGATTCGCCAGCTGACCGACCTGACTGCTGCCCAGTCTCAGCAGATGGCAGAGCAGGCTCGTGTGATAGAGCAGCAGACCCAGCTGATGGATGCACAGAGAGTAGAGATGTCCCAACTCCAGGAGCAGCATTCCCAAACAGCCAAACGTATAGAGGAGTTGGAGACTACCAACAAGACCATCATGCTGTGGTTAAAGGGATCAAAGGATGAGCCCTTAAAGATAAAGGAGGGTGATGGAGATGATGGAGATGGTGATGACGAGGATGAAGATGATGATGAGGATGAGGAGAATACTGAGGATGAGGAAGAGACAGATGAAGAAAGGACAGAGGGAAAAGATGATGATGACGAAGCAGGAGGGGATGCGGCTGCATCGGCCTCTGCTTCAGGTCAAGAAAGACGATCGAAGAATCAACAGGACCAGTCAGCTACCACCTCTGCTCCTCCGAGCGATGAGACCATGATTCAAGACAAAAGTACAGATTAGATGTTTTATGTATTTATTTTTGTGTTTGAATCATGTACTGAAAATAAATGTTTTGAATGTTTATATATTAAGTTCATGTAATTCTGTTTGATTACTTACTAATGCTTTATGTGTTGAATGTTTAAATCAAACAGATCCAAATTTTCAAAGAGATGAGTTTGATATTGCTCCCCTTCAACTGGTCAAGACTCAACTAACCATGATTCTTGATCTGCAAGGGATTGTAAGAAGGTCTGTGAGTTATACCCCTGAAGAAGGGGAAATAATTCATGACCTATCTAACGAGCAACTCGCAGAGATGTTCAGACTCAATCCTGATGAAATCGTCAAAGATGCTCCAACAGTTGATTCGACTAGTGATGAAGAGCTAAATGATGTTGATGAAGTTGAGGTCGAAGATATTACTGCAGAAGAGTACCCTCAGTATGCTGACAACGAGGGTAATGTGGTCCCCAATCTGGGTGAGTCCCTAGTCAGTGATACTTTTGAGGTACTGAACAAGATGGAACAGGAAACTGAAAAGGCAAAAGGAACAGCCCAAGCCTCAAATGATGACGTAGACATTCGAAAGGCTGAGTGGGCTGCCTGTTTTGAAGAAGTGAGAGCCCAACGTGCTGCACCAAAGAAAGATGCCTACACCAAGCTCTACAGAGTCAAGAAACACCACAAGGTGTCAGGCAGGATTATAGCATGGGCTTATTTTGATGATCTTAACGCGTATGCAGTTAAGAGGGAACAGGGAATAAAGTACTTCAGATTTCCACATGATCTGAAGACTCTACCTGGTTTTGAGCTCAACCAGCTGGCTAAGCTAAAGCTTTTGTATGCTGACCCAAGGAAAATGTCAGGCTGGTTCGAGGCTGCCCTTAAGAAGGAGTACCACACCAGATGGGTTAACTTCAGACCCAACAGCCTACTAGGTACATAAGAAGGTCTGAGGTTGATGCCATTACTGGCAAGCCCAAGATTGTGTTGAAGTGGAGTCCTCCGCGCACTATGTCGAGAATCCCTCTCAGGGAAATGCCACAGGACTTCACTCCACACTTCAAATGGTGGTACTATGATTGGAGAACAGCTGAAGCGGTCATAGTCCTAAATAAAGAGGGACAAATGGATACAATCAGGGTATTCGACCCGATGTGGCTAACTAACTTGTCTGCTAATGATGTCTATACATTATACAAGTGGTCACTGTTCTATGACACGCAAGATATTGTACAAGCCCTCCAGTTCCAAAATGTTATACGACTCTGCTTCGCGTTTGAGATTCACGCGGGAGTCACCAAAGAGGAGAAGTACAAGGAGGTTATGCAGAAGACAAGAGATTAGATAGATCTAGGTCCAAGGGGGAGTTTGTTGATGCATGTATGTCCCTAGATCATGATTTGTAATGTAATCGATCTTGTCTGTCTGATTATGATGTAATTTGTATTGATTAATGAAATGACATGGATTGTTTGTTATTTGTAATGTTTAATATTTCATTAATGAGTCGTGATTGAATTAATTGGGTTTATGATTGTTTGAATGGTTACACATAATGTTATACTAATTAAAACATTCAAACTTAACTTAATGAAGTTCTCATGCGAATGGCCCATACGAATGGACCACACGCATTAATAACTTCATACGATTGACTCAATCGCACGACTGAACCAGGAGACTGGATCAGTCGTATGATTGACACATAAGATTGGCTCAGTCGCACGACTGAACACTCAGTCGTGCGGATGAATCAACCGAATGGTTCAATCGCACGACTGAACCATACTTATGGCCCAGTCGCACGATTGAACAATACTAACCTATAAATAGACCCAATTCGTGGAAAAACGTAAGCATTCATACCATTACGATTCCAGACGTACCCTAGCCGTCCAGAGACCTCCCAAATCGTTCTCCAAGTTCACAGAACACATTAGATCGATTCCTAATCGACTTCTAACGTTAGATTCAATTCTTGATTGATTCTTCGTGTGTTCTCACTGATTGGATCGCCAATCAAATAGGATTCCGCACTATTTGAGTTGGTTTAACACGCTAATCACTAGGTATTTCGTTCAAATACCAGGTCCTGACAACATTGCATGCATAATGTGTGGTCTGCAAAACCACATGGCTAAAGATTGTTACTACAATCCTGCTAGCACACATTATGCAAATAATGTTAAAAAGGAAGGAGTCAGGGAAGGCTTCTCATTTGGACCATATCAAATGGTTTAAGTGATGAAAAAGGGAAAGCTTGTTTCCGAAGCAAGGCTTCTCTCGGAAGAAAATTCTTCTTCCGAAAGGAAAAAGGCTTCGGAAGTTAAAGCTGTAAAGACTCAAAAAAGCAAAAGAGTCCCCTTGAAACCATCCCAGAAGAAGACTGCTTCGGAAGAAAAGGTGGTGAAGGTCTCTTCCGAAAAGAAAGAAGCTTCGGAAGAATGCCAAGCTACAAAAGCTTCAACAAGCTCATCCTCTATGATCTACCAAGGGATGGATTGGAAGATCAAGGAAGATGCTGTAGCCTAAACCTCTTCTTCAAAGACATCCATTGAACCCCCATGCATAAATTTTGGTTCAGTTATGTCACTATCATTGGAAGAACCCAAGACCAATAAGGCTTGGGTTTCCAATCAATATCTCACCTTATGTGCAGGGACATCCATATGACAAGAATAACAACATTTGGATTGTAGATAGTGGATGCTCCAGGCACATGACAGGGAACAGATCTCTCCTTCAACAATTTCAACATTATGATGGAGGTCCTGTCCAGTTTGGAGGTGAGGCCGGAGGATATATTTCTAGCAGAGGAAGTATATCTAGTGGAAAGTTAAAAGTTGACAAAGTTAATTTTGTCAAACAGCTTGAACACAATCTGTTAAGTGTTTCTCAATTCTGTGATCAAAAGCATCAAATGCTTTTCACAGAACATGAGTGCATTATCCTCAAACCCGGGATGACAATTCCTCAGGAATTGGTGCTTCTTAGATCTCCCAGGAAAGGGGATATGTACAAGCTTGATATGAACAATGCTTCCCCAATGGGAGAAGTATCATGCTTTCTTTCCAAAGCTGATGGTGATGAGTCAACACTATGGCATAAACGAATGTGTCATGTCAATTTTAAGAAAATGAATAAATTGGCTAAAAATAACTTGGTACATGGTTTGCCTAAAAAGGAATTTTTCTGCAAAGATAACTGTGTTGCTTGCCTGAAAGGGAAACAACACAGGTCTTCTCATAAATCCAAAGTTGTTAACTCTATCACCACTCCATTACACTTATTGCACATGGATCTATTTGGTCCCACAAGTATAATGAGCATTGGAAGGAAATCATATTGCCTTGTGATTGTTAATGATTTTTGTAGATTTACATGGGTATTCTTTTTAAAAACTAAAGATGAAACTGCTGAAACTTTAAAATCTTTTATTCTTAAAATAGAAAATCAAGTTGATCACAAGGTTAAAATAATTAGAAGTGATCAAGGGACTGAGTTTAAGAACCTAGTTCTTGACTCATTTTGTAACTCAAAAGGGATTGCTAGACAATATAATGCTCCTAGAACTCCTCAACAAAATGGTGTTGCTGAGAGGAGAAATAGGACACTTATTGAGGCTGCTCGGACTATGTTAGCTGATTCTAAGCTGCCTCTAACATTCTGGGCAGAGGCAGTCAGCACTGCATGCTATGTGCAGAACAGAGTTCTTGTAGTAAAGCCACATGGAAAAACCCTTTATGAGTTATAAAACAAGAGGCCACCATTCATTGGCTTTCTAAGGTCCTTTGGCAGCAGGTGTACCATACTTAACACAAAAGACAATTTGGCAAAATTTGCTGAAAAGTCAAATGATGTTATCTTTGTTGGATATTCCTCCTACTCTAAAGCCTACAGAGTTTATAATATTAAAAACCAACAATTTGAGGAATCTTCCAACATTGTAGTTAATGAGCACACTCCTTGTGTTAGGGGGAATGGCCCTGATCATATCTTTGATTTAGAATTGTTTCCAAACTATTCTAAACCATCTTGTGAGAATGTTTCAGCTGGAACAGGTGTTCAAAGTAATTCTGATGAAGATCAACTGTTTGAGCTTCCCAGACCTATTCCAAGTTCTCCAAGAGCTGCAACAAATCAAGTTCCCACTATTGAAAGATCTGACAGCATAACCATTTCAAGAGATAGTGGTACTTCAACAAGGGACTCACCTGCTGATTTTCAAATCTCTTCAGGTGATCCTGCACAACACCAAGCAGATGGAAGCACCATCTTGAAGGAACAGGCAACTGTTAATGATGCTTCACAGCAAAGAAATGATGATGTTTCTCTTTTATTCAATCAGTCCTCATTGAATGAGTTTGAAACAACAGCTGGACCAAGTATTCAATCTCCTGAGCAAAATATGTCCAACTTGGACTTATCTTTGCAACTGGAGGTGATTCCTAGACTCAGAATTCATAATACTCATCCAGCTGAAAACATCATAGGGGAAGTCTCTGAGGGTGTGATAATAAAAGGGGACAGACTCATAATGGGAATGTCTGCTTGTACTCATGCTTCTTATCCCAAATGGAACCCAAGAAGGTGGAAGATGCCTTGAAAGATAGTAGCTGGGTTGAATCAATGCAAGAGGAGCTGCTTCAATTCAAAAGACAAAAGGTTTGGAACCTATGTCCGCTACCATCTGGTCAAGTACCTATAGCCACCAAATGGGTATTCAGGAACAAAAAAGATGATAGAGGCTTAATTATCAAGAACAAGGCAAGACTGGTGGTTCAAGGATACACTCAAGAGGAAGGAATCGATTATACTGATGTCTTTGCACCTGTTGCAAGACTTGAGGCAGTTAGGATCTTCCTTGCTTATGCTGCATCCAAGAATTTCACTGTCTACCAGCTTGATGTCAAGTGTGCCTTTCTATATGGGGATATAGATAGGGAAGTCTATGTATGCCAGCCTCCAGGATTTGAAGACCCACAGCATCAAAACTATGTGTGCAAGTTGGATAAAGCTCTATATGGGCTGCACCAAGCACCTAGGCTGTGGTATGAGACATTGTCTCAATTTCACCTGAAGAATGGTTACACTAGAGGTACCATTGTTAAGACTCTTTTCATAAGAAAGTCTGGGGAAGACATTCTGCTCGTTCAAGTATATGTTGATGATATCATATTTGGTTCCTCAAATGACCAAATGTGCAAAGACTTTGAGAGCATTATGAAGAAGAAGTTCGAGATGAGTTCCACGGGAAAAATGGACTTTTTCCTTGCAATTCAGGTAAAGCAATTGAAGGAAGGGTTCTTCATCAATCAATCTAAGTATGTCAATGATATCTTAGAGCGATTTGATATGAAGGATTGTAAAGCAGCAAAGACACCTATACCTAGAAACCACAATCTCTGCCCTGATTCTGAGGGGGAGGATACTGATCAACATCAGTACAGAGCAATCATTGGTTCTCTGATGTGTCTCACAGCAAGTAGACCTGATATCATGTTTGCAACTTGCATTTGTGCAAGATATCAGGCTGCTCCAAAGGTGTCTCACCTAATTGCTGCCAAGAGAATCCTCAGATACCTCAAAGGAGCACCTAAACTAGGTCTCTGGTATCCAAGAAATAGTGATTTCAATCTCTATGGCTACTCTGACAGCGATTATGGTAGCTGCAACATCAACAAGAAATCAACATCAGGTGGATGTCAATTTCTTGGTGGAAGGATCATCTCATGGCAATGCAAAAAGCAATCCTGTGTCTCTACATCAACTGCTGAAGCTGAATACATTGCTGCTGCTAGTTGCTGTGCTCAGCTGCTGTGGATTCAAAACCAGATGATAGACTATGGATTCAACTTCATGAGCACTCCTATCCACATTGACAACAACAGTGCTATATCCATTACTGAAAATCCAGTGAAGCACTCCAAGACAAAGCACATTGATATCAGGTATCATTTTATTAGAGATATTCATGAGAAAAATCTTATTAAACTAATCAAAGTTGATTCAAATGAACAATATGCTGATTTGTTCACCAAAGCCTTTGATGAACAAAGATTCAAATATCTCATTACAGCTATTGGGATGATAAATATTGATTAGTTAATCTCATTTGAAAACCTTTTAAATGTGTAAAGTCTTATGTCAAAACAATCTAAGCCCTGTTACAAAAGATCTTTTTCTAAATTTTATCTAAGTATAAGTTCTTCCGAAGAGAAATTAACCCTCGGAAGATATCCTGCATATCTTCCGAAGCAAATTTCTCCCAGGATAATTTTCTTCTCGGAAGAGTGTTAAGTCTCGGAAGAAGCGATTGAGTTTATCTCAGATCTACTTCCGAAGAGTTTAACACACTCCATCTGAAAGCAACATATACTCTCGGAAGTAAGCAATTTACCTTCGGAAGTAAATTTGCCTTCGGAAGAACATTACCTTCGGAAATGCTTTATACTCGGAAGAAAGATTTTACTGTGTAACGGAAATCTTTTGGGCCCCACACTGTAAAAAGTAAAGATTTTGTTAATGATGTTGGATTATTTAAATGGTCTAACCTTACCGCCCATGTCACATCATCCACTGAACCCTCACATCATCTTATCCAAAACACCCTTTAAACCGCCATTTCACCCATTTAAATACTTCCGGTTAATCACTTACATTCTTTTTACCCAAATTACTGCCCTAAAAGCTTTCTTCTTCTCCAATTTACCTTATTCCGAACTATCCTTCTGTCATCTTCTTCAATGGCACTAAACCCTCAGCATAACCATGTCGCACTCCTTGATTCTTCAAGGGATGCTGACTTCTCAGATATCATTTCTTTCCTGACCCAATCCTCATACTACACTGCTTTGACTGTAAACCCTACTATCTATTCAAACCAAATGTCTGAATTTTGGGCAAGTGGTCGAATTGAAACCCTAAATGGGGTTCGTGTTATAAGATCAAGCATTTGTGGCCAAGAGTTGGTCATCTCTGAACAGATCATCAGGGAGAATCTCGAGCTCCATGATGAGGGCGCTCCAACGGAATTCCCCAAAACAGATTTAGACAGTTCTTATCTCCAAATGGGATATGGTGGAGATGTTAGCAGGTCAACGGTCTACAAATTCAACTTCTCCTACAAGTTGAAGTTCCTGATGCATGCGGTTCTTCACTGTCTATCTAATAAATCTGGGGGATGGGATCAAATCCCGTATGAACTTGGGTGCTTAGTTCATGGGTTGGTACAAAGCCTCCGCTTCAACTATTCAAGGTTTGTGCTGACTAACCTTATGGGAAATCTTCAAAGGGACACATTCTTCATGTATCCCAGGTTTCTCCAGCACATCATCAACTGTGAGCTCGATCAGGGCAAGCTTGTCTGTGCAGCTGCTCTGACTGCTCCCCAAATGAGGCCGACCATCTTCAAGATCTTGAAGAGAGTGTCTACCAACTACACTGGAAGAGATACCGCACTACTTCCAGGTATGATTGAGCCAATGGCTCCTGGTGACATCCCTGTTAACCCCACAGGTGATGAACCCACACCAGCAACTACCCTCACCATACCAAATCTACTTTCTCCACCCATTACTGTTACATACCAGAGACGTCCCAAACGAGCCCTTGTTCAATCTACTCTGATTGAACAAGCCCCTCCTCTTCAATCCAAAAAGGCTAGAGTGGAACAAAGAGCTCCCACTCAGCCAGAGGTCCACCCATCCTTCACAATTGACCTCAATATGGGTCTTGAGTCTCCTTAGTCTCAGACCCATGAGCCCGAAACCCAAGCTGATAGCCCTCAGGGAGAGTCTCTATACTCTCCTGAGCAGCCACAAAGGGACAGCTCAATGCCTCTTGACATTGATCAAAGTCCCAGGTCATTAGGTTTTAACTCCTTATCTTTTACTGACCTTTTGACCGGAGCTGGTGAAGAGATTATGTCTCTTAAAGGCAATGAAGTTGATCCACAACACCCTCTCAAGGATCAACAGAGCCTAGAGAGACCCCTTATCTCTAGCCCCCACCAGCAAAGCCTTACTGAGGTGAGTCCCACTGATGTGGAGGGGACTCATGTAGATTCAGCTGCCACTACTGAAGGAGCCTCAATGGATCCTCAGGACAGTGGTAACGAAACTGAGACTGAATCTACGGAAACCATGCCCTTTGATGACTCTGAAAGAGACATCATTGTGCAAGGGAAACCAGGGCGCCAAGAAACCACATCTGGTGGTGAGGATGAACATACCAGGTATGTTACCTCATCTCCCCATGATTCTTCAAAAGAAGATGAGGGAAGTATGCAACTCACCATTCAAGACCTACTTTCTAAAGTCTCAAACCTTGAATCAAAGGTTAAGACTTTAGAGGATAGGTCTGCCACTCAGCAACTTGAGATTGAAACTCTCAAGGCCAAACTAGCTGAGAAACAGATTGATAGATCTGTTAGGCATGTACCAGTTTAGGTCTCCTTGACCTCTTCCTCTAGCTCATCAAGCTCTCAGGATGATGCTACCAAAAAGGGGGAGAGTGTTGAGAGACAAAGTCAAAGACAGGAAACCCAAAGTCAAGCTCTTACTTCTTTGAGCTCAAGGTATCCAATGCAACAAGCTGCTATCTTCCCTGAGCCTCCTCCAGCTGTTTTTCAAGTGGATCAAAGGATGCTCCAGGATCTCAATAGGTTCTTCAACAAGTTCCTATTGGAATCCCTCATAGAACAGCCCAGCCCTGATATGTCTGTGATTTACTTCGGAGCTCAAGAGCTTCAGAGGTTGAATGCACCTTCTACCATTGTTAAGGAAGTTGGTCAACCTAAGGTCCAAGTGGAACCTGAGATTAACTTCGAAGGGGAAACAAGGACCGATGGCCCAGCAACCGAAACAGTTGGGACAGAGAGTGTATTTTCACAGACTTCCGAAGCACAATTCAAAGCCTCGGAAGAACAAGCTCAAACTTCCGAAGCTGAGATTGCTGCTGCGGAAGGACTATTTTCTCTATCCGATGATCTAATAGTCACAGATGCAATTCTGGAACTTGCATCTGAGGTTAATAGGGAGGATTTTCTCACCCAACCATTGGCTCTGATACCAATTGCAGGATCGGGTTTGTCACTTAAACACTTATGTTTCTCTCAAACTCACTTATAATAACACTCAAATCAGATGAAGCAATGTCTTTTGCAAGAGTTGATAATAATATAATAAGTAATCAAAGGAACAAGCAGAGATATATTTTCAAGGTACTTGTATATATTACTTCTCAACTCAAGATTACAAGACACTTATAAGCATGAAACAAGAGTTATAATGAGAAACTATATATACTAGATCCTACAGCCGGATATACTTGATACCAGCTGGAAACCTAAGACTAAAGCATATACTACAATGCTAAAGTTAAGGTATCTTAGATAAAGTATTATCTAAGATATGGTAGTCATGACATGTCCATGACTTACCTTTTGTCACCAACTAAAGATGGCAACTGTACTAACATAAAAGGTAAACAGTGGATTAAAGTATGGTCAACTACATGGCTTTTGAGAAAAGGCCATGCAGTATCTCAGAGATTTGCAGCGAAGTGTCAGAGAGGCCATACTTATGTCCACTGGATAATAGGAGTGTCTTCCGAAGGTTAACTGGCTTCGGAAGAACACTTATACTTCGGAAGATGCTTCTATGCTTCCGAGGCTTTGAGGACTTCTTGTACTTCGGAAGTTGACTTCAGATCTTTATCTCTAAGTCTTGATCTTCGGAAGTTGGTTCTTTGTCTTCGGAAGTTGGAGTTTTCCTTCGGAAGTGTATTTTACACTTAGTCTTCGGAAGAGCTCCTTCTTCCTTCGGAAGTTCCATACTTAGCTTCGGAAGTCCTTTGTATGTTGTACTCAAAATCTTCTAAGTGACTTGGTTTTGGTTGCAACAGCCTTTCTTGATCCAACATCTTTGTTCATATGAATACTTTTCAAATGTTGTTTTTCATTATGCGATTGCCCATGTTATTTGATGGTTTATAAGCTAGTTAACATTTTATACATTTTTGAAGCTCAACACACACAAGTTAATATATATATATATATATTACCATTATATTCACGTATATGGATGTCTAACGCACGATTATACCTAACGCTCCCGCATCACGTCCTAGAATTCGCTTGATCCGACCCGCATCGCGTTGACTGTCCTTTGACCAGTTTGACCAGCTTTGACCAAAGTTAAACCTAACCAAAACCACACCAAGATTACATACATCACTATTATTTTGTTATCTAGCAACCAAACGCAACCATAACCACACTATTCGTTACCAAACACCTCGGTTGAGGCTTCTACCACCGTAGTCCATCACTTGCAGCCAAGATCAACCATGGATAGCCACTGGGCACCACCGGCAGCCCTAAAGCCGCCGTATAACTCGCCGAAGATCGACTCCAAACCACTAAGTCTCGAAGATCTTGCTTTGGATTCAACATGCAGCCACCAATACAGCATCAAACGGCTCTACTTCTCCTCAAACAGCAGCAACCACCACGACCACCACTGGCCCCTGCCTCCGGCCTGCACTGCCACGGCCGGCAGCCACCAAAACCTTGCTGCAGTCATCTTTAAATGCCCATAACTTTCAAACCGTTAAGAGTTAGACAACGCAGCTACCACCGTTGGAAAGATCTCGTCGAGACGAAGAAGAGCATGGGCGGCACTCGCCGCCACTCGCCGCCACTCGCCGGCGCCGGCGGCCTGAAAACTCGCCGGAACCCTAGCCGCCGCTGCCTTCTTTCTTCCATATCTTCCACGTCGTTGCGAATCAGAAGAAACCACCACCACCATCGTGATCAGGAGGTCGAGATTAGGGGGGATAGGCCAAGACCTGCCCGGAAACCGCCGCGCCGCCGTCGTGCCGCCGCGGAGCCTCTTGCTCCGGCGAAGTCGGCTGCAGCAGGTCCTTGAGAGCATTTTAGGGTGTTTTTAGGGTTTTCAAATGAGAAATGAGGGAATAGATGGCTTATATACCTAGGGTTTTTGAGTGGGCTTGATTTAAAAATCGCGTATACGTCCCGAAACTTCGTTATCGCGTATTGAACGGTCTTTTGGATAAAACCTCGTTAGAAAACCTATAATAGATTTATCTAATTACTTTAGCTTGAAATAAAACAATTCGGTATTTTTATGGTCAAACTCTCGAGTCTGACCTATTCTCAGGCCGGTCCACGCTTCAGTCGCGACTCGAACCACATTGCTCCTGGATAACCGTCTCACTCTCTAATTTAGAAAATAAATATATAATAATTAAATAAACATTTATGACGTTATAGGGCTCGGTTATCATATCAGATGTCCGTTAAATGCCGGTGTATTTGGTATTCGCGTTTTTCCGACGTATCATAGCTGATTATACACGTTTGGTTAGGATCTTTTAGCAAGTACTGTTTACAGTATGCTTCATGATTAACAATGATTTTAAAAGATTATGAACCATTATAAGTATGTTCCGATGTAAATTAGACGTTAGTACGCGTTAGATTAATGGACTTTACACGGTATAGGTTTTGAATCTGTTTTTGGTTTGGATTCTTATCGTAGTTGCTTCGAATCATAATTTAATTTATTATCTTATGATCACTTATTTAATTAGATGGTAAATGGGTATTGGGCCTTAAATGGGCCTTGTTTATAAGTTTGGGCCCTTATTGGGCCTATTGGGCCTAAAAAGGCTAGTTTCTTTTCCAAGTTTTCTTTGGTAAGCCCAATTCAATCCGGACCTTTATTGGGTCCTATAATACATTAAGTTTTCTAATTGGGCTAGATTTCAGAGGTGTTACATTGGGGTCCCTACAAAATTCAAAGTAAAGAAGGTTTTTAGTATTTCTTAACTATTGTCGATGATTTCTCTAGGTCTTGTGGGTGTTTTTAATGAAACATAAAGATGAAGTCTTTGTGAACATTAAAATCTTTACACACTAATCGTAAAATCAATTTAATTTTAGTGTTAAAATTTTTAGAAGTGACAACGGTACAGAATTTGTAAATGCAGAATTTGCCAAATTCAATTGTCTAAATGGAATAATACATCAAACATTGTGTTCATACACTCCCCAACAAAATAGGGTTGCTGAGAGAAAACATCGACACTTGTTGAATGTTGCTCGATCTCTCCTCTTTCAAAGTGGGGTTCCCTTAAAATTCTAGTCTGAATGTGTGCTATCTTCATCTTATCTAATTAACAAGACCCCTTTATCTGTTTTAAATGGTAGATCTCCCTATGAGTTGTTGTTTGGCTTTAAACCCTCTTTTGTCCATTCGGGTGTTTATGTTTTTTCATGGTGCTAAATACACAAACAAGTTTGAAAGTCATGCCCAAAATGCATTTTTATTGATTACTCAAATAATAAAAAAGGGTATAAATTTTAGAGTCTAGACCAAAAAATTGTTTTCTTCTCCCAGGATGTTAAATTTTATGAATATATATATTTCCCTTTAAAGATCATTGTTCTCCAAATGTGTCTGACTCGACTATTTCTTCTCAATTAAACAACCAAAATTTCTTTGATTATTTTTGTCCAAACACACCCGATCAGATTTCATCAGAACGTGACCCCAATTATGAAGGGGGGAATAGTGATGCCCTTGTTGTTGAACAACAGCCATTCAGCAACCCTAGTTCTAAAAGCGTGGCTATTACTTAGCAATCCTCCGATGGCAGTCCTGTTATAGAGGGCGAGGCTATTCCACAACAGCTTTCTAGTTTTAGTGGAGGTAATGGCGAGGCTGGTTCCTCCTCAGGCACCAGTGATCACATTCATACCTTTAAGGGAAATGATAAGTCTTATGAATCAATAGCTCCTAGGAGATCCACAAGAACACGTTCCATTCCAAAGAGACTCAATGATTTTATGAAGAGGGAAAAGTCAAATATGGGCTTGAAAAAACAATTAACTATTCCAATCTTTCTTTTGAAGGCCAGTGCTTTGCTGCTAGTTTAAATAAAAGTATTGAACCTCATAACTATAGAGAAGGATAAATGCTATGAATGATGAAATGAATGCGTTAAATAGAAATAACAGTTGGGGCCTTGTTGACGTTCCTCCTAATTGAAAAGCTATTGGTTGTAAATGGGTTACAAAATCAAATACAAGTCCACGGGTGAGATAGATCGTTATAAAGCTAGACTTGTTGCCTATAGTCAATGGGAGGGCATAGATTTTGATGAAACCTTCTCCCACGTTGTTAATGGTCACTATTCTGTGTGTTATATCTCTTGTTGTTCAACATGACTGCCGTTTGTATTAGCTTGATATTAACAATGCTTTCTTCTATGGTTCCTTAAATGAGGATGTATATATGACTCCTCCTGAGGGATACTTCTCCAAAAATGATAAATGTGTGTGCAAATTAAATAAGTCTTTATACGGTCTAAAACAATTCTCTCGGACGTGGAATGAAAAACTTTTAGGAGTCTTGTTGGCTAGTGGTTTCCAGCAGAGCAAAATTGATTATTTCATGTTTATGAAATCATCCAATTCTGTTTTAGTTATCTTGTTCTTTACATAGATGATATAATCACTTGGAACAATGAATCTGAAATTCATCATTTAAAACAGTGTTTACTGTCTGAATTTTTAATTAAGGACTTAGGTGTGTTGAAATACTTTTGAGGAATTAAAGTTATTCACACCAAACATTGTCTCTGTCTGTCTCAATGTAAGTACTGCTTAGAATTGCTTGTTGAGTTTGGCATGACAGGATGTAAACCTATGAGCAATCCTCTTGAACAACATCACATAGTTGCTAACATGTCTAATTCGGACCAACCTGCTCTGCAAAACATTTCTGAGTATCAGAAACTTATTGGCGAACTCCTTTATCTGTCTCATACTAGGCCTGATATATCATTTTATGTTCAGTTCCTTAGCCACACTAAGTTTCATTTGAAACTGGCTTGAAGGTTGTTAAGGTTCTTAAAAAATGCCCCTGGTCATGGTCTTCTGTTTTCCAAATCTGATTCCTTTAATATGTCCGCCTTTACGGACTTTGATTGGGGAAATGTATGGGATTTCGGAAGTCTGTCATAGGTTTTTGTGTGTTTTTGGGAAATTCATTGATCTCTTGGAAAAGCAAAAAACAAAGCACAGTGTCTCGGTCCTCTATTATGGTTGAGTAGTCACGCCATGTGTGCTGCTACTTGTGAAGTTCTTTGGCTCATTAATATGCTTAAAGAGTTGTCTATGTATGTTTCACTGTCTGTTCCCTTGCGTTGTGATAATAATGCAGCTCTGTGTATTGCTGTGAATTTTGTGTTTCATGATAGAACCAAGCATTTCGAACTTGATCTTTTTATCTTACGTGAAAATTTTCTTCTAGGATTATTGTCACTATTCCAACTGTGTCGGAACAATAACATGAAAATGTTTTTGGTGGCCAAGCTTCATATGTTTAATGCTTTTTGATATTGAATTATGGGGGTGTTAAAAATTATAATTCAATATATCTTTTTTTGTTTATTTTATTTTTTCTTGTTTGCTATTGGGCTTTCTTTATATGCAGGTTACTAGGCTGCTGGGCTTGCTGCCTATGGGCTTGCTGCTGATGGACTTGGTTTCGAGGGCTTTGTTGTAAAACTTGTTGTTGTGCATCCGAGATCTCATCTCTCTGATCTCTCTCGAATACTCTACCCTCTATTTGCTCTCGAATGCTTTGATCGTTGTTTTAATATGTCAACGTGTTGATGATTGTTCTTCGTTGTAGTTACATTCTTTGTTTCAGATCATTACATCGATGATTTGATTCTTGTTTCATATAGTTTGTTTGTTCCCTAAGTTTCTAGGGTTTTGTATTCATAGAAGTTTCTTTATATCAATACACTTTGGCTAGTCAATGATGAAAGAATTGGAAAACTTTCCTATACATTTGGTTGATGGAATTCAACAATATTTTAACACATATAAGGAACTTTATACGTCATATTAGAGTGCTAAAAGCTTATAATACAACCTTCTCACACGTTTTTGCCTTCCTACCCTAAGCAAGCTAAAACCATTGTCTTAAAAAAACTTAATTCAACTAAAACCATAGACTGTAATTAAAACCTCAAAGCTAAGTTTGCCAATCGAATATACAATCAATGGTTTTGCCAATCGATTTTTCCCAGATTGACGTGGAGCAGGGACGAAAGGCAGCCTTATTGATCCAAATGTGTCGAATGGAACGATTGTCGCTCAATGGATAAAGTTTACCCTAGGGATAATTGGTTGATCTTCCATAAGAGCTCGCATCGAGGGGATGGTTTGGCACATCAATGTCGGCTCTTCGCCACTAGGGTTGTAGTATGTTCTAAGGGATGGGTTGTTCACACGCGACCTAGGTTCTGAACAGCATGAAACTGTTTGGTTAATATTTGGTGTGGGCTTTAGAACATTGAGAGGACTTTTCCTTAGTACGAGAGGATCAGGAAGAATGCAGCCTTGGCGTCCTATTATCATGCCTATGGCAAATGTTGGTGACGACTGAAAGGACATAAAATAACAAAAGAATCACTATAACCGTCACTAATGTACAAACAAAAAAGTTTTCCAACAATTACACAATTATTGATTGGGATTAAAATGTTATGATGAACTCTTTGGTTGTCGGTGTAGGAAACCCCACTATTAAACAATTAAAGCCTCAACTCGACAAACATGGGAAGAACGATGAAGCCAAATTCAATGGTGAATGAAGAAAATCCTAAAAAATAATAATTTAAAACAGTAAACAAAACTAAATGAAGTTGAAGACAAAGACTATATTTGTCCCTAAGCCCTGAACCGTCCAAATGACTACCTTTTTTAGTTCCAAAACCATTTCAGTAGTGGTATCAACCTTGGTAGACTTTGAAGACAACTTTGTTGTGGAAACCACTTTTAATTCTGAAAACACACTTGCATCTTAAATCAGTTTTGATGCCTCTTTTGAAAAGCAGCAAGTTAGTGTAAGTTGAGAGAGTGAGAAGAGATGAATGAACGGTTGAAGAAAAGATTATGAGGTTTTTAAGACTAATTTTACCATTTTATATCTTTATTTCTTATCTATATTGTTTTAGATAGTATTTAACAGGGGAAAATGATAATTTACAATTAACTCTAACATGACTAAGGGGGTGTTTGTTTTTACTGAGAAGTACTTCTGACCTCTTTTGTCTACGTTGCGTAGACCACGCGCAGACGTTAGGCTCTACAGATTGTTTGTTTTTCGAAAGACCTTTCATTGAAAAACATATTCCTGACGTCTGTATGGAGAAAACATGGAACTATCACTTCTTAAATCTTCTAACCTCTTCTCAACTTTTAACACAATACAAAACTCCCTTCCAAACCCATCTACCTGCATCTCATCTCCATCCTCCCACCACTTGAACCTCCTCCCCATCCTCCCTCTCACCACCGCCGCCCCACCTCCCCCCACCGGCCGGACCTGCGTCGCCGCCACTGACCCTCCCACCGCCTGCAGCCCTCCGCCTCCTTCCCTCTCACCACGCCGGCTCCCCTCCCCCTACCTATGCCTGCCTCCCTCTGTCGGCCCTTCCCTCTGCCACCCCTCCCTGCGACGCCTTTCCCTCCGCCGGCCCCATCCTCCACTGGCCCCTTCCTATGCCGCCCCTCCCTTCGCCGGCCGCCACTTCATCTTCGTCTTCAAGATTTTTTTTAAGTTTTGTTTGATTTGTCATTTATGAAATATGTTTGTGATTTGGTTTAAGTTTTTAGTTGATTTGTTGTTTATGTAGGATTATTTAGTATGATTTGTTATTTGGTTTCGGGTTTTATTTGATTTGCGATATTAGATGGTATAATTTGTGATTTAGGTTAGGGTTTTGTTTGATTTGTTATATGAGATGGTATGATTTGTGATTTAGTTTAGGGTTTTGTTTGATTTGTGATATTAGTAGTATAATTTGTGATTTTAGTTTGTATGATTAGTGATTTTAGTTTGTATGGTTAGTGATTTGATTTATGGTTAGTGATTTTAGTTCAAAAAATAGGTTTACTTTAATTACAGAATATTTTAGCAGTCTGCAGATATTAAAAAACAAATAGTCTTTTTCTTGCAGACTGCAGACAGTTGGTACATCTCTTATGCAGAAGATGTGTGCAGATGTGGTCCGCAGACTGCAGACATTTTCCTGCAAAAAACAAATAGCACCTAGACAACTTTTGATTCTCTATGTAATAGTTTTTATTTTATCGTCATTTAATAAACTCATTCCAATTAATACATGACAAATTTGATTTAAATAATCCAAACTATTACTCTTTAACCGATAATAATTCATACTATTGATTAAGCCTGTAACGATCCCAACTTTTATTTCTATTACCAACAACAATATCAGTAACGTAATTATTAAAAATTTAAGGCTTGATTTCAACTCTATTTCGTTCACAATAATGATTATGCACGAAACAAAAAATACATACAAGCTATATCAAGCTTGAAATAAGTACAAATCGAGTGTGAATGATGATGATGATGATGATGATAATAATAATAATAATAATAATAATAATAATAATAATAATAATAATAACAATAACAATAACAATAACAATAACAATAACAATAACAATAACAATAACAATAACAATAACAATAACGATAACAATAACGATAACAATAACGATAACGATAACGATAACGATAACGATAACAATAACGATAACGATAACGATAACAATAACGATAACGATAACAATAACGATAACAATAACAATAACGATGACAATAACGATAACGATAACGATAACGATAACGATAACAATAACGATAACGATAACGATAACGATAACGATAACGATAACGATAACGATAACGATAACGATAAAGATAACGATAACGATAACGATAACGATAACTGTTGGATCTAGAAAGGCTGTTGCAACCAAAACCAAGTCACTTAGAAGATTTTGGTACAACAAACAAAGGACTTCCGAAGCTAAGTATGGAACTTCCGAAGGAAGAAGGAGCTCTTCCAAAGACTAAGTGTAAAACACACTTCCAAAGGAAAACTCCAACTTCTGAAGACAAAGATTCTACTTCCGAAGATCAAGACTTAGAGAGAAAGATCTGAAGTCAACTTCCGAAGTACAACAAGTCCTCAAAGTCTCGGAAGCATAGAAGCCTCTTCCGAAGTATAAGTGGCTTCAGAAGAACAAGTTCTTCCGAAGCCAATTAACCTTCGGAAGACACTCCTATTATCCAGTGGACATAAGTATGGCCTCTCTGACACTCCGCTGCAAATCTCTGAGATACTGCATGGCGTTTTTTTTTAAAAGTCATGTAGTTGACCATACTTTAATCCACTGTTTACCTTTTTATGTTAGTATAGTTGCCATCTTTAGTTGGTGACAAAAGGTAAGTCATGGACATGTCATGACTACCATATCTTAGATAATACTTTATCTAAGATACCTTAACTTTAGCATTGTAGTATATGCTTTAGTCTTAGGTTTCCAGCTGGTATCAAAGTATATCCGGCTGTAGGATCTAGTATATATAGTTTCTCATTGTAACTCTTGTTTCATGCTTGTAAGAGTCTTTTAATATCTTGAGTTGAGAAGTAATATATACAAGTGCCTTGAAAAATATATTTCTGCTTGTTCATTTGCTACTTATTATATTATTATCAACTCTTGTAAAAGACATTACTTCATCTGATTTGAGTGTTTCCATAAGTGAGTTTGAGAGAAATACAAGTGTTTAAGTGACAAACCCGATCTTGCAATTGGTATCAGAGCTTTTTAGGCTCTTGATTGTGAGATGTTATCATCCTAATCAACCAGTTTTTCACTCCTCCTTATACCTCACTCAAAATGGCCCTCAACAAATCTGAAGTAGAGATGGGGACGATGATCAAAGCTCCCATCATCACTCCTGAAAACTTCAGGTCTTGGAGCAGAAGAATGGAAGGCTTCATCAGGTATCAAGACAGCAAGATGTGGCAATCCATTGTCAATGGCCCGTATAAGCCAAAAGTAGCTGGTGGAAACGGTGCCATGATTGAGAAAGCCGTTGAAGATTATTCTGATGAAGACAGGAAGAAGCTTGACATAGACAGCAATGCTATGACTGTTCTTAGAAAGTGTAGGAGAAAAAGAAAATTGGTAAATACGTCCATTTACAAAAGACTTCTGCATATGCAGGTCAAAAATGTTTTAGTTAGAAAACATACCATTAAATTAGTGTTTTTTTTAATCTTTTCAACGAGTATAATATTGTTGTATTTATACAAAACAACCTAACTGTGTAAGGCGCTTTATTGTATTTATGAACTGGGTAATTTTTGTGATACTTTAGAACTATGTGATTTTATAGTGTTTAAGTTGTATAATTTTATTGTGTTTTTAAACTTGACTAATTTATAATGTTTTCAAACTGAGTTACTATAGAGAGAAAATTGTCTAAACACAATGATAAAATTACCCGGTTCTAAAGAATAGCAATAGAATCAATGACTCTTTGATTAAGTAGAAGTATAAAAATTCAGAATATGTACATGACAAACATCGTATCCAAAAGGTTTAAACGCTTTTTGATTTATGTACATGGATATGAAATTTAATGTCATTTTGATAAACAAGGATAAAATAATACATAATCATATAGAAAAAAAAGGCATATAAAAATCGTTTAAGTATTATGATGATTTATGTAATTGACGTGACATTTTATGTCAAAAACGTAAAACAAATTGAAAACTTAATCTTCATGTTGATTTTTGACGCCAAAAATATAATATATCATCATAAAGACACCATAAAACTCATCTATTTTGAAAACATAATATGTAATCTACTTCGAAAACGAAATAAAATCATTCAGTTCTAAAACATCATAAAGTTGTCTATTTGTTAAACATCATAAAATTATTCATTCTTAAAACACAATAAAATTATTCTGTTCTAAAATACATATATAAGCACAACTATAACAATATGTATACATGTTAAAAGTTGTCAATGAAAAAAATAAGGGGGAGCGAAGTTAAAACATTTTACAAGAAAGAGAATGTGAGTTGGAAAGAGGGGGTAAGAAGAAGGCGAGAAAAGGTGGTAAAGTCCATCGCCAGGAATTAAAAATGACCAAAAGTGAGTGTATAGGTCACAAGTACCACCGAACCCACTTTTATTTTGATAATCATCGAAATCCACTTACGTTGTAAACTCATAGCGCTTCAATACCCTACTAACTATCAGAATAGGTAAATCGTAAGTAAAGCCAAATAGATGGCCTTATTAAAATATTTTATTAGGATTTTATTAAAATGAGCCCACGGGTGCAATAAAAATACTAGAGTTACTTGTTGTTCATTTATATTGTACCCTAACTATTCAATAATATTATTCGATTTTTTTACCATCTTACACGGTATCAGAGCATTATAGTTCTTGTTACCTTCTTCTTATCCGCTATGCCATCACAAAACATACAAACCCTAGTCGTGTCATAGTTCAAACCCCAGCAGGATGGTGTGCTTCCTGCCTTGTCCTATCTTCATTTTCTATTTTGTTTCTTCAATTTCTAGTTCTCGTTGAATAAAACTTCGTTGTCGATTGAATATTTAAACATGATATTCATTCTTTGGTTGGTCCATCATCATTCTCTTGGTTTGTTCTTAAATTATAGCTCGCAAAATGATACGATCACTTCTTTTTCTTTTTTTATTCTCGGTGTTTTAGCCGCACCAAGTACCACGGTCCACAACCATCGATCTAAGACTACAGTTTGATTAGATCTTTCTTTTCTTATTTATAGATCTACGGATGTTATCTCTTGATCTACGGATCGAAGAGGCCGCTGCCTTATCGCGGTCACCGCCTTTCTCTCTGTATATTTTTTTCTTTTTCTATGCTTACGGATCTTATCTATTGATTTACGAACCCAAGTGATCGTCGTCTGCTAGCATTCCAATAAAGTTGGCGATATTTCCTTGCATATCAATGGTTTAACAAGCCAGTAGTGTCAAATTTAGCCCCATAGTCATGTGCTTTTAACGACCACGACTACGCTCTCTTGCTATGTAATTTTTTTAAACTATGGATGGTACAATTAACCAAGTTGTTGATAGCACAATCAAACAACGTATGTACGACAATATCAAGCATACTATAGATATTTGATAAAACGAGCACGTGCGACGTGCCAGTTAAATGGGGAAAAAATGATCGTAAAAACGTTGAATCACATATGCACGTTTCAGGGTGTTAACTCGTAAAATTTTGACTGAAAGACGTAAATGTTTAAAATATGGGGGACTAAAGTTTAAAGAAAAAAAATATTGGGGCCAAATTGTAAAAGATATAAAAGGATTGGGTTAAAATAGAAAAAGTTAAAGATTAAAAAAGGAGTTGGGTACAACCAACTATGCACATGATACAATCCATAATGCATAGGCAAGTTGATAATTAGTATTATATAAATTTGAAAATCCAAAGCATGTTTATCTGATTATTCTTGGTTTTATTTTTTCAATCTGAGCTTATTGTTTCTTCCGCTCCGACCACGAGTGAGTATTAGAATATATTATTAGAATTTTATTGGGATGAGCCCACGGACCCAATTAAATTTCTAAAATTACTTGTTATCTCTATATATGTATCCTAACTATTTAATAATATTATTAGTCTTTTACCCTCTTACAACCCTCTAGACAGTTTATAAGAATAGAGCCTGATAACTCTTCATTGAGGTGCTTCAGGCACTACCGCTTACGCTAGCCTAGAAGGTTTACTCACCCAAGTTTTGAGGGCAACCACCATTGTGGAAGCTCTTATCATTATCCATTTTTCCAAAATAAACTCACTGTATGTGCTTACTCCCTAACACAAATATTATACATCAGTTGGTTCTCATTGTAAATGTGGGTAAATTCTAACTTGATCACTTACACAGGTATAAAGATGAATTCAATAGCCCAAGGATCAGATCAAACTGGTAGTTGTTCTATTAATCATTCAACTTTTGCCACTCCCCCAGGCATGCTAGTTTCTGCTACTGTCTCTCTAACAAACCTGGAATAAAAACCAGCCGAGAAAGATAGTTTAAATAATACATCGATTGCATATGTAGGTCTAGAGGTGCTCATAAACCGTTGAAACCATCTTAACTGCTCAAACCGAAGCAAGTAGATCAGCCAGTTTTAGATTGATACTGTTCAGTCCGACTGTTTGGCGGTTCAGCTATTGATCTTGAAACCAACCTTGTAATCCAAACCCATTGTTTTTATCCTTTTTTATTGTTCTTTTTCTTTCAGTTTTCGAATATGTACTTGCATATATTCATTACTCATGAAGAATCTTTATCAATTAAAATTTTTAATACAAACTATGATTTAGAGGGAAAAAAAACTCTGGTTCAAACCGTAAAACCACCATAACCGAACTGCAAACCACCCAACCATTGAAACTAGCTAGTCCGGAAAACCCAGCTGGTTGGATTTGTCATTTTCCAAAATCTTAGTTAGCTCTTCGTCCAAACCAGCCACACAGGACCGTGACCACTACCACGGGTGTGTCATAAAGATACAAAGTACATCCTACTTGGGTTAGGATATAAAAAAAGTTGAAGTTTTACCTTTCTATTTTATCACGAGATGATTGCAGAATGTATATAGAAAGGACGAATGACATGAGAAGCCCTGTTCATGAGTAAGATAAACCAATGATTTCTAAAGATAAAAAGTTTGATTTTTTTCTATAGCCGAAATTCGAAAAGCTCTTCTGTTTACACATATGAGATCTGAAAGTATAATTACCTGATCCAAATAGAACATAAAATCCAGAAGTAACATCTATTTCTGATTGTTCCTCCCTACAGAGAATTATACATTAGTACGAGAATCAAGGAAGAGGGATATGTGGGTAACGGGTCAAGACAGACAGGGCCATGGCCCGCCTACAGTTTTTGTGTACTTCTAATTTTTTTCTTAAAAAAAATTAGGAGACTGTATGCAGTAAACTAGGACTTTGGACAGCTTTATTAACCATTTTGACCTATTCCTAGGTTAAGTTTTTATTATTTGACCTGTTTATATAAAACACAAACTAGGTCAGCCATCAACAAGTAAAGGTGGTAGAAACTCCACTTCTAGTTTTACAAAACACACGTTAGCACTTCAACTTTGTGGACCAGAAACCGAAATTATAAACAGAGATAAGTAAATGACAAATAAAAATAATGACTAACCATGTGTATCTAACAAGCACATATTTTGGCCATGTTTGTGGATCCCAAAACTGCTTGCCAATGTCAGGATGAAGCTCCACATCTGATTGTAGTATTTTAAGAAATTTCAGAATGCATAAATGTTTAATAATTTTAGCATTGTAAACAAATTTTACATGTGATGGTATGCTTCAAAGTTAAAGCACACCAAGTTAGCAAGGACATGTGTCATCTTTTATGAGGAGCTCATGTAATTAACAGTTAGCTTATCAGTTTATAGAAAAAACAACATTAAGAGTTCAGAGGTAATAAAGAAATTGTACTTCACTTGATTAGGCAAAAAAGAAGTTAAGGTTGCTAAAAAAGTGTTTCGTCTATTAGCAGCTTGTATTATACAAAATTGCAATAGCATAATGTACTTTGTTCACCATATACTGTGTATCGGTACACACCACGACCATGTTCAGGCTTCTAGTCTCTTCTACATTTTGAGGAACTTTTTTATTAAAGCGGAGCCTTTGAAATGGTGATAAATCTTATTTGGTAAATCTATGAAGATTATGACATTTAGAATCATATGTTCAAGTCAGTTAAACCATTTAGATGGAGCTTGTTGCAGTTTGAGCAACAGGTTAAACTGGGATCGAATCCAATAGGTAATTTTCTACGTGGATAGGGCTGGATTGACTGAAAATAGTTTGTCCAAAAGCCTGTTTTTGTGATTAAAGTGTTAAATATGATATTGGTTTCAAAAGCGGATGACATGTCCAGGAGCGAGGCGACTAAAGCGCACTTGAGGCGCAAAGAGCGCATGAGAAAGAAGCACGAGGCGCAGTCTCGAGGCGCGCCTTTAGCACGGGGAAGGTTTCGTGCATCAGGATGTTGTACATATAGCTTTTAGATTATACATATTATTTATCAATATACTAAATCACATATAAAGCTTATTTATAACTATATTTTGGCTTGGTTTTAAAAAGCGTTAGGCGCTCTGAGGCGTTTAAGTCTAAAAAGCCGAGGCGCTATGTGTGAGGAATGAGGCGAGAGCCTCACGTATGCGAGGCGTTGTTCTATGTACAACAAAATAAGCCATATATACAACCAAAAGTTGCATTTGTTTAAACTTTTTTACATATTGGTTTTTTTTACCATGTAAATCATTCATAATCTCATCATCCCTTGGTTATATCTACGTATCATTCTTTTACAGACCCCACTCTTGACCAATGTTGACCAAATTTGACCTAGATGTGCATGAGGCGCTGCCTCAAAGCCCTGAGGCGTTTTCGTGATTGCCTCTAGAGCCTCACGCCTTAAGCGCGCCTTAGGCGCTATTTTTAAAACCAAAATTTTTGGGTAGATAATGCTAAAATTTATGAGAAATATACAAAAAGGTTATAAAAATATTGCATCTAATGTACAAAAAGAGATGCACTTTTGCGACTTGCGCCTCAACTTGAGACCCTATTTCCTCGGTGCGCCTCGTGTTTTTTAAAACCAAGCATACGATTACACACATTATAATATTGTATTATTTCAGTAATAATATGATATTTCAAACAAAAAAATATCAGTAGGGTGTATGCATTATTAAAACACTTCCAAACAATTTTCAACCAATTTGACAAATTTCCTTTGCTTTTCAAAACAACTTTTAAAATTTACCCGGTTGACCCATTAGAGATAATATAACCTGAATTGACCCTTAATTAAATATGTTGAAATACTACCTCTACTTAAAAGGGTTAACCACCTCAAGAAATAGCATGATATTAGCCTTTCAGTATTTAATAATCAACCACACTAATAAAGGAATAGCATGATACTAGCCTTTCACTAATTAATAATCAACCCAAATAATCAACCCCTTTCACTCTTCTCTTAGTTTTAACTAGTAATTTATTTTTGGAAATATAGAAAAAATGTTGAAGGGCCGCTAAAATGCAACTTATCAATGCCTAACAATTAAACAATATTAATTGATAACAATATTAGTAAAAGAGAGGGTGACATACAATGATGTGGCATGTCAACAACCTTAGCAGTGACACCAAGAAAATCACTCCCCGAGTATCTCTGTATAAAATGCAAAGAAAGGCTCCATGATCATATAAGAACAAACATCAAAAAAATACTCAATGTATCATTTATTGCATTGTCAATCAAATCTTTAAGATAGTTAAAAAGCAAAGACGTATTTTTCCTTTTACAAGAACCTTACCAAATGCACATCTATCATCGGGACCTCAGAGCTCTTACGATTTATCACAAGTAGCCATGGAATATAATACTTCTCCTTTCCAACTTGAAATGATCTGAATTTATTCAATCCAGATGTTAGATAGGTTAAAAGCCTTTTCGGAACCTTAATGCTATAAGCCTAAAATGCTTGCTTTTTCAACCAAAATGAAGATACACACTGCTAACTGATACGAAAAAACAGGACCAGAACAGATTTTATGTAGAATACAGTAGTATGAAATATTGTTTTGATCTAACCTGTACATATATTTGGATCAACACATGTTTTAATCGAAAGTTAAATGAGACCAGGTCCCTGTTGTCAATAGCGGCTATAGTGCGCTACATAGCGTATAGCTATGTTCCCACTATTTGTGTTTTGCGACCAAATAGCGACCTGCAGCGTTCTTTTAATTTGTTTTTATTTTTTATATATATAAAAAATCGACCCAAATAGAGTATTTTAGCTATTCTGGTGGTGTTTGCTTGTATTTTCTACTACTTTAGCGCTATACATGTTAGTTTATTGAATGTAATACATTTCTTAAAATTTCTACTACCTTATCGCTAAACACAAAATAGCGACCGCTATTCGCTAGATAGCATATAGTTTGGCTTGTCGCTATTTACCGTTATTCGCTATTGACAACTACACCAGGTATAAGACAGACGGCGGTAATTTCAGTCCCATACTAATTGTAAAAGTGTCCAACACCCATAGGGTACCATTACTCATTACCCATCAGGTGAGCATACATAGTAAAACATTACACATTTGGGACGCCCATTACCCGAAACCCAATCTTAAACTAGCTCATTAAAGCTGGATTCTCCCGATAGTAAGGCCTTTAAGATAAATCAAAACTGTATATTTCATGATATCATAGGAGTCTCCAGGCTGATGTTTCTTTTACAGATATTAATAATTGCAGGATTGAAAGGGCTATCTGATGATAGTAATAATATTTTGCACAAACATATAAAAGTACATCACATTCAAACAATCAATAGCACAGAGTCTCACATTTTGTAAGGATCAGCTCCAGTGAAACCAGCTGGTTTAGATATAGGAACCAATACCTAAATAGATCATTCAAATAAACAAAATCAATTGTAAAACTCACAAATTCAAGGGTTTTTGAAAGTAATCGAAACTACCTCACGATTTACACCAAAGATCGGGCAGTGGCGACCGATCATATCATGCCAAACCGTCCTCGACTGTTGAATCAAATGTAGGCAACAACATAAGCATAGAAGATCTGTGATTTTAAGTGTGTGTGTGTCGTATGGAGTAGAAAATGATGAAGAAATTGGATGAAAAGTGGGAACATACGGAGTGATATTGACCCATTTTGCTCATGGGAACGATGTCTCCAGGCCGATAAGCTGCAGAAATTGAAATCATCGATGATAGTAATAAGAAGAAGAAGAAGAAGGTGTTTGCAGTGGTGATTATTGAGTTCAAACTGCAATTTCTTGCCATTTTCAAAACCCCTTTTGGTAGAATGAGCTTCGAAGCAGATGATAAACGATGTTTTGCCCTATATTGCAGTTGCATTTGAAGAGCTTAAGAATATATTAAACGCTAAAAAATGAAACTATAATAACATTGTGGCTGTAGTTTAGTGGTAAGAATTCCACGTTGTGGCCGTGGAGACCTGGGCTCGAATCCCAGCAGCCACATTATTTTTTTAATAATATTTCGTTTGTGTATTAAATTTTGGTGTACCGGAAAATAAAGTAAAGTTTGAAAACAATTGCTCTAAAGTCATTAGGGCATTCATATCTAGAGGTGTGGTTAATTAATTCTAATTTCTTTTATGAACGTAAGTAATGCATTTCGGGTTACTAACAATTTTAACGATCAATTACTTCAATTGAAAAATAACTTTTGAACATTTATTGTAGTTTGGTATATTTTTAATTGATTTCATTTCTTTTTCTCTCATGATTAACAAACTTGGTTTATATTTTTAGCTCGAGATTAGAATAAAGAATACCAAGTAATGGAGAATAGATAGTTAGAACTAATAAAATAAAATTGTTGAAATGGAAGAGTTGATGCAAGAGTTTTAAAGATATAATATATTTTAAAGTTTAGTAGTTAATAGTTAGAAAAAATTAATTTTTAACTTTCAATTTTAACACTTCTTATCTAAAAAATATCAAAATGTTAAGTTCCTAAAAAAACCCTTAAACGGGTTAACATGACAACCAACATATTAAATAAATCATGTTCGGGTTAACTTATATATTAAACGGGTATGTTCAAGTTAACCTGTTTAAGAAAACAAATCTTGTCTGATAACTCAAAACCTATTCAGATCTCGGTCCTTATTCTTAGAATTTAAGTAAAATATTCATTTATCCTTAAAATTTAGTTTTCTTAAAACAAAACATCTCACATTTCATTCTCCAAACAAAACATCTCACATTTCATTCTCCTTATCTACACATTTTCAATAAAATATTATTTTTTTGTTCCCTTTTTTAATTTGTTTCTTTTTGTTACCACGTGTATAATATATTGAGATTTAATGTAGGGAATAAAATGATAACCTTGAAATAGGGAATTAGAAATGAATCTCTAAACTCAATCCATATTACTCTCTATATGATTAGACAATGCTACCTACAATCAAGTTTATGCCTCTATGAAATTTGCCACAGAAGTTTTATAAGTTTTCTAATTGAGCACACACATGCAGTGTCTTCCACGTGTTTGCATAACTCACCACGTGTCCAAATTGAATTACAAAGTTCATGACGTGCACGACCTCCATCGCCTCTGTTAGTTTCTTCTCTTCACCGCTTTGCAATCGACGGTAGTTTACATTTAACTGTGAACAATATAGCCTGCAAGTTAGTTAAGAATGTGTAGGAAAGATCAAGCAATGTTAATATAGGAAGCCGATGTTAAGAGAAAAGTCCAACATAACTAGCAATGGTCATGAAATAAAATTAGTGATTTAATAAGGAGGCATGAGCTGGCACTACTAGCATATACAAGGTAACGATTAATTTTATTATGACATGTTATTCTGATGTATAATATTATAAATTTTATGCTAATGTTAGCGTCTTTTAATGGTATAGAAGAGGAACCGACCTGTACTAAAATCATACTGGTTCAAGATTTATATTTTTAATTCCTGCACATGAAGATTACATAGAAATCCAAAGCAGGTCACATAATATAAAACATTTGTTGCACAAAGTTTTTTCAAGTTGTAGATTGATTTTGGTAGTTGTTTATATTGAATTGTTACACAGTTTTTTCAATAGCACAATTCCATTAATTTTGATTCCTGCATTGAACTGTAAGTTTATGATCATATATGTCTAACTTTTTGTGGATACATAACATATAAACTTGTTTGTTATAAATCTTCGTTATAGGAAATCATCATTTGTTGCTTAGTCCCTTCCATGATTGAAACTAATGAACAACCACTAGAAGACAACACCACATATTTAATGCGCCTAAGTAAGGTTAGTATTCTTCTATATCAAAGTATTTCTTTGTATTTTCTTGCCAACTTAGCCGGTCCTAGGGGTTGTAGATTTAACTAATTTATAGCATATATGTTGTGATTTTAAAGCATACAAGATAGTTTATTTGACCTCTTAAGTCGATAAGATCAACTTTACCTTCAAAGTCGCTTAAACGTTTCAGCTGCTTTGGAACAAAGAAAGTGTTGTTTTGTAGGAAGCCTCCTAGTATTGGAACTAAAGTTGTTTAAGACAAGTATGGTTTTTCAAATTTCAAGTATGTTTGATTTCTTTTGTAATCAAACTATTTTGTATCATAGTTAATATGGTTAATCTTACCTTTAAAGTCAATATAAACTTTACTATCTTTAAGTTTGGGATCTAAGGTAATTGGAAATTTTATTGCCGGTACCACAAACTCGAACTTTGAAGGTTCTGTTGCAGATTCATCAAAAGACCGAGGAAAGCCCATTTATAAGCATAGCATGGAAGTCTAGTAGAAACTGTTGTGGATCCGAGCTGAATATGAGGTTCCATCAAACTGCTGTATTTTATTTTGTCAAGGATCAGAATGGTATATCAATGTGTGTGCATGTGTACATGGTTGTAGTGTTGATATGCTATGTGTTGTCAAAACCTTAGGTATTTCTTAGTACTTAGTAATAACTATCATGATATGTTTTCATATTCATGTTTTGATTTTCGAGTATGTGACTGAATCCCCACGCAACGCGCGTGGGGAACATTCTAGTTTTAGCAAATGGCTGGGATGATGTGTGGTTGATTTTCCTAAATTTTTCACTAAACTACAAATATGAGGATTTGGTTGTGAATGTTCTTAGGTTGTGCTTTGTATTAGTAATGACAAAAAGCAATGAAATGGGCCATCACAAGGGAAGGAAAGTTTACTTGGTATGAACTCATGAAATAAATGAAATGAAATGGATGGGAAATTAGAATAGACAAGGAAAAGAAATGGAATGATGAATGTTTAACAAAGACGTTTTTGGCTGAAAATGACAACTTTCTAAAACCTTGGAGAACCAGATGCAAAAAACAAAAATAGTTTTTGAACGAAAATAACAAATATGAACAAACCAAAAGGAGCAAAACAATTTACTCTTTTATAAATAACATACATAAGATAACAATCACGTTAAAACACTCAAATATATGCAAAAAAACATATCTGATAAACATCAGTAATATATAATAATCAAAATAGATCAGTTATGTCTAGATGTCCATGCATTAAACATTAATGTTGCTAAAATTTGTATAAAGTTTATCCATTCATTCGAGGTCCCGACTGTTGTAACACGTTCCACATGTAAGCTGTTGTAAAATCGATTGAGAATATGAACGCGGAATAACAATCAATACAAAGATGATTTTAGAAAGAATAAACGTGAACAAGAAACTTCAAATGATTATTAGTGATTGAATGATTTCGGATCATCTCACCGATTACATTAGGTCCTTATTTATAGCATCTAACTAACTCTAACTAACTCTCAACTTAAATTGAGAATTTACATAAAGGACCCTATACTATATCTTCCGAACGGAAGTAACCCTTCGGAAGATTTCCTACTAAACATATGTATACTTCGGAAGAAATCCAAAGTACACAACAACACCCTTCCGAAGCAAACATAACCTTCGGAAGATATCAACTTAGCTTCGGAAGAATATGTTAAGCTTCGGAAGAAGAAGACTTAACCTTCGGAAGTTCACTTGTTTTGGGTTTTATACTTCACAATCTCCACCTTAAAATCCAAAAACAAGATTTTAACCAACTCCCAATGCATCCAAGCAAAACTTGAACTTTCCACCAGGTAGAGACTTTGTAAACACATCCGCTGGATTCTCCAAAGTAGACACACCTTCACTTTCACCTGCCCAGCATTCACCACATCCCTTATGAAGTGTAACTTCACATTAATGTGCTTTGTTCTCTCATGAAACATGTTGTTCTTTGACAACTGAACTGCACCCTGGTTATCACAGAATACCACTGAGCCTGCCACTTTGATTCCCAACTCAGAAACAAAACCATGCAGCCACATAGCTTCCTTGACTCCCTCAGTCAAAGCTATATACTCAGCCTCTGTTGTAGATAATGCCACCACATGCTGCAACTGAGCTTTCCAACTCACCAAGTTACCCAGCACTTGAAATGCATACCCTGTAATAGATCTACCTCTATCCAGGTCCTTGGCAAAATCTGAATCCACATAACTAACAATCCTGTCAACCTTCTCATGTTCATGATGCCCAAACACTAAACCATAGTGCTTAGTACCCCTGAGATATCTCAAGATCCATTTAACAGCAACCCAATGAGCTTTTCCCGGATTTGACAAATACCTGCTGACTAAACTCACAGCATAACCAATATCCGGCCTTGTACAAACCATCAAGTACATCAAAGCTCCCAACAACATTGGCATAAGGTACTTTCTCCATATATTCAACTTCATCATCTGACTTAGGGCAATCAGAACTTGACAGTTTAATATGAGCACCTATAGGAACAGTCACTGGCTTCACATCATCCATCCTATAGTTACTTAACACCTTCTCCAAGTAAGACTTTTGAGACAGTCTCAACACCATGTGCTCTCTGTATTGACCTAGATTTGGATGCTCAAGTAGAATTTGGAGCATTCCAAAAACTTGGAGATCCAACTACAAGAAGACAAGTAGTCTGATACAACATTTCTTTGGTCTCTTTCTTCCCTTGTAATCTCCATGCCCAATATCTTTTTTGCTTCACCTAGATCTTTCATCTCAAACTCTGACATCAACATTCTCTTAGTAGCTTCAACTTCCTCCAATTCTGAGCAAGCCACCAACATGTCATCAACATACAGCAACAAATACACAAATTTGTTTTCACTGTACTCTTTAAAATACACACAACTATCATAGCTGCTCCTGTTAAACCCATTAGTCACCATGTGTTTATCAAATCTTTTATACCACTGTCTAGGGGATTGCTTCAGCCCATACAAAGACTTCTTCAAGAGATATACCTTCTCTTCCTGCCCCTTTACCTCAAACCCCTCTGGCTGCTTCATATAGATAGTCTTATCCAGCTTCCCATGCAAAAATGCAGTCTTTACATCCAGCTGATGTAGCTCCATATTCATAGAAGCAGTCAATGACAGCATAATCCTGATAGATGAATGTTTCACCACAGGTGAGAATATTTTATTATAATCCACACCTGGCTTCTGTGTAAACCCCTTAGCTACTAGTCTAGCCTTGTACCTAGGAGGTTCACCTTCAGAAATCCCATCTTTCAGTTTGAATAGCCATTTACATGAAACAGGCTTGTGACCCTCAGGTTTATCAACCAGCTCCCATGTGCCATTTTTATACAGAGATTCCATCTCTTCCTCCATGGCGATTTATCACTTTCTTTTACAGAAATTGCCTCAGAGTATGACAACGGTTCATAGATGCTTTCTTCTTCCGCAGCAACGAAGGCTAATGCAGACAAATCCATCCCCTCTCTATACCTGAGTGGAGGCACCACTTGTCTCCTCTGTCTATCCCTAGCCAACTGGTAATCATCCAAACCATCCCCTTGGCTACCAGAGGTACCTTGATCCATACCTTGATCACTCACACCCTGCTGCTCCACCTCAATCTGAACCCCACTCTGATCTTCAACCTTTGACTTCCCTTTTTCTAGAATGTCTTTGTACATAACATTCTCTTGAAAAACAACATCCCTGCTCACTATCACCTTAGGCCTGTCCCCTTCTAGCCTCCATAATCTATACCCTTTAACACCCTCAGGGTATCCTAGAAAGACACATTTACAAGCCCTAGGCTCCAACTTCCCTTGGCTAACATGAGCATAAGCCAAAGACCCAAACACCTTAAGTCCCCCATAGTCACCCTTTCTTCCTGACCATGTCTCCATAGGTGTCTTCATGTCTAAAGCTGCTGATGGAGACCTATTGATCAACTATGCTGCAGTGGAAACAACTTCAGCCCAGAACATCTTGGGTAAACCAGAATTAGCCAACATACACCTTACATTTTCAAGTAAAGTTCTATTCATCCTCTCAGCCAACCCATTCTGCTGAGGAGTCCCTGGCACAGTTCTATGTCTAGCAATACCATGAGTTTTACAAAACTGATTAAACTCATGACTGCAGAACTCCAACCCATTATCTGTTCTTAACTTCTTGACTTTTCTCTCAGTCTGAGTTTCCACAAGGACTTTCCATTCCTTGAATTTTCTGAAAGCATCACTCTTATTCTTCAGTACAACAACCCAAACTCTCTTAGAGAAATCATCAATCAAGGTCATAAAGTATCTGGCACCACCCAAAGAATCAACCTTAGCAGGACCCCATAAATCAGAATGAATGTAGTCTAATATCCCACTTGTGATATGCCTGGCCTGTTTTACTCTCTTGTGTTTACCAAGAATACAAGTTTCACAAAAACCAAAATCACAACTGCTCAACTCAGTCATTAGTTGTTGCTTATGCAACTCCACCAGTCCCTGATGACTGATGTGACCAAGCCTCCTATGCCATAACATAGCCTTAGAACTACTATCACCTGAGACTGATGCTATATGAGATTCTACTACACCAGCACTATCTAACAAGTAGATATTATTCTCCCTTCTACTCCTAGACAATACTATCATTGATCCTTTCATCACCTTAGCCTTACCATCTCTAAGACTAACATGGTAACCAGAACTCTCCAATAGCCCTAAAGACAACAAGCTTCTTTTAAAAGTAGGAATATACCTTACATCATGAAGATCCACTTCCATACCACTCTTCAATTTCAGAGTCACTGTTCCATGACCCACAATCTTGCAAGGTCTATCATCCCCTAGCTTCACTGATCCAAGATCTTCAATCTTCAGTTCTTTAAAGAACTCCTTCACAGGAGTCATATGATATGAGCACCCTGAATCCATAATCCACTCACCCTCCTTACCACTGCTTGTAACAGCCAACACATCTGCACTTTCATATCCATCAGAAGAATCATCATGTGCATTGTGTCCGGAATGAGTCTTTGATCCACTTGATTCATCCTTCTTTCTTTTCAAGTCAGGACAATCTTTCTTCAAATGCTTTTCTGATCCATACACATAACACCTCCTCTTGTACTTGGACTTGGACTTCGAGACACTTCTCTGCTTGAAGTTTCTTTGATCAGATCTTCCCCTGACTACCAAGCCCTCTCCACCATCTTCTTTATAATCAATTCTCTTCTTCAATTCCTTTGAATTAAGAGCTGCCAGCACTTCTTCCATGGTAAGTGTATCCCTACCATACATTAAAGTATCCACAAAGTGCTCATAAGATGATGGTAGAGATGTCAAGAATATGATTGCTCGGTCTTCATCCTCCAACACAACTTCGATGTTCTCAAGATCTAACACCAATTTGTTAAATTCATCAGTATGATCTTCAATTGACTTCCCAGGAGCCATTTGGAATGTGTACAACCGTTTCTTGAATACAATCTGTTCGCAAGAGACTTCGTCATGTACAGACTTTCCAATTTTGACCAGACCCCTGCAGCAGACTTCTCCTTCGAGACCTCTCTGAGTACTTGATCCCCCAAGTTCAAGATGATTGAACTGTGTGTCTGTTCTAGCATCTCCTTCTTCTCCTTGTCCGACAACGTATCCGGCAACTTGGATTCTCCGGCCAAGGCATCTACCACTCGTTGGTGAACGAGCAATGCCCTCATCTTCAACCGCCATAACCCAAAGTCGTTCTTCCCGTCGAATTTCTCAACTTCGAACTTTGTTGACACCATCGTTGCCGCCGATCGATCTTTAATTGAATCTTGATTCTCAATTGAGCCACTAACCAGGATCTGATACCAATTGTTGTAAAATCGATTGAGAATATGAACGCGGAATAACAATCAATACAAAGATGATTTTAGAAAGAATAAACGTGAACAAGAAACTTCAAATGATTATTAGTGATTGAATGATTTCGGATCATCTCACCGATTACATTAGGTCCTTATTTATAGCATCTAACTAACTCTCAACTTAAATTGAGAATTTACATAAAGGACCCTATACTATATCTTCTGAACGGAAGTAACCCTTCGGAAGATTTCCTACTAAACATATGTATACTTTGGAAGAAATCCAAAGTACATAACAACATCCTTTCGAAGCAAACATAACCTTCGGAAGATATCAACTTAGCTTCGGAAGAATATGTTAAGCTTCGGAAGAAGAAGACTTAACCTTCGGAAGTTCACTTGTTTTGGGTTTTATACTTCACATAAGCCAAGATCTTCGTCATATGTATCGGTATTTATGTCAACAAATTATAATCAGCAAGTGGATCATATCTCATTTCACTTCGAATATTGTTATGCATAAGACAACATACAATTATAATTTTATTTTGTATTTTGAGTGGATCAATAGATGGGTTTATAAGTATAGCAAATTTTTTCTTCAAATTGCTAAAACATCATTCGATGACTCGATGATGTTGATTGCTTCATGTTGAAATATGCTTTAGCTTTTTCCAGTCTTTGTCCATTTTAAGTGTATTAACCATGATGACTTCAGTTGACTAACATTTGGTTTGTTTTCACTTTAGCTGCACCACAAGTTACTTAACCTTATATGGGTAATATATCAAACTTAGAATGTTATTAGTTTTGGTTAAAGTTAATTAAAGAGGTCTTATGACTTCCACACAATTTTAGGTTTACTCATCTTTTTTTTGGTTTCTTAGTAAAATTTAGTTTGGTTGTTTTTATAAGATTTGATACATAACAGGTTCAATGGCCAACATCCTAATAATATATGCATGTATAGTTTGTTAAGTACATGTCCGTAGCCTAAAAACTCCATGAAATTTGTTGATGGGAAGGAAACCACCACTAAATGTTAGCAAAAGAAAAGTTAAACTTTTTTTGCAGTAAATACACTTACCCTTCTTTATAATTTATAACTAGGATGTATCATCTGCGTGCGTTGCGCGTGTGATTTACCATGATAATCAGGCTCAGAATGAGTGTTTGGTTGTGGCTGCTAACCATAGATGGTAACCACGCCAAAAGAAACTAAAACCATCATGTTGTATTTCATGATGGCCCAACCATAGAAACAACAACACACCAAACAGAATCATGCTGGCAACCATTGGGAAAAATGGTGGTCGTAGATGAGCAATAGTAAAGAGAACCATGAAATTGTTGATTAACGTGAAACCAACAGCAAGTCTCAGATGAGATGTCTCTCATCATCAATGACTTCATTACATCTTCATAACCTCAATCTATAAATGGCCTAATCCACACGCACCGACGGTAATAACAAACCACCTGCCACTTAAACAACACTAATTCAAAGGGCAAAACACATCCCATGAACTTCAAATAACATCTCAAGACAGCATGCCTCAAAATAATAGAAATCCAAAAGGCAAAACAAAACTTAGATTGATAAAAAATATGGTTTACATCGATAAGCATCAAATCAGCGTGAGCAATCAAACAACTAAAGACCCCAACATAAAGTGCACACCAAAGACCCATCAACCTAACAAAAGAAATAAGGGTCGTCATGTTAAAATCAAAATAGCTCTCAGATATGGCATGCACATCATGACCGTGCGAAAGATGGAAACCATTAGGAGAATAACTGTTATCAGGTGCCATCATTGTATAGATCTTAGGCTATGAACCATAAATCAAAAAAACAAAGACAAATCGGCATCACATCGCTTAGGCAACCCATGCAAGGAAAGTTTCGGCGGCGGTTGGGGCCTATAACCCCTAAGAGAACACCAATTGACGCTGATGGAGACATCGACGGGAAGGTGTGGCCACAACAACCACCATGTCGGCCTCCAAAAGTAGACGCCAGACGACGTACATGAGGTAGGGAAAAAACAGCCAGGCCGGAACGGCCATTGCCTCCACCGCCTCCAGCTCCACCAAAGAAGCCGATTTCAAGCCACGAACCATGAGGTTCCATAAAACAAAAGCACCAACAATGATGACAACAAAGACCGCCAGTTGAGCCATGGACAACCGCCGCCTACTTCACCTCAACCAAAGAGAGAGGCGAAGCGACAACAAAGCCACTGGCATAACAACCACTAGTGAGAAAGACATGCAAGTTAATCGTTACCGTCATCATCGCCTTCACGAACATCGCCTTTGGTACGGCTGATCGCCACCACAAAACCCTTAAAAACCTTTCAGAGAAACATATAGAGAAACAATATGGAGAAACCCCTTTACTTTTCTTATATAACACAAATAGGATGGACAAAATAGAAAATGGAGCAAAAACCTATGGCCAAACTTAAAACCCAAAAAACCCAACTACTTCTTTACACTCCTTTATATACATGCAGGGGAATGGTTAGTACGTGGATAAAACCAAGTGTATTAATTGATATGAATTTTCATTAAACAAAATATTTTGCTTACCTTCCTTTAAATATGAAATTATTTTTTAGGGTTAGTTTGGTATAAGGTAATAGAATGGATGAAGCAATGGAAAGGATGTGGGAATGAAATGGATGAGTGTATGAAATGAATCATTATGGTTATCCTATGAGAATGGAATGAATCAATATTTTGTGTAGTTTGTTAGGTAGAAAATGACGAAATGATGGAATAGAAAAGGGGTATGGTGGTGATGGTCGGTGGTGCTGGTGGGGGCCGGTGGTACTGGTGGTGGCCGGTGGTAATTGGTGGTAGTAGTCGGTGGTGGTTGTCGATGGTGGTGGCTCGTGACGACTGATATTGGTGGTGGTAGTGTGTGGTTGTGGTGTTGGTGGTGGCCATTGATGATTGGTAGTGGTGGTGGGGCCGGTGGCGGCTGTGGTGCTGGTGGTAAGCGGTGGTAATTGGTGGTGGTGGTCGTTGTTGCTGGTGGTGGTGACTGTGGTGTTGGTGGTGGCCGATGGTGATTGATGATGGTGGCTGGTGGTGGTGGCCATGCCTAGTGGTGGTGGTGACGACCGATATTGATGGCTCGTGGTGGTGAGCGTCGTGGTGGTGGGCAGTGGTGTTGTTATGGTGGGTGAGTGGTGGTGAAAAGATGGTTGGATGGAATAAACTAGAGGAAATAAAAATTACTTTTGTAATGGTTTATTTCATTATTTTTACCAACCAAGTATCTTTTTTTCATTCACTATCAATAATTCATTTTATTTCACCTCTCATTTCTGTGTATCAAACGTTACTTTAACTGATGAATCAATTATAAAAAGCAAGTATAGTTTATAGATCGAAACGGGTCAATTAACTATTCAAGCCTTAATTATGCAAATTGGAAAGAAGGAAAAATACGGTAATTAAGCTTTTATGTCTTTTTGCATGAGAACCTTTAATGAAAATTAGTTTTGATACAGTTAAAAGGGGTGCATGTTTACTGGACCAAATGCGGAACCTAGAAACATGTACACAAGCTACCAATTATTCATGATGTTAGACAAAAATAAAAATCTTTGCTTTTGGTTATTAAATTTTACAATAGAGTGAATTACTGTTTTCGTCCCTGAGGTTTGATGAAAGTCACGGGTTCAGTTCAATAGTTTATTTATTACTCTGACGGTCCAATAGTTTCAAGTTTTGTTTCAATTTCACCCAAGTCACTTACATCGTTAGTGTACGTTCTGTTAAAAAATATAAAAAGACTCTTTTGCCCTCGGTTGATTAAATATCCCTCTCACCATCCCCACCTCATCTCTTTCTTCTCTCTCTCTCTCTCTCACACACACTTCTGTTTTCTCTCAACATTCCCTTACCACCGCCACTCAAATAACCACAACCACCACCGCCGCTCACCGCCACCTCCTGAAACCCGTCAGCCACCACCAAATCCGGCCACACCTCCCGTAACCCATCTATCCCTCCATTTCTCTCCCTTCCTATTCGACCACAACCACACCATCGCTCACCACCACCATCTAAAACCGCCGGCCACCACCAAATCCGGCCACTGACCATCTAAGACCGTGGTGATGGGGCGAATTTGGTGGTGGCGTTCCTGATGATGGGGCGGGATCTGGTGGTGGCGTTGCCAAAATTACAGTGGTGGTGGGGGATTTGGCGGTAGAGAGAGAAAGAGGGGGTGGAGGTTGGAGTGGCGGCACGAGGTGGCGGTCGGAGTGGCTTGGAGGTGGAGGTGGCGATGGTGGTCGGAGGTAGCCTAGGGGTTGGGGTGGCGACCTATGGTTCTTGATTTCTAGATGAGAGAGAGAGAAAAAGAGATGGGTTGGGGTTGGGGGCTCTTAAACCATGATGATGGTGGTTTTGTTGGGTATGATAGTGGTGGTGGTGGTTGGTGGTGAACTTGTTAGGAATGATAATGGTGGTGGTGGTGGTGGATGAGATATGGTTTAGGTGTAGGTGATGAAGATGACAAAATGATGAAGATGATGGTTTTTTGAAAAGATTTTTTTATTATTTTATATTTAATCATAAGGGTAATATTGTAAATTTACATTAACTTAACGGAAATATTATAACGGTGTTAGTGATTTGGGTGAAATTGTAACAAAACTTGAAACTATTGGACCGTCAGTGTAATTAATAAACTATTAGACTGAATCCGTGATTTTCGTCAAATCTCAGGGACGAAAACAGTAATTTACTCTTTACAATATTTAGGTAACATGAGAATTCAAAATATTTTACATTTAATTTAAATTCCTTAATTAATTCTTAAACTCGATGGTTCTTACAAAGCGACAATTCTAAATTCATGTGCTTTCATTTAACACACAAAATGCCACGCCAAACAAAAATGAAAAAAAACACAATAGACGTATCAGGATGTGTCCTCAAATCATGTTGTTCGTTCTATTATTAGCCTAAATCATGATACTCATATTTGGCATCAGCAAATTGATTTTACTTTTTTCAAAAATGTTTTTTTAATAGTTTGGTTTCGGTATGTTCCAGTGATTATCAGAAAGTGGAGAAGAAAGAATGACAGGTGTAATTTGCAAACTTACCAGCTGCGTGACAAAGGGGATGGTAAAATCCTAGTTACACTTGCAATTATCATGTTGAAAATAATATTGCTTGCATTACGAATTATGGTGGTAAAATAGTAAATAATTCAAATTTTATGGAGGTTTTTGTTTGCATCATGATACAGCATAAAATTACATTTTTATCATGTATTTTATGTCTTTTTCGCACACTCATAATTTTATATTTCTTTCTTGATCTTATTAATTTCAAATCTAATGATTTCTAAATTTCTAAATATGTCGTTACGACCTGTCTATTTAATCAACGTTTCAGGGTAAATTTCACAAACGGAGTTGCAAAACTGTTTGGTTTTTTACATTACGGCATGTATATTTTTATTAACAAACTAACAGAATTTTTTTAATGGTTTCTATTCTATATATATCAATGTTCTTGCCGCAACCAGGGATTTGCGACGGTTTTGTTTTATAAATGTTTCAGATTTTGTTAATAACGTCTAGGTTTCATATTTTCTTACCTTCAACGCCCTTCGAGGTTAATTAACTTTTTCACAGTTTTTAGCCCTGCGAAATGTGAAGTCTTAAAACTAGTTTATCTGAATTGTCTTTAGCTTTTTAGCTTTTGATGATTCTCAATCGCCAAGAGGTGGTTCCACTTCAAATTCTTTTATATCATGGAAATCTTATACAATTGTTTTTTGTTGGTTGACCTTTTAATGTTGAAAATTCAAAAACAGAAGTTTATGTACGTATGCATATGAGAGTACTCATCCAAATGGTGGGATGTTAGTAAATCATGTATTTTTTCGTTCTTTATTACATCTTGTTGTCACATGCCTCATTTCGTTTAAACATATACACTTGCTAGTCCCACAATGTGTTAGCAGAAAAGGAACTTGAATGCAAATAATACTTTTCTGTTAAAAATTAATTGCATCAAGCAAGCCAAAAAAAGAAAAAGAAGGTTTGAGTGAACTCTTGACCTTCATATATTACTCATATTTTATTTTTTATTTTTATACTTATAATTATACTAAAATTGTTATTTCTTCTCTCTTCTTTTAAATTACAATTTCTTTTTACTTTTCCATTACCTTTTATCTCTTTTTCACCCACAACCACTTTTAAAATATTAAAATTTTATGGGTTGGGTTATTGTAAAAAGAAAAAAACTAAAAAGGATGAGAAAGATAATTATCAATTAGATCTTAAATCCAAATGGTAAACAATATGTTGGCATAATGATAAATAATTAAAATTTTAAATGATATGTCAAGGGTATTTTAGTCTTAACTATATTTTCAAGTTCTACTAATGCTTGTAACTTTTACATATAACATTATTATTTTTTAAAAATACACCATAAAAACAAGCATTTTATAATTAACGACTATAACTTTGATACATAAAAAACGAAGTTTTTTTCACGTTATTTTAGCTCATTGTGTAATATTCGTCAGCTCATTGTGTAATATTCGTCAGATAATTGTGTAATATCATATCATTGTGTAATATTCATAGAGCATGTCGCTAATGTTGACCATTTTATTATGCATTGTATTTTTTTAAAAATGATGATTTTCAAATATATTTTATAGGTTTTGCAGTTCATTGTGTAATGCTGATCAGGTCGTTGTGTAATCCTTATCAAACAGCTTATTGTGTTTATTGCTAATTATTGATTCTAGTGCTAGTTATTTTGTTACACATTGTGTCTAATAGTAACCATTATGTTTTTTAAAATGGTGATTTTCAAATAACATAATGCTGAAAATGTAATTTTTTTACGTTGTTTTCAGCTAATAGTGTAATACAGATCAGATCATAGTGTAATTCTCGTCAAACAACTCATGTGTCTATTACTAATTATCGAGTCTAGTGTTGGTCATTGTGTTATCTATTGTGTCTAATGTTGACTATTATGTTATGCATTGTAATTTTTTTTACCTTTTTCAATTCATTATGTAATACCGATAATGTAATTATATAATACTCGTCAAGCATCTCATTGTGTCTATTGCTAGTTATCGAGTTTAGTGCTCGTCATTATGTTAACCATTGTGTCTAATGTTGCCCATTGTGTTATGTTTTGTGTTTATAAAATGTTAATTTTCGAATACACAATAATAAGAAATGTAAACTTTTTATGTTTGTGTATTCCTAATCTGATAATTGTATAATCCTCATCAATTCAGCATATTACACAATGATATGGCGAATTACGCAATGAGTTAAAAAAACTTTGTTTTATTATATAACACTGTACGTGTTTTAATAATTAAAAAATGCTCGTTTTTATTGTGTAATTTTTTTTAAAAATGATGTTGTATGTAAAAATTATGAATATTTAAGAAAAAAGGTTGAACTTGAGAAAGTGCAACATTAACAATGTTTAAAAAAAGGACACACGCTAACATTTTAATTCTTTTTATACTTTTAGTTTAAAAATCCTTTGTATTTGAAACTTTCTTAAAATTTATAAGGATTGAACAAAAAATCCTCAAATTCACAAATGAACAATAATATTTTCTTTATAATCTACTTACATCCGGTTAAAACCATTTCATGTGATATAAGAATTTCACTAATATTTTTTTAAGAAATAAAACGTAAATGCTCTAAAGACTATATCCACCCTGAGAGTAATGTCTAGACGACCTCATTTCTTTTGTTCTTTTTCATGAGCACCCAAACAAAAGATATTTATTTAAGTCAAATGCTAAACTCCTAAAATAAATATACTAACTCAATTCCCTACCAAGTTTGATAAACACATATACTAAACGAATAAACCAATATTATCTCCAATAGTTCACTAAGAATTATCATTGATCTGTTTTTCTCTTTTGTTCGACCCATTCATCTTCAACTTCTCGGTTTCATCCTTAATTAACCCACTTCGTATGTGAACAGTTAAGATTAACACCACCCTTTTTAGTGTATAATAATTCTTCATAATTGAAGTTACAATTTATTTTACATTAAACAACTACTAAAAAGACAACGGATAAGGGGGACATATTCTTGTGAACTACATATAAAGTTTAGTGCTTGGATTACAAACTTGAAATTGTATGAGCCTTATAAGTTGTTTTAGCACAGTTAAACGATTTGTCACGAGGATGACTGGTATTCTCAATATCTACACAAGCGAACAACAAATAAATCAAGAACAATAAATATCTTTCAGCCGATGATAACGTAATAACAAGATGTAATTAACAGAGAATGTCACAGCTCATCAACACAATGACCTAACAACACTAACACCAACTGGACTATATTAGAAATTGAGAAGTGATCATAAAAGCGATGAAAACCTAGGGAACCCTAAAAATGAGAAATTATTTGAGAGATAAAGAAAGTGTGTGAGCTCAAAGAAAACAAAATGAACCTATCTACACACGAACCTACTCTCAGAGCCGGCCCAATAGTTGTCAATGATCTTTCCTTGATGTCAATCAATTCTCTTATAGTGTTAGAATACCATTTATATGTCAAGTAGCTATAACATTTAAATGCATGAACCTACACTCAGAGCCGGCCCAATAGTGTTAACATTAGTGCATTGAGTTTGAGGCCCCTAAAAATTAAAGGCACCATTTAAAAAAAAATAGGCATGCACTTTTAAAAAACCACAAATCCACAAAGCCCTAAATTTTTGAGTCTCACTATAATTCCACAAAGCCCCATTTAAAAAAATGGATATTTCATCAACGAATTTACATCATATAAAGCTAGAAAAATAAATTTAATAAAAATATCTATACATACACAATATATAATTAAAAAAAATTTAACTCTGCAAAGTATAAACGTTTTAGTTTTAGTTTATTATTACCAGTCTCAAGCCCAGATAAAGAATGAGGGTTCTAATAAACTTTTTTTTTTAAAAAGGGCCTTTTTCTGTTTTGATTGAGACCGTAAAAAACGTTAAGCCGACCCTGCATACTCTGATATCACATACTTTAAACTTCATATTAATGTATCCATAATCGGATGGAACGTCGAAGCGGATGTCTTACTGGTCCGGTGGTCGGAACGATCGGACCGGATTTAAGAATCGGATAAAGTTATAATCATATATGTATAATATCATATATATATATATATATATATATATATATATGATATTATACATATATAATTCAATATAAATAATTTATATGTGTATTTTATAGTTATATATAAAACTTAACGATAATCTTATGTCCAACACACCAATTTATTGTTCAACCCTTTTTTTACACATTAAAATCCAAAAAAAATTAAAAAAAACAAAATCCGGTCTGACCATCCGTTCAGTTTACGGTCCCACCACCACTTCGGGACGAAGTGACCGGTCGAACCTCTACAAAACGAACAGATACAGACCGGTTTGGTCACCCTCTTATTTCCGGTCGGACCGACCGGTCCGATCCGTTCTTCAAAACAATGCTCCAAATCATCCACTCATTACGTGTTCGACCTTAGCCACGATATGAAGACAATATTTACTTACTTTCCTGACTATAATGATTGGGCTTTTAAAATCATTTTTAGATTCATTCCATTATTCTCATATATAACACAAGTTTTGATTAAGAAACAGTACCAAATATTCACTTTCGATATAGAAAATTTTAGGAACGCATGGCACATCATTTATAGTTGTAAACGCGAGTTTTTGGCGGATCCTGACTATTCATGTAGAATTCCAATTTACTTGATCAAACTCTTTAGCTCTGATTTACACACACTAAAACAACATCAGTTAACACACCACATAAATATAAATCTCTCTATAATAACCTAGCGGCGTGAGAATAAGTATTGGTTTAAAAAAGTAAATGGTTAGAGAGACAGAGAGAGTTTGGGGTGTATTTGTGCATGAGAAATTAGTCCCCCTTGCATTTTATTTAAAGTCTTAATTACGATGCATATAAAACATCATGTATGATGATGGAAGTGATCCAAAGAGTTTGATACACAAGTGGGGCCTACCCATCATGCAATCAGGGTTGTGATACATCAACGATTTGGACTGATGATAATTATACTTCACCTGATGCACGACACGTGTTTGTGTGGTGCTTTGTCGTGGGTTGCATCCTATCCATGTCTTGAGGGTCCGGGCTTTTAGATACACATACATCTACGATAGTACTTGATAATGTTTTATTTTTTCGTGATTAATAACAATAAGTTTGATATGATTTTATCATGGTAAATACCATTTTTTTATTCAGTTTATTTTGTAATTTTTTAGTTTTAAAACTATTGATTCAAACGTGATAGGCTTTAATAGGTCAAAGTCATTAGTGGTTCTCCTGTACCTACTGTGATAAAACTTTATAGAATAATTGGAGTATACATAATGTCAACTCTTATTGTATTCTCAAATTAGACAGCACATTGTGGATGATGTTTATAATTCATTATGAAATTAGACAGGCATCACCCGAGAGGTGTATATTTTGTTATGAAATTGGTTTGATTTGTATATAAGGAATATTATTAAAAGCAACCCATATATATGATTATGAACTTCAAATAGTTTAAAGACTGAAACTTTTTGTAAGGAATTAACAATTTAATTGAAAAAAAGCTTTTTTTGCACTCATTAAAGCATTTATAACTTAGTGAGAGGAATAAATATGAATATAAACTATATAATTAGCATTACTTCATGAAAAAAAGTTTATAGTTCATTATGAATA
>CM046042.1:8625955-8855955 GCA_025215565.1 Flaveria ramosissima | reverse complement strand
GCTTCTTCTTGAAGGCATAGATGTCTAACGTAAGAGTATAAACACATTGTTAGCTTCACCTTGAGGTCAGACCTCAAGATTAAACTCTAATATGAGAATAAATAAGGGAAAGAGGCAAAAGTAATGTAGTACTAATGAGAGTTTCCCTTAAGTTAATGTATCTCGTCAAAAGGTGACCATTATTCCTAATTTTATTAAATGTATGTAGCTTAATGAACCATGAGCGTCTCTCGTCGCATGCTCAGACATGTTGGATGATTGATTAAATCGCTAAGAGATATATAGACTGATCCGAGCATGCCAACACCTTTGTCGTGTGTGAGAGCATATTTAACGTTTGTCATGATTTTATTGTAAGTTTAGATTTCTATATAGTTTTGGACAAACATTGACGTGGAAGAGGTCCAATACATCGCACATATTTTAAATATAGATGCAACGTTTCGCCATTTGTTTAACATAATCACATCTAACACTTGTCTAGAAATTATCAATTTGACATCATATTATAAACCACATTGCGCTTTCAATTGCTTATCTATTTTGCTAGTCATATTTATTTTATCATTTTCGGTTGGTTTCTACTCCCTTTCAATATCATATATCTACATACATAAATTCGTTGCATACACACATAATCACAACACCTTTTGTCTCCACCATCTCAAAAGTCATCTCTTTTTTCTCTCTCTAAAATCTTTAGGCTCCCAATACCCTCATCATCTCCACACAATTTCATCTTACTGAGTCATTTTTCTTGATCAACAACTACAAATGGAACTACCAAAACGAGGGCATAGATTTTTTAAATTCAGGAGCCAATTTTTGAAGTGATATTTTTGGCTTTTAAATTTTTAATTATCGAGTCGAAAAACTAGTAAACTTTTTATTTACAAGCTTCAAATTGTTTCTCTCTTTTGCTTTTACTCATAAATCAATTCAATGGCTGTAAAAAGATATGTTTCTAGCACCGATGTCGCATTGATGGCTTGGATAATGCTTAGGATCGATTACTCAATGCTCTTCTGGCTCGTTTTCGGTGTCTTTCCTTATGAAAATCATGAGGGAAGGCCTCCGATTATTTAGCACTTTCATTAGCCATCTTTCTTTAGTTGTCTACTACAATATTTGCATCGATTTCCTCTTTTGTTTCTGTTTACTTGTGCACGATAATTAGATAATAGTTCATAGACCGCGGTTACATACTAGCACGCGCGATACGTTATAATATATAGCTTTTGGTATCACGTTTACAAGATACCATGTACAAATCTCGTTCCAATGATTCCATCCTTGGAGCAAAGACACAGCTTGGGTATGCAGAAGTCGATCCGTCGGGTCGATATGGAAGAGTATGTATTCCTTCTCTTTGGTTTGTTATTTTGCGGGATGTTCGGTTTTGCTCTGTTGTGTTTGACAAAAAAACCCTTCTCTTTTAAAAAAATAAAAGATCAATAGAGTTTCAAAAGTTTTATCAATTTTATCACTAATTCAAAAGTCTTATGAGTTATTTCAATTTAAATCTAAAACGAATAATAACACTTTTTACATAAACTTGATGGTTTTTAACTTTCGAAAAAGAAGGATATATTTGTTAAATCTCAAAGAGCCAAATCGTATCTAACTTCTAAATTTTAGTCGGATTTTAGTTTCATGATAACCAAGTACATGTTGGATATGATCATAATGAACGACTTTATATCTAATTCAAATTTACTAATTACTTGTATATATAAAATTTGAACCTATGAAAAAAGTTTGTTACCTCATATAAAAATCAAATCAAAATATATTAATTACTTCATTTTAATTAAATTGCCATCTTTTAATGGTAAATGAAATTGGCCTCCTGTTTTAAGTTTCTACTATGATCATTTACAAAGATTTGTTCTTCCAATATTAGTGGGTCATATGCGGTAGGTTGCTGGTTTCAGCAAAGGTGGCTTCATCCCTATAATTTATTAAATTTCTATTTTTTTAGAAAAAAAAAGCTTGCTCATGTCATTAGGAGAGTTGACTAGTTCCTTAACTATTCACAATACTTTTTTAATTTATTTATAATAGTACGTTAATCAAGGTGGATTTATTAAATTTATCACTAATTTTGTTTTCTTTTGAATAATTATTATTTGTTTACTTTATCAAAGAAAGTAAAATGATGATAGGGATGATAAAGAAAGCTAACCTAACGCTTAAATCCATTCATTCGAGACGGATAGTGAGATAAGTATTTGGATATCATATTGAGTATTGTATTAGTTTTAAAAGTTTTTAAGGGCATGAGAGGTGTATGATACCAAATGATACATTTTTTTAAATGGTAAACTTGACACGTACTCACTAATCATAATGTTAAATCTATCATTTTTATCCATAATAGGCCTTGATGCCTCAACTACTTGAGAAATATATTACCTTAGCAGAATTTGCCTATATGCCTTTTGGTATAGATGATACCCATCTTAGTTACGGGAAACATACTTGTCTATTAATCTAAAGTACACTTGTAAAAATTTTATCTACATATTCCCTTGTTATTTGGTTATAGATTAATATACTAATCAACTAGCTATTAGTTTTTATATTTTATTTTTAGGGTAATAAAGTAGAATTAAAAAATAATTAATGTACAGAAAACTACATATGCTATATCATAACAAACTTGCAAGCATAATCACACGACATTTAATGCAAGTGTAAGTAGGTACCCCCTTTGATCATGCACAAGAAAATTTTATGCATATGACTCAATTCTAAAATACCAACACTCGTCCCACCATTCGCATCACCTTCTCTAGATAATGTCAAATTTCAGTAATACATATTTATTCATAGTATATATATGCGTGTATCAAATACATTAATATTTTTAGAAATTATATAGGTATATTTGATATTTTAAAATAAAAATATTATATATTAAGGTAAAAAAGATGAGGGACCACACCACCATGTTTACAAATCAAGTTTAGAATTGCTACAAGGAAAATGCATTTTTTTTCCTTTAAAAAGATGAGTTTTGCACTATTTTAATGAATATAGGTTTCACAAAATCCTTAAAATAAACATATGGCCGGCTTTTCCTATATGTTCATCTTAAGAGTTTGACTTTCAAAATTAATTTTAGAGGACTTGCCTTTTCATGAGTTTAGTTAGTTTGTATATTTTTCCTATACAAAATTCTTTAGTCAAATGTTGCTGAAAATTTGTTTTTAGGGCGTTTTGAATTGGGTTTTAGTCAAGGCTTGTTGGTTCAGCCCCCCAATCAAACACACACTCGAAACACACAAACTCAAGTAGAGAAAATATTCTGCTTTAACTTATCCTTTCATTCATACCCAACTTTACTTTATATAAATAAAACAACTCTTGCACCGTACCTAAAGAAAAGAAAAACAAACTACAACGAACCCTACTACTTTGACTAAACAAATAAACTAACCATGACTCGTTAAAATAATAAAAACATGTGACTGTAACAATGCTCATCATGACCCGTATCCATGACCTGACGGCCCAACAAGATTCTCTGAATAGAACGCTTACAAAATGAAAAGATCATAAGCTAAAGTTTAACAAGCAATCTCAAAAACACTTTCCTATAATTCATTGTTCTACTGTAAAATGTTGCCAAACATTACCTTTCTCCATTAATCATATTTTAAACCAAAATTTTGTAGTGTAACATGTTTTAAGTAGAATTTATCGATTATGACAACATATCATAGGAAAAGAAGACTTATAAAGCCTAATAACAAACTTTCAAAATTACATAAATTAGAACAAATTTTGGTCCACTGCTAATCAAACTATTTAAAGTTAAAATTTTTGCATTGTTATATTAAATTCATATTGTTACATCACTCCACAAGTAATGACACAAAAGAGCAATTAACAATGCTTGTAGTTCAAGGAAGTACTTGGAAAAGGGGCAATGAAGACAGTTTACAAAGCATTTGATGAGGTTTTAGCAATAGAAGTGGCATGGAACCAGGTGAAACTCAACTGTGTTTTCCGGTCACCGGAGGAAATTCAACGCCTATATTCCGAGGTCCATCTCCTCAAGAACCTCAATCACACATCCATAATGAGATTCTACACTTCTTGGATCGACGTCGATAAACGCACTTTTAACTTCATAACGGAGATGTTCACTGCAGGAAGCCTTAGAGAGTAATCACAATCTTCCTATCTTATGCTCACTTATGTGAGCATTAAAACTTTATGTTCAAGCTAATCTAAGGTTCTTTTCTTAGTTGTTTTCTACTTGTTAACCATCACGTGGTAATGATTATGCAGGTATAGACAAAAATACAAGCGTGTGCACGTACGAGCGGTGAAAGACTGGGCTCGACAGATCCTGGAAGGCCTAGCTTATTTGCACAGCCACAATCCTCCAGTGATCCATCGAGACCTGAAGTGCGATAATATCTTCATCAATGGCCATATTGGCCAAGTAAAGATTGGTGATCTTGGGTTAGCTGCCACTCTCTGCGAGTCGCAACATGCTCATAGCGTCATAGGTAATGTTTCTGCACTCTTTACCTCTCTTATAAGACCATATTATTAATTTTTTCGCAGTAATAAACATAAGCTACTTATAATTTTCTAACACTAGCACACATGAAACAGGCACACCTGAATTTATGGCACCAGAAATGTATGAAGAAGATTACAATGAGCTTGTGGACATTTACTCCTTTGGCATGTGTGTGTTGGAAATGCTTACATCTGAATATCCATACAGTGAATGCTCCAACCCTGCTCAAATTTACAAGAAAGTCACTTCGGTCTGTTTAACTTTAAACGCGTTGTTAGCATTTCTTGTTATAAATACATAATTTTGCATACAATTCTTCTTTCATAACACGAAAATATACATTAAACTATCAGGGAAAGCTGCCAAAGGCATTTTACGAGATCGAATGTGCTGAAGCTAGAAGGTTTATAGGAAAATGCCTTGAAAATGTTTCAAGCAGGCCTTCTGCTAAAGAGCTCTTGATGGATCCCTTCCTTGTTGAAGATTGCGACCAATTGACAGCGATCCTTACAATGCCTTCCCCGAAGCCTACTTCGGTTAAAAAAATACATGAAAAGGCGCCTTCTTCGTTAGTCCATGAGCCAAAAAGGACTACAGATATGACCATCACAGGCACTATGAACCCAGAAGATGGTTCAGTATTCCTCAAAGTATTCATTTCTGATAAAAGTGGTAAGTAATTGTACCAATAATATAATGCATTCTTGTTTAAGTTCATTAAGATGGTTACTAAGATGAATAAGTTTGGTAGGTAAAGCAAGGAATATATACTTTCCCTTTGATGTTGAGAGTGACACAGCACATGATGTTGCTACTGAAATGGTGAAAGAATTGGAGATCAACGATTGGGCGCCACTTGATATCGCTGAGATGATCGATAAGGAGATTGTGAATCTAATTCCTACATGGAAGAAAGGGTCCATGAATCTGCTACAAACCTGTGATTATCATAGCTTTTGTTATGATGAAGATGATGATGAAAACGCACCCCACCCTTTCCACTTAATCTCGTTACAGTCGTCACCTCAAGCATCCCCACGGGGGCCGTGTACCCGTTTTGATGCAGTAGAGGATCAATCAGATGGCATCATGACCTCAACCCTTGACTGGATTCGCGGTAAACTCTACTTTGATTAATAAAATGAGATTTTTAGAATAATATTTTGTGGACATCACTTCTAATATTGTTTGGCAATATGTGATATTACAAACTGATGTAGGTAATATCTGCAATGATGATGATGGAAGTTCTCAAAGCTCACTAAGTTCATATAACTACTCTAACTTCACTTACTGCTCAGAGAATGAAGACGAATATCATTCGAACTCATTTCAAAGTCATAATGCACAACATCCTGAGAAGATACACAATTTTACAAGGTTTTGTGGTGAAGAGAGAGTGACCTCAAGATGCAATATGCGTGCAGATAAGACGCGTCCTAAAGTTATAAAGAGGGCAGGATCGGTTGTTGATATCCGTAGCCAGTTGTTGCACCGCTCTTTGGTTGAGGAGATTCACAAGCGACGTTTGTTCAAAACTGTTGCTGCTATCGAGAACATTGGCTACCATGAGCCAGCTTTGTGAATTTCAGACAGGTAGTATTCTCTAAAAGAGGAAGTTGTACAAAGAAATAAAAGTTTGAATTGTGAAATTTGTGAGTTTGCTTAACTAGTGTGATATATGTAATGTGTGGTGTGTAAATTATGAGGACATACATATGGATTGTATTCTATATGCATCTGTACTTAAAACTTTTGTTGTACTATGTGTTGTTTATATAAATTGAAACATTGGATACCATGATGAATGATCATCATGTTGAAACTTTAGGTGCTTTTCTAATGTCTGGCTTCTTTTGTGTTGCAGCATGCATATGTTATATGATGATTTTCACTAATTTATGATTGACATATTATATCCACAGAATTAGTGAGATATAGATGGAGAATGGACAATCATTTTACAATGGATATATGAGAATATATCTAATGAACTCTTGCATACAATTCTTACACAAGATACTATGGCTGCTAAGAAATGAAGTTCTTTGGAGAATATTTTCTTAGAAAACCGTTCTTCACTTGCTCTTTACCTTGCGAATAAGTTCTCGAATACCAAACTAGATTTTTTCCGCAATGTCTCCGCCTATTGTGAAGAACTTAAGATCCTCTCCCCTCAATGTCGATGCTATCGTTTCGAACCAACGTTTGGTGATGCAAACCATGTCTCAATTATAAATTCAAAGTTATTGCTATGTCTTACAGCAAAATTCACCACTCTTGGAATTTTACACCGCCAACACTAAGCTAATTTTGGAGGAAACTCAATAGGCAACCATCGGTTTCAGCTAATACGTCTTCCATCTCCTTTAGGGATGAGATCAGTACCATACTTCTTCTACTACTAGAAATACCGATAATGAAATTGTGGAAAAGTGGGTACCGAATACCGTACTAAATCTATCAATATGGTACCGGTACGGTATCTATATCAATAACGATTGTTAGAACTTAGCGGTTGGGTACGACTTTGGTGTTTTCTTTTATTTTTTCGAGAAAAAAATAACTTGTTACGTGAATGTTGAATACCAATTTAAGAATTTTTATACCAAAACATTTAAAAAATGTCCCAAAATTATACAAACAATGTTCGTAATCTTGAACATGGAATATATAACATTGAAAATGTCCTAAAAACTATAACAACATGGTAAAAAGAATTATTTTTCGGTACTTAGTATGGCATCAGTATATTTTGATAATTTTTTATACAGGCTAGTACCGATACCAAAATTAGGCAAAGTTGAGTAGGGCACTAGTACTGTTTTTATTCGGTCTGTACCGGTTTAAGGTACGAATATGGTAACGGTACTTGGTACTAAGCATTCATCCCTAATCGTTTTTGAGGTCGTAATCAATATGGTAACTATGACCCAAACTATTCTCTTGCAGGATCAGGTTTGTCACTTAAACACTTGTATTTCTCTCAAACTCACTTATGGAAACACTCAAATCAGATGAAGCAATGTCTTTTACAAGAGTTGATAATAATATAATAAGTAACAAAGGAACAAGCAGAGATATATTTTCAAGGCACTTGTATATATTACTTCTCAACTCAAGATTACAAGACACTTACAAGCATGAAACAAGAGTTACAATGAGAAACTATATATACTAGATCCTACAGCCGGATATACTTTGATACCAGCTGGAAACCTAAGACTAAAGCATATACTACAATGCTAAAGTTAAGGTATCTTAGATAAAGTATTATCTAAGATATGGTAGTCATGACATGTCCATGACTTACCTTTTGTCACCAACTAAAGATGGCAACTGTACTAACATAAAAAGATAAACAGTGGATTAAAGTATGGTCAACTACATGGCTTTTGAGAAAACGCCATGCAGTATCTCTGAGATTTGCAGCGAAGTGTCAGAGAGGCCATACTTATGTCCACTGGATAATAGAAGTGTCTTCCGAAGGTTAACTGGCTTCGGAAGAACTTGTTCTTCCGAAGCCACTTATACTTCGAAAGAGGCTTCTATGCTTCTGAAGCTTTGAGGACTTCTTGTACTTCGGAAGTTAACTTCAGATCTTTATCTCTAAGTCTTGATCTTCGGAAGTAGGTTCTTTGTCTTTGGAAGTTGGAGTTTTCCTTCGGAAGTGTGTTTTACACTTAGTCTGAATAGCTCCTTCTTCCTTCGGAAGTTCCATACTTAGCTTCGGAAGTCCTTTGTTTGTTGTACCAAAATCTTATAAGTGACTTGGTTTTGGTTGCAACAGCCTTTCTAGATCCAACAAACTCCCCCTAGGCTGATGCTACCAAAACTTCACTTATTTCTGCTTCTCAAAGCCTTCAGCACCAGGGACAAAAGGTATTTGTCTGTCTCTTTGTTCTTCCCTGAAGTAGTGCTGAGAAGCTTGTACAAGTCATTGGTGGATAGGATATCCAGTCTATCTTGAATGACATGTACCCTCTGTTGTGTCCCCCTGAAGAGAGTTAGTTGACGGGAGTTATAGTCATACTCCTATCTAACTATGGACTCAAGTTCAGGACCCTCAACCATTTGTAGAAAGGCTTTGCCTTTGGTTGCTGATCCTTTCCTTTTAAGCTTCTCCAACCTTTCTTCCTCTTGAAGCTCTTCCGAAGTCATCTTCCTCTTTCCTTTGATGTCTTCGGAAGTACTAGACTTTGAGGTTCTTGGATGGAAGATCCAGGTTGGGTAGTAGAGGTGGGAGATGGAGTCAATGCAGATGTCAGAGCTAATGGTTGGGTGAGAAAATCCTCCCTATTAACCTCAGATGCAAGTTCCAGAATTGCATCTGTGACTATTAGATCATCGGATAGTGAGAATAGTCCTTCCGCAGCAGCAATCTCAGCTTCGAAAGTTTGAGATTGTTCTTCCGAGGCTTTGAATTGTGCTTCGGAAGTCTGTGATAATACACTTTCTGTCCCAACTGTTCGGTTGCTGGGCCATCAGTCCTTGTTTCCCCTTCGAAGTTAATCTCAGGTTCCACTTGGACCTTAGGTTGACCAACTTCCTCGACAGTGGTAGAAGGTGCATTCAACCTCTGAAGCTCTTGAGGTTCGAAGTAAATCACAGACATATCAGGGCTGGGCTGTTCTATGAGGGATTCCAATAGGAACTTGTTAAAGAACTTGTTGAGATCCTGGAGCATCCTTTGATCCACTTGAAAAACAACTGGAGAAGGCTCAGGGAAAATAGCAGCTTGTTACACAGGATACTTTGAGCTCAAAGAAGTGAGAGCTTGACTTTGGGTTTCCTCCTGTCTTTGACTTTGTCTCTGAACACTCTCCCCCTTTTTGGTAGCATCATCCTGAGAGCTTGATGAGCTAGAGGAAGAGGTCAAGGAGACCTGAATTGGTACATGCCTAACAGACCTCTCAATCTGTTTCTCAGCTAGTTTGGCCTTGAGAGTTTCAATCTCAAGTTGCTGAGTGGCAGACCTATCCTCTAAAGTCCTAACCTTTGATTCAAGGTTTGAGACTTTAGAAAGTAGGTCTTGAATGGTGAGTTGCATACTTCCCTCATCTTCTTTTGAAGAATCATGGGGAGATGAGGTAACATACCTGGTATGTTCATCCTCACCACCAGATGTTGTTTCTTGGCGCCCTGGTTTCCCTTGCACAATGATGTCTCTTTCAGAGTCATCAAAGGGCACAGTTGCCGTAGATTTAGTCTCAGTTTCATTACCACTGTCCTGAGGATCCATTGAGGCTCCTTCAGTAGTGGAAGCTGAATCTACATGAGTCCCCTCCACATCAGTGGGACTCACATCAGTAAGGCTTTGCTGATGGGGGCTAGAGATAAGAGGTCTCTCTAGGCTCTGTTGATCCTTGAGAGGGTGTTGTGGATCAACTTCATTTCCTGTAAAAGACATAATCTCTTCACCAGCTCCATTCAAAAGGTCAGTAAAGGATAGGGAGTTAAAACCTAATGACCCGGGACTTTGATCAATGTCTAGAGGCATTGAGCTGTCCCTTTGTGGCTGCTCAGGGGAGTATAGAGACTCTCCCTGAGGGCTATCAGCTTGGGTTTCGGGCTCATGGGTCAGAGACTGAGGAGACTCAAGACCCATATTGAGGTTAATTGTGAAGGATGGTTGGACCTCAGGCTGAGTGGGAGCCCTTTGTTCCACTCTAGCCTTTTTGGATTGAACAGGAGTTTGTTCAATCAGAGTAGATTGAACAAGGGTTCGTTTGGGATGTCTCTGATAGGTAAATGTAATGGGTGGAGAAGGTAGATTTGGCAGGGTGAGGGTAGTTGCTGGTGTGGGTTCATCACCTGTGGGGTTAACAGGGATGTCACCAGGAGCCATTGGCTCAATCATACCTGGAAGTAGTGCAGTATCTCTTCTAGTGAAGTTGGTAGACACTCTCTTCAAAGTCTTGAAGATGGTCGGCCTCATTTGAGGAGCAGTCAGAGCAGCTGCACAGACAAGCTTGCCCTGGTCCAGCTCACAGTTGATTATGTGCTGGAGAAACCTGGGATACATGAAGAATGTGTCCCTTTGAAGATTTCCCATTAGGTTAGTCAGCACAAATCTTGAATATTGAAGCGGAGGCTTTGTACCAACCCATGAACTAAGCACCCAAGTTCATATGGGATTTGATCCCATCCCCCAGATTTATTAGACAGGCAGTGAAGAACCACATGCAGTAGGAACTTCCACTTGTAGGAGAAGTTGAATTTGTAAACAGTTGACCTGCTAACATCTCCACCGTATCCCATTTGGAGATAAGAACTGTCCAAATCTGTTTTGGGGAATTCCGTTGGAGCGCCCTCATCATGGAGCTCGAGATACTCCCTGATGATCTGTTCAGAGATGACCAACTCTTGGCCACAAATGCTCGACCTTATACACGAACCCCATTTAGGGTTTCAATCCGACTATTTGCCTTAAATTCAGACATTTGGTTTGAATAAATTGTAGGGTTTATAGTCAGAGCAGTGTAGTATGAGGATTGGGTCAGGAAAGAAATGATATCTGAAAGTCAGCATCCCTTGAAGAATCAAGGAGTGCGACCTGGTTGTGCTGAGGGTTTAGTGCCATTGAAGAAGATGACAGAAAGATAGTTCGGAATAAGGTAAATTGGAGAAGAAGAAAGCTTTTAGGGCAGTAATTTGGGTAAAAAGGATGTAAGTGATTAACCGGAAGTATTTAAATAGGTGAAATGGCGGTTTAAAGGGGGGTTTTGGATAAGATGATGTGAGGGTTCAGTGGATGATGTGACATGGACAGTAAGGTTAGACCATTTAAATAATCCGACATCATTAGCAAAATCTTTACTTTTTACAGTGTGGGGCCCAAAAGATTTCCGTTACACAGTAAAATCTTTCTTCCGAGTATAAAGCATTTCCGAAGGTAATATTTTTCCGAAGGCAAATTTACTTCCGAAGGTAAATTGCTTACTTCCGAGAGTATATGTTGCTTTTCAGGTGGAGTGTGTTAATTGCTTCGGAAGTAGATCTGATATGAAATCAATCGCTTCTTCCGAGACTTAACACTCTTCCGAGAAGAAAATTATCCTAGGAGAAATTTGCTTCGGAAGATAAGCAAGATATCTTCCGAGGCTTAATTTCTCTTCGGAAGAATTCATACTTAGATAAAATTTAGGAAAAGATCTTTTGTAACAGGGCTTAGATTGTTTTGACATAAGACTTTACACATTAAAAGGTTTTCAAATGAGATTAACTAATCAATGTTTATCATCCCAATAGCTTTAATGAGATATTTGAATCTTTGTTCATCAAAGGCTTTGGTGAACAAATCAGCATATTATTCATTTGAATCAACTTTGATTAGTTTGATAAGATTTTTCTCATGAATATCTCTAATGAAATGATACCTGATATCAATGTGCTTTGTCTTGGAGTGCTTCACTGGATTTTCAGTAATGGATATAGCACTGTTGTTGTCAATGTGGATAGGAGTGCTCATGAAGTTGAATCCATAGTCTATCATCTGGTTTTGAATCCACAGCAACTGAGCACAGCAACTAGCAGCAGCAATGTATTCAGCTTCAGCAGTTGATGTAGAGACACAGGATTGCTTCTTGCATTGCCATGAGATGATCCTTCCACCAAGAAATTGACATCCACCTGATGTTGATTTCTTGTTGATGTTGCAGCCCCCATAATCACTGTCAGAGTAACCATAGAGATTAAAATCACTATTTCTTGGATACCAGAGACCTAGTTTAGGTGCTCCTTTGAGGTATCTGAGAATTCTCTTGGCAGCAATTAGGTGAGACACCTTTGGAGCAGCACCTTTGGAGCAGCCTTTGATATCTTGCAAAAATGCAAGTTGCAAACATGATATCAGGTCTACTTGCTGTGAGATACATCAGAGAACCAATAATTGCTCTGTACTGATGTTGATCAGTATCCTCCCCCTCAGAATCAGGGCAGAGATTGTGGTTTCTGGGTATAGGTGTCTTTGCTGCTTTACAATCCTTCATATCAAATCGCTCTAAGATATCATTGACATACTTAGATTGATTGATGAAGAACCCTTCCTTCATTGCTTTACCTGAATTCCAAGGAAAAAGTCCATTTTTCCCATGGAACTCATCTCGAACTTCTTCTTCATAATGCTCTCAAAGTCTTTGCACATTTGGTCATTTGAGGAACCAAATATGATATCATCAACATAGACTTGAACGAGCAAGATGTCTTTCCCAGACTTTCTTATGAAAGAGTCTTATCAATGGTACCTCTAGTGTAACCATTCTTCAGGAGAAATTGAGACAATGTCTCATACCACAGCCTAGGTGCTTGGTGCAACCCATATAGAGCTTTATCCAACTTACACACATAGTTTGGATGCTGTGGGTCTTCAAATCCTGGAGGTTGGCATACATGGACTTCCCTATCTATATCCCCATATAGAAAGGCACACTTGACATCAAGCTGGTAGACAGTGAAATTCTTGGATGCAGCATAAGCAAGGAAGATCCTAACTGCCTCAAGTCTTGCAACAGGTGCAAAGACATCAGTATAATCGATTCCCTCCTCTTGAGTGTATCCTTGAACCACCAGTCTTGCCTTGTTCTTGATAATCAAGCCTCTATCATCTCTTTTGTTTCTGAATACCCATTTGGTGCCTATAGGTACTTGACCAGATGGTAGCGGACATAGGTTCCAAACCTTTTGTCTTTTGAATTGAAGCAGCTCCTCTTGCATTGATTCAACCCAGCTACTATCTTTCAAGGCATCTTCCACCTTCTTGGGTTCCATTTGGGATAAAAAGCATGAGTACAAGCAGACATTCCCATTATGAGTTTGTCCTCTTGTTCTCACACCTTCAAGACTTCCCCTATGATGTTTTCAGCTGGATGAGTATTATGAATCCTGAGTCTAGGAATCACCTCCAGTTGCAAAGATAAGTCCAAGTTGGACATATTTTGCTCAGGAGCTTGAATACTTGGTCGAGCTGTTGTTTCAAACTCATTCAATGAGGACTGATTGAATGAAAGAGAAACATCATCATTTCTTTGCTGTGAAGCATCATTAACAGTTGCCTGTTCCTTCAAGATAATGCTTTCATCAGTTTGGTGTTGTGCAGGGTCACCTTGATTTGCTGCAACTCTTGGAGAACTTGGAATAGGTCTGGGAAGCTCAAACAGTTGATCTTCATCAGAATTACTTTGAGCACCTGTTCCAGCTGAAACATTCTCACAAGATGGTTTAGAATAGTTTGGAAACAATTCTAAATCAAAGATATGATCAGGCCATTCCCCCTAACACAAGGAGTGTGCTCATTAACTACAATTTGGAAAATTCCTCAAATTGTTGGTTTTTAATATTATAAACTCTATAGGCTTTAGAGTAGGAGGAATATCCAACAAAGATAGCATCATCTGACTTTTCAGCAAATTTTGCCAAATTGTCTTTTGTGTTAAGTATGGTACACCTGCTGCCAAAGGACCTTAGAAAGCCAATGAACGGTGGCCTCTTGTTCCATAACTCATAAGGGGTTTTTCCATGTGGCTTTACTACAAGAACTCTGTTCTGCACATAGCATGCAGTGCTGACTGCCTCTGCCCAGAATGTTAGAGGCAGCTTTGAATCAGCTAACATAGTCCGAGCAGCCTCAATAAGTGTCCTATTTCTCCTCTCAGCAACACCATTTTGTTGAGGAGTTCTAGGAGCACTATATTGTCTGGCAATCCCTTTTGAGTTACAAAATGAGTCAAGAACTAGGTTCTTAAACTCAGTCCCTTGATCACTTCTAATTATTTAAACCTTGTGATCAACTTGATTTTCTATTTTAAGAATAAAAGATTTTAAAGTTTAGCAGTTTCATCTTTAGTTCTTAAAAAGAATACCCATGTAAATCTAGTAAAATCATCAACAATCACAAGGCAATATGATTTCCTTCCAATGCTCATTATACTTGTGGGACCAAATAGATCCATGTGCAATAAGTGTAATGGAGTGGTGATAGAGTTAACAACTTTGGATTTATGAGAAGGACCTGTGTTGTTTCCTTTCAGGCAAGCAACACAGTTATCTTTGCAGAAAAATTCCTTTTTAGGCAAACCATGTACCAAGTTATTTTTAGCCAATTTATTCATTGTCTTAAAATTGACATGACACATTCGTTTATGCCATAGTGTTGACTCATCACCATCAGCTTTGGAAAAAAGCATGATACTTCTCCCATTGGGGAAGCATTGTTCATATCAAGCTTGTACATATCCCCTTTCCTGGGAGATCTAAGAAGCACCAATTCCTGAGGAATTGTCATCCCGGGTTTGAGGATAATGCACTCATGTTCTGTGAAAAGCATTTGATGCTTTTGATCACAGAATTGAGAAACACTTAACAGATTGTGTTCAAGCTGTTTGACAAAATTAACTTTGTCAACTTTTAACTTTCCATTGGATATACTTCCTCTGCCAGAAATATATCCTCCGGCCTCACCTCCAAACTGGACAGGACCTCCATCATAATGTTGAAATTGTTGAAGGAGAGATCTGTTCCCTGTCATGTGCCTGGAGCATCCACTATCTACAATCCAAATGTTGTTATTCTTGTCATATGGATGTCCCTGCACATAAGGTGAGATAATTAGTTTTGATTGGAAACCCAAGCCTTATTGGTCTTGGGTTCTTCCAATGATAATGACATAATTGAACCAAAATTTATGCATGGGGGTTCAATGGATGTCTTTGAAGAAGAGGTTTGGGCTACAGCATCTTCCTTGATCTTCCATTCCATCCCTTGGTTGATCATAGAGGATGAGCTTGTTGAAGCTTTTGTAGCTTGGCATTCTTCCGAAGCTTCTTTCTTTTCGAAAGAGACCTTCACCACCTTTTCTTCCGAAGCAGTCTTCTTCTGGGATGGTTTCAAGGGGACTCTTTTGCTTTTCTGAGTCTTTACAGCTTTAACTTCCGAAGCCTTTTTCCTTTCGGAAGAAGAATTTTTTTCCGAGAGAAGCCTTGCTTGGAAACAAGCTTTCCCTTTTTCATCACTTGAACCATTTGATATGGTCCAAATGAGAAACCTTCCCTGACTCCTTCTCTTTTAACATTATTTGCATAATGTGTGCTAGCAGGATTGTAGTAACAATCTTTAGCCATGTGGTTTTGCAGACCACACATTATGCATGCAATGTTAACTTTCTGGGAATGAGAGGATTGCTGTTTCTTGTTCTTTTTCTCTTCATCAGCAACCTTTCCCTTTAATTTCTGATCCTTTGGTAGGATAGGAGTACTGGTACTGCACTCCTTTCCTGAATCAGAATTTCCAACCACCTGGAATCAGCTGAGATGAATACACCCTTTTGCTTTGGGTCTATCTTTAGCTTGGATTCAGCCACTTTCTTGGCAGTTTTTCTGGCTGCCTTAGCTCTGCTTCTTCTGGCTTTGGTGGTCAGGGTTTGATCATCATTGGCTGGGGAGGGCATAATTACCTGTTCCTTCCCTGTGATGGTCTCCATAGTTGCATCATTCTTTGACTCATGAGAAGGTGGGTAAGCAGATGGAACCTCTTGCTCTTCAGTACCACACCTGGTTGTTTATAGACTCATAGAGTGTGGTGGAGCAATTTCATTGGTTCCCAACCCACCTTTGTTTTGATAACAAAGTTTTGAGTGAGAGGATGATGCAAGAATGGCTTGGAAGTTTTGCTCGGAAATAGCATACTTCCTGGCTTGAGCCTCAGCAGTGACAAGCTGGGCTTGAGCCTCAGTCAATTTGGATATTAAATCCTTGATTTGAGTCTTGTAGTTTGTATGTTCATGTTTTAAGAGGGACACAGTTTTCTCTAACTCCTCAATTTTTCTTTGGTAGTCAGATTCAGCCCTTTTAAAGTCAGATTTTAAAACATTTAAAGACTCAATATCAGATTTAATTTCCATATTGTAGTCCTGATACAGTTTAACCTTAGCAATACAAGCAGGGGTACAGAGATGTTCATATACCTTGTTTTCATCTGTTCCTGCCATGAGTGCTTGAGCAGGAGTCACATCCTGAACCATGAAGCTCCAGTCAACTTCTTGAGCCATTGCAGCAGTTTCTGTTGACTTTCCGGTGGGCTTTGGTGTAGAGGGATGTGTGGAGGCCTGTGGGGTTCCCGGGTTGGACTTGGGAGCCTTGCATTCCCTTGCAAAATGACCAAGTTGGTTACAGTTGTAACATTTGGCCTTGCTTTTGTCAAACCCAAATTTGCTGTTGATTGGGTTCTGAGGGAATTGCCTTCCAGTTCTCTTAAAGAACTTCTTTGCTCTGTAGGTTAGAAGAGCCATTTGTTGGACTATGTCCACATACTCTATGTCATCCGGGCTAAAACACTCTAGATCATCAAAGCAGTATTGATAGTCATTTGAGTACCCACTTCCTGAGACAAATGCACAGCCCTCCTGAAAGGAGCTTTGCTGAGCTTGTTGAGACCTTGGAGTCTCAGGAAATGTGATGTAAGGCCCAGAGGAACAAGATGGCTGTTGGGTGTAGGTCAGGTATTGCTGAGACTGGGAGATTCCTGAGCCTTCAGCAACCATTAAAGCGTTGCTAGCAGGAAGACTCAAGGGTCTGCTTGTCTGATGACCCCTCTTGCTTTCCATTTCCAAACGGTATCCATCAAGGATCCCATAGAGTTCGGTCATGGTGAGTGTATTCAGATTCTCTGTTCTCTTGATAGAGACACAGTAGAATGTCCACTCATTGGGTAGAGCACTCATAAACTTTCTAGTAAGGTCTCTGAGTTCATGAGTGATTCCCACAGATTGAAGGGAAGAAATGAGTCCATGTACCTGAAATATTGCTGGCTAAGAGTTTCTCCAGCAACATAGGTGAAGTTCTCAAACTGCTGCTTGGTGAGTCCTTCTTGGAATCATTCGAGCTTGAGTAATTTGAGCAAGAGCATCAAAGAGTTCTTTGGCAGACTTACAATGCTCAAACCCCACCATGATAGAGTTTGGGATTGCAGTCATAAGAACAGTCATAGCATTGCTGTCTATGTCAAGCTTCTTCCTGTCTTCATCAGAATAATCTTCAACGGCTTTCTCAATCATGGCACCGTTTCCACCAGCTACTTTTGGCTTATACGGGCCATTGACAATGGATTGCCACATCTTGCTGTCTTGATACCTGATGAAGCCTTCCATTCTTCTGCTCCAAGACCTGAAGTTTTCAGGTGCGATGATGGGAGCTTTGGTCATCGTTCCCATCTCTACTTCAGATTTGTTGAGCGCCATTTTGAGTGAGGTATAAGGAGGAGTGAAAAACTGGTTGATTAGGATGGTAAGATCTCACAATCAAGAGCCTAAAAAGCTCTGATACCAATTACAGGATCGGGTTTGTCACTTAAACACTTGTATTTCTCTCAAACTCACTTATGGAAACACTCAAATCAGATGAAGCAATGTCTTTTACAAGAGTTGATAATAATATAATAAGTAACAAAGGAACAAGCAGAGATATATTTTCAAGGCACTTGTATATATTACTTCTCAACTCAAGATTACAAGACACTTATAAGCATGAAACAAGAGTTACAATGAGAAACTATATATACTAGATCCTACAGCCGGATATACTTTGATACCAGCTGGAAACCTAAGACTAAAGCATATACTACAATGCTAAAGTTAAGGTATCTTAGATAAAGTATTATCTAAGATATGGTAGTCATGACATGTCCATGACTTACCTTTTGTCACCAACTAAAGATGGCAACTGTACTAACATAAAAGAGGTAAACAGTGGATTAAAGTATGGTCAACTACATGGCTTTTGAGAAAACGCCATGCAGTATCTCAGAGATTTGCAGCGGAGTGTCAGAGAGGCCATACTTATGTCCACTGGATAATAGAAGTGTCTTCCGAAGGTTAACTGGCTTCGGAAGAACTTGTTCTTCCGAAGCCACTTATACTTCGGAAGAGGCTTCTATGCTTCCGAGGCTTTGAGGACTTCTTGTACTTCGGAAGTTGACTTCAGATCTTTATCTCTAAGTCTTGATCTTCGGAAGTAGGTTCTTTGTCTTTGGAAGTTGGAGTTTTCCTTCCGAAGTGTGTTTTACACTTAGTCTTCGGAAGAGCTCCTTCTTCCTTCGGAAGTTCTATACTTAGCTTCGGAAGTCCTTTGTTTGTTGTACCAAAATCTTCTAAGTGACTTGGTTTTGGTTGCAACAGCCTTTCTAGATCCAACACTCCACTATAGCCCTGAATGAATTATTGGCAGCCGGATTGGAACCCTCACTGGTTCTTTATCCAACTACACCTTCTAGGTACTTCCCATATCATAATGGACCAGGTATTATTGGAACTTCACCATCGACGGCATATTCTACGTCTCCATATCAGGACACTTTAACAAACACTAAGTAGGCTTGCGCACCATGAATCTAAACTCGAATGAAAACCGGTATCTCAATACTAATGCAACAAATTACATGTCCAATACGACAGGTAAACACTCAACTTATTTTAGGAATAACATCTTGAACCATCTTGTTCTTAGAAACTGGTTTTCAATTATATTTTCATGGTATCAACCATACCACCCAAAAACCACCTTACCTGCAACTACACTTTTATAATATCCTTTATGCACCTAAATTTAGCTAAAACTTACTCTATGTTTGTTTTCTCACCACTAATCATTTAATTTCCATTGAATTTGACCTATTTAGTTTTCTTGTGAAGGTCACGGATCAAGTTTAGTTAACATAATTAAGCGGGTGTACTTGTAAATAGTCTGATTACAAAAATAAAGTTAGGCGTAACCCTAATTACATCATTATATTCATCGCATACCCTCTCTGTGATTTTCGACCATTGGCCAGTACCATCAAGCAGCCGCTGTTAATGCTGGCACTACTATTGCATTGCGTCATCGCCTCCAATACAAGTGTTGTTTCGGTATTCGTAAACGGGTCAAGTAGCAAGACCGTTGTTGCATCTTAAGTGCTTGGTTTTTGGTTTATTCGTCAAAGGTAGAAACTTTAAACCCTATGGATGTGTTTTGATTAATTGTTTAAATCGTGGTAATTGGATACCTGTTTGGGTGTTAATTTTGATTTAACTGACGTTTTAAATGCTTCCACGTTAAAACACAAATATATTGAAATAAAATTAATAGCTTTAAAGGTTAACTTGTGCTCGATACCCAACAAATCATCTAAAATCAGTAAATTCGAACGTAAAGTCTGTTAACAACATAGTTCACACTTTACTCACTCGTGCCTCCTTCCCTATAACTTTTTGCTCCATGTCCTTAAAATGGCAACTTACCTCTATATCATTCTTTCTACCAAAACATAGAATAGTACCACCCCAATATTCCTTCTTTATAACAAACATCCATCTTACACTCATATTCATACGTTCAGTTTCTCTTGTTATATGCTAACTCTTTCCACCTCTAGTCATAATCAAATAAAATCATTCCTCTCCTTTTGTCTTCTTAGGTTACCCCTCATACATAAGGGGTACAAGTGTTCCAATCTCTCTTCCTATAGAATTCTTATTTCCCGACAATGTCGTTTTTAAGAACACATCTTTCCCTTTGCTATTATCCACTATTATAGCACCCTTTTATGACTTCATCCATTACATATCACAAATAACATCCATGTATCTTTACGATGCAACAACAGTACGACCACTCCACCCTCAAAGACACCTTCCATGCCCACATCCCCTCCTACCCTAATCTCCTCTAATGCTCATTCTATAAATCATAATATCCCTCCTTTTAACTTGCGTACACCCTTAACCTAACCTCTACCACCCTTAAGACCACACTCTCCACAATGAAAAGCTAACCCTTACACCACACTACAACCGATGTACCCCACTACATTGACCCCCCACCCACACCCCTACTACTGCTCCTATCATCATACAACTTCCACCTCTCAACCCCTTACTACAACCTATACATTAGATCATGAACACAGGTATCATGGCCTATATATCTAGACCTAGACAATCTCTAAACCTTCACACCTCTTCTACTGAACCATTTCCTTTTAAAACAATTGAAGCCTTAACTAATTTTTTTTGAGATCGTGCTATAATAAATGAGTTTAATGCTCTTATCAAAAACAATATTTTGGAGTTAGTACCTTGTGGCTTAGACATGAATATTATTCGGTGTATGTGGATTTTTAAACATAAAACAAAATCCGATAGCTCACTTGAGCGCTATAAAGGGCCTTTGGTTTGTGATGCTAGTTCTTAACATATAAGGGTTGATGATGAAATGTTTAGTCTCTTGGTCAAGCTAGCCACTATTCGTAAGGTTCTCAACTAGCAATCTTTGACAATCGAGAGATGAGCAAGCTCAATGTTTTAAATTCCTTTATACACGGGTATCTCTCTGAAAAGGTTTACTTGCATTAACCTTTAGATTTCCGATTTCCACACATCCGCGTCATGTATGTCTCATGAAATGCTCACTTTATGGCCTTGAATAGGCGCCCCTAGTACCAACGTTTCATTTAGGGGTGTTCAAAGTTGGATATCAGAAATTTCGGATAGTGGAAATCACTATCCGAATCAGTATCTGAAATTTCGGATATCCGAAATTTCGGATACGGATTCGGATATCCGAAATTCACTATTAATTTTTTTATTAATATACACTAAAAAATCTCAACCTAAAGTAAAAATATATCTAAAATTCAAAAAAATAAAAAAATATTTTTTAGTTTTCGGATAATCGGATATCTGAAAATCCGAAACTTTTGAAAATCACTATCCGAATCCGAATGCGAATTTTCGGATATCCGAAATTCATATATCCGAAAATTCGGATATTTCGGATTCGGATTTTCGAATTTTCGGATCGGATTCTCGGATTCAGATATTTTTGAACACCCCTAGTTTAATTGACTATTTCACCATATTAGGCATTATTCATAGCTCGTGAACACTTATTATTCATTTAGTGTTATGGTCATGATACTGCCTAACTATAGTTTTATATAGATAGTATATTATTCTCACCTCCTCATCTTTCACATTAAAACATTCTCTATTAGCTCATTCTCTTTTGAGTTGACCATGAAATATCTTAGGTTTTTAAGCTATTTTATCGTTATATCTATTAAACAAGACTCATATGGATTATTTTTATTTCAAAAAAATATACCCTAGATATTTGGCAATGGGCTAAGATGACTAATTGCAACTGGGCCTCATTCGTTAACATAATGAGAAAATTGAACTAATCATATGGAGATTTGATTAACGATACTACTACATATTGCTTCTTACCTGTCGTGCTACAATACTTGACATTCACATGTCTTGATATTTTATATGTCGTTCAGCATGTATGTATGAACATGCTCATGCCAATCATCTTAATACCCTCAAATGCATTTTATGTCATGTTAAATGCACAATTGACATGGGCTTATATATGCATCGCATTGCATTTTTCCATTTTAATTTCTTGTATAAAAGCTGATTGGGTGGGTTCACTAGATACCCGTAGATCTAGTTTAGATTATTGTACTTATCGCGGTGACAATCTCCTCATAGTGACAATCTCCTCACTTGGTCTTGCACCTATATAGTCTAGTGTGATATTATTAATGCTATTTACATGTCCAGTACTCCTATTCAACATCAATGCACTAAGTACATCAAAATGGATAGTCATTTTGTTCATGTAAAGTTGTAACATGGTTAGGTTCGTGCACTTTATGTTTCATGTCGTTACCAAGGGCCCCATTTTCACAAAAAGCCTACAAAGAGTTTTTTTCATAGACTTTTTGATCCATCTAGGCATCGTCAGCCTCTTTAAGCATTTGTGAAGCTCCTTCTTACACTGAGAGACTTTCTATATATATATATATATATATATATATATATATATATATATATATATGTATATATATATGTATATATATGTATGTATATATATATGTATATATATATGTATATATATATATATATGTATATATATATCTATATGTATCTATATGTGTATGTATCTATATATGTCTCTATCTATATCTGTATATAGTCTCTCTCTCTCTCTCTATCTCTCTCTCTCTCTCTCTCTCTCTCTCTCTCTCTCTCTTCTCTCTCTCTCTCTCTCTCTCCTCTCTCTCTCTCTCCCTCTCTCTCTCTCTCTCTCTCTCTATCTCTCCCTCTCCCTCCTCTCTCTCTCCTCTCTCTCTCTCTCTCTCTCTCTCTCTCTCTCTCTCTCTCTCTCTCTCTCTATATCTCTATCTCTATATCTATATATCTCTCCCGCCTCATTGTATAGTTCAGGATAGTCAAATGACTAGTCCACATTAAAACTTCTACCAAAAGTAGAGTTTAAATAATTTTTCCTAAATACTTTAACAACATAAACTTGATATATGATTGTATTGGTAAAATGATTGTAATTAAGAAAAATAGAAACATAATAAGTAAATAGTAATTTGTATACAACAACTAGAAAAAAAATAATTACACCCAACATTCAGGTTTAGAAGCAAATCATGTAACCTAGTTACTATCGAATTGAAAATAACATAGACACAGTCTTGTTATTTAAATATTTCAACATGATAATTAAAATACTAAGTAACTTGATTCTTTTGATTAACAATGCTTAAATGAATAATTACACAACTATGATGTAATAAAAATATACTAATTTAACTATATTGCATTCAACCAATTACAAATTGGTAATGATCTGGAAAATGAATAACAGATGGCTTAGTAATTGAATTCAATAATCTTGCATCCTTTCATCAAACAAGTTAGAAATGCATCAACTCAGTTAACCAAATGGTTACACCAGATCTATACCTAAAAATTATTAGAAAAAAAGTTGAAGATTAATACAAACATAAACCTTACCACTAGGGTTGTTGATTCATGATTTAGTCTTCCACCTTCATGACGAGCACTTTAAATCTTGATTATGAATGTTCTTGATCTCCAAAGTTTGCGCTAAAAACTCTCAACAAAAGAACGCCAATCGATCCTTAATGTTATCATCGACTAATTTACGCCATCCCAAAAATTGTCGTCAAATCCCTTATAGTGTTACGGCTACTCTATATGTAAGGCCCCGGTATTTATATAAACCGAGGCTGAATAAAAGAAATAAAGAAGTGTTAGGACTAAAGGTGGGAAAATGAAACATAGGAACCCTAAACCTCTCTAAAAAATGAAACCTAGCCGCCTCCATGCAAGTTCTTGCGTAACAAAGGTGCTAGAGAGAGAGAGAGCTGAAGTTCTAGAGAGAGAAAGTCACTGATTTAAGCAAAGGTATGGAATTTCACATATGAATGCTATATCTAAGCTAGAGCTATGTCATTTGGGTGTCTTAACATCATTTTGATCGTTAAAGTTGACACCTTGACGTGTGTCATCTATAGATCTCGGTTGGTACCTTTAAGGTTAGGGTTTTAATCGAGTTCTTCTTGTTAAGGTGAGTTCTAGATCCCCACTTTTATGTGTTTTTATGTATTTTGAGGATAGTACGCATACTAAGAATGATTTGTTAAAGAGTAAATGATTTATAGTATCAAATTTATCATTTAAATGATATAAAGAAAGTTGATAAATGAATGACGGGTTTTTATGAAATCTTATGGTATGCATGATGATATGTTAAGTATGGGAGTTAATGTGGATGATTCATCAACACCCACATTAACTGAGTGGTCATCCACATTTGTATCTTATTTATTAAGTCTACTAATGCGGATGTGAATCGTTGAGCCGTATTTGTTTATGCAGATGATATAAGTATTGGTGTCTGCATTTGTCCTTAAATGCGGACATGCTATTATGGTCGCATTTGTCATAGTAGTTGCATTTCCTCAAAAGTTTCCAAGTGCACTAATGCGGATGAACAAGTGATTCACGCGCATTAGTCAGCACTGTTATCCGCATTTGTTGCAGTGGTCGCATTTCACAGAAAGTTCCCAAGTATAAGTAATGCAGATAGTCCACCCGTATTAGTTTATCAGTCAACCATAATTGTTGGACTGTTATCCGCATCCGTTCTATCCACATGATCAGCCTATTAAGCCTAAATTACCAAATACGGATGAATATTTAGATCATCGACATTAGTCCACCCGCATTGGTTTACCTTACCCACAATAATCTATCGGTCACTATTACCCGCATTTGTTTTATTAACAAATATTCTTTTGGAAAAACATACTTGACCTGCCTAAGCATGATTTCTTAGACATGAAGAGATAATATGAAAGCCTGAAGAATCTTGACCAGCAAATAAAGTGAGGAATGGCTCAGATTTTGATGGGTTTGAACAAGTAGAAGATCCAAATTCATAGTAATATTAAAGTTTTGGTAGCATCAGCCTAGGGAGAGTTTGTAAAATTAAGATGATTATCATAAAGGCTGATGTTAACAAAAAATCTCTCAGCATGCAATGAAGTATAAGGAAGGAAGTACTACAGAAGATTTGACTATATATAAAGAAAATAACTAACTGTCAAATTTTCCGAAGCCAAATACAGAAATCTTCCAAAGCCAAAGTAAAGTCTTTCGAAGCTTAAAGACAAAGTCTTCCGAAGCTTGAAGACTGAACTCTTCTGAAAACTAAGAAGACAGACATACTTTTGACAAAAGCATAAGAACTTTTTGCTGTCAGCTCTGAAGCCTCACCAAATTATACAAGTTATGATTACCTTTTACTTTTATCAACTGTACAATATGGTCTCCTTTCTATAATTTTCTACTTTGATATATCCTTATTGTATTACAATAGGATGTGAGCGATGGCCTGTCATAGTGACAAGTCAAAGGTAATTTACATGATTCTACATTAATCTTGTTGTCTAGATTAGTGTTCAGCTGGCCTCTCAAAGTATGGCCGGTTATAGGTTGTAGTATAAAGTATCTCATGTATTAGTCTAAGGACTGAGTAGAATCTTTGCAATACTTATAACACTTGAGAGCAATATGCTTCATCCTTAAAAACCAATCTTTCTGTTCTTGAGTGTTCTTACTTGTTATTCATTATCTTACTGCCTGGTTCCTTATTTGATCTAGTAAGTGTGTTTAGTTGATAATCTTCAACTGTGAAACTGTTGTATGAACCACAACCGCTCCTTCAAATAGTAATTAAAGAAAGTAATATGTGGGCCTGATGTATAGAAAGTCTTGCAAGCACCGATAGGAATTTATATTCATTGCATTCTCATCCTAGAGAATCCTTGCCATGTGCATTGTTACTTTGATAGGAGCTTTGCCTTATGCATTCAACGTATAGGAGTTGTTTCATTCTTGCCCTAACGATAAGGGTCATGCATGGTGCTTGTTCACCGCTATTAGGGAGTGTGGAATGTGCGCTCACCTAGAGAATCCTTTCCTTGTGCATCATTACTCTGATAGGAGTTATACCCTGTGTATGCTCACCATGATAGGAGCTTAGTACTTGTACTAGCTCAAAGCTAAAGAATGAAAAGATAAAATAAATTAAAGATACTAAAATTATGAATGATGTTAATACATGGAAGTATGAAAGTATGAATGATGCTAATATATGAAGGTATGTGCAGGACCAGTTAAAGGGATGGTCAATACAGCAGTCGCACAATGAGTAGAGAGTTAGAACACTTAATTGGTCAAATAGGGAATCGGGACTTTGTTTAAGATGATACTAAGAACACAAGCAAAGTAAGAGACAGAAACTTAAGAACAACAAGATATTGGTTTTCAAGATTGTAGTATATTGCTTCTCAAGTTCCATTTACAAGTGTTACAAAGCATAAAGATAAAATACAAGGACTGAAGATACTTTATAATACATCCTACAGCCGGCCATACTTTGAAGGCCAGCTGGAAACACTAATCTAGACAACAAGATCAATGTAGAGTCAAAAGATGGATTTGCCTTTTGACTAGTGACTATGACATGCCATAGCTCACATCCTAATATATTACAAAAAGGATAAAAGTACATAAAGTAGAAAGTTACAGACTCAAGACCTCAATGTACAGTTGCAAAAAAGCATGGACCTTTCACCAACTTATATAAGTTGGTGAGTCTTCAGAGTTGCAGCGGAAAGTGGTTCAGCTTTATACAAAAGTACATCAGAGAAAGCATGTTCTTCAAAGTATTCGAAAGAAATCTGTCTTCACTTCTTTGGCTTCAGAAGACTTTGTCTTTGAAGCTTCGGAAGACTTCACTTTTGACTTCGGAAGATATTGGTCTTAGCTTCAAAAGATTTCATACTTAGAATATTTTCTTGTGTAGAATATGCAACTTCCGAAGCAACTTGTACTATTCACCAAGTGCATGCATGCACGAAGCACTTTGGTTGTTTTGGGTGTATCAGCCTTTCAATAAGCCTTACAATATAATGTGTGAAAGATTCAATGATGGTAATGATGCTAAGGCATAACATTTCTTAATATAAAGTGTAACGTTTTTGAATGATTAATATGCTAAAGAGTTCTTTATAAATTCTTGAAACTATAACTCACTCAGTATCATTGGAATTTTATACATGTTAGCTTGGAAGGTAAAAATAATAATGGAAGAAAGAATGAGACCTTGGCATGGACGTAAAGTTACTTGGTTATATGCAGAACTGGCATTTCAATAGTTGATAGTTTTATAGATAGGTCAGTGACAGGTGTAATGAATCTTTAATTTCGCTGCTATGTAGTGAATGTTTAATGTTTAAAACTTATGTGCTTATGATGTTCAAATCCAACTGTGAGGTTGGCTGAAAACAGGATCTTACACTACGTAGTGAATAATGAGCCTTTACTTGAAAATCTAACAATTAATTGATTAATTAAGAAACAAAGCTCTCATGGGCTTTAATGTACTTGTATCTAATTCGCATGAGTAAATGAGTAGTCACTTGTATTGCAATCAAGATTAACATACAATATTTATATTTTAATTTCAAATTTTTTTTCATGTGTGCCTTGGAACAAAAAATAAAATAAATTATAATAATAAGAATCAAATTAGGTAAATCACAAATTACATTTTTACTTGGTAATTATGTCTTACATTCTAAAATTACTTTTTCTTTTACCGTTTAAAATTACTTTTAGTTTATACATAGGGTTTTATTCACTCATAACTCTTAAGTTTAGATTGAAATAGTATCATTTTCACTCTTAGTCTCCTCAAACATTCAAACTATATATTTGAACTAATCATGTATAAAATAAAGGTTAGAATACATAATTAGATATCATTAGCGTATGCAAATCACTTGTCCATCAATAACAAATCTTAAATACAAAAACAATGTTCAACACCTTCATCGACTATTGTAGAAAACCGAGCAGAGGTATAGAACCTTGATGTCTTGAACCGACTTGAAGAAAAATGTACAAAATAAAACCAAAAAATGAATTTCAAAAGACAAGCAAATATCTTGAACAGGTTGTAGGCGAGGCAACTAGTATAAAAGCAAATCGATTGATTGGAAAATAGTGAAATGAAAATTGACATTTCATTGTTCATAGATATGAAGAAAGTAGAAACCAAAATCGACGCTTTAGCCTTTTCCTTCCTTTTTACCCTAGTTTTTTAGTGATGAATGTGTTGGGAGCCTGTGTTCCTTTTAGTTTCTGGATTTTTCTTTCCACTTATTTGGTGTCTAGCCTAATATACCAACAGCTCAAGCCCACTATAGCCTTATTAAAACACGAGCCTAAAACAATTGCTTTCGTAACTGGCACATTGGGCCGCCCCTTGTAATTTATATCTATAAATATATTTTTTCCATGATAAGGTAATAAATTTAAGTCATTCTAACACCCATGTACCATAACCGTACCTACAACTCCAGAGCACCAAAAACCATATCTGTAGTTACAGCTCCAAAACAGTCAACCTTTTCCCTCATTTCTGACTGCGGATAATATAACCCTCTTTGGACCACACGCTCCAAACCACACATCATCTAGAAATATAACATAAAAGTAGCCATATAAATTTTGAATATGGCTCCATCACACTTATAACCTTTAAGAGATTCGAACAAGCATAACACACTCTAGAGCTCAGGGTCTAGGCAATAAACACCAGTAATGCTTAGGATACAAACCATACAAAACCATGGTGGGTTTAAAGCCATGAGCTTAACATCACCACAACCTCCGATTCCGGATGAGGATTTGTGCGAACTAGAATTAGCAAAAGACTTAAAGTTGATTTTTTTATCAAAACATAAACTTTATAGATTGCTTGCATGTTTGTAATTCAATTATAGGCCTTCACATTACCAACAACATGAAAGATTATGAGTTTTTCTTCTAATGGAATTTGAACAGCTAATTATGGACTGTAAGTAGTGAGTTAACGAAAATATTTTCTACATTCTCATATATAGGAGGGAGTGTTGTTGAGGTTTTTAGGGGTTGAATGTGCTAAAGAATGGTGTGCAGAACTAATGACTGATTTAGTAGGAGCATGGGAGGCATGTTTATGAGTTATTAAGAATAGAAGGTATATTACATGTTAAGTAAGAAGGATTGGGGGTAACATTCAAATTACACCTATTTGGTGACCTCAAAACTAGACTTAATAACTTCTAGAGGAGGTACAATAATAATGATAAGCACACAATGCACACGCCATATAACCATTACTAAATCTATGGCCCTAAAATGTTCATGACCATCTTTAGAGCTACAAGACTAGAATCCATGACTAATACTAGAGCTACGACATTGGAAACCTATATTTGTCTCAAGAACCAATGTCTATGGAAGAGTCAACTCAAGTTAGGATTTGGAAAATTATAAACCTTTTTGTATCTGAAGCATTAAACCTTACATCATCTTGATTTATGACTCAAAGGTAACCATGCTCCTTCAAGATACGGCTTTAGAGCACTCATAACTTTTTTCGGAGTTCTAAGTTCTAGAAAATAATGACTTAAGTTCTATGAAATACAAATCATTATAGCTCACAATCCATACCTTACATCTTTGAAACTAGTAACCATACAATTTATGGAACCATTACCCTAGAACGACCACACATTCTTTAGAGTTCCCATTCTAGACAATGACATGTGCAAACAGAATTAGCCAAATACCTGTTAGTTATATTTTTAGTCATTAATTATAATAATTCTAGAGTATATTTTGACATTTATTTTGCATTCCTTGCATGCATTTTTCATTTATTTTATATAATAGTAGTTTTTGTGGGATAGAATCTACTTTGGTGTGTTTTGGTTGGTTTTGTAGGTTTATGCAACTGGAAGAAAAGAAAATGTCACAACCTCAAATTCCACGTGCGGGGTTTTACCATGAGGCGTGTGACATACCAGGATCACAGTCATTAGTTACTCAGAACGACACTATATGCCACAATTAAAATAAAACCAACCAAAAATCCAAACTTTAAAACTGTACGGAAACATTTTGTAAATAAGACAAACCTAAAGTATAAAAAATGCTATTTGGCAAAACACGCGCCATCCTAATATTTAAACTCATAAGTAAAACCAAATAGTCTTAATATGAAGACTTAGGATGCATGCTGGACCCGTGGTGTGCTTCTAATGACAACCTGAGTTAACGACCTGAGAATAGCATACTAAAAGTGTCAACACAATGGTTGGTGAGCTCAAGAGTTTGCGTTTAACATAAACAATAATAATTGTAAAACATAAGAAGTGCATTGAAATAGATAGCTAGTCTATATTCATAAGTAATAACCATAGTGATTTCGCGATCGAAGCTGACTGTGTTGTGTTTGCTTCCTCTCGTCACGACTTACCAAGTCGTGATGATGTTTGTGTTTAGGACAATATTGCACCCGTTTGACCTCGAGTCGCACAGGTGGGGTTTGTCAAATCCAGTAGTACTACCCAGTAGTACTACCCAATACTTCCCGCTAGTTACTATTATTAACAATCCAAAAGTGTGAGGACTTTCAAGGTATAATACACCATGTTATACTATACACAACTTATAATAGTAGTGTAAGGCCCCAATCCCGGGACGCTTACAGTTGGTCATTCATCGCACATAAAACATACATTTACATTTGTATTTCATAAACATCGCAGCGCAACATTGAAATAAGCTTTTGTTTCTATATAATTGCTTTTGCAAGTTAATACAACATTCATTACAAAATAGTTTGTTTGCATTACAATGCAAAAACATTAATCAAAAGAATGCCATCCCAAAAAGAGCTGAGTAGCCTCGCGGTGCCATCCTCAGCAATCATTACCTGCCAACTAGAAAACATATAAAAAGTCAGCGTTGCTGAGTGAATTCTAGTTTTATTATAAAACATACTTTATTTTCATATAAAACCATTCGTTACTTTTGCATGATCACACATCATACGTACGTACAGATAATATCATTATTATCTTCTTCATTCATTCTTTCATTCATTCGTTCCATATAACTTTACTTGCGCATCGGACATCATCCGTACCAATACCATGTGCTACACCCCGATCAGTCTTAGCTACCGGGCCGAAGTCAATAAATGAACAGCTAAACGTATGCCACGGCAATAAGGGTAACTGATCAGTCATAGCTACTGGGTCGAAGTCAATAAATGAACAGCTAAACGTATGCCACAGTACTAGGGGTAAGCGGTAGAGGTTCTACATTAATGGTCAATCACAAAGAAGGACCCGTTATCCGATGCATGCAAGACGTTTCATTTCTTTCCACTTTACGTTACATAATACTTCATTTCATTCATCATAATACGTAAAGCTATAGGAAAGATAATATACATCATACTAAGGAACATCAACATGCATCAGCATCACATCACACAGGGCAACATCATACATACATAACATGCATCATACATAAACATGCAACATCATCATTTCTATGCCTTACATGCTTTCTAAGGCCATAACAGTTATCTTACATGCTCTTACGGGAACCTTTACGTCAAAACTTACATCTGCACTTTCCCCCGAAAGCCAGAAGTCTAACAACACTTTCCTTCGGGTGCAACAGCTCTATTCGTGCGTATGGACACCCTTCAGTCGCATGGCCTTCATGCGACTGAACATCATGCGATTGGACTCAAGCGGATGAACATCTATGTGAATGAGCATCCAGTCGTGCGTATGGACCTTATGCGGATGGAACTAATGCGAATGGGCACCTATGCGACTGATCTAATGCGAATGAACTCATGCGACTAAGCACTTATGCGACTGAACCCTCAGTCGCATGACTCCCCATGCGATTGGACTCCCAGTCGTGCGACTGAAACCTTAGTCGTGCGATTGAACCCTCAATCGTGCGAATGAATCACAATCGTGCGAATGAACCTTAATCGCCTCTCATTCGGCCATATGGCCTCCATTCGGTCGCCTAGCCCTAGCTGATGCAGAATGGAGTTCATCCGGAACCCAATCTGCCATTTTTGGCCTCCAAGCTCATCCAAACCAATTCTAAGCCTAAATTAACCCTCCTGGACCTTAGGGATGCATACCATAACACCATACAAGCACACATAAGCCCGGAAACATACACGAAACACATCACACCCTAATGGGTCAAACACATACTCACACCAAAAACGGGTTTTAATATTTTCCAGCCCCAAAATCGGTTGAAAACAAGTAAAAGTGGGGTCCTATAACTCACACAAACGAGCACAACGTCAAGGGCTTCGATTTGGCTTGCTACACAACGAGTTTGGCCACCCGAATCACCCGAACCAACTCTTTTTCTCTTTTCTTCTTCTTTCTCTCTATGTTGGCTGAAAATTTGTGTATGGGGGAGAGTGTAAGGGCTGCCCTCTCCCTTATATACTCCGCTCACCCGACTTTCTTTCGTTTGCGAGTTTGGTCCCTCGACTTTGGACTTTATTTCTTTTTCTTTCTTCGTCGGCTACAAAATAATAAATATCCGGGTGTTACAAGTCCACCCCCTTAAATAGGTTTCGTTCCCGAAACCTGTTATTTTTCGAACAAACGTGGATAATGCTGTCTCATTTCTTCCTCAGTCTCCCACGTTGACTCGGATTCCTTCCTGTGCTTCCACTGTACACGCACAAGAGGAACCACTTTATTCCTCAGCCTTTTCTCTTTCCGATCGATGATTGCCTCTAATTGCTCCACATAATTGAGCCGTTTGTCTACCTCGATATCCTCCAGTGGAACAATCATATCTTCATCAGCTAAGCACTTCCTTAGATGAGATACATGGAATGTCGGGTGAATTCCACTTAACTCATCCGGTAACTCCAATCTGTAGGCCACCTCTCCTACTCGAGCAATGATTCAGAAAGGGCCTATATACCTTGGGCTCAACTTGCCCCGCTTTCGGAAGCGAATGATACCCTTCCAAGGTGAGACCTTCAACATAACTCGGTCACCCACCTAGAACTCAATCGGCCTGCGTTGTTTATCAACATACGACTTCTGTCTATCTTTGGCTGCCTTCATGAAGTCTTTAATCTTCTCAAGCTTCTCAGTCGTAGCCTCGATCACCTCAACGCTTCCCAACTCCTGTTGACCAATATCGCCCCAACAAACGGGTGTTTTGCATCTCCTACCGTATAACATCTCATATGGAGGCATGCCAATGCTGGCATGATAGCTGTTGTTGTATGAGAATTCGGCTAACGGTAGGTGGTCATCCCAACTTCCACCAAAATCAATCACACACGCCCGAAGCATGTCTTCCAGTGTCTGAATGGTCCTTTCTGACTGACCATCAGTCTGGGGATGATAAGCCGTGCTGATATGTAACCTCGTCCCCATAGCGTCGTGGAACTTCTTCCAAAATTTAGATGTAAACCGGGTGTCGCGATCCGACAAAATAGACACCGGCACACCATGACGAGTTACAATTTCCTTGATGAACAGATCAGCCAACCTCTCTGATGAATATGTCTCGCGGATCAGTAGGAAGTGAGCACTCTTCGTCAAGCGATCAACTATCACCCATATGGCATCATACCCTTTCGGGGTACGCGGCAGCTTTGTAATGAAATCCATGGTGATGTGCTCCCACTTCCACTCCGGTATATCCAAAGGTTGTATCTTCCCATACGGCATTTTGTGTTCGGCCTTCACCTGTAAGCAAGTAAGGCACTTACTCACATACTCCACCACGTCGCGCTTCATACCCGGCCACCAATAATCTTTCTTCATATCATGGTACATTTTCGTGGCACCAGGATGAATGGAGTATCGAGTCTTGTGAGCTTCATCCATGATCTTCACCCGTAGATCCCCAAAACGAGGAATCCACACACGACCGAATCGGGTTCTAACACCGAGTGTGTTTTCACCCAATTTCCCAACCAGACCTCTCATTCTTTCAGAGTTAAGATGATTTTCTTTCAATGCCTCATCTTGAAACTCTTTAACCTGCTTCATTACATCGGAGGTCATGATCAACTGATACGCTTTCACCCGAATCGGCTCGGGCCTCTCCTTCCGGCTAAGGGCGTCAGCCACCACATTGGCCTTGCCCGGATGGTAGTGGATTTCGCAATCATAATACTTTATAAGTTCCAACCATCGTCTCTGCCTCATGTTCAGATCCTTCTGCTCAAAGAAGTACTTCAGAATCTTGTGTTCAGTGAATATGGTGCACTTCGTCCCATAGAGGTAGTGCCTCCAAATCTTCAACGTAAAGACCACGGCTGCTAGCTCCAAGTCATGAGTAGGATAATTGACCTCATGAACCTTTAACTGTCGAGATGCATAGGCTATAACCTTTCCTCTTTGCATTAACACACACCCCAACCCCAAGTAGGAAGCATCAGAATAAACCACCAGCTCTTCACTTCCATCGGGTAAGGACAAGACTGGAGCTTGAGTCAACCTCGCCGTCAGTTCCTCGAACGCCTTCTCTTGAGCCTGACCCCATACAAACTTTACATCTTTTCGGGTCAACTTAGTCAGTGGAGAAGCAATCTTAGAGAAATCTTGAATAAATCTTCTATAGTAGCCCGCCAAACCCAAGAAGCTACGGATCTCGGATGGCGTCTTCAGTGACTTCCATTGCATAACCGCCTCCACTTTCGCCGGGTCCACCATTATCCCGTCAGGATTCACCACATGACCCAAAAACTGAACTTCGCGCAACCAAAACGCGCACTTGGAGAATTTAGCATACAACCTCTCCCTTCTCAACGTCTCTAGAACCTCCCGAATGTGACTGGCGTGCTCTGCTTCGCTCCTCGAGTAAATCAGGATATCATCAATAAACACGATCACTAATTTATCCAACATAGGCCGACACACACGGTTCATCAAATCCATAAAAGCAGCTGGCGCGTTGGTCAAGCCAAAAGACATGACAAGAAACTCGTAGTGACCATAGGGCGTACGTAAAGCTGTTTTAGGAATATCTTGCTCCTTCACCCTTAACTGATGATAACCAGATCGAAGATCTATTCTCGAAAACCAACTGGCGCCCTGAAGCTGATCGAACAAATCATCTATCCTCGGTAAGGGGTATCGGTTCTTCACTGTCAACTTGTTCAGCTCGCGGTAGTCGATGCACATCCTCATACTACCGTCCTTCTTCTTTACAAACAGTACCGGAACACCCCAAGGAGAGATACTCGGTCTAATGAACCCCTTATCAAGCAGCTCTTGCAACTGCTCCATCAACTCTTTCATCTCGGTCGGAGCCAACCGATACGGTGCCTTGGCGACAGGTTGGGCACCCGGTATCAGATCAATCTGAAATTCAATCTCTCGGTTAGGTGGCACTCCTGATAAATCTTCTGGGAACACGTCTGGAAAATCACACACAACCGGTACATCGGCTAGTTATGGTGTTGGCGTATCCACATCCTTTACATAGGCTAAGTAAGCACTACATCCACGCCTCATACACTTTCCCGCCACTGCCATCGAGATCACCCTCGGAATCGTAGTAACCCGATCACCATAAACTGTCACTGAACTACCGTCAGGCGCCGACAACCGAATCATCTTCTTACGACACACAATGTTCGCCTCGTAGTCCGCTAACCAATCCATTCCAATAACCAAATCAAAACCACCTAAGGCCATCACGAATGGTCTAACAGGAAACTTATGACCCTCAAGTTCCACATCACAGTTCTCTATCATCTCAGAAATCCTGGTAGACTTACCTATGGCAGTTTCTACATCAAAGGGCACATCAACACGTCTACTACTAACAGGCAGCTTAGCACAGAAAGCAGCAGAAATAAAACTCTTACTAGCACCAGAATCAAATAACACAGAAGCTAAAGTTTGGTTCACTAGAAACGTACCGGACACAACGTCAGGGTCCGTCCTAGCCTCCTCCTGTGTCATGGTGAATGCCCTGGCGCTCGCCCTCGGTCCATCACCTCCCGTCCTCTTCGCTCCTGAACTCTCAGCCCTCGGCTTCTTACAATCCCTGCTCATATGACCAGTTTCCCCACAGTTAAAACATTTGCCCGACAGGCAATCCTTTACCATATGCCCTGTCTTCCCACACTTGAAGCACACATTCAAACCCAGCCTACATTCTCCCGCATGCTCCTTTCCACACTTACCACACCTCCTTGATCCCGCTCCCGGTGTGGCCACGCGGCGGTCATCCACCCGTGCCTTTTTGTTACCCGTCGAGGCATCACCCCGACCAAACCTTTTCCCGTTCCAGTTCCGATCACCACCACCCTTCCTATTCGCTTCAACCACCATCTCTTCCCTCTCATCATAAAGTCTTCCGGCAAAATCGACCGCCGACCTAAACGTACTTGGCCGGGCGGCGATCATATGCCGGCGAACATCCACCGGTAAACCCTGAATGTACCTCTTGATCTTCCGAGAAAGAGGCGTCACCTGATCCGGCACCAACCGTGCCATCTCGTTGAACTTGGTAGTGTATTGCTGGTGTGTCATGGATCCCGCCTCCAGCTGCAGGAACTCTCTCTCTATCTTATCCATCTCCCTGTGAGGACAGAACTCCTCAATCGCCATCTTTTTCAGTTCGGGCCATCTCATTCTCCCGATTGCCTGGTTACCCTCCGCTTGGACAATGTTGTCCCACCAGCATAGTGCCGAGTCCACAAATGAATGGGTGGCAAACTTTACTTTTTGATCTTCCTTGCACTCGCTGATGTCGAGAACAGCCTCCATTTCTCTCACCCATCGGTGAGCAGCAGCAGCATTGCCATTACCGTCAAAAGTAGGGGGCTTGCATCTCATAAAACACCCCGTAGTTACAGCCTCGTGCCACTTCTCGCACAGGCTCCTCTTCCTCTTCCTCGTATTCGTTATCAGAGAAAATCGTTTCAGGCTCCGGCTGCTCTCGTTCCCCCGAAGGCCTGTTTCTCTCCTTTCTTTCTCCTTCCTTCACTGCCTTAATGACTTCGGTCACCACAGACGGTAAGATTGTCTGCATGACCTGGTGTACTTCTTCAACAACAGCCTCCTTTACCAAGGCCCTCAGGTTTGCACTCTCATCCCCAGCTTCTGGATGAGGAGTCTCTGGTTCTTCAGGAACCACCTTCTCGACCCTTGGTCTTCCTCTCTTGGGTCGCGGCTCAACATCAGGCCCGCCACGGCCTCCACCCCTAGATGCTTTAGAAGATCTACCTCCAGCCATTCTCTAACTCACACTGAAAGATTCAAACACCAACACGGTCATTCAAGGAAACAACTCAGTTTATGTCAAGTATAATAAGTCCCTAATTACGGTGGCCAGTTGTGATTAGCCACTTACTTTACTCTTCATACCCCAAGTAGTACCTGTCCTGACTACATCAGTATTTAAATCTACATACAACACATACCACATACCATGCGCACATAAAACCAGTTAACTTTAAGAAAATACCTGATGGCACGCAACTACTCAGGTTGGCATCCCATTCCCCTTTCGTCCCATTCTCAGTTTAAGTTAAGGTTTATTTTGAAAATTTACCCATTTCACTTAAACTTTGGCTCTGATACCAACTTGTAAGGCCCCGTTCCCGGGACGCTTACAGTTGGTCATTCATCGCACATAAAACATACATTTACATTTGTATTTCATAAACATCGCAGCGAAACATTGAAATAAGCTTTCGTTTCTATATAATTGCTTTTGCAAGTTTATACAACATTCATTACAAAATAGTTTGTTCGCATTACAATGCAAAAACATTAATCAAAAGAATGCCATCCCAAAAAGAGCTGAGTAGCCTCGCGGTGCCATCCTCAGCAATCATTACCTGCCAACTGGAAAACATATAAAAGTCAGCGTTGCTGAGTGAATTCTAGTTTTATTATAAAACATACTTTATTTTCATATAAAACCATTCGCTACTTTTGCATGATCACACATCATACGTACGTACAGATAATATCATTATTAACTTCTTCATTCATTCTTTCGTTCCATATAACTTTACTTGCGCATCGGACATCATCCGTACCAATACCATGTGCTACACCCCGATCAGTTTTAGCTACCGGCCGAAGTCAATAATGAACAGCTAAACGTATGCCACGGTACTAAGGGTAACTGATCAGTCATAGCTACTGGGTCGAAGTCAATAAATGAACAGCTAAACGTATGCCACAGTACTAGGGGTAAGCGGTAGAGGTTCTACATTAATGGTCAATCACAAAGAAGGACCCGTTATCCGATGCATGCAAGACGTTTCATTTCTTTCCACTTTACGTTACATAATACTTCATTTCATTCATCATAATACGTAAAGCTATAGGAAAGATAATATACATCATACTAAGGAACATCAACATGCATCAGCATCACATCACACAGGGCAACATCATACATACATAACATGCATCATACATAAACATGCAACATCATCATTTCTATGCCTTACATGCTTTCTAAGGCCATAACAGTTATCTTACATGCTCTTACGGGAACCTTTACGTCAAAACTTACATCTGCACTTTCCCCCGAAAGCCAGAAGTCTAACAACACTTTCCTTCGGGTGCAACAGCTCTATTCGTGCGTATGGACACCCTTCAGTCGCATGGCCTTCATGCGACTGAACATCATGCGATTGGACTCAAGCGGATGAACATCTATGCGAATGAGCATCCAGTCATGCGTATGGACCTTATGCGGATGGAACTAATGCGAATGGGCACCTATGCGACTGATCTAATGTGAATGAACTCATGCGACTAAGCACTTATGCGACTGAACCCTTAGTCGCATGACTCCCCATGCGATTGGACTCCCAGTCGTGTGACTGAAACCTTAGTCGTGCGATTGAACCCTCAATCGTGCGAATGAATCCCAATCGTGCGAATAACCTCAATCGCCTCTCATTCGGCCATATGGCCTCCATTCGGTCGCCTAGCCCTAGCTGATGCAGTATGGAGTTCATCCGGAACCCAATCTGCCATTTTCGGCCTCCAAGCTCATCCAAACCCATTCTAAGCCTAAATTAACCCTTCTGGACTTTAGGGATGCATACCATAACACCATACAAGCACACACAAGCCCATAAATATACACGAAACACATCACACACATCACACCCAAATGGGTCAAACACATACTCACACCAAAAACGGGTTTTAACATTTTCCAGCCCAAAATCGGTTGAAAACAAGTAAAAGTGGGGTCCTAGAACTCACACAAACGAGCACAACGTCAAGGGCTCCGATTTGGCTTGCTACACAACGAGTTTGGCCACCCGAATCACCCGAACCAACTCTTTTTCTCTTTTCTTCTTCTTTCTCTCTATGTTGGCTGAAAATTTGTGTATGGGGGAGAGGGTAAGGGCTGCCCTCTCCCTTATATACTCCGCTCACCCGACTTTCTTTCGTTGGCGAGTTTGGTCTCTCGACTTTGGACTTTATTTCTTTTTCTTTCTTCGTCGGCTACAAAATAATAAATATCCGGGTGTTACAAGTAGTAAAGCATTTATAAAAGAGTATGTTATCTGCCCTTAAAGAGAGTTTATAAAATAATGTGGGGCATGAACTCACCTGATGTGCAAACAAACAATGGTAAAAGAAAACTGACAATGGATGGAAAGACAACCCTACAAAGGTTACCTAGAACACGCAAGTACATAAGTACGTGTACATAGAAAACTTAACAACCCTAGGTGCTCAATAAACACGTTGACCCAAGGTTTAGGAAAGTAAGACACATTTAACCTAGTTGACCCGTTTGACCCGTTGGTGACATATTAATTGAAATATCGTTTAATTAAGCATATCAACTTATCATACATGAGTATCATACAAGCTATTCACATGTATCACATCATCAACCCAAGTTCTATCATGGTCATCATACTACATTATATTATCATACAACTTATGCGAATCTCAAACAATCAACATGCTCAACACAATTATAAATACATGTAACACCCGGAAATTTAAAGAAAAGAAAAGAAAAAGAAGTATAAAAGGAAGAAATGCCAAATAACCTAATCTGAGAGGTTAAAAGTGTACAAATGACAAAATGTTATAATATTTTGTACAAAAGAAGCATGACCGCCCACACCCATGTTACATCACCTTTTCTTCATACGGTTTTAGAGAGAGAAAGAGCAGAATTTTCGGGTTTTAGAGAGAAGAAGGAGAGAAGATCGGTTGTAAGGTTAGTTTCTTGTGTTTTGGGTTGTTCTCGGCTGAGTTTCAGCCTTCAGGTATGTTCTTATGTGTTTGTGTGTGCTCGGTTGTGTGTTTTTGGTGTTTTTTAGGTGTTTGAACTCATAAGCTCCCGGGTTTGGAGGAGTTTTGCCCTGAGGCTGCTTAAGGTGAGTTCTAGATCTCCGGTTTTTAATGTTTTTAACTTGTTTTAGGGCTGGAAATGCATGTTGTTACGTTTTTTTATAAATGTTGGGTGTGTACCCGTATGCTTGTGTGTGTGCCTTGTTGGGTGGGTGTATGTTTGGGGGTGATTTTGATTATTTTCATGTTTTATACTTGTTTATGATGCTTGGTATGCTAGAAACTAGGCTAAGAACAAGTTAGAAACTGATTTTGGTCTGGAAATGATGTAAGTTGAAATTTAGTTATTCATGCGCCTAAGTCTGCCCAAACGCCTAAGTGTGCCCATGCGCCTAAGTGTTCCCATAGTGGCCATGCGCCTACATAGTTCTCATGCGCTTAAAGGACTTAGAAAATATTCTGAATTTTGGAAAAGGGATTTTTGGGCTATGACTTGGAATGTTTTTGGTGATGTTGTATGATGATGTTATGCATGTTTATGGCCTATTTCTTTATGTTATTTATTATGTATTATTGTGTGGCTTTACTTGGTGTGATTATGCTTATGAACGTAAAGTATTATCTTAACGAAGCGAAAGATTTAAGATAAGGAAAGTGGAACATAATGAATGAATGAATGAAAGTCTTGCAAGCAAATGTAAGGAGGTTCACAACTCCATGAGAGTTGTTAGCTCAACTATGTGTTTTTATAGCGTGTGATCTTGGCTAACCCATGAGGGTTCACACGCAGGGGTAGTCAGTCTTAGTGACTGCTCCGTACTTGCGATATGGGATCTTTGTCGCTTAACCCTAGATGAGATGGCTTCGTGCCCAAGAGGGGGGTTAAGCATATGACAGGATCTGGATAGAAGTGAAAGATAATGATGAATGTACGAAACGTGTGATGCGTACAAAAACGAATGATGACGAAGATAATAAATATTATCTATGTGTATGTAAGCTGTATGGTCACGTGCGAAAGTAAAGAAAATATTTTAACAAATGAAAGGTAAAATATATTTTTATAAAAGTAAAACTCACTAAGTAACGTTGACTTTTATGCATTTTCAGTTGACAGGTAATTGTTGCTGGGGGATGGCATGGGGTGAAGCTACTTGGCAAGTTTTGGATGGCATCTATTTTATGTAATACTAATGTTTTTGTGTTGTAATGCAACCAAACAATGTTTTGTAAAATTTATTCCGCTGCAATGCTTTTAGTCAATGTTAATGTGTTTTTAAATATTATGTGCGATGATTGTCCAATTGTAAGCGTTCCGGGAACGGGGCCTTACAATACATCACAACTAATAAATCATACATGGAGTCTAATCATGCACTACATGCCATGTAAAGCCACTCACGACTTCACATCCTAAACCCTGCCAATCCTACCAAGTAGGGGCCTCAGATTCGTCCGCGTGTATGACAATCATAATCACATTCATCAACAAGATTCATTCCAACCAACATACACAACAATAATCAATTTCAATTACAAACATGATTCCATAACCTCCTAACATAATCCATCATCATGTGTAACCGAAGAACCCAATTTTCTAAATGATCAACCAAGTATACATACAACTCAATTAACACATTCCACCACATCAGACATCATCCATAAGCATTCTAACATGATCCTAACATCATAAGCATGCCCAAATCATCATATCCAATGTTCATCACAAATAAAGTTTCCCTTTTGGGAAAGTAATACCCAAACTCAATCTAACATCCAATTCATTCATAAATTCATCAACTTTATACCTAATCAAGTTCATATCATTCATCTAAACATGATAATCATCACTAATTCATCATAATTCCCAATCATCATTATAAGAGTTTCTACTTATAGAAAGTTATGAACAATCACTAGATTTCATGATTTTTCTTGCATAATCCATGTAAACTAACATCCAAGCAATGTATCTAACTTCATACAATCATAAAATCAGGAATTCCAAGAAGAAAAAGTGACCTCTTTAGGCAATGTATGAACTACATGATCAATTCATGGATATTACATAATCAACATAACCCAACATTCATACAACCTAACTAATATCATATCATCATCTAACAATCATAAATTTCATCTTTTCATACATAATTTCGAATTAGGGTTCATCAAGAACCAAAACTATGAAAAACATGATAAAATCTAACCTTTAGGTGTGTTTAGATGATGATTAGCACTTGAAAACAACTTGTAACACTTGAAACCAAATCAAATTCGAATGTTGAAGCTTGTTCTTGATCAAAATCGCAAGGTGAGAGTGCTTGGGAGGGGTTTCGGATGCAATGGGGGGTTTGGGTCCAATTAGGGTTCTAATTTAGGTAATATTTAGTTTATAGTTAATTACAAAATAAACCCCATTGTTTATATTTTTATAAAAACTAATCTTTTTAACACATTTTAAAAGATTTAACTAGAAAATACAAACATTATTAATCAATAATAATAATCATATGCATTTTTCAATAAGTCACAAAACACATGAAATATATTACACGTAGTTACGTTATCACGTAAAATTCACAAATAATGCTTAAAATCTATAAATTCATGAATCACATAACCACAACTAATAATCAATATTATTAGTTAAATTATTATCTGATTATCATTGATAATTGTTATTAAGTCACCAACATTCAACGACAACTAGTGTGTGCTCACGACACGTGTATGGAAGACCTAACGGAACTAACGGAGTTTGGTAACGGAAAATTACCGGATGTCACATTATCCCCATGTTGAAAGAATTTTCATCCCGAAAATTGCGTTACATGGTTGTGTTACATCACTGGTTTACTGCATTGGCATAACGAAAATCGAATGAGTTGTCACATCATCCTCATGTTGAAAGAAATTTCGTCCCGAAATTTAATCAGTACCTTCCCCGGCTGTCGTCGTCGTTTCGAACAAATGAGGATACTTAAGCTTCATCTGATCCTCGCGTTCCCATGTGAATTCCAGTCCACGTCTTGAGTTCCAACGAACTTTGACTATAGGTATTTTTCTTTGCTTAAGAGTTTTGACTTCACGATCCATTACCTCAACCGGTTCCTCAACAAAACGCAATTGCTCATCCACTTTTACTTCCTCGAGTGGTACAACCAATGTTTCATCAGATAAACACTTTTTCAGATTTGAGACGTGAAATGCATTGTGAACACCACTTAGTGAGTCAGGCAGGTCCAATCGATACGCCACTGGACCTATTCTTTCCAGAATCTCAAATGGTCCAACGTATCTCGGATTAAGCTTGCCTCTTTTGCCAAATCGAATCACACCTTTCCACGGTGAGACCTTCAACAAAACTTTGTCACCGACCTGAAACTCCAAAGGTTTCTGTCGCTTGTCTGCATAGCTCTTTTGTCTGTCTCGCGCTGCAGCCATTCGGTTCTGTATCTGCACTATCTTCTCGGTAGTCTCGTGTACCAACTCAGGGCTAGTCAACTGACTATCACCAACTTCCGCCCAACAAACTAGTGATCTAGACTTTCGCCCATACAATGCCTCAAATAATGCTTCCTTGATGCTAGTATGATGACTATTGTTGTACGAGAACTCGACCAATGGTAGATGAACTTCCCAATTGTTCATGAAACCAATCACACAAGCACTCAACATGTCCTCCAAGGTTTGAATAGTACGCTCGCTTTGCGTATCGGTCTGTGGATGATAGGCGGTGCTCATATCCAGACGTGTACCCAAAGATTTCTATAACGACTGCCAGAAATAAGATGTGAAACAAGCATCACAATCAGAAATAATCAAGATTAGCACGCCATGTCTTGAAACCACCCCCTTCAGGTAATTCGGGTTAACTTATCAATTTTATTAGTTTCTTTGATTGCCAAGTAGTGAGCTGACTTAGTCAGTCGATCCACAATCACCCATATCGTGTCACAACCACTAGGAGTCCTAGGTAACTTAGTAATCAAATCCATAGAAATATGTTTTAACTTCCATAAGGGGATCTTAGGTTGTTGCAGTAACTCAGATGGCATATAATATTCCACTTTAACCTTATAGCATGTTAAACACTTGCTCATGTACGTTGCTACATCTGCCTTCATATTAGGCCACCAATAGTGCGCCTTCAAGTCATGATACATTTTGTCGCTACAAGGGTGTATAGAATACTTAGACTTATGTGCTTCACCCATAACCAAGTCTCTCAGATTCCCATACAAAGGTACCCAAAGTCTATCCATGAAATACCGGATTCCATCGGTTTTGACTTCCAACTGTTTGTCCATCCCACGTAAAGATTCAGAGCTAATGTTTTCCACTTTCAAAGCTTCCGTCTGAGCTTCCTTGATTTGATCAGACAAGTGAGTGCTAATCGTCAGTTGCAGAGCACTGAGCACACACTCGTCGGGGCTTAACGGTCTCCTTTCTACTCAAGGCATCAACAACTACATTCGCCTCACCTGGGTGATATTTAATAGCACAATCGTAATCATTTAGCAATTCTACCCAGCATCGTTGCCTCATGTTCAACTCTTTTTGCTCAAGGATATGCTGAAGACTCTTGTGATTGGAGTAAATAGTGCATTTGGTACCGTACAAGTAATGTCTCCAGATCTTCAAGGCAAATACCACTACACCTAACTCCAAGTCATGAGTAGTGTAATTCTTCTAATGCACCTTCAGTTGTCGCGAAGCATAGGCTATTACCTTGTCACGTTGCATCAGGACACAACCAGTCCTTGGATAGAGGCATCACAGTAAACTACGAAATTATCACTTCCCTGAGGTAATGCTAATATCAGCGCGCTATAGAGTTTCTGTTTCAATGACTGAAAAGCAGCTTCTTGACTCTCACCCCATTTATAAGTTGTTCCTTTATGGGTAAAGGCTGTGAGAGGTTGAGCAATTTTAGAAAATACCTTAATAAAACGTCGATAGTATCCTGCCAGGCCAAGAAATTGCCTTATCTCACTAGGCGTCTTGGGTACCGACAAGTTCTTTATCGCCTCAATCTTCGCAGGATCCACATGTATTCCCTTCTCGTTAACAATGTGACCCAAGAATTGCACCTCACGAATCCAGAAATCACACTTAGAAAACTTGGCGTACAACTATTCCTTTCTAAGTAATTCTAAGATTAAACGTAGGTGCTCCTCATGTTCTTCCTTGGTCTTTGAATAGATCAAGATGTCGTCGATAAACACGATAACAAACTGATCAAGGTAGGGTTTGCACACTCGATTCATGAGATCCATGAACACTGCTCGTGCATTAGTCAACCCAAATGACATGACCAAGAATTCATAATGACCATAACGAGTACGGAATGCGGTTTTCAAGATATCTTCTTCTCGAACTCTCAATTGATGATAACCAGACCTCAGATCAATCTTTGAGTAATAGCTTGATCCTTGAAGCTGATCAAACAAGTCATCAATACGAGGCAAAGGGTATCGATTCTTGACTGTGACTTTGTTCAACTCTCTGTAATCGATACACATTCAGAAAGTTCCATCCTTCTGCTTAACAAAGAGAACAGGTGCTCCTCACGGTGATGAGCTCGGTCGAATAAATCCTTTATCCAATAGCTCCTGAAGTTGTGTAGATAGTTCCTGCAGTTCGTTCGGTGCTAACCGATAAGGTGCTCTTGCAATTGAGCTGCTCCCAGAGTCAAATCGATCTGAAAATCACCTTGATGATGAGGTGGTAGTCCAGGAATATCCTTTGGAAACACCTCTAGGAAGTTACAAACCACCAGAATATCCTCTATCTTGTTTTTCCTCTTGTTGCTTGTCAGAGATGAGGGCTAATATGGCTAAGTGACCCTTGCGTAGCCACTTCTGCATCTTCATAAACGATATGATGCCTATCACAGCACCACTCTTTTCGCACTTAATCGAAAGGATTTCCCCGTCCATGAGAGGAATGTGAATTACCTTCTCAAGACAAATTACCTCTGCATGTTTCTCAGATGGCCAATCCATGCCCACGACCACATCGAAACTTCCAAGAGTAACGGGCATAAAATCGATATCAAAGGTATGACCAGCAAGTTCTATCTTGCAACCCTTAAGGATGTATGTAACTAAAATTTGCTTACCATCAGCTAATTCTACAGTATACTTAGTTTCCAATGCTGAAGGCATATCACTCAAGAGACTATACAACTTAATAGAGATAAACTCCTATCGGCTCTAGTGTCAAACAGTACAAAAGCAAAAGGATCATTAACAGGAAATTTACCTGTAACAGTAGTAGGGTCGTTTAGAAAATCACCTAAACCCATGACAAAGGCTCTCCCTTTAGCCCCACCATTGTTGCCTCCATTATTGTCACCGTTTCCACCGTTGTTGTTATTACCACCATTCCCGTTGCCATCACCATTTCTCTTTAATTGAGGGTAATTTCTCTTGTACTTTCCCTCCTTTCCACACTCAAAGCAACCCTTTGGTGTTTCATGGGGCTGTTGGGCTGCTGAGGCTGCTTCAATAACTCCCCACGGCAATTCTTTGCTGCGTTTCGAACCTTCCCACAACGCTGGCATAAAAAACTATCACACCTGTCAGTTTGGTGGTAGTTGCATCAGCTGCACTTGGGATTTTTTCCCACATATCCACTTGGTCCTTGAGATGATGAAGATGATTGATTCAAGTTGCTATTTTTATCAAACCTCCTTTAATGTTGTTGTTGTTGGGGCTGATGCTGCTAGGGTTGGCTACTAGACGACGAGCCTTTGTTGGCACTGTTATCCCACTTGCGTTTGTTGTCGGGCACGCTTGCCACCGCGCACCGCTTGGGTAACTTTCCTTGCTCCACAGCCTGATCAGTTAGTTTGTGAGCTAGTTGGATAACCTGTTGAATAGTAGGGAGATTTGCAGCGGTCACCATACTTTGAATCTCCAGCACCAAACCACGTAAATTGAGCTCAATTTGCCGGTTTGCCGGGTCAACCATGCCAGGACTGAGTGTTGCCAACTCATGAGACCTCGTAGTGTAAGCCTCGATGTCAGATCCTTCCATCTTTAATTGCCAGAACTCAGCTTCCAGCTTCTGGACTTCATTACGAGGACAATATTCCTCCGTCATCATCATTTTGTATTCGTCCCATGGCAACGCGTTTGCCATCGCCTGGCCAAGCATTTGCACTTGAGCATTCCACCACGTGAGTGCTGCACCCTTAAGTGTTGCCGTGGCATATTTTCACCTGGTCCGCCGCTGGACAGCTGCACTTGGCGAAGACTAACTCGGTCTTCTCAAACCACCTTACGAGCCCTACAGCTCCTTTAGCTCCACTGTAGTATGGGGCTTACAATCCATGAATGCCTTGTACGTGCATCCAGGCGGTCCTGTATTCAATGTGTCAGGGTGTTTAATTAAACCGAAAGAATTAATCACCTAACAGAATATTCGCGTAACTGATGACTAGTGTCATCGTTTACCTCCAAATTGGGCGGGTTGAGTGTTTAGTGCTGCCTGTACGTGCTGATTAATCAGAGCAGCTAACTCGGTCGGAGTCATGTTCGCAACACCGACGCCACGTCCACCGCCACATCCACGACCACGTCCACTGCCACATCCAGGACCACGTCCACTTCTTCTACCTCGACCGTCCATATTTCACTTTGCATTCACAAATACAATAATGAGTAACATCCAACATATTAATCTCATCGAAGTATGGTAAATAATAAGAAATAATGTATTATCACAACCACAACATTTATAACTAAAATAATAACTTATCATAAATAAATTGTAAGTAACTCACAAAATATCCAATCAATGTCAAAGTTTCAAGTTTTCAGTTGTGAGGGAAACAACACTTCCCACATAGGTTTAAAAGAAAACACCATGCGGTCTAAGTCATATAAATGCGAAAATGAATCCAATAAATCCTATCCATCACTGTCTCCACTGTCTGGGGCTTCTTCCGTCTCTTCCTCATGGTCCTCATCAGAGTCTTCTTCTGGTTTAGGGTTGTCCACAATCTGAAGTGTTGCAAGCTGTGCCTCCAGTCCAGTCAGCCTACCCTCGATACCCATATTGTGAAGCTCCTGCTCGTCCATACGTTTAGAAAGCTCTATCACATTACCAGTCAAGTTGAAATGCCCAGTAATAGACGTCGATAACCGCTCTTCAAGCGTCTCTACTTGCAGGCGTAACTGGCGCATCACATACCTTAGAGTGGAGTTCTCATTAGTGAGTACTCCGATTTGCCAACGCTCAGTGTCCAATGTCGCAACCAAGGCTGCAACAGACTACTCGACAGGTACATCAAGAGGTGGGAGAGTGGGTGCCGTAGAAGCAATCGCTAACCTAGTCCTAGGTCTAGCAGTGGCTGGTTCTGGAACACGCTCCCTGTGAACCATACGGTTTACACTGGTCGGATAGTAACTCCAATCCTGCGGAGGATCGCGTAAAGGTATCACGAACGGCTGATCCCAGTTTATCTCTCTAGGAGGGTAAGGATGTCGCAGCCAGTCATGTACTCGATAAGGTACAGGAGGAGGGGATTCAGAACGCGCAAGTCTTTTACCCAAAACCCGTTATGATGATGCCATACTGCAATGCACGTGATGTCTATGCCAATGAGTATACAGTAAGAGAATAAGCAATGAGTAACTAACTAACTATGTGCGGTTATAGACTAGTGTGTATGCAACCTAGTTCCCTATAACCAATGGCTCTGATACCAATCTGTCACACCCTCAAATTTCACGTGCGGGGTTTTACCGTGAGGCATGTGACATACCAGGATCACAGTCATTAGTTACCAAAAATCCAAACTTCAAAACTGTGCGCGAAGCATTTTGAAAATAAGACGAACACAAAGTATATAAAATGCTATTTGGCAAAACAGGCGCCACCCCAACATTTAAACTCATAAGTAAAACCAAATTTTATGTCTTAATATGAAGACTAAGGATGCATTCTGGACCCATGGTGTCCTCCTAATAGCAACCCGAGTTAAAGACCTGAGAATAGCATACTAAAAGTGTCAACACAATGATTGGTGAGTTCAAGAGTTTGCGTTTAACAGAAACAATAATAATCGTAAAACATAAAAAGTGCATTGAAATAGATAGTTAGTCTATATTCATAAGTAATAACCAAGTGACTTCGCGATCGAAGATGACTGTGTTGCATTTGCTGCCTCTCGTCACGACTTACCAGGTCGTGACGATTTTTGTGTTTAGGACAATATTGCACCCGTTTGACCTCGAGTCGCATTAATGGGGCTTGTCAAACCCAGTTGTACTACCCAAGATTTCCCGCTAGTTACTATTATTAACGATCCGAAAGTGTAAGGACTTTCAAGGTATAATACACCATGTTAAACTATACACAACTTATAATAATAGTAAAGCGTTTATAAACGAGTATGCTATCTCCCCCTAAAGAGAGTTTATAAAATAGTGTGGGGGCATGAACTCACCTGATGCGCAAACAAACAATGGTAAAGAAAACTGACAATGGATGGAAAGACAACCATTCAAAGGTTACCTAGAACACGCAAGTACATAAGTACGTGTACATAGAAAACTTAACAACCCTAGGTGCTCAATAAACATGTTGACACGAGGTTTAGGAAAGCAATCCATTTAACCTAGTTGACCCGTTTGACCTGTTGGTGACATATTAATTGAAATATCGTTTAATCAAGCATATCAAATTATCATACATGAGTATCATACAAGCTATTCACGTGTATCACATCATCAACCCAAGTTCTATCATGGTCATCATACTACATTAGATTATCATACACCTTATGCGAATCTCAAACAATCAACATGCTCAACACAATTATAAATACATCACAACTAATAAATCATACATGGAGTCTAATCAAGCACTACATGCCATGTAAAGCCACTCACGACTTCACATCCTAAACCCTGCTAATCCTACTAAGTAGGAGCCTCAGATTCGCACGCGTGTATGATAATTATAATCACATTTATCAACAAGATTCATTCCAACCAACATACACAACAATAATAAATTTCAGTACTAAACATGAATCCATAACCTCATAACATAATCCATCATCATGTGTAACCAAAGAACCCAATTTTCTAAATGATCAACCAAGTATAGATACAACTGAATTAACACATTCCACCACATTAGACATCATCCATAAGCATTCTAACATAATCCTAACATCATAAGCATGCCCCAAATCATCATATCCGATGTTCTTCACAAATAAAGTGTACCTTTTGCGAAAGTAATACCCAAACTCAATCTAACATCCAATTCATTCATAAATTCATCAACTTTATACCTAATCAAGTTCATACCATTCATCTAAACATGATAATCACTACTAATTCATCATCCCAATCATCACTAAAAAAGTTTCTACTTATGGTAAGTTATGAACAATCACTAGATTTCATGATTTTTCTTGCATAATCCATGTAAACTAACATCCAAGCAATGTATCTAACTTCATACAATCATCAAATCATGAATTCCAAGAAGAAAAAGTTTCTTCTTTAGGCAATGTATGAACTACATGATCAATTCATGGATTTCTTGCATAATCAACATAACCCAACATTCATACAACCTAACTAACATCATATCATCATCTAGCAATCATCAATTTTCAACTTTTCATACATAATTTCGAATTAGGGTTCATCAAGAACCAAAACTATGAAAAACATGATAAAATCTAACCTTTAGGTGTCTTTAGATGATGATTAGCACTTGAAAACAACTTGTAACACTTGAAACCAAATCAAATACGAATGTTGAAGCTTGTTCTTGATCAAAATCGCAAGGTGAGAGTGCTTGGGAGGGGTTTTGGCCACAATGAGGGGTTTGGGGGGAATTAGGGTTCTAATTTAGGTAATATTTAGTTTATAGTTATTTACAAAATAAAGCCCATTGTTTATATTTTATAAAAACTAATCTTTTTAACACTTTTTAAAGATTTTAACTACAAAATACAAACATTATTAATCAGTAATAATAATTATATGCATTTTTCAATAAGTCACAAAACACATGAAATATATATAACACGTAGTTACGTTATCACATAAAATTCACAAATAATGTTTAAAATCTATAAATTCATGAATCACTTAACCACAACTAATGTGACATCCGTCACCATCAGGTCCGTCAATTAACTCGGAATCCGTTAATTCTCTTTTCGCGCATTTATTATTTTGGCGTAATTAATCTGTTTTCAAACTGAATCGCGTCGTATCTCCCTTTCGTGCCAACCTTAATATTTAATAACGCTATTAATAAAATTTATTCTATTATTATTATTACCGTAAATATTGTTAATATTAATAATAATAATAATAATATTATTATTATTATAATTAACTCCGGTGTTTAAATTGTAATTTAAGTAAACTTGAGGGATTAATTAATTCAAAGTATAGGGTCCTAAGTGTAAAATATATATATATATATATATATATATATATATATATATATATATATATTATATATATATATATATATATATAATTTCTCGGTTTACCCTAATCGTACACCCCCCCCCTTGCCGTCATTGTGATTTTTGCCGAGACACTCCCCTCCGCCGTGCACCACCCTTTCATGCCCGTTTTGCTGTCGTTAGCCACCGCCGGTTACCGTTGCCTAGCCGTTTAATCGTTTCGCAGGTAACCGGTCATTATGAACTTCGTTTCGTCGCGTTTCGTTTCGTGTCGTATCATGGTTGGGTCCGTGTATTGATTCAGTTGTTCGGTTTGATTCGTGTGATCCCGTATGTATACATATATATGTATGTGCGTATGCGTATGAACCATGTGTGTGTACCGGTTGAATATGTATGTATGTATTGCGTGTATGTGTATGTACCGTGTGTATATGCGGTGTGTGTATACATATGGATAGTTATGTTTGCGATTATATATGTATGTATGCGATGAATGTATATATGTGGCGGTATATGTATGTATGCGATGAATGTATACATGTTACGGTGTGTGTGTTGTGTGTGTGCGTTGTGTGTGTGTGTGTGACGGTGTGTGTGTGTGTGCTAATCGGGTGTGTGAGTGTGTGCAGTGTGTGTATCGGGTGTGTGTGTGTTGTGTGTGTGCGTCGTGTGTGTGTGTATCATGAGTGTGTGCAGTGTGTGTATCGGGTGTGTGTGTGTTGTGTGTGTGTGTGCAGCGTGTGTGTTATGTGTGTGTGTGGTGTGTGAATCGGTGTGTATGTATGTATATATATATGATGGAGTGTGTGATACGCATGATGCGTGTGTATACGTATGTGAGTATGTCGATCGTGTGTGCGTGTGTTTGTTGATCGTGTGTTTGTGTGCGTGTCGTTCAAGCGAAAACAAACGCAGCAGCCTTCGGCTGCTATGTTCGCGACGAATGAATGTGTTTGGTGTGTATACGTTAATATCGTATGCGTGTGTGCGTAGCTACGTGTATGTATATATAGATATGGGAGTGTTGGATGAAGATAAGTATATATATATGTGAGTTATTGTGTGTGAATGTAAAAATGGGGTATATATGAGTGTGATGTGTGTACTCAAGTGCGTGCATATATTGCGTTTATGTAATTGTGTGTGTTATTATTATTATTGTTATTATCCTTATTATTATTATTATTACCCTTATTATTATTATTGTTGATTATTATTATTATTATTATTATTATTATTATTATTATTATATTATTATTATTATTATTATTTATTATTATTATTATTATTATTATTATTATTATTTATTATCATTATTATTATTATTATTATTATTATTTATTATTATTATTATTATTATTATTTATTATTATTATTATTATTATTTTGCTAATTTAGTATGTTGTGTGGTGGGAATTAGATATTATGTGTGTGAGTTGCACCTCGAACCCGAATCGACCCGAACCGAACCAATACCGACCGGACTTATCTATTCTCATTGAACATGACTAAAAACTTAGTTACAACTATTATAGGTGTTTGATCATTCGTTGCTCTCATCCTTTGAAGCCCTTTTTGTTCACCTTATTTTCACATCATTTCAAGGTTGTTAGGACCTGGTATTTGAACGAAATACCTAGTGATTAGCGTGTTGAACCAACTCAAATAGTGTGGAATCCTATTTGATTGGCGATCCAATCAGTGAGAACACACGAAGAATCAATCAAGAATTGAATCTAACGTTAGAAGTCGATTAGGAATCGATCTAATGTGTTCTGTGAACTTGGAGAACGATTTGGGAGGTCTCTGGACGGCTAGGGTACGTCTGGAATCGTAATGGTATGAATGCTTACGTTTTTCCACGAATTGGGTCTATTTATAGGTTAGTATTGTTCAATCGTGCGACTGGGCCATAAGTATGGTTCAGTCGTGCGATTGAACCATGCGGTTGATTCATCCGCACGACTGAGTGTTCAGTCGTGCGACTGAGCCAATCTTATGTGTCAATCATACGACTGATCCAGTCTCCTGGTTCAGTCGTGCGATTGAGTCAATCGTATGAAGTTATTCATGCGTGTGGTCCATTCGCATGGGCCATTCGCATGAGAACTTCATTAAGTTAAGTTTGAATGTTTTAATTAATATAACATTATGTGTAACCATTCAAACAATCATAAACCCAATCAATTCAATCACGACTCATTAATGAAATATTAAACATTACAAATAACAAACAATCCATGTCATTTCATTAATCAATACAAATTACATCATAATCAGACAGACAAGATCTATTACATTACAAATCATGATCTAGGGACATACATGCATCAACAAACTCCCCCTTGGACCTAGATCTATCTAATCTCTTGTCTTCTGCATAACCTCCTTATACTTCTTGTACTTCTCCTTTTGGTGACTCCTGCGTGAATCTCAAACGCAAAGCAGAGTCGTATAACGTTTTGGAACTGGAGGGCTTGTACAATATCTTGCGTGTCATAGAACAGTGGCCACTTGTATAATGTATAGACATCATTAGCAGACAAGTTAGTTAGCCACATCGGGTCGAATACCCTGATTGTATCCATTTGTCCCTCTTTATTTAGGACTATGACCGCTTCAGCTGTTCTCCAATCATAGTACCACCATTTGAAGTGTGGAGTGAAGTCCTGTGGCATTTCCCTGAGAGGGATTCTCGACATAGTGCGCGGAGGACTCCACTTCAACACAATCTTGGGCTTGCCAGTAATGGCATCAACCTCAGACCTTCTTATGTACCTAGTAGGCTGTTGGGGTCTGAAGTTAACCCATCTGGTGTGGTACTCCTTCTTAAGGGCAGCCTCGAACCAGCCTGACATTTTCCTTGGGTCAGCATACAAAAGCTTTAGCTTAGCCAGCTGGTTGAGCTCAAAACCAGGTAGAGTCTTCAGATCATGTGGAAATCTGAAGTACTCTATGCCCTGTTCCCTCTTAACTGCATACGCGTTAAGATCATCAAAATAAGCCCATGCTATAATCCTGCCTGACACCTTGTGGTGTTTCTTGACTCTGTAGAGCTTGGTGTAGGCATCTTTCTTTGGTGCAGCACGTTGGGCTCTCACTTCTTCAAAACAGGCAGCCCACTCAGCCTTTCGAATGTCAACGTCATCATTTGAGGCTTGGGCTGTTCCTTCTGCCTTTTCAGTTTCCTGCTCCATCTTGTTCAGTACCTCAAAAGTATCACTGACTAGGGACTCACCCAGATTGGGGACCACATTACCCTCGTTGTCAGCATACTGAGGGTACTCTTCTGCAGTGATATCTTCGACCTCGACTTCATCAACATCATTTAGCTCTTCATCACTAGTCGAATCAACTGTTGGAGCATCTTTGACGATTTCATCCGGATTGAGTCTGAACATCTCTGCGAGTTGCTCGTTAGATAGGTCATGAATTATTTCCCCTTCTTCAGGGGTATAACTCACAGACCTTCTTACAATCCCTTGCAGATCAAGAATCATGGTTAGTTGAGTCTTGACCTGTTGAAGGGGAGCAATATCAAACTCATCTCTTTGAAAATTTGGATCTGTTTGATTTAAACATTCAACACATAAATCATTAGTAAGTAATCAAACAGAATTACATTAACTTAATATATAAACATTCAAAACATTTGTTTTCAGTACATGATTCAAACACAAAAATAAATAAATACATAAAACATCTAATCTGTACTTTTGTCTTGAATCATGGTCTCATCGCTCGGAGGAGCAGAGGTGGTAGCTGACTGGTCCTGTCGATTCTTCGATCTTCGTTCTTGACCTGAAGCAGAGGCCGATGCAGCCGCATCCCCTCCTTCTGCTTCGTCATCATCATCCTTTCCCTCTGTCCTTTCTTCATCTGTTTCCTCCTCATCCTCATCATCCTCCTCATCCTCATCATCATCTTCATCATCATCATCACCATCTCCATCATCTCCATCCCCTTCCTTTATCTTTAAGGGCTCATCCTTTGATCCCTTTAACCTCAGCATGATGGTCTTGTTGGTAGTCTCCAACTCCTCTATACGTTTGGCTGATTGGGCATGCTGCTCCTGGAGTTGGGACATCTCGACTCTCTGTGCATCCATCAGCTGGGTCTGCTGCTCTATCACCCGAGCCTGCTCTGCCATCTGTTGAGACTGGGCAGCAGTCAGGTCGGTCAGCTGGCGTATCTGTGCAGCTTTCTCCTCGTCTGCAGCTAGCAAGCGCATCACCATACGGTTTAGCGCCGACAGCTGTTCCTCTACCCCGATTGGAGGTAGAGGAGATCCATACAAGTGTGAGGACTGGGCTGACGGTCCTGCATGATGTGAGGTGGTGGTGGTAGTGGCTGTGGTGAATATGGGTCGGTAAAATGGTGAAGGTGATGTAGGTGTAAATGGTATGGTGGTGGATGGGAAATGTACAGTGGTGGTAGGTAAGGTGGTGGCTGTGGTAGCAGTGGTGGATGTGGTGGCTGTGGTGATGGGTGGTATGTCAGTGGAGGTGGTAGTGGTGGCTGTGGTGGTGGAAGTAGAGGCTACAGTGGTAACGAAGGTCAGTCGACGCTTCTTCTTCTTCAGTCCATGGGGCTGAGCCATCCTCTTCCTCCTAGTCCCAGTGGAAGTGGATGCTCCCCCTGCAGCTCTGCCTGCTGAACCCGGAGCATAGCTCGGGTCAGTCTCTGTCTCTCTGGAGTCTCGAGGGTGTTCACCAACCACCCTTAGCCCGTGTTCTGTGGGAACAACCTTGCTTCCCACAGTTCTCGTGAGGGGCTCCTCATCAGACTCCTCCTCCTCCTGATCACCAACAACAAACTCCTGATGAAAACCGGCCGTCTCAGCAACCTCTCCGGCAGGGGCAGACCCCGGGGGAATAACATCTGACTCAGTGCCTCTAGGTGGAGCAGGCATATCATCCCCGGCGTCTCCGCTATCATCATCATCTGAATCAATCTCTGGGAGGAGCAGCCTCTCATCATCAGAGTCACTGTCCTCATGACGCCATTTGCGTCTGCCTGGCGCCACATACCTCTCGTTGGCCAGGTGGCCAATCAGTCTCTTAACTTGGGGCTTCACCTGCTTCCCCCTATAAACTCTCATCCGGCCCAGAGTCGTATCATCCATGATCTCTAAAGCCACTGCATCATGACTCTCTTTGGGCAGATGTGGCAGCTTCTCGTTGAAGATGAGCTGTAAGAACCTGGGGTACATACAAAACCCCTCCTTTCCCTTGGCCTCCAAGTTCTCCACCAGGTAGGAGAATATCATGCTAGAAAAGCTGAAGGGGTGGTTCAGCACCAGTGCCACGTAGGCATTTTGGATCTGGTCTGAGAGGTCGTCGAACCCACCCCTCCTCGATGCAACACACTTGAGGATCACGTGTGCTAAGTACTTGTACTGGGGGCTCAGGTTGCTCTTGTTGAGCACACCTGAGTTGATGTCCCCAGCGTACTTTATCCTCAGAAAGCATCCTCGCACTGTCAGTGGATGTAATCTAGTAGGATGATCAGTATCATCCCCAAACTCGAGGACCCTCTGGATGTCGGCAGCAGTGATCTCAATATCATGGCCCAGTATAGAGCTCCTAATGCAGTAGGGCTCACGGGAGCGGTCCACAGAGGCATTCTCCCAGAATGCCTGATGCAGTGATCTGTATGGCGTGCAAGGAGTGGAGATAGCCTTATGAATCCTGGACCGTCTAAGAAAGGCTATAATGTCGGTAAACTCGGCCCCGTTCCTGGTAGTGTGATCCAAATGAGCACAGATGTTGTGCTTTGGATTTATGGACCATCTCTCTGCCATTTTCCTGAAACACACATGACATAGAACCATTAGTACATAAGACATGAAAATTCTGTTCTAAGTGTAATGTTGAAACTCATTCTGATTCATTCGTGCGAATGAATCATGCGACTGAAGTCAGTCGTCTGTTCTTTCATGCGACTGAGCTCATTCTGGTCAATGTGACATGCGATTGGGTTCAGTCTGCTGACTGAGTCTGCGAATGGTTCAGTCGGCCGACTGAGCTCAATCGCATGGTTCATTCGGGCGATTTGCCCAATCGCAAGTTTCAATCGTGCGATTGGAGTTCATCCGGGCGACCAGTCGCCTGTCCTGTAGTTCAGTCGCCAATCGTTCGAATCTTCAACAAAACAAGTGTTTTAACACAGATAACCGGTTCAATAGACTCGCATTCTTGTTACTAATAACCTATTAGACTTAATTTTAACGTTTTGCTTAGTTTTGATAGGTTATTAGGTCTTTCTAGTCTCGGTTCTTGTTTCACAGTCGAGTATTCAAAATTAGGGTTTGAATCTTTCATGTTTTGGAAGATGAGTCTTCAAACTACCTGGATAATCAATAGCAAGAGTCAGTGAATGAAGATCAAGACGAAAACAAGGTCTGATGAAAATTTGGCAGCGTAACGGTAGGGTATGCGATTTGAGAGCGATTGGGGTGTGGTGAATGAAATGCGATCGACTGTGCCCTTTAAATACTGAAGCTGAGTTCAGTCGGCCGACTGGCCTCAGTCGCCCAGTTCATTCGGGCGACTCAGGCTCAATCGTGCGATTGGCCCAGTCAGTCGCATGCTGTTGACCGACTGAGGTTCAGTCGGTCGACTGACTCAGTCGTGCCTTTCATTCGCATGTTCAGTTGACCGAATGAGTCTCAGTCGGTCGACTGACTCATTCGCCCCCTTCCAATCGGTCGAATGGGCCATTCTGATAAGCCATTCGTGTGAATGGCTCATTCTTATGTCCATTCGTGCGAGTGAAAGCCATTCGCATGGTTGGTCCATTAGCATGGTCCAATCGTGCGAATGGGTCACACTTAGTTAATTTTCTGCCATTTTTCCAATTTACATTTAAAACCCTTTTAACTCTTGAAATTAACGTTATGAGCTTTTGATCATCTCAGACATGATCATTTTATCTTGAAAACATTTTGATCACCTCAGACGTGATCCTTTTAAACACTTTGTCACCTCAGACGTGACTGTTTTAAACTTTCAAAGCACATGTGGTCATCTCAGACCCTTTTAGTGAGTTGATTCCTTTCTGATTTTCCTGATGTAGTCCGACAAACTAATAAAATTAAAATTAAAACTACTAACTAACTTAGAAAATTTAAACTAATTACTCAAACAAACTTGTTTTTGGCTTTTTGTGAGAGATAAATCCTAAGATAGACATCTACGGGATTTGGTTCCGGAATAGACAGCTTCAACTTGGATTGACCACACCTGGACCAATTCAATTTTGGAATCATACAGGCAAGTCAAATCATTTGGGACTTGTTATCAAAATCTTTTGATGCTCAATTCTCGGTGTTCATCCAGAGTCGTTAGCAACTTAAGGAAATCATACTGGAACTCTTAGATTGTCACATTGATTTGAACTTTTGAGAATTGCAGCCACAATGATTGTCAATATGTTTGTCCACTTAAATCCATACACAGACTTTTGACACAGACTGGTGACTGATTTAGGTTTAATTATTTCAACTAACATTTGTGGATCCCACACTTATATGGTAATCAACATTCCTCAGGAGCTTTTGAGCGGTCTACGGGTATTATTACAAGAAGAGACTATTCTTAGAGCTTTCAAAGAGAAGCCAGTCCTCAGGTCAGTGCCATCGCACAGCAGAGAGGCGGCAAACAACAATGAATTCTAGAATATCTAGGTTATGCTTATCCTCAGGTCAGTGCCATCGCACAGCAGAGAGGCACACAACCTATCTCCTTGTTAGAGCAGCTTATTTTATTTTGCACAAAATGCACCAACAACATAAGTCATTAGCTTTATAGCATTTGTCTTTCATTTTTCTTTGCTTTGCTCTAATTATGGTCATCCGCACACATTTGTGGCGTTTAAATGCTCATTACCCCTTATTGGAATATTGTTGATTGTGTTAACCAGTGATAAGATGGAAGCCCACAGTCAGTTGAACAACTTAGTTTGATCTTGAGTTCACCAGTCAGGTCTAATCATCTATTGTGTTGAATCTACCGACATATCATTTGTGGTCTAGCAACCTCTAGGTCTACTTTCTTTGTGTTACCTTAGGAGTTACCAGTTTTCTATCATCTTCCCTTTTGTATTGCCTAGACTACACAGACTTATACTTTAAATTTTTGCATCTTTTCAAAACTTAAATTTTAAAGTCCCTCTTGATTTGTTCCTGTGTACTATCATTTTCCAAAGGTTTGAATCGGTATCACAGATACGATCTACCTTATATCAGCTATTCACTATTACTCCTTCTCCCTCGTTTTTTTTTTTTTTATTTATGTTAACTTGCTGACATATTCTCCCCCTAAAATACTAAAATCATTACTGGTTTAATTATTTTAGGATTTTAATAAACAGCAAATAACATGAGTTTAAATTTAACAGACGAAAATAAACAAATAAAATAAAATAAAATAAAAAACTTTAACTAAACTACATCGGACTACACATTATCATCATCAGGAATTACCTCACTTTTCTTTTTAACGCCGTTGACCTCTAGCAAATATTGAAAACGTGGTTTATCAAAGGCTTTAGTATAGAGGTCAGCGCGTTGAAAATCAGTATTAATTTTAACCACATCAATTAAGTTCTTTTCAAAACAATCTCTTATGAAATGGTATTTAATACCGATGTGTTTGGTCTTAGGATGTTGAACCGGATTTTTAGTTACTGCAATTGCAGCAGAGTTATCAACAAAAATAGGAGTAGACGAGAATTTTAAACCGTAATCCCGCATTTGCTGTTGAATCCAGATGATTTGTGAACAGCAACTTGCAGCAGCAACATATTCGGCTTCACAGGTTGACAATGCAACCGATGTCTGCTTCTTACACTGCCAGGTAACTAATCTTCTCCCAAAGAATTGACACCCTGCTGATGTAGACTTGTAGTTCATCTTGCAGCCCCCGTAATCCGAGTCACTATACGCGGTAAGCTCAAAGTCATCATCATGAGGATACCACAATCCAAGTGTGGGTGTACCCTTCAGATAACGAAAAATCCTCTTGACCCCGATCAGATGGTTGACCTTAGGTTTAGCCTGATATCTAGAACATAAACATGTAGCATACATAATATCAGGTCTTGAGGCAGTGAGATACATAAGGGATCCAATCATTCCTCGGTACATCGTGGCATCTACAAGATCTCCATTCTCATCAGGTGCTATATCGTGATTCGTAGCAAGTGGAGTCCCAGCAGCAGAAGCATTCTCCATGTCAAAGCGACTGAGAATGTCTCCTACATACTTGGTCTGATGTAGAAAGATCCCATTTGGTGTCTGATCCACCTGTAACCCGAGAAAGAACTTCATCTCCCCCATAGCACTCATCTCAAACTCTTTCTTCATCACTGCTTCAAACTCTTTGCATAACTCTTCGTTCTTTGAGCCGAAGATTATGTCATCAACATAGATCTGTACAAGCAGTAGGTCGCCATCCTTTTCTTTAATAAACAGTGTGCAGTCAATGACTCCCCTGCGAAAGCCGTGTTTCACAAGATGAGTCGAGAGTTTCTCATACCAAGCTCGAGGAGCTTGATGAAGCCCGTATAAAGCCTTGTCGAGCTTGTAAACTCTATCCCGATGATAAGGATCTTCAAATCCCTCGGGTTGACTTACATAGACTGTTTCCCTGATTTCCCCATGAAGGAATGCACTCTTCACATCTAATTGGTAGACTTTAATCTTCATGTACGATGCATAGGCAAGGAAGATACGAATGGCTTCCATCCTTGCCACGGGTGCAAACACCTCATTGTAGTCAATCCCCTCGACTTGGCGAAAACCTTGAACCACCAGTCGAGCTTTGTTCCTGATAATGACCCCTTGGTCATCCTTCTTGCATTTTAGTACCCATTTGGTGCCAATGACTTTAGCACCTTTAGGTCTATCAACCAGAGTCCATACACCTAACTTCTTGAACTGCAGAAGTTCTTCTTGCATGGCACTCACCCACGCCTCATCATTTAGTGCCTCACTGACATATTTTGGCTCAACCTGCGAGACAAAACATCGATAAGCACCATCATGAATGTAACCTTCTCCATAACCGAGGCGTAATCAGCTGAGTATAGCTGATTTCGGGTTTGTACTCCTGATCTGACATCCCCAATAACATTGTCAAGGGGATGATAGACGTTTAGTCGTGATCCTGGAGTAGTAGGAACAGTCACCTCAGAACCAAGATTATGAACATTGGTTCTGCATCTGAGGTAGTTGGAGTTTGAGGTTCCGAAGTCGAAGGTGCATCACTTGTAGATGCTTGTGGACTTTCAGGAACTGGAACCTGTTCCTCCTGACTGTTCTGGTCATCTGCTTCAGCTTCATCTTCAGAGGAGGAGTCACTGTCATCGACTACTCCCCCTGACTGAGTAGATGATTCTCCCTGTGTGCTAGATGGTGTATTCAGGATATCATACATCATCCTAGTAGCTAACTCATCATCCGAGGGAGAGAGAGGGATGTTGAAGGACTTGAAGAATCCATCATAATCGAAGAAGTATGCGGGTCCTTTGCCTGTAGGTGGTGTGGTATATCTCTGAACGTCGACATTACACCACACTTCTACAAGACCCGTTGAGTTGTTGTAAACTCGCTTGTTCGGTATGTTGTATCCTAGAAAGATTCCTTCATCCGCCTTCTCGCTGAATTTGCCTTCTTGTGTCTTCTTCAGAAGTGTGCACGGCGCGCCAAAAGGTTCAAGATACTCCAAATTCGGTTTGCGTCTTTGTAGTAGCTCGTAACATGTCTTTCCGTGGCGCTTGACTATTAGGACTCGATTCAGTGTATAACATGCATTCGCCACTGCCTCATTCCAGAATTGGATAGGCAGTTTCGAGTCGCCAGCATAGTCCGTGCTGTCTCTATCAAGCTTCTGTTCTTCCTCTCAGCAACACCATTCATCTGAGGCGTGTAGGCAGAAGTGAATTGATGCACAATTCCCTTTTCCTTGCAGTATGCCTCCATCCATTGATTCTTGAATTCTGTCCCGTTGTCTGAGCGTACTTGTCTAACTTTTAGCTTGTAGAGAGATTCCAGTGTGGTTACTAACTCCTTGAATGACTCAAATGTTTCTGATTTGGATTTCAGAAACATTACCCAAGTGAACCTTGAGTAGTCATCAGTGACCACAAAACAGTACAAGTCGCCTGCAATGCTCTTTGTACTGACTGGACCAAACAGATCCATGTGAAGAAGTTCAAGAGGAAGTTCTATTGAATGAACTTTCTTTTCCTTATGAGACTTCTTTGTCTGTTTGCCTTTCTTGCAAGCTACACAAAAGTCAGGAAGTTGGAAGTTCTTGACATTAACTCCTCTCACCAAATCCTTCTGAATCAAATGATTCATCTTCCTTTGACTAATGTGTCCCATTCTCCTATGCCAGGAGATGGAATCCTTCTCAGTAGCTTTAGATAGAAAGCACTGAACCTCATGATCCGTTGTAGCAGCTGTTGACAGATCCAAGACATAAAGGTCTTTATATCTTGAAGCAGTCATCAGAACTTGGTCCTCTGGGATCACGTAGTCTTTCTTCAGCACGTAACACTTCTTGTTGTCGAAGATGACCTTAAATCCTTTATCACAGATTTGGGAAACAGAAAGTAAGTTATTCTGAAGTTGTTGAACGTAGTTCACCTTATCAAACTTAACTTTCTGATTTCCCACTTCTCCCTGAGCTGTGATATAGCCTCCCTTGTTTCCAGCAAAGGAAACATGCCCTCCTTTTATTTGCTTGACGTTTGATAAAAGGGCTCTATTTCCTGTCATGTGCCTGGATGCTCCGCTGTCTACAATCCACGTGTTAGTCTCAGCACTGTATCGAACACCCTGCACATACAAAGTAAATGAATTAGTTTAGGTTAGGAACCCAAGCCTTTACTGGCTTGGGTTTCCCAGAGGCATCACACATCATAAACTCCACCCATTGACCCTTAGAGGGTGAGGGTAGCTCAGGTTCCTTCTTGTCATCAGTATCAGACACGCAGGATGACTTCTCTTTCCATAAGCCAGATTTGTGCAAGGCCTGTTTATGATAAACAGTCGTCTGGCTTACAGGTTGGACTTTAGGTTCACTAGCTCTTCTAGGTGGAGTCAGAGAACTCCTCTTAGAAGACCTAGGCTTAGAGTCCTGAAGATCAATCTTCTTCCTAGGTGTCTGATAGAAAGGACAATAGGAAGCAATGTGTCCACATTCTCCACAGTTGTAGCATGACCGGCTATCAACTTTATGAGTAGACTTTCTTTGTGGAGAAGTGCGTGACACTCTAGTAACATCAATCACTTTAGGTTTTGACTCTTGTGCGTTTGATGTTTTCTCTGGTTTAACAAAATTAACTGTTTTAACCTGTTTAACATCTTTCTCTTTTTGGTTAACTGGTTTTTGACTTGAAGCATGTGAAAAATTAACATTTGAAGTCCTTTTAGGTTCTGATTTGACTCTGTTTGACCCTGACTTTAAGTTAACTTTTTCAAATTCATTTTCCAGATTAACACAAGGCAATTTACCTTTGCCTTTGAAGTGGCCTCCTTTTGTTTGTGTCCAGATTCAGTAGATGAACATGAGGTATCTGGATCACTAACAAGAGGAGTAGACACCACGTGATCCTTGATGGGGTTATTATTTACTGGTCTAGTCTTAGTGTTCATCAAGGTCTCAGGTGGTGGTGGAACCACTTTGTAACCTAATCCCTCCCCGTTATTCCTTTCTCTCACTAAGTGTTGAACTATGTGTGAAGAACTAGTCCAACTATGCAGTTTCTGTTTTAATGAATTTACTTCTACTTCTAGAACTGCCTTTTGCTTCTTAGTGTCTTCTAGGGAGTTTAGATAGTACCTAATGTCATTTGCTTGGTTAAAGGCAACTACTTCGGTTTCCCTAAGCTGTTTAGTCAATAGGTCTATCTTTTCTTTATAACTATGCTCATTTTGTTTTAGTACTCTATTAGCCTCAGTGCACAGTTGTAAATCTTTTACTAAGTTATCATTATGATCTAATAACCTAGCAAATTTTTCATCTATGCTATTCCTAAAAGTATCACAATCAGAACAAGCATGATTATTAAACATTTGGTCAGTAGTACTTACCTGAGTTGGTTCAGAAGAGCTAGCCATCAACGCAGCATCAGATGTCTCTGGTTCTGGTGATTCTGTCTTTTCTGTCTCTGACGTGGAAGTCTCCTCCTTTGGCTTGTAACTGACCTCGGCTGCAGTTGCTTCTTCACTATGTGACATCGCTATCTCAACTGCTAGATCACCTTCACTCGCAGAATCATCATCAATATCCTCTACACTGGCAATGTTTGATTCTCCTGGTGAGACAAACCTAAAACTCCAATCCTGTCCTTCATCATCATGAGCAGTCAAGGCTTTTGGATCCTTGTTTGATGAAGTAGAACTGGAAGCTTGCTTGTCTTGGCGAGTAAAGGACGAGAACGGGTTCCCATTACCCGTCTTCTTTGGCTTGACACATTCTCTTTTGAAGTGCCCCTTCTCTCCACAGTTGAAGCAGGTCACTTTGCTCTTGTCAAAGCCAAATGTGGTATCCTTAGTAGCTACCAAGTTCTGTCCAGTCTTTTTAACAAACTTCTTCGCCCTTCGGACAGCACTAGCTAAGGCCCACATTATATCCATCCTCTCAAGCTCCATTTCGTCCACCTGCTCGTAGTCCTCATCTGCCAGATGGCAGTTTCCAATCTTCCCGGCAACAAGTCCATCATATGAATGAACTACTGCAGCTAAAAGATCCATATGCTCTCGAGCTACTTCCACAGTCACATTACCGAGGTTCTCGGTCTTCAGTTTGGTAGCACTTGCTTCTGATCCAATATAGTGGGTACATGACGACCCTGACGTGTCTGATCCAGAAGGAGAAGCATGTGAAGGACCTGACGAGCTAGACACAAAAGCAGTCTGGAGAGGTGCTCCAGATGTCTTAGCTTGAGGCGTGGCGTTGTACAAAGCTGGATTTTGTGTGTACGAAGACTTCTGAGCTCTGTACTTCATCCTAAGTGCTTCTTCTCGCAACTTAAGAATGAAGTCATTAATATCCAGCTTTGCAAGCATTCCATTCTGTCTCAGGTTAGACACGAATGAAGCCCACTTATCAGGCAATCCGTCTGCGAAGTTACTCACTTTCTCTTCCATGGTCGTTTCCACTCCATGTGTATGCAGTTCGCTCATCAAGTGGTAGAATCTATCTATGACGTCGTCTAAACTCTCGTTACCAATCGATGAGAAGTTATCGAATTCCTTCTTTAACTCCTTTGCCTTGATTGCCTTCAATGAAGCATTCCCATCATACCTCTTCTCTAGCTCATCCCACAGTTTCTTGGACTGCTTATTCTCTGAATACTGGTGGAATATGTCTTTGGGGATAGACTGAGTGATCAATGCATAAACCCTTTTCTCTGCATTGTACTTGACTTTCTGTGCGTCCGTCATCCCACCTAACGTTAGCTTAACTCCATCAGCTCCCACCGGCGTACTATACCCAATCTCAATGGCTTCCCACAGATTAGGATCTACTCCATTGAGGTAGATCTCAAAACGTTGTTTCCAGTGGGGAAACTCATCTAAAGTCAAGAGCTTTGGTGGTTTATTGTGATTACCCACCTCACTCTCAAGCAGCAGCAGGTTCTGTATCCTCGAGTCCTTCCCAGCAGTAAAGGCTGACATCTGATCTTCCATGGCGAATAACTTTAAGTCTAATCAAACAAACTTTCACTGATGCGACTGAAGGATGCGGATGGTCTAATCGTGCGTATGAACTCTGCGACTGGTTCAATCGTGCGGCTGAACTGGGCGATTGGTTCAGTCGTGCGAATGAATCTGGTGCGTATGAGCTATGCGAACGAACGGTTCAGTCGGCCGAATGAAGGTGCGACTAGGTCCAATCGTGCGAATGAGCAATGCGAATGGAGTCCAGTCGTGCGAATGGGTCACTCGTGCGACTGAAGCTGCTGTTTTGCGAAATTTTCTAGGTTTGACGGGTTTCAGCCGTAAAAATTCGAAATTTCACAAGTCCTAATCGCCTAAGTCCGTAGAAACCAAACTTCGATGAGCAGGGAACGTCCAAGATCACTTTTGACACCAAAGATTGCGTTTTTAGTGCAAAAACACAAACTTTTATGCAATCTTGATTGAATCAACACGTAATCAAGAGCCAAAGCTCTGATACCACTTGTTAGGACCTGGTATTTGAACGAAATACCTAGTGATTAGCGTGTAAACCAACTCAAATAGTGCGGAATCCTATTTGATTGGCGATCCAATCAGTGAGAACACACGAAGAATCAATCAAGAATTGAATCTAACGTTAGAAGTCGATTAGGAATCGATCTAATGTGTTCTGTGAACTTGGAGAACGATTTGGGAGGTCTCTGGACGGCTAGGGTACGTCTGGAATCGTAATGGTATGAATGCTTACGTTTTTCCACGAATTGGGTCTATTTATAGGTTAGTATTGTTCAATCGTGCGACTGGGCCATAAGTATGGTTCAGTCGTGCGATTGAACCATGCGGTTGATTCATCCGCACGACTGAGTGTTCAGTCGTGCGACTGAGCCAATCTTATGTGTCAATCATACGACTGATCCAGTCTCCTGGTTCAGTCGTGCGATTGAGTCAATCGTATGAAGTTATTCATGCGTGTGGTCCATTCGCATGGGCCATTCGCATGAGAACTTCATTAAGTTAAGTTTGAATGTTTTAATTAATATAACATTATGTGTAACCATTCAAACAATCATAAACCCAATCAATTCAATCACGACTCATTAATGAAATATTAAACATTACAAATAACAAACAATCCATGTCATTTCATTAATCAATACAAATTACATCATAATCAGACAGACAAGATCTATTACATTACAAATCATGATCTAGGGACATACATGCATCAACAAAGGAAGTTTCGCGGCCACGTTGTTCATTTTAAACATTGATGAACTAGGGGAAAAAGTATGTCATTCCTTTATGCTGTGAATTTATTAATTCTTTGGGAATATTGTGTTAATGTTTTGTAAGTATTTAATCTAGTAATGATGAGTTGTCTTTGTGGTTCTGTATTCACAAAATATTTAACTCCGGTGAGTGAGCGGACAACAGATATTGATAGTACTATTGGGTTGAACACCCCACCCTTGTTTGTTAGAATACTAGTTGGGACTGACAGTGCCAGGAAAGGGCCCTAGGGTGAATATTTCTAACAATTCTTTGTGTACGTGTAGGTTTAGTTGTGATGCTCATGTGAATTACTTGCTTATACTGTATGCACTCATGTCCTACCAAACTATTGCACCACATCAAGTTTTGTTTATTATTTAAACCTGCGAACTCACCAACATTATGTTGACCATTTGAGCATATCTTTTCAGTAACAATCATTGAGGATTTCTAGGGAAGCTGGCCTTAGCGTTGACCTTAGTCTTACATTATCTTAAACTTGGATGCTTTTGACATTTGCTTGTTATTCACATTTTGGTTACTTGTTCCCGGGTTGTGGGATTTTTACTCTTTTGTTTTGTATGACTATGTTTGTCGTGGAACTGACTAACCATGACACAAGTTCCCTTTGTGTCTGGTGACGTCATGACACGGTGACTTTCATTATTAATGCATCTCTATAATTAACAATGTGTTATGACGATCCCGTCCGTTACATCCTCGTGTTTCCGCTATAAGCGGGGGTGTGACAGATTGGTATCAGAGCACTTGGTTATAGAGAATTAGGTGGATCACTCGACCTAGACTATAACCTAGGAACCTTCATGTAGAATGCATACTAGGGTTTTGTGTGCATCCGATATTACATGTATGTTCCTCCTATTCTATCTATCTATTCTTTATCTTTTGATTTGCTTCATCTGAGGAAAAGTACATTTTCCTTATAGGATGTCTTCAACTGGACCTTCCGTTCCCGCAGTGCCCCGAGTTCATTTGTCCGACTCTGAGTCGGAACCAGAGGAGGTTCTCCGGACCATATGCTGCCTATGTCATCTGACACAGAGTCCGACCCTGAGGAGGCAGCAAAGGAGTCATCTGACGAAGAGGAGGCGGGTGATCATGTCGTTTAGGTTTGCCTGCCGTCCGTGCTGCACCACCTGGTCCTGCAGCATCTGAAGCCCCAGTTGCACCAAGTGCACCTGCTGTTCCCGCTGCACCAGACGCTCCTGCCGTCCCAGTTGCTCCCGTGATGCCTGCTAGGCCGGCTATTGCAAGGTACGCCCCTGTGGCGGGACCTTGGGTGCCCGGCTACCCCAGAGGACCTTATCAAGAGAACGGCGTTGGACGGGTGTTGCTGAGGACAGCTAGGAAGAGAGTGTTTTTGGCCACTCGCATCAGGTTTCGTATGCCAGCAGATGAGGCTAGCTTGTGGGGCGACCACTCTGACCTTCCCCCAAGTCCTTCTAGCTCATCTGGTAGTGATGAAGAGCAGGACTGAAGGCGCGTGAGCATGGATGAGGACTTGAAGGAGTAGAAGATTTATCTTTCTTGATATTTTGTATTTCATTTTAAGACTTTGTTAAACTATGAGCTTTCACACACTTTGGGATATTATGCTACCTACATTATGATTATGAGAATGGGATTTTATATTATTATTATGTTTTGGAGTTGTGGTATTTCACTATGGAAACTATGTGTGTAGTGATAACCTTATGAGATTGACTGAGTTATGATGACATCTGATATTATTGAAACTTATATATAGTTTATGTTGACTAGAAAGATGCCGCCAAGAAGAATTACTCGCAGTGCTAGTCGTGGTGGTGCTGTTCCAAGAGGTAGAGGTAGGGGTAGAGGAAGAGGTGCAGGATGTAGGGGTGAAGCACCTGTAGTGGAAATGAAGGTGGGCAGGGTGATAATAACCAAGGAGTTGGAAACCTGATATAGCTGCCATGATTGCCCAACAACTGGCAACACTCATCCCGACCATAGTGGCATAGGTGAGTGACAATATTATCAATCATAACAATGGAGGTGGTAATGAGGGTACTGGGTATGATGATGAAATGACGGTTATGAAGAGAATAATGAAAATGAACACGGAAATGGTGGTGGAAATGACAATGGAGAAGAAGGTGGAATGGGTGATGGGAATGGAAAGGAAACGTGAATGGGAATACCAATGGAGAAGTGTTGGTTGTACTTACAAGGAGTTCATGACTTGTAAGCCAAAGAGTTTAATGGAAAAGGTGGAGCCATTGCCTTGACTCGATGGATTGAGAAGATGGAGTCTGTGAGGACATCAGCACTGTGCTGAAAATCAAAAGGTGAAGTATGCTACATGTTTGCTGGTGGGAAAAGCGTTAACATGGTGAATACTCAAGTGCAGGCTCGTGGAAGAGAGGCAGCAATGGCCATGACCTGGGCAGAATTCAAAGCATTGGCAACTGAAGAATATTGTCCAATGAACGAAAGCAGAAGTTGGAGCATGAATTTTGGAATCATGCGATGGTAGGGTCGGGTCATGCTGCTTACACCAACCGGTTTCATGAGTTGGCAAGACTGGTGCCACACCTGGTGACACCTGAATCAAAACGGATTGAGCGTTACATTTGGGGTTTAGTACCTCAAATACGTGGTCTGGTCACTGCTGCGGCACCTCCAACAATACAGAGTGCAATTTTAAAGGCTGGCACTCTAACTGATGAGATGGTAAGAACTGGGGTGTTAGGGAAAGGTAGTGAGAAAAGAAGAGATGTGGGGGAATCGAGCAGGCAGCCAGGGGAAGATTTGATAAAAGGCGAAGGTGACTAGAGGTTTTGTGGCAGTGAATCAAGGGAGAAAGGACTATGTTGGGCCACATCCTAAGTGTGGGAAATGTAATTATCATCATCCTGCTGCGGCGACGTGTCGAGTTTGTGCGAATTGTAGGCGCCCGGGGCATCTTGCAAAGGACTGTAGAGTGGCACCCAACTTAGTTGCACCAATAAATGCAATCAATCCAACTGGAAACATTAGAGTTTGCTACGAGTGTGGGAGCCCCGACCATTATCGAACGTGTGCCCAGGCTGAATCGGGCACGGGTCAATAAGGGAATAACCAAAATCAAGTGATGGCGATCGCTGGTATCAGGGCAAGGTAATCAAGGATATGCTGGCCGGGGACGTGCGTTTGTGATTGGTACAAACGACGCACGCCAGGACCCGAATGTTGTTACGGGTACGTACCTTCTCAATAATCACTTTGCATCTGTATTATTTGATACCGGGGCAGACAATAGCTTCGTGTCTGCCGAATTTGTACCCTTACTTGGTTTGAACCCTAGTTGTTTAGAGACTAGCTTCTCAGTAGAAATGGCGAACGGTAAATTTGTGAGAGCTAGTGAAATAATTAGAGGGTGCACGATTACATTAGAAGATCATGCCTTTGACATAGACTTAATACCTTTTGAATTGGGAAGTTTCGATGTGGTAGTGGGAATGGATTGGTTGTCGAAGCGTGGAGCTGAAATTATTTGCCGAGAGAAGGTGGTGCGGATCCCTATACCTAATGGTGACGTGCTCAAGATTCAAGGAGAACGAGCAGGAAGGAGTCTAAAGATCATCTCATGTATGAAAGCTCGTCGTTTTCTGCTGAAGCAATGTTATGCATTTCTAGCACATGTAGTGGAGAAGAAACCCGAGGAAGGGAAACTGGAAGACATTCCGGTAGTGCGAGACTTCCCGGAAGTATTCCCTGACGATTTGTCCGGTTTACCCCCTCCTCGACAAGTGGAATTCCGCATAGACTTGGTACCTGGAGCGACACCAGTAGCAAAGACGCCATATCGGTTAGCTCCGTCGGATATTGAAGAGTTATCAAGTCAACTACAAGAGTTTCTAGATAAGGGTTTCATACGATCAAGTCACTCGCCATGGGGAGCACCGACACTATTTGTAAAGAAGAAGGATGGAACGTTTTGAATGTGCATAGACTATCGAGAGTTGAATAAGCTGACCGTGAAAAATCGATATCCACTTCCCAGGATCGATGATCTATTTGATCAATTGCAGGGAGCATCATATTTCTCTAAGATCGATCTCCGATCAGGTTATCACCAGTTACGGGTCCATGAGGCGGACATACCAAAGACAGCATTCAGGACCTGATATGGGCATTACGAGTTCTTAGTCATGCCGTTTGGGCTGACTAACGCTCCAGCAGTGTTCATGGATCTTATGAACCGGGTGTGTAAACCCTATCTGGACAAGTTTTGTGATCGTGTTTATAGATGATATACTCATCTATTCTAGATCAAAAGAAGACCACGAACAGCATCTTCGAGCGATACTAAAATTGTTGATGGAAGAGAAACTTTACGCCAAGTTCTCGAAGTGTGAATTTTGGTTGTGGGAGGTGAAGTTTTGGGACACGTGGTTAATGAAAGGGGAATCCACTTTGATCCTAGAAAGATCGAAGCAGTTAAAAAGTGGGGCGCTCCTAAGACACCCTCTGAGATACGATAGTTTTAGGTTTGGCTGGGTATTATCAACGATTCATTGCAAACTTCTCTAAGATCGCCCAGCCATTGACAATGTTAACACAAAAGGATAAGAAGTTTGATTGGGACACAAGCAAGAGGAGGCATTTCAGACGTTGAAGGAAAGACTATGCAACGCACCGATATTAACCCTTCCTGATGGGTCGAATGATTTTGTGGTGTTTTGCAATGCATCACACCAAGGCCTAGGTTGTGTGCTTATGCAAAAGAATAAGGTGATTGCTTATGCCTCACGTCAACTTAAGGTTCACGAAAAGAACTATACGACACATGATCTGGAACTAGGCGCAGTGGTGTTCTCCCTAAAGATATGGAGGCATTATCTATATGGGACTAAGTGTGTCATCTACACCGATCATAAAAGTCTTCAACACATCTTTGATCAAAAGGAACTGAATATGCGCCAAAGGAGATGGGTGGAACTCTTAAGTGATTACGACTGTGAGATTCGATATCATCCAGGAAAGGGGAACGTAGTAGCTGATGCCTTGAGTAGGAAGGAGCGTGTTAAACCCTACGTGCGGAGCATTAGGGATGACTATTCAATCGAACTTGAAAGAGCAAATACTATTGGCACAGGGTGAAGCGCTAAAGGAAGAAAATGTTTGCACGCGAAGAGTTCCGAGGGTTAGACAAACAGATGAACTGTAAAAAGATGGTGTGAGGTATTTTGTGGATTGTATATGGGTACCTAAGGGTGATATTCGAACCCTAGTTATGAATGAAGCACACAAGTCCAAGTATTCTATTCATCCTGGTGCAGGAAGATGTATCAAAATCTTAAGGAGTTGTATTGGTGGTCAGGCATGAAAAAGGATATTGCAAAGTATGTGAGTGAATGCTTGACTTGCTCCAAAGTCAAAGCCGAACATCAAAAACCGTCAGGTCTGTTGCACAAACCGGAAATTCCCGAATGGAAGTGGGAAAATATAACGATGGATTTCATCACTAAGTGCCTAGAACAAGTAGTGGGCATGATTCAATTTGGGTCATAGTGGATCGAATGACGAAATCTGCTCATTTCTTGCCTATTCGCGAGGACTATAAAATGGAGAAGTTAGCAAGGTTATATGTGAATGAGATAGTGACTAGGCATGGAGTGCCTGTGTCTATTATATCCGATCGAGAGAGTAGATTTACATCTCGGTTTTGGCAGACTCTTCAGAAGGCGATGGGTACTCGATTAGACTTAAGTACCGCCTATCATCCACAAACAGACGGTCAAAGTGAACGAACGATACAACCTTAGAAGACATGCTTAGGGCATGTGTGATTGATTTTGGTGGGAGTTGGGATACCCACTTACCATTGATCGAATTTTCTTACAACAACAGTTACCACACGAGCATTGGATGTACTTCGTTTGAGGCGATGTATGGAAGGAAATGTAGATCTCCGGTGTGTTGGGCGGAAGTAGGTGAAAGCCAATTGACAGGCCCGGAGATTATCCAAGAGACGACTGACAAAATATTTCAAATCAAGGATAGGCTTAAGGCAGCTCGAGATCGACAGAAAAGCTACGCTGATAACCGTCGCAAACCCTTAGAGTTCAACGTTGGTGATCACGTCTTATTGAAAGTTTTCTCGTGGAAGGGAATCGTGCGCTTTGGGAGGAAAGGGAAATTGGCTCCGAGATATGTTGGACCATTCGAGATCACCGAAAGAATTGGTCCCGTAGCGTATCGGTTGAAGTTACCTCAAGAACTTAGTGGTGTACACGATACATTTCATGTATCGAACCTTAAGAAGTGCTTAGCCGACGGATCCCTTCATGTACCGATTGAGGAAATCAAGATTGACGAGAAACTACATTTTGTGGAGGAACCAATAGAAATTATGGACCGAGAGGTGAAACAATTAAAGCGCAGCAAGATTCCAATTGTCAAAGTGAGATGGAAATCCAAGTGAGGGCCTGAGTTTACGTGGGAACGGGAAGACCAGATGAAATCCAAGTATTCGCATTTATTCATGGATACAACCTCAGGACCTAACTCCAGCTGAATTTCGGACGAAATTCTCTCACTGGGGATACTGTGACATCCGTCACCATCAAGTCCGTCAATTAACTCGGAATCCGTTAATTCTCTTTTCGCGCATTTATTATTTTTGCGTAATTAATCTGTTTTCAAACCGAATCGCTTCGTATCTCCCTTTCGTGCCAACCTTAATATTTAATAACGCTAATAATAAAATTTTCTATTATTATTACCGTAAATATTGTTAATATTATTAATAATAATATATTATTATTATTATAATTAAGTCCGGGGTTTAAATGTAATTTAACTAAACTTGAGGGATTAATTAATTCAAAGTATAGGGTCCTAAGTGTAAAATGAATATTATATATATATATATATATATATATATATATATATATATATATATAATATATATTTTTCTCGGGTAACCCTAATCGTACACCCCCCCTTTGCCGTCATCGTTTTTTGCCGAGACACTCCCCTCCGCCGTGCCACCCTTTCAGCCCGTTTCGCTGCCGTTAGCCACCGCCGGTGTGCCGCCGCCTCGCCGTTTAATCCTTTGCAGGTAACCGATCATTATGAACTTTTCGTTTCGTCGCGTTTCGTTCGTGTCGTACATGTGTGGTCCGTGTATTGATTTGGTGATTCGGTTTGATTCGTGTGATCCCGTATGTATACATATATATGTATGTGCGTATGCGTATTGAACCATGTGTGTGTACCGGTTGAATATGTATGTATGATTTGCATGTATGTGTATGTACCGTGTGTATATGCGGTGTGTGTATACATATGAAAAGTTATGTTTGCGATTAATATGTATGTATGCGATGAATGTATATATGTGGCGATATATGTATGTATGCGATGATGTATACATGTTACGGTGTCTGTGTTGTGTGTGTGCGTTGTGTGTGTGTGTGCTAATCGGGTGTGTGAGTGTGTGCAGTGTGTGTATCGGGTGTGTGTGTGTGTTGTGTGTGTGCGTCGTGTGTGTGTGTGTATCATGAGTGTGTGCAGTGTGTATATCGGGTGTGTGTGTGTGTGTTATGTATGTGCAGCGTGTGTGTTATTGTGTGTGTGTGGTGTGTGAATCGGTGTGTATGTTTGTATATATATATATATATGATGGAGTGTGTGATACGCATGATGCGTGTGTATACGTATGTGAGTATGTCGATCGTGTGTTTGTGTGCGTGTCGTTCAAGCGAAAACAAACGCAGCAGCCTTCGGCTGCTATGTTCGCGACGAATGAATGTGTTTGGTGTGTATACGTTAATATCGTATGCGTGTGTGCGTAGCTACGTGTATGTATATATAGATATGGGAGTGTTGGATGAAGATAAGTATATATATATATATATATATATATATATATATATATATATATATATATATATATCTATATATATCTATCTAATATATCTATATATCTCTATATTATATATATATATATATGTGTGTGTGTGTGTGTGTGGGTGTGAGAGAGAGAGTTATTGTGTGTGAATGTAAAAAAGGGGGGTATTGAGTGTGGGTGTGTACTCACGTGCGTGCATCTCTTGCGTTTATGTAATAATGTGTGTTATTATTATTGTTGTTATTATCCTTATTATTATTATTATTACCCTCATTATTATAATTGGTTATTATTATTATTATTATTATTATTATTATTATTATTATTATTATTATTATTAATATTATTATTATCATTATTTTATTATTTATATTATTATTATTATTATTATTATTATTATTATTATTATTATTATTATTATTATTATTATTATTATTTTGCTAATTTAGTATGTTGTGTGGTGGGAATTAGATATTATGTGTGTGAGTTGCACCTCGAACCCGAATCGACCCGAACCGAACCAATACCGACCGGACTTATCTATTCTCATTGAACATGACTAAAAACTTAGTTACAACTATTATAGGTGTTTGATCATTCGTTGCTCTCATCCTTTGAAGCCCTTTTTGTTCACCTTATTTTCACATCATTTCAAGGTGAGTTTCGTGGCCCCGTTTTCATTTTAAACATTTATAAACTAGGGGGAAAAGTATGCTCACCCTTTTTATGCTGTGAACTGTAACACCCGGAAATTTATTATTTTGGAAGCCGGCGGAGAAAGAAAAGAAATAAAGTCCAAAGTCGAGGGACCAAACTCGCCAACGAAGAAAAGTTGGGAAATGTGTTGATATGTGTAGGGAGAGGGCAGCCCACTCTCTCCACACACCACAAATTTCAGATTTCAAGAGGGGGAAGGGAGAAAAGAGAGAAAAAGGAAAAAAAGGGGTGTTTCCGGTGATTCGGGTGTCCAAATTTGTCGTGTGGCAAGCAAATCGAAGCCCTGACGTTGTGCTCGATTGTGTGAGTTCTAGGACCCTACTTTTACTTGTTTTCAACTGATTTTGGGGCTGGAAAATGTTCAAAACCCATTTTTTGTGTGTGTGTGTGTTTGACCCATTTGGTGTGATGTGTATGATGCGCTTAGAGTATGATTCTGGGCTTGTGTGTGTTGTATGGTGTTATGGTATGCATTCCTAAGGTCCAGGAGGGTTAATTTAGGCTTAGAATGGGTTTGGATGAGCTTGGAGGCCGAAAATGGCAGATTGGGTTCGGGATGAACTCCATTCTGCATCAGCTAGGGCTAGGCGACCGAATGGAGGCCATACGGCCGAATGAGAGGCGATTGAGGGTCATTCGCACGATTGGGATTCATTCGCACGATTGAGGTTCAATCGCACGACTAAGGCTTCAGTCGCACGACTGGGAATCCAGTCGCATGGGGATTGCACGACTGAGGGTTCAGTCGCATAGATGCTTAGTCGCATGAGTCCTTCGCATGAGGTCAGTCGCATAGATGCCCATTCACAGTAGTCCCATTCGCCAAGGTCCATACGCATGATTGGATGTTCATTCGCATAGATGTTCATCCGCATGAGTCCAGTCGCATGATGTTCAAGGGTGTCCATACGCCCGAATAGGGCTGTTGCCTCGAAGTAATGTGTATTTGACTTCCTGGCCTTCAGGGGAAGGTGCCGATGTAAGTTTGACGTAAGTACCCCGTAAGAACATGTAAGAGGACGGTTTTGGCCTTAAGAGAGCATGTAGGGCATGATGATGATGATGATGATGTTCTGTTTATGCATGTTATGTTGTATGATGTTGCCTTGTATGATTATGATGATGTTGTTGAATGTTCCTTATTATCTGTAATGTTTATCTTTCTGTGGCTTACATTCATTTTAATGAATGAATGAAGTATTATGTTTCTCTAAGCCTTTCTAATGCAAGGAACCTTGCAAGCCTTCTTTGCTGTTTTTGCAAGCAGGTTGCCTCAAGCTCTATCAGCTCCTCTAATGGTAGCAGGAGTACATCTTCCGAAGCAGCCCCTAGACTGACAAGTCTATCTATTACCTCCACCCTTCTTCGATTGTTGACTGCCTCCTGGTTGGCTGCAGCTGCTTTGGTACTTGCAGCTAACAGTTTCCCAGTTGGTAGTCTACCTTTCCTTCTGAGCTTCTCCAACCTTTCTTCTTCCTGAAGCTCTTCCGAAGTCATCTTCCTCTTGCCTTTTATGTCTTCGGAAGTGCTAGACTTTGGGGGTTCTTGGATAGAAGATCCAGGTTGGGTGGTAGAGGTAGGAGCTGGGGTCAATGCAGATGTTATAGCTAATGGTTGGCTGAGAAAGTCCTCCCTATTAACCTCAGATGCAAGTTCCAGAATTGCATCTGTGACTATTAGATCATCGGAAAGAGAAAATAGTCCTTCCGCAGCAGCAATCTCAGCTTCGGAAGTTTGAGCTTGTTCTTCCGAGGCTTTGAATTGTGCTTCGGAAGTCTGTGAAAACACCTTCTGTCCCAACTGTTTCAGTTGCTGGGCCATCAGTCCTAGTTTCCCCTTCGAAATCAATCTCAGGTTCCACTTGGGCCTTAGGTTGACCAACTTCCTCAACAGTGGTAGGAGGTGCATTCAACCTCTGAAGCTCTTGAGCTCCAAAGTAAATCACAGACATATCTGGACTAGGCGGTTCTGTTCTATGAGGGACTCTAAAGGAACTTGTTGAAGAACCTATTTAGATCCTGAAGCATCCTTTGATCCACTTGAAAGACAACTGGAGGAGGCTCAGGGAAGATGGCAGCTTGTTGTTGGATATTTTGAGCTCAAAGAAGTAAGAGCTTGACCTTGGGTTTCCTGTCTTTGGCTTTGTCTCTCAACACTCTCCCCCTTTTTGGTAGCATCATCTTGAGAGGTAGATGAGCTAGAGGAAGAGGTCAAGGAGACCTGAACTGGTACATGCCTAACAGATCTCTCAATCTGTTTCTCAGCTAGTTTGGCCTTGAGACTTTCAATCTCAAGTTGCTGAGTGGCAGACCTATCCTCTAAAGTCTTAACCTTTGATTCAAGGTTTGAGACTTTAGAAAGTAGGTCTCGAATGGTGAGTTGCATACTTCCCTCATCTTCTTTTGAAGAATCACGGGGAGATGAGGTAACATACCTGGTATGTTCATCCTCACCACCAGATGTGGTTTCTTGGCACCCTGGTTTCCCTTGCACAATGATGTCTCTTTCAGAGGCATCAAAGGGCATGGTTGCCGTAGATTCAGTCTGACTGTCGTTACCACTGTCCTGAGGATCCATTGAGGCTCCTTCAGTAGTGGCAGCTGAATCTACATGAGTCCCCTCCACATCAGTGGGACTCACCTCAGTAGGGCTTTGCTGGTGTGGGCTAGAGACAAAGGTTTCTCTCTAGGCTCTGTTGATCCTTAGAGGGTGTAGTGGATCAACTTCATCGCCTTTGAGAGACATAATCTCTTCACCAGCTCCGGTCAATAGGTCAGTGAAAGAAAAGGAATGAAGACCTAAGGACCCGGGACTTTGATCAATGTCAAAAGGCATTGAGCTGTCCCTTTGTGGCTGCTCAGGGGAGTATAGAGACTCACCCTGAGGGCTATCAGCTGGGGTTTTGGGCTCATGGGTCTGAGACTGAGGAGACTCAAGACCCATATTGAGGTCAATAGTGAAGGATGGGTGGACCTCTGGCTGAGTGGGAGCCCTTGTTCCACTCTAGCCTTTTTGGTTTGAAGAGGAGGGGCTTGTTCAATCAGAGTAGATTGAACAAGGGTTCGTTTGGTACGTCTCTGGTAGGTGACAGTGATGGGTGGAGAAGGTAGATTTGGAATGGTGAGGGTAGTTGCTGGTGTGGGTTCATCACCTGTGGGGTGAACAGGGATGTCACCAGGAGCCATTGGCTCAATCATACCTGGAAGTAGTGCGGTATCCTTCCAGTGTAGTTGGTAGACACTCTCTTCAAGACCTTGAAGATGGTCGGCCTCATTTGGGGAGCAGACAGAGCAGCTGCACAGACAAGCTTACCCTGATCTAGCTCGCAGTTGATTATGTGCTGGAGAAATCTGGGATACATAAAGAATGTGTCCCTTTGCAGATTTCCCATAAGGTTAGTCAGCACAAACCTTGAATAGTTGAAGCGGAGGCTTTGTACCAACCCGTGAACTAAGCACCCGAGTTCATAAGGGATTTGATCCCATCCCCCGGATTTGTTAGATAGACAGTGAAGAACCACATGCAGCAGGAACTTCCACTTGTAGGAGAAGTTGAATTTGTAGACCGTTGACCTGCTTACATCTCCACCGTATCCCATTTGGAGATAAGAACTATCTAACTCAGATTTGGGGAATTCCGTCGGTGCGCCTTCATCATGGAGCTCAAGATGCTCCCTGATGATCTGTTCAGTGATGACCAACTCTTGGCCACAAATGCTTGACCTAATAGCACGAACCCCGTTTAGGGTTTCAATCCGACCATTTGCCCAAAATTCGGACATTTGGTTGAGTAGATGGTAGGGTTTACGGTCAAGGCAGTGTAGTATGAAGATTGGGCTAAGAAAGAAATGATATCAGAGAAGTCATCATCCCTTGAAGAGTCAAGGAGTGCGACCTGGTTGTGCTGAGGGTTTAAGGCCATTTGAGAAAGATAACAGTAGAATAGTTCTGAGTAAGGTAAATTGGAGAAGAAGAAAGCTTTTAGGGCAGTGAATTGGGTAAAAAGAGTGTAAGTGATTAACCGGAAGTATTTAAATGGGTGAAATGGCGGTTTAAAGGGTGGTTTGGATAAGATGATGTGAGGGTTCAGTGGATGATGTGACAAGGGCGGTAAGGTTAGACCATTTAAATAATCCGACATCATTAACAAAATCTTTACTTTTTACAGTGTGGGGCCCAAAAGATTTCCGTTACACAGTAAAATCTTTCTTCCGAGTATAATGTATTTCCGAAGGTAATGTTCTTCCGCAAGGCAAATTACTTCCGAAGGTAAATTGCTTACTTCCGAGAGTATATGTTGCTTTCAGATGGAGTGTTAAGTGCTTCGGAAGTAGATCTGAGATGAACTCAATCGCTTCTTCCGAGACTTAACACTCTTCCGAGAAGAAAATTATCCTGTGAGAAATTTGCTTCGGAAGTTATGCTAGATATCTTCCGAGGGTTAATTTCTCTTCGGAAGAACTTATATTAGATAAATTTAAGAAAGATCTTTTGTAACAGGGCTTAGATTGTTTTGACATAAGACTTTACACATTAAAAGGTTTTCAATTGAGATTAACTAATCAATGTTTATCATCCCAATAGCTGTAATGAGATATTTAAATCTCTGTTCATCAAATGCTTTGGTGAACAAATCAGCATATTGTTCATTTGAATCAACTTTGATTAGTTTGATAAGATTTTTCTCATGAATATCTCTAATGAAATGATACCTGATATCAATGTGCTTTGTCTTGAGTGCTTCACTGGATTTTCAGTGATGGATATAGCACTGTTGTTGTCAATGTGGATAGGAGTGCTCATGAAGTTGAATCCATAGTCAATCATCTGGTTTTGAATCCACAGCAGCTGAGCACAGCAACTTGCAGCAGCAATGTATTCAGCTTCAGCAGTTGATGTAGAGACACAGGATTGCTTTTTGCATTGCCATGAGATGATCCTTCCACCAAGAAATTGACATCCACCTGATGTTGATTTCTTGTTGATGTTGCAGCCCACCATAATCACTATCAGAGTAACCATAGAGATTAAAATCACTATTTCTTGGATACCAGAGACCTAACTTAGGTGCTCCTTTGAGGTATCTGAGGATTCTCTTGACAGCAATTAGGTGAGACACCTTTGGAGCAGCCTGATATCTTGCACAGATGCAAGTTGCAAACATGATATCAGGTCTACTTGCTGTGAGATACATCAGAGAACCAATGATTGCTCTATACTGATGTTGATCAGTATCCTCCCCCTCAGAATCAGGGCATAAATCATGGTTTCTGGGTATGGGTGTCTTTGCTGCTTTACAATCCTTCATATCAAATCTCTCTAAGATATCATTGACATACTTAGATTGATTGATGAAGAACCCTTCCTTCAGTTGCTTTACCTGAATTCCAAGGAAAAAGTCCATTTTTCCCATAGAACTCATCTCGAACTTCTTCTTCATAATGCTCTCAAAGTCTTTGCACATTTGGTCATTTGAGGAACCAAATATGATGTCATCAACATAGACTTGAACAGCAAAATGTCTTTCCCAGACTTTCTAATGAAGAGAGTCTTATCAATGGTACCTCTAGTATAACCATTCTTCAGGAGAAATTGAGACAATGTCTCATACCACAGCCTAGGTGCTTGGTGCAGCCCATATAGAGCTTTATCCAACTTGCACACATAGTTTGGATGCTGTGGGTCTTCAAATCCTGGAGGCTGGCATACGTAGACTTCCCTATCTATATCCCCATATAGAAAGGCACACTTGACATCAAGCTGGTAGACAGTGAAATTCTTGGATGCAGCATAAGCAAGGAAGATCCTAACTGCCTCAAGTCTTGCAACAGGTGCAAAGACATCAGTATAATCGATTCCTTCCTCTTGAGTGTATCCTTGAACCACCAGTCTTGCCTTGTTCTTGATAATCAAGCCTCTATCATCTCTTTTGTTCCTGAATACCCATTTGGTGCCTATAGGTACTTGACCAGATGGTAGCGGACATAGGTTCCAAACCTTTTGTCTTTTGAATTGAAGCAGCTCCTCTTGCATTGATTCAACCCAGCTACTATCTTTCAAGGCATCTTCCACCTTCTTGGGTTCCATTTGGGATAAGAAGCATGAGTACAAGCAGACATTCCCATTATGAGTTTGTCCTCTTGTTCTCACACCCTCAGAGACTTCCCCTATGATGTTTTCAGCTGGATGAGTATTGTGAATTCTAAGTCTTGGAATCACCTCCAGTTGCAAAGATAAGTCCAAGTTGGACATATTTTGCTCAGGGGCTTGAATACTTGGTCCAGCTGTTGTTTCAATCTCATTCAATGAGGACTGATTGAATGAAAGAGAAACATCATCATTTCTTTGCTGTGAAGCATCATTAACAGTTGCCTGTTCCTTCAAAATGCTGCTTCCATCAGCTTGGTGTTGTGCAGGATCACCTGAGGAGATTTGAAAATCATCAGGTGAATCCCTTGTTGAAGTTCCACTATCTCTTGAAATGGTTATGCTGTCAGATCTTTCAATAGTGGGAACTTGATTTGTTGTAGCTCTTGGAGAACTTGGAGTAGGTCTGGGAAGCTCAAACAGTTGATCTTCATCAGAATTGCTTTGAGCACCTGTTCCAGCTGAAACATTCTCACAAGATGGTTTAGAATAGTTTGGAAACAATTCTAAATCAAAGATATGATCAGGGCCATTCCCCCTAACACAAGGAGTGTGCTCATTAACTACAATGTTGGAAGATTCCTCAAATTGTTGGTTTTTAATATTATAAACCCTGTATGCTTTAGAATAGGAGGAATATCCAACAAAGATAGCATCATCTGACTTTTCAGCAAATTTTGCCAAATTGTCTTTTGTGTTAAGTATGGTACACCTGCTGCCAAAGGACCTTAGAAAGCCAATGAACGGTGGCCTCTTGTTCCATAACTCATAAGGGGTCTTTCCATGTGGCTTTACTACAAGAACTCTGTTCTGCACATAGCATGCAGTGCTGACTGCCTCTGCCCAGAATGTTAGAGGCAGCTTTGAATCAGCTAACATAGTCCGAGCAGCCTCAATAAGTGTCCTATTTCTCCTCTCAGCAACACCATTTTGTTGAGGAGTTCTAGGAGCACTGTATTGTCTGGCAATCCCTTTTGAGTTACAAAATGAGTCAAGAACAAAGTTCTTAAACTCAGTCCCTTGATCACTTCTAATTATTTTAACCTTGTGATCAACTTGATTTTCTATTTTAAGAATAAAAGATTTTAAAGTTTCAGCAGTTTCATCTTTAGTTCTTAAAAAGAATACCCATGTAAATCTAGTAAAATCATCAACTACCACAAGGCAATATGATTTCCTTCCAATGCTCATTATACTTGTGGGACCAAATAGATCCATGTGCAATAAGTGTAATGGAGTGGTGATAGAGTTAACAACTTTGGATTTATGAGAAGACCTGTGTTGTTTCCCTTTCAGGCAAGCAACACAGTTATCTTTGCAGAAAAATTCCTTTTTAGGCAAACCATGTACCAAGTTATTTTTAGCCAATTTATTCATTGTCTTAAAATTGACATGACACATTCGTTTATGCCATAGTGTTGACTCATCACTATCAGCTTTGGAAAGAAAGCATGATACTTCTCCCATTGGGGAAGCATTGTTCATATCAAGCTTGTACATATCCCCTCTCCTGGGAGATCTAAGAAGCACCAATTCCTGAGGAATTGTCATCCCAGGTTTGAGGATGATGCACTCATGTTCTGTGAAAAGCATTTGATGCTTTTGATCACAGAATTGAGAAACACTTAACAGGTTGTGTTCAAGCTGTTTGACAAAATTAACTTTGTCAACTTTTAACTTTCCATTGGATATACTTCCTCTGCCAGAAATATATCCTCCGGCCTCACCTCCAAACTGGACAGGACCTCCATCATAATGTTGAAATTGTTGAAGGAGAGATCTGTTCCCTGTCATGTGCCTGGAGCATCCACTATCTACAATCCAAATGTTGTTATTCTTGTCATATGGATGTCCCTGCACATAAGGTGAGATAATTAGTTTTGATTGGAAACCCAAGCCTTGTTGGTCTTGGGTTCTTCCAATGAGAGTGACATGATTGAACCAAAATTTATGCATGGGGGTTCAATTGATGTCTTTGAAGAAGAGGTTTGGGCTACAGCATCTTCCTTGATCTTCCATTCCATCCCTTGGTTGATCATAGAAGATGAGCTTGTTGAAGCTTTTGTAGCTTGGCATTCTTCCGAAGCTTCTTTCTTTTCGGAAGAGACCTTCACCACCTTTTCTTCCGAAGCAGTCTTCTTCTGGGATGGTTTCAAGGGGACTCTTTTGTGAGTCTTTGCAGCTTTAACTTCCGAAGCCTTTTTCCTTTCGGAAGAAGAGTTTTCTTCCGAGAGAAGCCTTGCTTCGGAAACAAGCTTTCCCTTTTTCATCACTTGAACCATTTGATATGGTCCAAATGTGAAACCTTCCCTGACTCCTTCTCTTTTAACATTATTTGCATAATGTGTGCTAGCAGGATTGTAGTAACAATCTTTAGCCATGTGGTTTTGCAGACCACACATTATGCATGCAATGTTAACTTTCTGGGAATGAGAGGGTTGCTGTTTCTTGTTCTTTTTCTCTCTCATCAGCAACCTTTCCCTTTAACTTCTGATCCTTTGGTAGGATAGGAGTACTGGTACTGTACTCTTTTCCTGAATCAGAAGGTCCAACCACCTGAAATCCAGCTGATATGAATACACCCTTTTGCTTTGGGTCTATCTTCAGTTTGGATTCAGCCACCTTCTTGGCAGTTTTTCTGGCTGCTTTAGCCCTGCTTCTTCTGGCTTTGGTGGTCAGGGTTTGATCATCATTGGCTGGGGAGGGCACAATTACCTGTTCCTTCCCTGTGATGGTCATGGTCTCCATAGTTGCATCACTCTTTGACTCTTGAGAAGGTGGGTCAACAGATGGAACCTCTTGCTCTTCAGTACCACACCTTGGTTGTCTTACAGACTCATAAGAGTGTGGTGGAGCAATTTCATTGGTTCCCAACCCACTTTTGTTTTGATAACAAAGTTTGGAGTGAGAGGATGATGCAAGTATGGCTTGGAAGTTTTGCTCGGAAATAGCATACTTCCTGGCTTGAGCCTCAGCAGTGACAAGCTGGGCTTGAGCCTCAGTCAATTTGGATATTAAATCCTTGATTTGAGTCTTGTAGTTGGTGTGTTCATGTTTTAAGAGGGACACAGTTTTCTCTAACTCCTCAATTTTCTTTTGGTAGTCAGATTCAGCCCTTTTAAAGTCAGATTTTAAAACATTTAAAGACTCAATATCAGATTTAATTTCCATATTGTAGTCCTGGTACAATTTAACCTTAGCAATACAAGCAGGGGTACAGAGATGTTCATATACCTTATTTTCATCTGTTCCTGCCATGAGTGCTTGAGCAGGAGTCACATCTTGAACCATGAAGCTCCAGTCAACTTCTTGAGCCATTGCTGCTGTTTCAGTTGACTTTCCGTTGGGCTTTGGTGTAGAAGGATGTGTGGAGGCCTGTGAGGTTCCCGGGTTGGACTTGGGAGCCTTGCATTCCCTTGCAAAATGGCCAAGTGGTTACAGTTGTAACATTTAGCCTTGCTTTTGTCAAACCCAAACTTGCTGGTGATTGGGTTTTGAGGGAATTGCCTTCCAGTTCTCTTAAAGAACTTCTTCGCTCTGTAGGTTAGAAGAGCCATTTGTTGGACAATGTCCACATACTCTATGTCATCTGGACTAAAGCACTCAAGATCATCAAAGCAGAATTGATGATCATTGGAGTGTCCACTCCCTCCCTGAGACAAATGCACAGCCCTCCTGAAAGGAGCTTTGCTGAGCTTGATGAGACCTTGGAGTCTCAGGGAATGTGATGTAAGGCCCAGATGAACAAGATGGCTGCTGGGTGTAGACAGGTACTGCTGAGACTGGGAGATACCTGAGCCTTCAGCAACCATTAAAGCGTTGCTAGCAGGAAGGCTCAAGGGTCTGCTTGCTTGGTGACCCTTCTTGCTTTCCATTTCCAAACGGTATCCATCAAGGATCCCATAGAGTTCGGTCATGGTGAGTGTATTCAAATTCTCTGTTCTCTTGATGGAGACACAGTAGAATGTCCACTCATTGGGTAGAGCACTCATAAACTTTCTAGTAAGGTCTCTAAGTTCTTGAGTGATTCCCACAGATTGAAGGGAAGAGATAAGATCCATATACCTGAAATATTGCTGGCTAAAAGTTTCTCCAGCAACATAGGTGAAGTTCTCAAACTGCTGCTTCAGTGAGTCCTTCTTTGAATCATTCGAGCTTGAGTACATTTGAGCAAGAGCATCAAAGAGTTCTTTGGCAGACTTACAATGCTCAAACCCCACCATGATGGAGTTTGGGATTGCAGTCATAAGAACAGTCATAGCATTGCTGTCTATGTCAAGCTTCTTCCTGTCTTCATCAGAATAGTCTTCAACGGCCTTCTCGATCATGGCACCGTTTCCACCAGCAACTTTTGGCTTATACGGGCCATTAACGATGGATTGCCACATCTTGCTATCCTGGTATCTGATGAAGCCTTCCATTCTTCTGCTCCAAGACCTGAAGTTTTCAGGGTCGATGATGGGAGCTTTGGTCATCGTTCCCATCTCAACTTCAGATTTGATGAGGGCCATTTTTGAGTGAGGTATAAGGAGGAGTGAAAAACTGGTTGATTAGGATGGTAAGATCTCACAATCAAGAGCCTAAAAAGCTCTGATACCAATTGCAGGATCGGGTTTTGTCACTTAACACTTGTGATTCTCTCAAACTCACTTATAATAACACTCAAACAGATGAAGCAATGCCTTTAACAAGAGTTGATAATAATATAATAAGTAATCAAAGGAACAAGCAGAAGTATTTTCAAGGTACTTGTATATATTACTTCTCAACTCAAGATTACAAGACACTTACAAGCATAAACAAGAGTTACAATGAGAAACTATATATACTAGATCCTACAGCCGGTTATACTTGATACCAGCTGGAAACCTACGACTAAAGCATATACTACAATGCTATAGTTAAGGTATCTTAGATAAAGTATTATCTAAGATATGGTAGTCATGACATGTCCATGACTTACCTTTTGTCACCAACTAAAGATGGCAACTGTACTTAACATAAAAAGGTAAACAGTAGATTAAAGTATGGTCAACTACATGGCTTTTGAGAAAACGCCATGCAGTATCTCAGAGATTTGCAGCGGAGTGTCAGACAGACCATACTTATGTCTACTGGATAATAGAAGTGTCTTCCGAAGGTTAACTGGCTTCGGAAGAACAAGTTCTTCCGAAGCCACTTATACTTCGGAAGATGCTTCTATGCTTCCGAGGCTTTGAGGACTTCTTTATACTTCGGAAGTTGACTTCAGAACTTTGTCTTTAAGTCTTGATCTTCGGAAGTAGCTTCTTTGTCTTCGGAAGTTGGAGTTTTCCTTCGGAAGTGTATTTTACACTTAGACTTCGGAAGAGCTCCTTCTTCCTTCGGAAGTTCCACACTTGGCTTCGGAAGTCCTTTGTATGTTGTACTCAAAATCTTCTAAGTGACATAGTTTTGGTTGCAACAGCCTCTCTAGATCCAACAAGTTTTTCCTGTTAGACCGTTCGTGATACCTTAGGTTGTTTTGATTTGGTTCTATGGGATGGATGGTTAGCGAACCTCGAGGCGAACATTGTGTGTCCTCGCAAGAGATGGATTCAGTTGTTGGCACCTACGGTAAGTTCTTGACGGGGTATGGTGAATCGGGGTACTATGATTCGAAGGTGATGTCGATGGCAGTGGCGGGAAAGTGTAATGAGGCATGGATGTAGTGCCTACTCTTGGCTATGTGAAGGATGTTGAATACGCCAACACCATACTAGCCAATAGCACCCGGTTGTGGTTGAACTTTCCAGATGTGGTCCAGAGGACTTATCGGAGTGCCACCTGACAGGAGATCGAGTTTTCAGATTGATCTGATAACCGGGTGCCCAACCTGTTTGCCAAGGCACCGTATCGGTTGGCTCCGACCAAGATGAAAGAGTTTCTGGAGCAGTTGCAAGAGTTTGCTTGATAAGGGGTTCATTAGACCGAGTATCTCTCCTTTGGGTGCTCTGGTCCTGTTTGTAAGAAGAAGGACGGTAGTATTAGGGATGTGCATCGACATCGCGAGCTGAACAGTTGACAGTGAAGAACCATACCCTTTACCGAGGATAATGATTTGTTCGATCAGCTTCAGGGTGCCAGTTGGTTTCGAGAATAGATCTTCGATCGGGTTATCATCAGTTGAAGGTGAAGGAGCAAGATATCCCTAAAACAGCTTTCCGTACGCGCTATGGTCACTACGAGTTTTTGTCATGTCTTTTGGTTTGACCAATGCGCCAGCTGCTTTTATGGATCTGATGAATCGAGTGTGTCGGCCAATGTTGGATAAATCAGTGATCGTGTTTATTGATGATATCCTGATTTACTCGAGGAGCGAAGAAGAGCACACCGGTCACATTCAGGAAGTTCTAGAGACGTTGAGAAGGGAGAAGTTGTATGCAAAATTCTCCAAGTGCGCGTTCTAGTTGCGCGCGAAGTTCAGTTCTTGGGTCATGTGGTGAATCCCGACGGGATAATGGTGGACCTGGCGAAAGTGGAGGCGGTTATGCAATGGAAGTCACCAAAGACGCCATCCGAGATTCGTAGCTTCTTGGGTTTGGCGGGCTACTACAGAAGGTTCATCCAAGACTTCTCTAAGATTGCTTCTCCACTGACTAAATTGACCCGAAAAGATGTGAAGTTTCGTATGGGGTCAGCTCAAGAGAAGGCGTTTGAAGAGTTGAAGGCGAGATTGACTCAAGCTCCTGTTCTGTCATTACCCGATGGAAGTGAAGATCTAGTGGTTTATTCCGATGCTTCTTACTCGGGGTTGGGGTGTGTGTTAATGCAGAGAGGAAAGGTTATAGCCTATGCATCCCGACAGTTGAAGGTTCATGAGGTCAATTATCCTACTCATGACTTGGAGCTGGCAGCCGTGGTCTTTGCATTAAAGATTTGGAGGCACTACCTCTACGCGGACGAAGTGCACCATATTCACTGATCACAAGAGTCTGAAGTACTTCTTTGAGCAGAAAGATCTGAACATGAGGCAGAGACGGTGGTTGGAACTTATAAATGATTATGATTGTGAGATCCACTACCATCCGGGCAAGGCCAATGTGGTGGCCGATGCCCTTAGCCGGAAAGAGAGGCCCGAGCCGATTCGGGTGAAAGCCTATCAGTTGATCATGACCTCCGATGTGATGAAGCAGGTTAAAGAGTTTCAAGATGAGGCATTGAAAGAAGATCATCTTAACTCTGAAAGAATAAGTGGTCTGGTTGGGAATTGGGTGAAAACACACTCGGTGTTAGAACCCGATTCGATCGTGTGTGGATTCCTCGTTTTGGGGATCTACGGGGAAGATAATGGATGAAGCTCACAAGACTCGGTACTACTCATTCATCCTGGTGCCACGAAGATGTACCATGATATGAAGAAAGATTATTGGTGGCCGGGTATGAAGCGCGATGTGGTGGAGTATGTGAGTAAGTGCCTTACTTGCTTACAGGTGAAGGTCGAGCATCAAAAGCCGTATGGGAAGATACAACCTCTGGATATACCGGAATGGAAGTGGGAGCACATCACCATGGATTTCATTACAAAGCTGCCGCGTACCCCGAAAGGGTATGATGCCATTTGGGTGATACTTGATCGCTTAACGAAGAGTGCTCACTTCTTACCGATTCGCAAGACACATTCATCTGAGAGGTTGGCTGATATGTTCATCAAAGGAATTGTAACTCGTCATGGTGTGCCGGTGTCTATTGTATCGGATCGCGACACCCTGTTTACATCTAAATTCTGGAAGAAGTTCCACGATGCTATGGGGACGAGGTTACATATTAGCACGGCTTATCATCCCCAGACTGATGGTCAGTCAGAAAGGACCATTCAGAAGCTGGAAGACATGCTTCGGGCATGTGTGATTGATTTTGGTGGAAGTTGGGATGACCACCTACCGTTAGCCGAATTCTCATACAACAAGAGTTATCATGCCAGCATTGGTATGCCTCTATATGAGATGCTATATGGTAGGAGATGCAGAACGCCCGTTTGTTGGGGTGATATTGGTCAAAAGGAATTGGGAAGCGTCGAGGTAATCGAAGCTACGAATGAGAAGCTTGAGAAGATTAAAGCCTTCATGAAGGCAGCCAAAGATAGACAAAAGTCGTATGCTGACAAACGACGCAGGCCGATTGAGTTCCAGGTGGGTGACCGGGTTATGTTGAAGATCTCACCTTGGAAGGGTATCATTCGCTTCTGAAAGCGGGGCAAGTTGAGCCCAAGGTATATAGGCCCTTTCCGAATCATTGCTCGAGTATGAGAGGTGGCCTATAGACCGGAGTTACCGAATGAGTTAAGTGGAATTCACCCGACATTCCATGTATCTCATCTAAGGAAGTGCTTAGCTGATGAAGATATGATTGTTCCACTAGAGGATATCGAGGTAGACGAACGGCTCAATTATGTGAAGCAACCAGTGGCAATCATCGACCGAATGGAGAAAAGGATAAGGAATAAAGTGGTTCCTCTTGTGCGTGTATAGTGGAAGCACAGGAAGGGATCCGAGTCGACATGGGAGACTGAGGAAGAAATGAGACAGCATTATCCACGTTTGTTCGAGGAATAACACGTTTCGGGGACGAAAACTATTTAAGGGGGGTGGACTTGTAACACCCGGAAATTTATTATTTTGAAGCCGGCGGAGAAAGAAAAGAAATAAAGTCCAAAGTCGAGGGACCAAACTCGCCAACGAAGAAAAGTTGGGAAATGTGGTGATATGTGTAGGGAGAGGGCAGCCCACTCTCCCCACACACCACAATTTCAGATTTCAAGAGGGGGAAGAGAGAAAAGAGGAGAAAAAGGGTTGTTTCGGGTGATTCGGGTGTCCAAATTCGTCGTGTGGCAAGCCAAATCGAAGCCCTTGACGTTGTGCTCGATTGTGTGAGTTCTAGGACCTCACTTTTACTTGTTTTCAACTGATTTTGGGGCTGGGAAATGTTCAAAACCTGTTTTTTTTGTGTGTTTTTGACCCATTTGGGTGTGATGTGTATGATGCGTTTAGAGTATGATTCCGGGCTTGTGTGTGCTTGTATGGTGTTATGGTATGCATTCCTAAGGTCCAGGAGGGTTAATTTAGGCTTAGAATGGGTTTGGATGAGCTTGGAGGCCGAAAATGGCAGATTGGGTTTGGGATGAACTCCATTCTGCATCAGCTAGGGCTAGGCGACCGAATGGAGGCCATACAGCCGAATGAGAGGCGATTGAGGGTCATTCGCACGATTGGGATTCATTCGCACGATTGAGGGTTCAATCGCACGACTAAGGCTACAGTCACACGACTGGGAGTCCGGTCGCATGGGGATTGCACGACTGAGGGTTCAGTCGCATAGATGCTTAGTCGCATGAGTCCATTGCATGAGGTCAGTCGCATAGATGCCCATTCGCAGTAGTCCCATTCGCACAAGGTCCATACGCACGATTGGATGTTCATTCGCATAGATGTTCATCCGCATGAGTCCAGTCGCATGATGTTCAGTCGCATGGAGGCCATGCGACTGAAGGGTGTCCATACGCCCGAATAGGGCTGTTGCACTCGAAGTAATGTGTAGTTTGACTTCTGGCCTTCAGGGGAAGGTGCCGATGTCAGTTTTGACGTAAAGTAACCCGTAAGAGCATGTAAGAGGACGGTTATGGCCTTAGAGAGCATGTAGGGCATGATGATGATGATGATGATGATGTTGCATGTTTATGCATTTATGTATGTATCATGTTGCCCTGTATGATGATGATGAATGTGTATGATATGTTCCTTATTATGATGTATGTTTATCTTTCTTGTGGCTTTACATGTCATGTTAATGAATAAATGAAGTATTATGTAATGTAAAGCGAAAGATAATGAAAGAGGAACATGAAGTAAGAATGCATGCATTAATGAATGATGAATGAACGAAAGAAAGGCTTGCAAGCATATATTTATGGGGTGAGCGACTTTGTGTTGCAAAAGACTCGGATGAAGTGCAATCATTTAGATTGCCTATGGGGTGAGCAACCTTGTCGTTGCAAAAGACTCGAGTAAAGTGCTATCGTGATGTTGCCTTGGGGTGAGCAACCTTGTTGTTGCAAAAGACTCGGATAGCTTGCTATCGTGATGGGCAATGAGGTGAGCAACCCTAGGGGTGCAAAAGACTCGGATAGCATGCAATCATTGAGATTGCCATTGAAGTGAGCGACTATGTTGTCGCAAAAGACTCGGAAGAAGGAATGAATGAAAGAATGGAAGATAATGAATGAGATGAAAGATAATAATGATATTATCTGTGTATACGTATGTTGAATGATCGCATGATAAAAGGAATAGTTTCCAATGAAAGTAAAGTATATTTATTTTATAAAACTAGAACTCACTCAGCAACGCTGACTTTTTATACGTTTTCCAGTTGGCAGGTAAATGATTGCTGAGGATGGCACGGCAAGGCTACTCGGCTCTTTTTGGGATGGCATTCTTTTGATTAATGTTTTTGCATTGTAATGCGAACAAGCTATTTTGTAACGAATGTTGTATTAACTTGCAAAAGCATTTATATAGAAATGAAAGTGTATTTTAATGTTCCGCTGCAATGTTTTTACGAGACAAATGTAAATGTGTGTTTTACGTGCGATGAATGACCAACTGTAAGCGTCCCGGGAACGGGGCCTTACATGAACTTATTCAATTCTTTTAGGACTATTGTGTTTACTGTTTTGTAAGTATTTATCTAGTACATGCATGAGTTGTCTTTGTGGTTCTGTATTCACAACTATTTAACTTCGGTGTTGGAGCTGACGGACAGATATTGATAGTATTATTGGGTTGACACCCCCACCCTTGTTTGTTAGCATACTAGTTGGGACTGACAGTGGCAAGGAACGGGCCCTGGGGTGAATATGTTCCGATAAATTGTTTGTGTACGTCGTAGGTTTAGTTGTGATGCTCATGTGATATTACTTGCTTATACTGTATGCACTCATGTCCTACCAAACTATTGCACAGCATCAAGTTTTGTTTATTATTTAAACCTGCAAACTCACCAACACTATGTTGACCATTTTGAGCATATCTTTTCACGTAACAATCATTGAGGATTGCTAGGGAAGCTAGCCTTAGCGTTGACCTTAGTCTTACATTATCTTAAACTTGGATGCTTTTGACATTTGCTTGTTATTCACATTTTGGTTACTTGTTCCCGGGTTGTGGGATTATTTTTACTCTTTTGTTTTGTATGACTATGTTTGTCGTGGAACTGACTAACCATGACACAAGTCTCCATTTGTGTCCGGTGACGTCATGACACGTTGACTTTCATTATTTAATGCATCTCTATTAATTAACAATGTGCTATGACGATCTCGTCCGTTACATCCTCGTGTTTCCGCTATAAGCAGGGGTGTGACAACTAATAATCAACATTATTAGTTAAATTATTATCTGATTATCATAGATAATTATTATTAAGTCACCAACGTTCAACGACAACCAGTGTGTGCTCACGACACGTGTATGCAAGACCGAACGGAACTAACGGAGTTTGGTAACGGAAAATTACCGGATGTCACAGAAAAAAGGCATAAAATAAAATACTATTAAGTTTGAGATTTTTAATACTTATCATTAAAGCCTCCTAGAAGAACTACAAGTCAAACCCTACAAATATTGAGGAGTTAGTTGGAGAAAAAAAGCATAAATAGGGGCTGATAAAAAAATCATGAAAAAAAAAGAATTCTTGGAAGAATCTTGGAAGGAGAATTGAGGCACCTTGATCGACAACCACTACAGAAGAAAATTGAAATTTTTTGTGATTTCTCAAATATTTGGAAGATACTTTTATTATTTTGATTTTGGTTTGTAAGTTTTCTTTTAGTTTGATTAACCTAGTCGTCATGTCCGGGTAGGGCACTTATAGTTTCAAAATTAAAGTTTAATTTCTTTAATTTGGTTTGAACTTATTGAAATGTTTATTAGATGTTTTTGTTTTAATGGTTTGTTTGTTTGATTCTTGATCCTAACCCGGATCTACTCCTCCGCTAATATTAGATTGTTAGTAAAATTGAGCACTTTGTTAATTTTTCTAATAAGGTTCTTCAAAATTTAATACCATAATCAAGTTTTGATTTTTAATATAAGTAACAATTAATGGTTTGAGTTTGTCTATAAATTCATTCTCGTTATAGTATCACACAATCTAATTAAAACATACCGAACAACGTGTGTGTTTAATTATAATTGATATTTCTATCATTGCAACCCGCACGCTAAGATCCGAACGGCGTGAGCTTAGAGTAGAGGGTTGGCTCTAATCAACGAACTGAGATTGATTAGACATTAGATAAAGTGGATATCCGAATGGCGTGATGTCTAGTATCGATACAAATTATTAATTATAAATAGTCATTGCACCATAATCGTGAATTATCGTAAGCCATATCGATACCTTAGTAATTACCTTTCACAATTAAAAAATTCAAAAAAATGTTAAATTTTCGTTTTTCCGGTGGAACCTTAACATGGTCGCGCATAATTTCCTTTACAGTTTTGACACAGTCGTGTCAACTTGCGGGAATTTTTATTAATTTCTTCAATTAAAATTTTATGTTTAGTTTTTAATTAAAACCCCCAACTTCCTTAACCCATAATCAATCAAAGTAATTGTGCTCAAACGTTTTTGGTATAAAATAATTGACACGTATCCGTTACACGAACCTTACTTCCGCTCATACTATTTTTAGTGTGTGTGATGGTAGGTTCACATTATAATATTTTATTTGTTGGATTAGACACCCAACAATACCTCACTTTTTAATTAATTGAGCTCCATAACATGCATGAACGGTAAACTTTCAAGTAGATAGTGTACGAGTATAGTATTGTTTCGAATTTATAAACTATACTCATTACATCTACCAAGACAACATTTTTCACTGTGCATGACCAAGGATTACAAACGCCAGGCCAATAACATACCTATGGCACGCTCCCTATACTACAAATATTTTCAGGCGTGCGATGTGACATAACATGCCAAAACTAGAAATGAGTATAAATACCCATGTCATTAGATGGATGCTATCTTCTCTATCTTATTCTCACTATTTCTTTCAACACCCATACACACACGTATCCTAATATCACAACTTGCTAACAAGGATGAATCCTTTCTCATGATGGTGAGTCTAATGGTTTACTACTTGTGATGAATTCATCTTGCCATTCTAGTAGACATGGAAAACTCCTTGTTTCAAACTATCTATCTCGATCCTTATATGAACGACTCTTGGACCAAAAAAGAATGTTTAAGATCATCAAAAGATTAGAAAAAGCTAACCTAGTGTGTACATATATAACTCATAACTTTAGTTTTAAGGTTTACATTTTTTAAAAAGAAACATTTGCTCTAACATAAAAGCAACCATACATTTTCTAAAGTGGGCTAACTAATCACTATTATAGAAATAAAAAGGGAGCATAATTTCAAGGGTGGAGTTATTATAAAAAGGGAGGAAAACTAAATAAGGTGAGAAGGATTATTATTCATTATAGGCTTATAGGCCTCTCATCTCATTCACTCATGAGCGCATTAGAAACAATTCACAATCTACCTTAATAAGTCATGTTATTGAATAACAATTTATTATAAAGTTAAAGACATGTTTATGATGAGTAATGCCTTAATTGGCATTAAATACGTGTTAGTGACTAAGTTGTTTTATGTCAAACAAAGTGACATTAGGTCACTTGTTATTAAAAACATATGTATGATGATTAGTATGTTGATAGACTTTAATAGGCCTTTTAATATTTTCATGGGTGTTAATATGTTATATTGAGCTATATTTAGTCATAACAAGTAAATTTGGTGTTTAGAACATGTGTATCTTGCTAGTAAACTTATGGGACTTAATGGTCCACATGATATGTTAGTGAGTTCTTTTATTACACAAAGGCATAATAGATCATAACAAATCATTTTGGTATCAATGACATGTGTATGATGATCAGTACAGTAATGAGTTTTATCATATAATCCAATGTAAAATATATTTCTAGATCTTACATATAAGAGGGAACTTGTCTTACTATGTAACTGAATTACATTTTAGGATTAAAACTAATGCTTTTATATACAAAGTTGTATTTTCATATTTGAGAAATGTGTTATATCATTTGCAACATTATTTTTATATTCTAATATTATGAGTACATGTGCATCACTACTCTCTTATTCACAACAATGTAATATAGAATGTGAAGGTGTGAAATTTGTATTACATATGAGGTGTTTCCTAGCTAGGTTCACTTGAGTAACATATGAAAAAAGGATCATTTATAAATCTATAAAGAGACTTAAGGCAAAGATGTATTAAACTCTAACCATATTTTTTCCCAAGCAAACACATAACGCCTATTCATTTCCATTTCCACCCATTGAATCATTAATCGAGCAACACTTTATTCAGATATTGAAACCAACATTCTTTCTTGTAAGCCACAAGTCTTCAAATGCGCATTCCTGCTAAAAATACAAGAAACCATTGAAACATGTGAACACCCATTGGAAATAGCTTGTGAGCACATGTATAAGTCTAGACCAACACTAATGAGGTAACCAAACACACACACATGAGGGATCCAAGACCATATGTGAGAAAGTTTCCTACATTCCTCACTTGCTTTGCGATCTATATGTTGGAAGTATTCCTTTTTTTGGTTCCAACACGGTTATTCATCATCTATATTTGAGTAATCATCAATGTATTATTAATTGATGACTGTACTCTGTTTTGGACCTTTATGGGACCCATCACTGATCGGTATGTAGGTAGGTACCATTAGACTTTGTCCGTCAATCATGTTTTCTAGTAATCTATCTTCAACAATTTTATATGTTTTGTCTAGTTTATATAGATTTTACATTGTTTTGATTTCATTTAAAGCTTATTATAGATGATAGTTGTATCATATTGATTATAGCTTTTCATAAATTTTGTCCTTTATGGATTTACTTTTGTATCTATTGCATTGCTATAAGTGGACCATAACTAGGTAAAGTCAAATATCTATATCTATACTACTATATAAAACAATTTTTAAAACATAAGTGTAGTATTACAAAAAAATGAAGACACGTATTAACTTTTAAAGCATTAGACACAATTGTTTTATGCAATCATTACTGTTTGCCCTTATTTAATAAACTTTTTCTAATTGAGACATTAATTAATACATATTATTAATATATTATTTAATAATATGAGATTATCTAATTTACTATATTATATATTATATTATTCATAATACTATAAATTTACATTTAAATTATTATTAATTATTATCATATTTAAATACTTAACTATATAATTACAAATACTTTTATAATAATAATAAGAGTAATAACTAAATAAGTTTATCTTATTTGAATACTTAACCATATAATTACTAAATACTTGTATAGTAATGATGATAAGAATAAGCTATATCTTTTTTTATCTATACTATTGTATAAACATTTAATTAGGACACACTTGTAATTTACTTAAAATTTAAAACACTTAATATAATTTTTTAAAAATAAGGTACAACTACTATACGCAATAGTTCCTGATTTGCCCTTACTTATTAAATTTCTCCCGGTTAATACTTTATTTAATATATATTATTTTAAGTATTATCTTATATAATATTTCAATTATTATTAAAATATATACATTTATTATTGATATTTTATAAATTAATAATATTTGATTTAGGTATTATTTTTTTACATACTTAAGTACATAACCACTAAATATTTACATAGTTATAATAATAATAATAATAATAATAATAATAATAATAATAATAATAATAATAATAATAATAATAATATAATAATAATAATAATAATAATAATAATATAATAATAATAATAATAATAATACCAAATATATCAATCTTAAATACAAGTCGGAAAAAAGGCTCGATAATATCCATCGTATCACTGTATATAACAAATAGGAAAAATATGAGTAGTGAAAATGTAGGTTTTTTTAGTGTTACCACAATAATTTTTTTCCAAAAATATAAATCTTTTTTTTTAATTTTACATTTAAACATCTAAGAATTTTTTGAAACTAACTACAACACTTTCTTTCTTTTTGTTTTTTTTTCAAATTGATACCTACTTATATTTTCTTTTTAAAAATTATATATTTAAGCTTTCGAGTTATGTTAAATTTTCATTTAATCACCTAAACTTTTTTGAAAATGTATACTTAAGTCTTCAACTTATTTCAAACTTACATTCAATCACCTATTTTTTTTAAGGTTTGTAGTTAAGTCTTCAAGTTATGTCAAAGTTTTCTTTTAACCAATTGACAATAAAGCTCGTTAATTAAGTAAAGTGGTCGTTTACGCATTCATTATTTGTCTTCTATGTTTTGAGGTATTTATTTTTATAGTATTTCTTTCTATTACATTTTTTATCAGGATTTAGCACATAATATTTTTCTTTCAGGTGGTTAGTAATAACGTATACGTGAATGGGACAAAGATGATCAACTCATATTTGCCTCCCAAGCTAAACAAGTGTTCTACATCTGAGAACCTTCTCGAATAAATCAAAACAATAATCATCGGTGGGTCGTCGAGAATGGTAATCATCGAAAAATTTGGGATCGCCCTTCATCCAATGATGGTGTCGTGGTGAACATTCAAAATATTAACAATGACTTGACAGAAGATCTTGACGTTGTTCACAACCACTCTTCCTCTAATAGTGTACTTTTCATTGACTTCACATAAGATTTTCATAACATGCCTACTTATGTCACCGAAGGCGAGTCTTCAAGTGAAGTTAATCCGCCAACTATTACCACTTACCATTGATGAGGTGTTTGAGGACGAGGCTGATTATGATGAGGACAATTATGATTATGACACCGAAGGGTCTGACAAAGATACTGAAGTATATGAGAGTGACTCTGATTAGGTTTATGCTTGTTAGGATTTTTGTACGTATTTATTTATATAAAACTTTGTTTGTATTTCATGTTGTAGTAGAAAATTTTCTTCTTATTTTAACATTATGTTCTAAATCTTATATTTCAAGACATGATATCATTGTGGATTGTTTTCGCATACCTTATGGCTGATGTCATGAGTCATGGAGGTGATGGCGCGGGGGATCCACCACTTCCTCCATTTGGCGGTCCTGGAAGTCACGCGTTGGATGGTAATTGATAGGATCAAATGTATCAATCTGTGATGATGTATGAACACAATTCAAAGAAATACAAACAAAGTAATCAAATCAAGCAAGATATCAACAAAATTCATAGTTTCATTAAAATCAAGCAAAGACAATTACAAAGTAAGTAAGTTGTAACACCCGGTTATTTATTATTTTGAAGCCGACGAAGGAAGAAAAAAGAAATAAGTCCAAAAAGTCGAGGGACCAAACTCGCAAACGAAAGAAAGTCGGGTGAGTGGGGGTATATAAGGAGAGGGCAGCCCTTACCCTCTCCCCCACACTCATATTTTCAGCCATCTAGAGAGGAGAAGAGGAAAAGAAGAAGAAAAGAAAAGGGTCGGTTCGGGTGGTTCGGGTGGCCAAACTCGTTGTGTAGCAAGCCAAATCGAAGCCCTTGTCGTTGTGCTCGTTTGTGTGAGTTCTAGGACCCCACTTTTACTTGTTTCAACCGATTTTAGGGCTGGAAAGCATCAAAAAACCGTTTTTGTGTGTGTATGTGTTTGACCCATTTGGGTGTGATGTGGTGTAATGCGTTTTGTGTATGCTTCCGGGCTTGTGTGCGCTTGTATGGTGTTGTGGTATGCATTCCTAAGGTCTAGGATGTTGATTTAGGCTTAGAATGGGTTTGATTGAGCTTGAAGGCCGAAAATGGCATATTGAGTTCGGGATGAACTCCATTCTGCATCAGCTAGGGCCTGCGACCGAATGAAGGCCATACGACCGATAGAGAGGCGATTGAAGGTCATTCGCACGATTGGGATTCATTCGCACGATTGAGGGTTCAATCGCACGACTATGGTTTCAGTCGCACGACTGGGAGTCCAGTCGCATGGGGAGTCATACGACTGAGGGTTCAGTCGCATAAGTGCTTAGTCACATGAGTCCATTCTCATGAGGACAGTTGCATAGGTACCCATTCGCATTAGTTCCATCCGCATGAGGTCCATACGCACGACTGAATGTTCATTCGCATAGATGTCCATCCGCATGAGTCCAATCGCATGATGTTCAGTCGCATGGAGGCCATGCGACTGAAGGGTGTCCCATACGCACGAATAGAGCTGTTGCACCTGAAGGAAAGTGTAGTTAGACTTCTGGCTTTCGGGGGAAAGTGCAGATGTAAGTTTTGACGTAAAAGTTTCCCGTAAGAGCATGTAAGATGACTGTTATGGCCTTAGAGAGTAGGTATGGCATGATGATGATGATGTTGCATGTTTATGCATGTTATGTATGTATGATGTTGCCCTGTATGACGTTGATGACTATGACTGTGTATGATATGTTCCTTATTATGATGTATGTTTATCTTTCTTGCGGCTTTACGTGTCATGTTAATGAATGAATGAAGTATTATGTAACGTAAAGTGAAAGATAGTGAAAGAGGAAACATGAAGTAAGAATTCATGCATTATGAATGATGAATGAACGAAGGAAAGGCTTGCAAGCACATATATGGGGTGAGCAACTTTGTGTTGCAAGAGACTCAGATGACTTGCAATCATTGAGATTGCCCATGGGGTGAGCAACCTTGTTGTTGCAAGAGACCCGAATAACATGCTATCGTGATGTTGCCATGAGGTGAGCAACCTTGTTGTTGTAAGAGACTCGGATAGCTTGCTATCATTAAGATTGGCAATGAGGTGAGCAACCCTATGGTTGTAACAGACTCGGATAGCGTGCAATCGTTGAGATTGCTATTGAGGTGAGCGACTCTATCGTCGCAACAGACTCGGAAGAATGAATGTATGAAAAGAACTAAAGATAACGAATGTGATGAAAGATAATAATGACATTATCTGTGTATACGTATGATGATTGATCGCATGAGAAAAATGAATAGTTTTTAATAAAAGTAAAGTATGTTTTATTATAAACTAGAACTCACTCAGCAACGCTAACTTTTTATATGTTTTCTAGTTGGCAGGTAATGATTGTTGAGGATGGCACAGCAAGGCTACTCGGCTCTTTTGGGATGGCATCCATTTATAAAGCTTTTGTGATGTAATGCAAACATGTAATTTGTAATCGGATAAATGATGTATTATTTGGCAAAAGTGTTTATGATGAAATGATGTCATTTTTGAATGTTTCCGCTGTAATATTTTTCTAAGACAAATGTAATTATATGTTTTATGTGCGATGAATGACCAACTGTAAGCGTCCCGGGAACTGGGCCTTACATAAGCAGTTAAAAATCTGTTGTTCGTCACTACTCTCGTCCCCTACTACCTGCAACAAGTCTAAGCTATTTATAATGAAACACATGGAACTAACAAATTACAAAACTAGTCCCTATACTTTTACAAATAGTAAAAACACATAAAGACAACATGTTAATCTTTCTAGAGAACTAACAATACTCCCCCTAAGATTTACATGGTCTTCGGTCTTCAAAATCTTTAATCTTGTTTTCTTTTTATCTTTTCTTCAGCTTTATCTTTCATCTTCTATTTCATTTTCAGCTTTTATCTTCTATCTTCTATTTTCAGCACTCAAAGAAATCTTCAGGTTCTTCCTTGATCTTGAACATTGGCTTCTTTTTTATACATCTCCTGCTCTTTCAAAGCATTAGCAATAGCAGACTTAAATTTGCTAGCAAGAATGCCTAGTTCTAGTTTTGCTTCATTCGTCTTTATCTTCATTTGCTTATTCTTTCCAATGTATCTTTTGATAGACATGTGATATCAATATTAGCATATAACTCAATAGGATTTCGACTTTCCTTTGAGTATATTTCTAATACTCCTTTTCTTGAAATTCTCATGAACTCAGTCTTTTATATCCTTCTTAACAATGTTTGCATATGCAAGAGCTTTCCTTAATGATATTCTTTCCATTGCAGCATTCATCACATTGATGATAGAAATAAAATACTTCTTATCTTGCTCTGCAATCTCTGAAGATACTTTCTCAAACTTTTGCACAGATAAAAATGATATATAACTTGGATGCAATACTTTCAGTTCAAAAGCACCAAATAATATAATCATATCCTCATCCTATTGTTCGAGATTTCGGACCAGTTTAAGCTCAAAAGTCTCAGAGTTATAGAACCATCTGAGAATTGGCTTTGACTTCTGATTACCATCAATCACCTTTAAACAAGGAGTTGTGACTTTTCAAAATACATATCACAAAATTCTATCATGAAATGTTCTTTTTCAGATTGTAATCCTTTAAGCTTTTTGTTCTTCTTTAATGTAGCAAAGATCTCCTTGTCTTCTTGATCACATTTTGTTTGAAGAATGTGCGTAAAAACCTAAAATTCACAAAATAGTGAGACGTATGAGCACTATCTAGTCGTATGCACTCAGACACATAAGATCTGTTCAGTCGCATGAGCACTGTACAGACGCTTAAGTTCCTGAAACGTCTAACATTTGTAACTCTTGAGACATTTAAACACTGTATAGACGCATGAGACATTTAAAAACGTCTGACACTTGGTTAAAAATCAGACTCATTATCACTGTTTAGCGCACTGGTTTTGTGTAAAACGCCCAAAACACACACTTGGTTAACTCATGTACTTATTGCAACTGTTTAGACGCATGGGAATATTAAAAACGCCAAACACTTGTATAATTTCCTGAAAGTTCACCATGCTCCTATTTAGACGTATGAACACTATTTAGGTGCATGAGTTGACTTTGAGTTGACTTTCATGAGTCTTGCACTTGTGGTTTTCAAAATTTTTCACCTGCACAGTATTTAAACATATTAGTAATATTCATACTAATCTTTAACATTTTTAAGAATATTTTTGAATTTCCCAAAATTTACATTTTACTCCCTCAAATTTGAACTTTTTACATTTTGCACACTCAATTTTAATTTTTAACAATTTTAAATCTTCACTTGTTTTTTAACTTTTTAAAAATTTATCTTTCCTTTCATTTTAGTCTCAAAACAAAATCAAATATCTATTTTTTAACTTTTGAAAGAAGCATTTCCACTTGCAAATTTATAGGTTCATATTATCATTTTCAAAAGTTACATTATCAAACTCCCATACACTTTGAACATATAGCATCATCCTTTTAATTCAACATTTTAACATTGATTTTGATTTTCTGAGAAAAACTCTTCCATTTGTTACTCCCCCTAAAATTTAAGTTTGAACAACTTATAAGTTTCTTAAGGTAACATAATAAGATCACCCATCTCATTGTTACATTGCCTTCACACACCACACAGAAAACATGCATAAAATCAAAATGAAAGCAGAATTAAAATCTAATACAAACAAAAGAACTAATGTCTGCAGTGAGATCATATCAATGAAGATCAACATATTAAATAAAAAAAATGTGTGAATAGTCATAGACATGAATAAATCCTGATCAAGTGTTTCCAGGTCAGTGATATCACAGCAAAGGAGACACAAGATCTAAGGACAGAAATGAGTGTTTTTGACAAAATATCAACTCACTTACTTTTTCAATTCTTGGATTGATTAGGGTATATTTAGATATGACATGATGTAAATCATACAAAGACTTAGAGAGCTTAACTATCATCAAGAGATGCAAGAAATAACACATACTCAACTTATTACCTGAAACATATGTATAACCAGAGTTCATGTTACTTAAATTAATAAGAATGATCATGGATAACCATTTATCAGCTCTAACTATCTATTTGAATAGATGTGTACATTGGCATCTTTTGCATCAAAGAGAAAATCCAGGTCTGTAATGACTTACAACAAAGGATATCTCAGCACTTTAGGTCTCTATGATGACTCATAACAAAGAAGTGATATGATGCTTGTAATAGATCTCATAATTAATCACATTACCATCAGGTATGAGTGGTGTAACTTAACAAGCAACAATCAATCTGATAAGCCAAACATCTCAAAAGTACTCAGATGAATACACACAAGCATAAAGATTTAGTGTAATCACAAGAATTTACTTTCATATAGTAGTATGATATTGTCTACACATCATATCTGATCATGTTAGACTTTATTAATGAGTGAAATATGCAACTAATCTCACTAATGTACTATCATTTCTTACATATTGCATAAACTTTAGGAAAAGACTCTATTTTTGGGAGTTTTGATTTATACTTTTGTATTTGGTTTTTCAAAAAAAAACACACACACAAAATAAAAACAGGCAATTAACATTGAGAGGATCACTTATGATGATCTTTTGATTTAGAGAGTTCACATATGATTAATAAGACCAATTGACTCACTAAATACTCAAACCGTCCTGGTAGGAAGGCTTTAGTAAATAGATCTGCCAGCTGTTTTTTTCGTTGCAATTTGAACCAATATGATTAATCCTTTTTTAGAGTTATCTCTGAGAAAATGATATCGAATTTCGATATTGTTTGTTTTTGAATGTTGAACAGGATTAGCTGTAATGAACATAGCAGTATTGTTATCATGTAAATAGGTGTTTTAAGAAAATTAAACTCATAATTAAGTAGTTGATTTTGCAACCAGAGGATTTGAGAACATCCTACTAAATTAAACTCATAATTCAGTAATTGATTTTGGCAACCAGAGGATTTGATAACATCCTACTGATGTAGCAATGTACTCAGCTTCTGCAGTTGAAACAGAGACATTTGTTTATTTCTTACATTGCCACGAGACTGATCGGGGACCAAGAATTGACACCCACCCAAAGTAGATTTTCTATCTTGACAACATCCACCATAATCACTATCTGTGTATCCATATAGTTCAAAGTTACCCTCGTAAGGATACCAAGGCCCTAAAGCTGGTTTACCTTTAAGATACCTAAATATCCTTTTGACAGCAATTAAGTGAGATTCTTTCAGGTCTGATTGATACCTGGCACAAACACAAACTGCATACATAATGTTTGGTCTAGATGCAGTAAGATACATCAAAGAACCAATCATTGATCTGTATAACGTTTGGTCAATGGATTTTCCTTTTGGATCAGGTTCAATCTTGGTGTTAACATTTGCTGGAGTTCGTATGGACTGACAGTCTTGCAACTTAAATTTCTTCAAGAGCTTGTCAACAAACTTCTCTTGATTGATAAAAATTCCATCGTCAGTTTGCTTGACTTGAAGTCCAAGGAAAAAATTAATCTCTCCTATAGAACTCATTTGGAACCGAGATTTCATGATTTCTTCAAATTCATTGCACAATTTTGGACTGGTAGAACCAAATATGATATCATCAACGTACACTTGTACACATAAGAGATCATCATTATCCTTCTTTATGAATAAAGTTGGGTCAATTTTCCCTCTTGTGTATCCATGTTGGATTAAGTGTTATGATAATGTCTCATACCACATTCTAGGGCTTGATGAAGTCCATATAAAGCTTTACTCAGCTTATATGCTCGATTTGGAAATTTTGCATCCTCAAAGCCCGGAGGTTGCTTCACAAACACATCGTCAGTGATAGGACCATATAGAAATTGTAAGGCCCCGTTTCCAGGACGCTTACAGTTGGTCATTCATCGCGCATAAAACATATAAATAGATTTTTCTCATGAAAACATTGTAGCGGAAACATTCAAAAATGACATCTCATTTCATTATAAACACTTTTGCCAAATAATACATCATTATCCGATTACAAAATACATGTTTGCATTATATCACAAAAGCTTTATAAATGGATGCCATCCCAAAAGAGCCGAGTAGCCTTGCCGTGCCATCCACAGCAATCATTACCTGCCAACTGGAAAACATATAAAAAGTCAGCGTTGCTGAGTGAGTTCTAGTTTAATAATAAAACATACATTACTTTCATTAAAACTATTCCTTTTCTCATGCGATCATTCATCATACGTATACACAGATAATGTCATTATTATCTTTCATCACATTCGTTATCTTTCGTTCTTTTCATACGTTCATTCTTCCGAGTCTGTTGTGACGACAGAGTCGCTCACCTCAATAGCAATCTCAACGATTGCACGCTATCCGAGTCTGTTGCAACCATAGGGTTGCTCACCTCATTGCCAATCTTAATGATAGCATGCTATCCGAGTCTCTTGCAACAACAAGGTTGCTCATCTCATGGCAACATCACGATAGCACGTTATTCGAGTCTCTTGCAACAACAAGGTTGCTCACCCCATGGGCAATCTCAATGATTGCACGTCATCCGAGTCTCTTGCAACACAAAGTTGCTCACCCCATATATGTGCTTGCAAGCCTTTCCTTCGTTCATTCATCATTCATTAATGCATGCATTCTTACTTCATGTTCCTCTTTCATTATCTTTCACTTTACGTTACATAATACTTCATTCATTCATTAACATGACACGTAAAGCCACAAGAAAGATAAACATACATCATAATAAGGAACATATCATACACAGTCATAGTCATCATCATCATACAGGACAACATCATACATACATAACATGCATAAACATGCAACATCATCATCGTCATGCCCTACATACCCTCTAAGGCCATAACAGTCATCTTACATGCTCTTACGGGAAACTTTACATCAAAGCTTACATCTGCACTCTCCCTCGAAAGTCAGAAGTCGAACTACACTTTCCTTCGAGTGCAACAACCCTATTCGGGCGTATGGACACTCTTCAGTCGTCTGGCCTCCATGCGACTGAACATCATGCGATTGGACTCATGCGGATGTACATCTATTCGATTGGACATCCAGTCGTGCGTATGGACCTCATGCGGATGGAACTAATGCGAATGAGCACCTATGCGACTAACATCATGCGAATGGACTCATACGACTAAGCACTTATGCGACTGGACCCTCAGTCGTATGACTCCCCATGCGACTGGACTCCTAATCGTGCGAATGAAACCTTAGTCGTGCGAATGAACCCACAATCGTGTGTATGAATCCCAATCATGCGAATGAATCTCAATCGCCTCTCATTCGGCCGTATGGCCTCCATTCGGTCGCATAGCCCTAGCTGATGCAGAATGGAGTTCATCCCGAACCCAATCTGCCATTTTCGGCCTCCAAGCTCATCCAAACCCATTCTAAGCCTAAATTAACCATCTTAGACCTTAGGAATGCATACCACAACACCATACAAGCACACACAAGCCCGGAAACATACTCTAAACGCATCACACGCAATACACCCAAATGGGTCAAACACACATACATACAAAAAAGGGTTTTTGATGCTTTCCAGCCCCAAAATCGGTTGAAAACAAGTAAAAGTGGGGTCCTAGAACTCACACAAACGAGCACAACGACAAGGGCTTCGATTTGGCTTGCTACACAACGAGTTTGGCCACCCGAACCACCCAAACCGACCCTTTATCCTCTTTTCTTCTTCTTTCCCTCTTCTCCTCTCTAGATGGCTGAAAATATGAGTATGGGGGAGAGGGTAAGGGCTGCCCTCTCCCTTATATACTCCCACTCACCCGACTTTCTTTCATTGGCGAGTTTGGTCCCTCGTCTTTGGGCTTTATTTCTTTTCTTCCTTCGTCGGCTTCAAAACAATACATATCCGGGTGTTACAAGTCCACCCCCCTTAAATAGGTTTCGTCCCTGAAACCTGTTATTCTTCGAACAAACGTGGATAATGCTGTCTCATTTCTTCCTCAGTCTCCCACGTTGACTCGGATCCCTTCCTGTGCTTCCACTGTACATGCACAAGAGGAACCACTTTATTCATCAGCCTTTTCTCTTTCCGATCGATGATTGCCACTGGTTGCTCCACATAATTGAGCCGTTCGTCTACTTCGATATCCTCCAGTGGAACAATCATATCTTCATCAGCTAAGCACTTTCTTAGATGAGATACATGGAATGTCGGGTGAATTCCACTTAACTCATCCGGTAACTCCAGTCTATAGGCCACCTCTCCTACTCGAGCGATGATTCGGAAAGGGCCTATATACCTTGGGCTCAACTTACCCCGCTTTCGAAAGCAGATGATACCCTTACAAGGTGAGACCTTCAACATAACCCTATCACCCACCTGGAACTCAATCGGCCTGCGTCGTTTATCAGCATACGACTTCTGTCTATCTTTGGCTGTCTTCATGAAGGCTTTAATCTTCTCAAGCTTCTCAGTCGTAGCATCGATTACCTCAACGCTCCCCAATTCCTTCTGACCAATATCACCCCAACAAACAGGTGTTCTGCATCTCCTACCGTATAGCATCTCATATGGAGGCATACCAATGCTGGCATGATAGTTGTTGTTGTATGAGAATTCGGCTAACGGTAGGTGGTCATCCCAACTTCCACCAAAATCAATCACACATGCCCGAAGCATGTCTTCCAGTGTCTGAATGGTCCTTTCTGACTAACCATCTGGGGATGATAAGCCGTGCTAATATGTAACCTCGTCCCCATAGCGTCATGGAACATCTTCCAAAATTTAGATGTAAACCGTGTGTCCCGATCCGACACAATAGACACCAGCACACCATGACGAGTTATAATTTTCTTGATGAACAGATCAGCCAACCTCTCTGATGAATATGTCTCGCGGATCGGTAGGAAGTGAGTACTCTTCGTCAAGCGATCAACTATCACCCCCATCATACCCTTTCGGGGTACGCGGCAGCTTTGTAATGAAATCCATGGTGATGTGCTCCCACTTCCATTTCGGTATATCCAAAGGTTGTATCTTCCCATACGCCTTTTGGTGCTCGGCCTTCACCTGTAAGCAAGTAAGACACTTAATCACATACTCCACCACATCGCGCTTCATACCCGGCCACCAATAATCTTTCTTCATATCATGGTATATTTTTGTGGCACCAGGATGAATTGAGTACCGAGTCTTGTGAGCTTCATCCATTATCTTCACCCGTAGATCCCCAAAACGAGGAATCCACACACGACCGAATCGGGTTCTAACACCGAGTGTGTTTTCACCCAACTCCGCGACCAGACCTCTCATTCTTTCAGAGTTAAGATGATCTTCTTTCAATGCCTCATCTTGAAACTCCTTAACTTGCTTCATTACATCAGAGGTCATAATCAATTGATAAGCTTTCACCCGAATCGGCTCGTGTCTCTCTTTTCGGCTAAGGGCATCTGTCACCACGTTGGCTTTGCCCGGATGGTAATGGATCTCGCAATCATAGTCCTTTATAAGTTCCAACCACCGTCTCTGCCTCATGTTCAGATCCTTCTGCTCGAAGAAGTACTTCAGACTCTTGTGGTTAGTGAATATGGTGCACTTCGTCCCGTAAAGATAGTGCCTCCAAATCTTTAACGCAAAGACCACGGCTGCCAGCTCCAAGTCATGAGTAGGATAATTGACCTCATGAACCTTCAACTGTCGGGATGCATAGGCTATAACCTTTCCTCTTTGCATTAACACGCACCCCAACCCCGAGTAGGAAGCATCAGAATAAACCACCAGATCTTCACTTCCATCGGGTAAGGACAGAACTGGAGCTTGAGTCAACCTCGCCTTTAGTTCCTCGAACGCCTTCTCTTGAGCTTGACCCCATACGAACTTCACATCTTTTCGGGTCAACTTAGTTAGTGGAGAAGCTATTTTGGAAAAGTCTTGGATGAATCTTCTGTAGTAGCCCGCCAAACCCAAGAAGCTACGAATCTCGGATGGCGTCTTTGGTGACTTCCATTGCATAACCGCCTCCACTTTCGCCGGGTCCACCATAATCCCGTCAGGATTCACCACATGACCCAAAAACTGAACTTCGCGCAACCAAAATGCGCACTTGGAGAATTTAGCATACAACTTCTCCCTTCTCAACGTCTCTAGATATTACCGAATGTGACCGGCATGCTCTGCCTCGCTCCTCGAGTAAATCAGGATATCATCAATAAACACGATCAATGATTTATCCAACATCGGCCGACACACTCGATTCATCAGATCCATAAAAGCAGCTGGTGCATTGGTCAAACCAAAAGACATGACGAGGAACTCATAGTGACCATAGCGCGTGCGGAAAGCTGTTTTAGGGATATCTAGTTCCTTCACCTACAACTGATGATAACCAGATCGAAGATCTATCCTCGAAAACCAACTGGCACCCTGAAGCTGATCGAACAAATCATCTATTCTCGGTAAGGGGTATCGGTTGTTAATCGTCAACTTGTTCAACTCACGGTAGTCAATACACATCCTCATACTACCGTCTTTCTTCTTCACAAACAATACCGAAGCACCCCAAGGAGAGATACTCGGTCTAATGAACCCCTTATCAAGCAGCTCTTGCAACTGCTCCATCAACTCTTTCATCTCGGTCGAAGCCAACCGATACGATGCTTTGGCGACAAGTTGGGCACCCGGTATCAGATCAATCTGAAACTCGATCTCTCTGTCACGTGGCACTCCTGATAAGTCTTCTGGGAACACGTCTGGAAAGTCACAAACAACCGGTACATCAGTTAGTTGTGGTGTTGGCGTATCCAGATCCTTTACATAGGCCAAGTAGGCACTACATCCACGCCTCATACACCTTCCCGCCACAGCCATCGAAATCACTTTCGGAATCGTAGTAACCCGAGCACCATAAACCGTCACTAAACTACCGTCAGGCGCTGACAACTGAATCATCTTCTTGCGACACACAATGTTCGCCTCGTAGTCCGCTAACCAATCCATCCCAAGAACCAAATCAAAACCACCTAAGGTCATCACAAACGGTTTAACAGGAAACTTATGACCCTCTAGCTTCACATCATAGTTCTTTATCATCTCAGAAATCCTGGTAGACTTACCTATGGTAGTTTCTACATCAAAGGGCGCATCAACACGTCTACTACTAACAGGCAGCTTAGCACAGAAAGCAGCAGAAATAAAACTTTTACTGGCACCCGAATCAAATAACACAGAAGGTAAAGTTTGGTTCACCAGAAACGTACCGGACACGACATCAAGGTCCGTTCTAGCTTCCTCCTGTGTCATGGTGAATGCCCTGACGCTCGCCCTCGATCCTTCACCTCCTGTCTTCTTCGCCTCAGAGCTCTCAGCCCTCAGCCTCTTACAATCTTTGCTCATATGACCCTCTTCACCACAGTTATAGCATCGGACTATACGACAGCCCTTTGCCATGTGCCCCGCCTTTCCACACTTGAAGCACAAGTTCGACCCCAACCTGCACTCCCTACTATGCTCTCTTCCGCACTTGCCACACCTTCTCGATCCCGCACCCGACGTGACCACACGGCGGTCATCCACCCGTGCCTTCTTATTACCCGTCGAGGCATCACCCCGACCAAACCTCTTCCCCTGCCAGTTTTGATCACCACCGTTCTTTCTGCCACCTTCAGTCACCACCACCGTTCTCTCATCATACAATCTTCCCGCCAAATCCTCTGCCGACCTAAATGTGCTCGGCCGGGCAGCGATCATGTGCCTGCGAATATCCGCTGGCAAACCCTGTATATACCTCTTGATCTTTCGAGAAAGAGGTGTCACCTGATCCGGCACCAGACGTGCCATCTCGTTGAATTTCGTGGTGTACTGTTGGTGTGTCATGGTTCCCGCCTCCAGTTGCAGAAACTCCCTTTCGACCTTGTCCATTTCCCGATGAGGACAAAACTCCTCAATCACCAACCTTTTCAGCTCAGACCATCTCATCCTCCCAATGGCCCTGCTACCCTCGGCTTGGACAATGTTGTCCCACCAACACAGAGCCGAATCCACAAAAGAGTGGGTAGCGAACTTCACCTTCTGGTCTTCACGGCATTCGCTAATATCAAGTACAGCCTCCATTTCTCTCACCCACCGGTGAGCAGCAGCAGCAGTGCCGTTTCCATTGAAAGTTGGGGACTTGCACCTCATAAACGCCCCATAGTTACAACCTCGTACCACCCCTTGCACGGGCTCATCTTCTTCCTCTTCCTCATTATCGGAGAAAATCGTTTCAGGCTCCGGTTGCTCCCGCTCCCCCGAGGCACTATTTCTCTCCTTTCTTTCTCCCTCTTTCACAACCTTGATGACTTCGGTCACCACAGACGGTAAGATTGTCTGGATGACCTGATGTACTTCCTCAACAACAGCTTCCTTTACCGAGGCCCTCAAGTTTGCACTCTCATCCCCATCCTCCGAATGAGGGGTCTCAGGTTCTTCAGGAACCTCCTTCTCAACTCTAGGCCTTCCTCTTTTAGGTCGCGGTTCCGCATCAGGACCACCACGGCCTCCACCCTTAGAAGCTCTAGAAGATCTACCACCAGTCATTCTCTATCACACTGAAAGATTCAAACACCAACACGGTCATTCAAGGAAACAACTCAGTTTATGTCAAGTATAGTAAGTCCCTAATTATAGTGTGCAGTTGTGATTAGCCACTTAATTTACTCTTCATACCCCAAGTATTACCTGTTCTGACTAATCTGTATTTAAATCTACATACAACACATAACCACATATCATGCGCACATAAAACCGGTTAACTTTAAGAAAATACCTGATGGCACGCAGCTACTCAGTTTGGCATCCCATTCCCCTTTCGTCCCATTCTCAGATTAAGTTAAGGTTTATTTTTAAAATTTACCCATTTCACTTAAACTTTGGCTCTGATACCAACTTGTAAGGCCCTGTTTCTAGGACGCTTACAGTCGGTCATTCATCGCGCATAAAACATATAAATAGATTTGTCTCATGAAAACATTGTAGCGGAAACATTCAAAAATGACATCTCATTTCATTATAAACACTTTTGCCAAATAATACATCATTATCCGATTACAAAATACATGTTTGCATTATATCACAAAAGCTTTATAAATAGATGCCATCCCAAAAGAGCCGAGTAGCCTTGTCGTGCCATCCTCAGCAATCATTACCTGCCAACTGGAAAACATATAAAAAGTCAGTGTTGCTGAGTGAGTTCTAGTTTAATAATAAAACATACATTACTTTCATTAAAACTATTCCTTTTCTCATGCGATCATTCATCATACGTATACACTGATAATGTCATTATTATCTTTCATCACATTCGTTATCTTTTGTTCTTTTCAAACGTTCATTCTTTCGAGTCTGTTGCGACGACAGAGTCGCTCACCTCAATAGCAATCTCAACGATTGCACGCTATCCGAGTCTGTTGCAACCATAGGGTTGCTCACCTCATTGCCAATCTTAATGATAGCACGATATCCGAGTCTCTTGCAACAACAAGGTTGCTCATCTCATGGCAATATCGCGATAGCACGTCATTCGAGTCTCTTGCAACAACAAGGTTGCTTACCCCATGGGCAATCTCAATGATTGCACGTCATCCGAGTCTCTTGCAACACAAATTTGCTCACCCCATATATGTGCTTGCAAGCCTTTCCTTCGTTCATTCATCAATCATTAATGAATGCATTCTTACTTCATGTTCCTCTTTCATTTTCTTTCACTTTACGTTACATAATACTTTATTCATTAACATGACACGTAAAGCCACAAGAAAGATAAACATACATCATAATAAGGAATATATCATACACAGTCATAGTCATCATCATCATACAGGGCAACATCATACATACATAACATGCATAAACATGCAACATCATCATCATCATGCCCTACATACCCTCTAAGGCCATAACAGTCATCTTACATGCTCTTACGGGAAAATTTACGTCAAAGCTTACATCTGCACTCTCCCTCGAAAGTCAGAAGTCGAACTACACTTTCCTCCGAGTGCAACAGCCCTGTTCGGGCGTATGGACACTCTTCAGTCGTTTGGCCTCCATGCGACTGAATATCATGCGATTGGACTCATTCGGATGTACATCTATGCGATTGGACATCCAGTCGTGCGTATGGACCTCATGCGGATGGAACTAATGCGAATGAGCACCTATGCGACTAACATCATGCGAATGGACTCATGCGACTAAGCACTTATGCGACTGGACCCTCAGTCGTATGACTCCCCATGCGACTGGACTCCCAATCGTGCGAATGAAACCTTAGTCGTGCGAATGAACCCTCAATCATGCGTATGAATCCCAATCGTGCGAATGAACCTCAATCGCCTCTCATTCGGCCGTATGGCCTCCATTCGGCCGCGTAGCCCTAGCTGATGCAGAATGGAGTTCATCCCGAACCCAATCTGCCATTTTCGGCCTCCAAGCTCATCCAAACCCATTCTAAGACTAAATTAACCATCTTAGACCTTATGAATGCATACCACAACACCATACAAGCACACACAAGCCTGGAAACATACTCTAAACGCATCACACGCAACACACCCAAATGGGTCAAACTCACATACATACAAAAACGGGTTTTTGATGCTTTCCAGCCCCAAAATCGGTTGAAAACAAGTAAAAGTGGGGTCCTAGAACTCACATAAACGAGCACAACGACAAGGGCTTCGATTTGGCTTGCTACACAACGAGTTTGGCCACCCGAAACCACCCGAACCGACCCTTTTTCCTCTTTTCTTCTTCTTTCCCTCTTCTCCTCTCTAGATGGCTGAAAATATGAGTATGGGGGAGAGGGTAAGGGCTGTCCTCTCCCTTATATACTCCCACTCACCCGACTTTCTTTCGTTGGCGAGTTTGGTCCCTCGACTTTGGGCTTTATTTCTTTTCTTCCTTCGTCGGCTTCAAAACAAAAAAAATCCGGGTGTTACAGAAATGCACCCTTTACATCCATTTGATACACCTTAAATTTCATGAATGAAGCATAAGCCAGGAAAACTCGAATGGATTCAAGTCTTGCAACTGGTGCAAACACTTCATCATAATCTATCCCTTCTTTCTGTGTGTACCCTTGTGCAACAAGTCTCGCTTTGTTCCTTATTACTACACTATGATCATCAGTCTTATTTCTAAACAACCATTTCGTGCCTATAGCATTTTCTCATTCAGGTAAATCCACTAAATTTCACTCTTCTTGTTTGCGAAATTGAAGTAATTCTTCTTGCATGGCTTCTATCCGACCATTGTCCTTTAATGCTTCGGTAACATTTTTAGGAACAATTTGAGATATAAAACAAGAGTATAAGCACAAGTTTGCTTGTTTTGATTTACTCCTTGTTGTTTTCTCATTCAATGGACCAATAATCTGAGAAATTGGATGATTCTTGTGAATACAAGATGTTTAAATCTCATCACATTGAACATTAACATCCAGATTTGTTTGGTTTAAGCTGGAAAGATGATGTAACAAATTAGAAGAATGTGGATTGAAGTTTGGAACTTGAGTCGGTGAGTTAATAAAGTAATCAAAGTTACCAGTATCAACTGCATCACCAGAGATGGATGATGTTCCAGACTCAGGTTGCACAAACTCATTACCATCATTAGGAATTGGTTGTGAGTCTTCCTGATCAAATGAAAATGAATGATCAGAAGCTATATTAGCATGATTATTGTCATTGAATCGTATTGTTGAGTCCTTGACAAATGATAAAAATGGGTAGTCTGAGTTAGAATCATCTGGGTCGTCAGAATCTGAATCCTCACTGAAAGATCCAAGATCTCCTCTAGAGTTCTTCTTACCTGAAGAATCAAGACAATTTGATTGATTAAACAAGTTAGATTTAGGAGAGTTTGATAATGAATCTAAATCAAATAACCAGGCAGGACCATTTGAAACTGATGGAAAAGAATTTTCCAGAAATTTAACGTTGAATGTTTCAAGGATTATATTTGTCCTAGAGTTGTACACTCGATAGGCTTTTGAAACAGATGAATATCCAACGAAAAATCCATTATCAGATTTTGATTCAAATTTTCCTAACTGATCATTTGAATTAAGAATCATAACAGGACAACCAAATGATTTTAGAAAGTTTATGTTCGGTTTCTTGCTAAACATTAACTCATAAGGAGTTTTCATTTTATCTTTCACACTTAAGATTCTGTTCTGAACAAAACACGCAGTTGATATAGCTTCATTCCAAAAAGTGATAGGAATTTTTGCATCAGCTAACATAGAACGAGCAGCTTCAATCAGTGTTCTATTCTTCCTTTCAGCAACTCCATTTTGTTGAGGAGTTTTGGGAGTACTGAACTGATGAGCTATCCTTTTTGTGCATAAAACATTTCAATGTTAGCATTTTTGAATTCCGTTTCATTATCACTTCTTATTATTTTCACTTTATTTTCTAATTGATTTTCAAATTTAATGATAAATTCTTTCAAAAAGAAAACCCATGAAAATCTTGTATAGTCATCATTGATAACTAAACAATATGATTTTAGACCAATACTCTTGACATTTGTTTGTCCAAAAAGGTCCATATGCAACATTTGAAGAGGTTTGGAAGTTGAGTTTATGAGCTTGGTCTTATAAGACGCTCTGTGTTGCTTTCCCTTCAAACATGCTGAGCAGTAATTAGTCGTTGCAAACTTCTTAGATGGAAGTCCAATGACATGATTTCCTGATACAAGCTTGTTCATATTCTTGAAATTTGAATGTCCGAGACGTCTATGCCAAAGCTGGCTTTCATCATTTGATGCTTTAGCAATTAGGCATGTTGTTTCAGTTGAAGGATCAACTTGAGACATATCCAGCTTGTATACATCTCTATCCCTTTCAGCTGTAACAATTACCCAATCTTTTCTTATCTGAAAACCTGGCTTCAAAACATAACAGAATGAATCATCAAATAGAACAGAGTATGATTTATCACATATTTGGGATACACTTAAAAGATTAAAGTTCAACTGTGAACAAAAGTTGACTTTGTTAAAGCTTATTATCCCATTTGATACTGTTCCTTCTCCTGTTATTTTTCCTCCTGCATCACCACCAAAGGCGACGTGTGTTCCATCCTTTAACTTAAAATTTTGTAACAAGGTAGGATTGCCTGTCATATGCCAGCTACACCCACTATCCACATACCATGTATTAAGTGGTCTTCTTGGGCGTACCTGCACAACAAGAAAATTAAGTTGAGATATCCACCCAAGCCGAGATGGTCTTGGGTTTTCCAAATTTATCAACAATGGTAAATTGTTCGTAATGAAGATTATTCAAATCAGGTTTATTCTTGATGAATTTACCAATCTTGTTTTAAAAATTGTTTTGAAAAATGTTTGAGTTATTTTTGAGAACATTCATACCATTTGATTGATCAATTTTTGACATGTATTGATGACTAACTTTTTTATTAGTCATTCTTACAGATCTTGGTATGAATTGTTCTTGCACATTTTGTTTAGATCTCACATAATTGTTCTTTTGAAAAGATCTCAAACCTAAAGAAGGTTGATTAGTTAATTTTTTAAATCCATCAGTTTGATTTCTCATATATTGAGGATTAACATAACCTTTGCTCATGTTTGAATTTGCAAATCCTCTAGTATGTGATCTCTTTCTGAAATAACAATTTGCAGTATTATGAGTCTTCTCATCACAATAGGTACAATATTTGTTAAAATAACAATCTGCTGTGGAATGATTTCTCATGTCACATATGTGACAGTACTTGTTGAAATAGCAGCAGTATTGTAATTTTTCATATCACATATTTCACAGTACTTTTGTGGAGTTAAAAACAACTGTTTGTTAACTTTTGACATTGACACTATATTTGATTTTGGTGTCAAATAGTTAAACTGTTGTTTTTCATTTTTCACATTTTGATTTTGTGCCAAATTATTTTGCATCTGTTTAACATGAACTTCTTTCTTGAATTCATTACAAACAAATCTTTTTGCTACAGCGGAAGTCTTAGAATCTGAAATTGATTTCAGATCAAAGTGAGATTTGTTCATAGTATTTACCTTATTGTTTTGAAGAGAATTCATATTTAACAAACCGGGTGACACAAATTTTATCGGTTTAAGTTTTGTTGCCTGATTTGTTGCTTTGATCAACTTTTCTGAACTTTTGTTTTGTTCAGATTTTGTTTTTGATGATTTCTTTCTTCTTCTTTGATTCTTTGACTTAGAAGAACTTGGTTTACTTCCAGATTGAACATCGTCAGAAGAAGATTCCTTTTCAGATTGAACTTGTTTTAGATTAATAGTGTTTGAATCTTCTGATGTTCCTACCTGTTGTTTATCTTTATCTTTGAATTGAACTTTCACTTCTTCTAATACAAAATGAATTTGATCAGAAGTGTTTTGTTTTGTTTGTTTTGGTTCATAAGATTTTATCTTGATTGGATGACCATTTTTAATCTTTTCTTGAACATTTTCAACAAAAACTTGTACATTTTCCTTTTCTTCTTCTGGATTCTTGTTTTTGACCTGAAAAGCTTTAAGTTTAGCTTTATTCTCAGGAGAATGATCATGTTTATTAAAGTTCTCTGGTAAAGTGTTTGTAATAGATTCAGGCATAGGTTCATGAGTGAAACCTAACCCTGCTTTCTGTTTATCTTTTCTCTCACTTACCAGTTTTTCTACAATAATTTTTGAACTTTTTACTTTAGCAAGATCCATTTGAGTAGCAACATGTGCTATCTTCTCCTGTTCAAGATTTTTGGTCATCTCTTTTAATTGTTTAGAAACAATTTCTAATTCTTTTAGTGTTTTGTTCCATGAAGTTTGAAGAGAAATAATCTTTTGATCTGCTGTTTTATGATCAGATATTAGTTTGTTATGCATTGATTCTTCTTGTTTTAGTTTCTCACAGATTTTATATGAGTAGTTTCTATAGTATTCAACATGTTCATAGCATGATTTTGTGCAGAGTTTTTCTCTCACTTCAGATGGGATTTCAGGGAATTTTGGAGATAAGGTTTTAGATTTTAAAGATGAAGTGTCAACCTTAGGGTGATCAGACTGTGCCATTAGAGCTACTTTATCTGTATCCTCCTTAGGATCAGATTTGTCACTCCAATCATAGTCATCTTCTTCATTCTCACCTTCCACCTTTGGATCATTATTTTCTGACCAATCTTCTCCCTGGATTTCTGCAACAAGAGGTAAACTTGATGTTAAATCATTAGTAAACTGTTCAGCATATGCACTCCAATCATAACCATCTTTAATGCTGACTACTAAAGCTTTCTTGGTTTCATCAGATGATTTTGTTTCATCTTTAAGCTCAGGCATAGGAAGACTTTGATAAGGCTTGTGAAAAGTCTTCTGAGCTGGTTGAAACTTTTGATTGCTAGAACTTGATTGAGAATTTCCTCCATTATTCCTTGGAGCTTTGCATTCTTTGGAGAAATGTCCATAACTGTTATAGTTAAAACACCTTGATTTTGACTTATCAAACCCAACAGTCTTGTTAGCACTTGGCTTGTACTTCCTGTTGACATACGAGTGTTTTTGTGTCCTGTAAGCAATCATCACCATCTGCCAGTTTAAGTCCATCTCTTCAGCATCTTCAGGATCCATTTCAAATAAATCCTGCAAAACAAGGTCTAATTGAGTAAAATGGCTACCTTGATATGCTTGAAAACTAGCCATAAATGCAGTGAATGCAGTTTTAGACTCTTCATCCTCTAATAGGATGTTTATCACATCTTTAACTTTGCTAGATTTAGCAGAGTAAGATGAAGAAGTCTTTGTTTGAACATTAGATGTTTGAGACTGAGATTTAGGAGGAGATTGAGAATGATACTGAGTTGTATAAGCAGGATCACTAGTAAATGATGAATCAGTGAAAAATCCTGCTCCAACAAATAAATCTCCCTCTTCTTCTGTAATTTTCTCACTTTTTGCCATAAATGCATTTTCAATAGTGTTTGCAGGAGAAGCAACAAACTGATACTGAGACATTGATGCTGCTCTATCATTATTCCTTGAGCTTTCATCAATCTCTACTGACTCTATCTTTGTCACACCCCAACCTTGACGGCGAAAACGTCGAGATGTGAGGGTTAAGATTGTTCACAGCCACATAACGCTATATTTAAATGTAAATATTAAAATTATAAGTTTCAAAAGGTATTACAAACATAAGTCTCAAAAATGAAATAAGTTCAAACATAACAAGACAAAACATAGTCTTCTTATTTCATTAACTAGGTCCAAGTCCTAGATTATTGCAAGCTTCAAAAGTTCATTTTAAACTTGAGGATGACCTGAAACATGATAAAAATAAAAGATCAACTAAAAATAGTTGGTGAGTTTCCAAGGTTTTCATACATAATATGATAAGGTTACAAGTAGCAATTCATGTCATAGGTTATAAGTTAGTAAGCTTATAGAACACATATCGTTACAACCAAACCTCGACTTGATTACAAGTATATAAGATTGGCTAAGTGTATTTGGTTCCCATGATGAACAAGCATACGTCATCAAGAGCCGGCAATACCTCGGCTTTAGCACCAAATAGGCTTGTCAGGCCCAAAGATCTAAGACGTCGCCATGCTAGCAATAGTTAATGATTGTAAACAAACTATGTATCTCATATAATCAAACTTACAACACACAAATAACCATGACAAAATATAAAGATGAATTGCAAGTGCTTTACAAAATGTTTATAAGTGTATAATGTATAAGTATCATGTTTCACCCCAAATTAGTGTGAAAATATAAAAAGGGGGCAAGGAAAACTCACATGTCAAAATAAGTGTAAAGATGACGATTAATAAGAATATTAATGGACGTCGTTCCAACGTGAATCGTCACAAGGCACCTAAATATATATATATATATATATTTACAAGAGTTAAGTTTAATAATAAGTTTTAATGAATTATCGAGGACTAGGGTTTAAAATTTGAGGGTTTTATAGATAAAATTTAGTGAACTCCTATTTATACCTTGTTCAATAAAAGAATTAGCATTTTATAAAATCTTGAAAGGACTAGATTCTTGTAAATAACTTTAGATAGATTTGAATACTATAATTAACATGATTAATCTTTAATCAAAGAAACATGAGGTTCAATAATAATTTAATAATTTAATTTATTATATATATATATATATATATATATATATATAAAATTTACAAATGTGTTTAGTTACAATATTTGTAAATAAAAATTTTAAATAAGATGTTAATATGTTTTAGGAGAATAAATTTACTGAAAATATTTAAATAATCTAAGAAAAATATTAGAAGTTTATAGAAATCATTTTTATATTTATTACAATTTTTCTAATATTGTTTTAAGCCCAAAAAGGCTAAAAATTTGACTTGAGGGTGCCCGGGTTCGAACCCGGGACCTCAAGGTCAAGCTGCACACACATTACCAGTGAATCAAAGGCCTAAGCCACGTTAAAACTCTACTTTTAATTCTTAAAACCAAAGTTTAAACAAAACCCCCAATTTACATGAACCCTAGAACCACAATCGATCAATTTGAACTTGAATTCGAGTGTTATAATCAGATTAACCTTAGGGCTTTTGTTCCCTAAGTATAATCGATTACAATTATGTTTTAAACTTACTTGATTGTAACCGAATTGACGTGTTTATACTCGGTTTTGCTTCGGTTCTTTGCGCGACGAATAGGGGTTTGGATTATGATCTTTTCGTGGTGATTTCAAGCAATTGAGTGAGTGATGAGTTTAAAGGGATCGAATGGAACATTAGCCCTCTGTTATATAACCCTGATTTGTACGTTAAGGTGCCGGTTGAGCTTTGGTTTTAATTCGAAATCCGCGGTTATGGTTAGGTGTGTTAATGGATGATTAACTCGAATTAAACCAAGCATTAAGCTTGACAATGATTAACCGAACGTTTATGTACGTTTAATTTGATTGTTCGACTTAATGTAGGCATTGATCGGTCTTATCGAAACATTGATTTCGATTAGAACCCATTAAATCCGAGTGTTATGGTCCAATAGAACGTGGGTTCGAGTTCGAAATGTTTTCCCGAGTCATTTGGCATTAAATTGGGTCGAAAACGTGAAATAAAATCGTGTACTGGAGTTCACCGGCGCCGCGCCGGAGTTGTGCCGGCCGGCGGCCGGAAAAGCGCGAGAGAGAGGGGGGGAGAAGATCTTTGCTTTGTTACAACTTTGGCCCCTGTAGTTTTTACTTTTTGTTATTTTATGTTAAAACCTTCTTTTTTAAAGTTTTAAAATTAGCAAACAACCCCCTTAAATTAACCATAAGTTTTAAACATATTAAACCTTATTGTTATTATTTCATTATTATTATTATTATTATTATTATTATTATTATTATTATTATTATTATTATTATTATTATTATTATTATTATTATTATTATTATTATTATCATTATTATTATTATCATTATTATTATTATTATTATTATTATTATTATTATCATTATTATTATTATTATTACCATTATTATTATTATGACTATTATTTTTATAACTATATATTTTTTTATTATTATTGTTAGTATTATTATCATTATTATAACTTGTATTATTATTACTATTATTAATATTAACATAATTAATATTATTTGATATTTTTATTTTTAACTTTCATACATTAAAAGTTAATGATAACTAAAAAAAGAATAAGCATAACTAACACATGAGTTTCATAATTGTCAATAATGACCCTTATAAAAATAAACGAAGTTAACTTTTAGTTAACAAAAATACGAGATGTTACAGTCTCCCCAACTTAAAAGAATTTCGTCCCGAAATTAAGAAAAATGAAACTTATACAAATAAGAATGGGTATCTCTTCTTCATGTGCTCCTCGCGTTCTCAAGTAAATTCAGCGCCACGTTTATTCTCCCAACGAAGACGATTGGGGTTTTTGTGGTTCTAGTCTTCTTCATTATGCGGTCCATTATCTCAACAGGTTTCTCGACAAAATGCAATGACTCGTCGATCTGAATGTCTTCCAACGGAAAATGCAGACTTTCGTCAGCCAAGCACTTTCTCAAATTTGAGACGTGGAACACAGGATGAACTCCACTAAGGTCGGAAGGTAGTTCCAGTTTATAAGTCACTTTCCCACTCCTTTTCAGGATTTTGAAAGGTCCTACAAATCTTGGAGCTAGTTTACCGTTCTTTCTAAAGCGAACCACACCTTTCCACGGTGAAACCTTAAGAAGAACCATATCCCCAATTTGAAATTCCAATGGCTTACGTCGCTTGTCAGCATAGCTCTTTTGACGACTTCTCGCCACCTCAAGGTTCTTGTGAATAATAGAAACTTTATCGGTCATCTCTTGTGTCACACCCCAACCTTGACGGCGGAAACGTCGAGGAGTGAGAGTTAAGATCGTTCACAGCCACATAACGTTATTATTAAATCCAAATATTATAATCATAAGTTTCCAATGTAACATTACAAGCATAAGTCTCAAACATGAAAGTAACTTAACATAAGATGAAAAATTATTAAAGGAAAATCCATTTATTTAACTAGGTCCAATCCTAGATGTGTATAAGCTTCAAAAGTGCATCAAACTTGGGCGTTTCCTGAAACATGTTAAAAATAAAAGGTCAACAATAATGTTGGTGAGATTTCCATAGTTTTCAATACATAAGTATATAAAAGATGGCAAATCATGTTGTAAGTTAGAGAACAAGTAGCTAGGGATGTAAGACAGAATGCACAATCAAACCTCGACAAAGTTTTACAAGTCTCAAACGTTTAAAAGTATATACGATTAGCTAGGTGTACTTGGATCAACCAAGCAAGCTTGTCTGGCCCATAGATCTATGACTTCGTTAGGCTAGCAATAGTTAATGATTGTACATATATTTGACATTACATGGTAGCCACAAAATTCAACCAACCACAACAAACAGGTGAAATGCCATAAGTTTACAAGAATCAAACGTATTTACAAGTGTAAGGTTTATAATGTAACATGTTTCACCCCAAAAGTGTAAAAATATAAAAGGGGTATAGAAATACTAACATGATCAAACGTATAAAATTGACAATTAATAAGAATAATAAGCAATATTCCAACGTAGTTCTTCACGAGGCACCTAAGTATGAATATATTTACAAGATTACAGTTTAATTATAAGATGTTTAACGAGTTAACGAGAACTAGGGTTTCAATTTGGCATTTGGGGGTTTTAATATTTAATCAAATAAAAATGGGATATTTGATTATGTCTTAATTCAATGAAATATATATTTACTCATTTTACTATTAAGAAACAACAAAAAAACTATTTAAGATAAAGTTTAAGTATAGTTTAAATAAACTTTTATAATTTTTAATCGAACCATCATTTAAAGAATAATATACATAGATATTATTTGAGCACATGATAATTTAGTGTTTTTGAGACATTATTTAAAGTCTATGTTATAAGAGCATAAACTAAATATATTTTTATCTAATATATTTAATAAAAGTACTAAACATATTTTTATGAGATAAATTACAGAAAATAATGTGGTGTCTCAAAATAATAAGTTCACACCCCAACCTTGACGGCGGAAACGTTGAGGAGTGAGAGTTAAGATCGTTCACAGCCACATAACGCTATTATTAAATCCAAACGTTTACAAGTATATACGATAAGCTAAGTGTACTTGAATCAACCAAGTAGGCTTGTCTGGCCCATAGATCTATGACTTCGCTAGGCTAGCAATAGTTAATGATTGTACATATATTCGGCATTACATGGTAGCCACAAAGTTCAACTAACCACAACATACAAGTAAATTGCCATAGGTTTACAAGAATCAAACGTTTACAAGTGAAATATTTATAAGTAACATGTTTCACCCCAAATTGTGAAAATATGAAAAAGGGGTATAGAAATACTCACATGAAAAACTCACAATAATAGTGATGGTTGTAGAGTACATAAGAAAGCTTGGATGTTTAAGAGTAAAAGGTGATGTCCTAAATGATAAAAAGAAACAATAACTTGAGTTTGGGATTCATTACGAGAAGTTAGGACGCTTAGGAATACCAATAAGCGAAAGGTAGATTGATAAACGATTCTTGTACCAATTTTAGATTCTGGACAGAATGTTTGATACGTGTTTGAACAGGTTTTTAAAATAGCAAACGGTTTCATAAAATTATAACAATTTATACTTGACTAGTTCAAAGTCTCCCGGACAACTTTCATTCAGAAACAATTTTATGAAAAGATCTTTAAATAGGTCAAACAAGCAGCACAAGACAGAAGGTGCTGAAATGCGCACTTATCTTGTAAAGGCTATTGTTGAGTCGTCCGATTGAGTTTGAAGACGTATAAACTGTCTTTGAAAAGGTAATTCAATGAAATTAATATTGGAGTCTGATTTTACGTAAATTTAGTTTGTTATGATCAAGTTATGGTTAGTTGAAGTAACATTATATTCTGCCAGAATTGTAGTAAGGCACTTATGTGCACTTTTTTAAATCGTTAAAGCATGAAACGGGTTAGACATTTTATATGTCAATATATGGTATATTAGTCTTTATTTTAGTTATAAAAATATTCTAATACTTTGGCATAGCCATCATTTAGAACAATAATCTTGTTGAATAACCGAATGCGGCGGCATAGCCGTCCATATGAAACGGGATTCTTTGTTTATGTTAGTATGTTGTTAGCTTAATTTAGGGATGTTAGTGATTGTTATAAGGTTAGTGATTATTAAAATGTTAATGATTAAAAAAAATAGAGATTTAGTAGAAGAAAGAATAATAGTAAGGACATAAAGTCATGAAAACAATTGGATGTTAGGATGATTAAAATGTATAATATAAAAGAAATAAAAGATTACCTTAGTATTAAGAATTATTGAAATCTCTTGGAAAATAAAATTCTTCAAATTGATCATAACCAATAGATGAAAGAAAGATATGAGAGTGAGATTTTTAGAGAATGAGCAAATGAAAAGTGAGGCCTAAGCCTTGCTTTTATACTTGAGGTTAGGAGGAGGTTATGAATGGTGTTAATGGTGATTTATAAGTCTTTTAAAAGGGGGGTTATGATTGGAATTTGAAATAAATATAAAATTAAATAATTTAAATAAATAAAAAAATAATTATAATTTAAAATTTAAATTCTTGAAGACTCTAATTTTAACAACTTTTTTTTATAAAATATTTATAGACTTTATAAAACCAATTTGAATAATCAATCAAATTATTTATTTGTTAATCTTTATAACTTTTATAAAACTTATAAACCATATAATTTGATTATTTTTTTTTAGTATTTAAAATTCATAATTACTAATAAAACTTTATATAAGTTTATTAAAATTCATTTTATAACTTTATAAGTTTTAATAAGTCTTTTCCATTTAGTTATTTTTTGTAACATGATTAATAAACTTTATAATTTTATGAAAAATAATTATTTATCAATCAATAAGTTGATTACATATTTAATGTATTTGATCCATTTATTATGTAAATTAATAATGGAAGCTCAAAATGAGTTCGAGTTTGGGTTTTAACTTGGAAAAATGGTGGATGTTACAGTCTCCCCTACTTTAAGAAATTTTGTCCCGAAATTTAATCACAAGGAACTAATTTCAAGGAGATGAGGGGACTTGGATTCATTTCACGTTCGCAGGTGAGCTCTTGGAGGCGTTTTAAATTCAACAAGATTAATTTTGATGTTTTGATATGCTTAAGTTTGTTAAGTTTCATGATTCATGATTTCATGTGTTGTTTGACAAAGGGTACAAGATCATTAGTTCCGAATTTTAATTGATAAACTTTTATATTTTACCAAGTTTTTGATCAATACGAAACTCGGCTTAACGAACATAAAAAATAAGTTCAAGATACTTTTGGATGGGATATGAATTTCATAAGAGCTTCTCAAGTAATAACGTTAACATGGTTTCTAGATGATCGATTCTTGTTTTCTTATGTCATTAAGGTTTCAAGTTTTACTAGTGTTACGTTGATACGAGAATCGTGTTTGTTATGGTTAAGGATTCAATTTATAATAAGTGCATCATTGTAATAGCTTTTCAGGATAAGTTCGGTTTTGAGGGGAAGGCATTCGGAAAAGATTATTAAGGGTCGTTAAGAGATTTGGGATAAAGAGCTTAAGATTTAGGAGGACAAAATCAATGAAGAAACAAGCCAATAAGTCAATAATGCACCAAAGGACATCAAGAAGTACAAGGCAATTTGAACATATACCCAGCTACGTCAACATTTCCTTTATGCCAAACCATAAATACCAATCGCGGAAATTCATGATCATCTTTGTCCACATCGGAGTGAATAACAAGTCTTGTGAGTCGCAATCAAGATAGAGATTTAGAGATTTTCAAAATTAGGAGTTGAAGGTTATCCAAAATAATGGGAATTGCATTTTTAATTATGGGTAAAGAGTTAATCAAGACGTCGTTCATGATCGGATTGGAATTTCAATAATTCAGAATATCGACGATAAAGGCAATGACAAACAGCTTTCCAAGTACGGCTTGCACACGCGGTTCATCAAACCCATGAACACAACCGTGCATTGCTATAACCAGAAAGGCATGACATAAGTTTTTTAATAAATTTATCTTGTACGAAAGATTGTTTTAGGAGTGTTATCGTCGTGCAATTAGTTTTGATGATAACTTAGAATGAAAGTTGATAGAAAGGTTCCATAAAGCTAAATCAAACGTCAAATTGAAACATAAAAACGTGAGAGAAGAAAATCGATTAAAATTTAAATGTTCCAGGCTTGGAGCTAAGGTTACCCTAAAGTAACAACGACCCCTTTTGAGTTCAAGATTCACGCTTTAGCTTGACTGGCTGGAACACTATCGTCGATAAATCAGATAACGGTGTTCACCCTTCAAGTTATTACATGTTTCTTGCCAATTGAAGTCTTAAAACCCTGGTAGGTTTGAGATCAAGGAATGGGAATACTCACCAAGATGTGGTTATCACTCCTAGCTTGGTGGTGTATTTTCCAAAGTATGACTCTTAACTACCAACCGAAAGCTTGATCCTAACTCATTGTTAAGGATCCACAAGAATAAAATGAGGCAACTTACCATTAAGGTAAGGATAATCACTCCTATCTCAACAGTGAAGTTTTATAGAAATAAAATATAACAAAATGAAAGGTTTCACCAAAGAACGGAATTCACTCCTACTTTGATGGGGTCATTTCATTTGAGGAAAAAAAATACCATTCATAAAATTTTTAAACGGATGATATTATCATCAAGGTATGGATTTCACGCCTATCTTGATGATCATAATAACAAGAAAACATTCGAGAACTGACCTTTGTCACCAAAGTACGGGGTTCAATCCTATTTTGGTGAGGTCATTTCATTCGTGAAATACGAGTGCCAAATGAAAATAATTGAAATCTATCCTCAAAACAAGGAAATCACCCCGATTCAGAGGATGGGATTTCATAAAACACACAATACAAAAATTGAAAACCATCACCAAGATACGAAATTTTACTCCTATTTTAAGGAAGTAATTCCATTTGTAAAATACGAGCTGTAAAATACGAACTCAAAAAGGAGGAAACCGTCATCAAGGTATGAGGTTCACTTCTGTCTTGACGATAAGATTTCATAAGAACAATGATAGCTAATGGAAAGTCATCACCAAAGTAAGGGAGTCACCCCTGTTTTGATGAGATAGAATCATTTAGGGGATACGAGTGTCCTTAGTCATAGGTTGACTTGCGGACTCTTGCATTGCATACGATGCGAAACGGTTTAAGTTTTTATAAAGCTCGACTCAGCAAACGAAGAGAATATCGGCTAGAAACTCAGAAATTTCAAATTACATCAATGTAACATTAACAGGAAAAGAAAATCATGATTACTAGGATTAAGGTTAAAGTTCAGGATAACGGAGTTAATTGTGTTAGGTTCTCAAATCCTGAATGGTTTAAGTCAGGAAAACAAGATCAATGACGGAAATGATTCAACACAATAATGAGATGTAAACGATCGGTTCAAAATAAAAGGGAAATGCATTGACTTCTCAAAGTGTTACGTCAATCACAACTTTATGGTAGACACGCGTACCTATCAGCGAACACCCATTCCATGAGTTCCAGGTGAGATAAACGGATCCAACGATCGAATCAAATTTATGTGTATACCTTGCCTAAACAAGGTATCCCGGGATGCAGGTATTCCACCTTTCGGCATTGCAAGATTTCAGTTATGGGACACATTTTAAGGACATTTGAAAACCCTAAGTAACAATTTTAAGTTTAAAAGAAAACCATTCGGTTTAGACGACCAATATCTTTGGATGTATTAAGATCCATGTATATGTTGGTCAAGGTATGAAGATAGTTACATAAGGTGCATAACGTATAACGTTGTTTAAACGTAGAAATTGAGGAGTATAACGAGTTCAATATTAACGGGAACATTCTGTACGATAGGAATGAGAAGATATTAGAGTTTTGATGATAAACCAGTCCAAGGAATCAAAGATTTTTTATATAAAACGGATGGTTCCATTTGATAACACATTACCATTTGGAAACGTTGACACGTCAAGGTAAATTGACCCATTTGCCTTAAAAACTTGTGATGTTGACCATAGTTTATCACTCATCCCAGAAATCCCCAGGTAAGCATAACTAGTCCCGTAGGATTTATACGATATGCTTGCCTTAGCCCGAAGGCCTTTTGCCAGAAAATCTAGAATACAGGTGTCTATGTATCACACAAATTTCTTAGGTTCATGAAATCAAAACCTTGGTGAGAATTTCATAGATTAGACATACAGTCTAAGGAATTTAACTCATGATGATAAGTGTAGATTCCACATGTTGTCGAGGATAAGTTTAGAAAGCTTCATTTGTCAGGGAGAATCAAAGAGTCAAAGTTAAGTTTAGGGAGACAAGTAACAATGTTTAGGCAATCCTATGCTAAGACATCAAATTGCACATAAGAGGGCATAGCATTATGTAGCATGCAAAATATATAATTTACAAGATAGAATTATAATTCTATAAGGTTCATGCATACTATAGTCTAGGTCACCATTTCTAATAACCTAAATCCCTATAGTTATGGGCTCTGATACCAATCTGTCACACCCCAACCTTGACGGCGGAAACGTCGAGGAGTGAGAGTTAAGATCGTTCACAGCCACATAACGCTATTATTAAATCCAAAAATATTATTCATAAGTTTCAAAGATAATATTACAAACATAAGTCTCAAATAAAGAAAACATAACAAGCTTATTCATTTATTTAACTAGGTCCATTCCTAGGTGTGAACAACTTCAAAAATGGCGATCAAGCTTGAGTATTTCCTGAAACATGTTAAAAATAAAAGGTCAACTTTGAAAGTTGGTGAGATTTCCATAGTTTGCAATACATAAGTATATAAAAGATGACAATTCATGTTGTAAGTTAGAGAACAAAGTAACTAGGGATGTAAGACAGAATGCACAATCAAACCTCGACAAAGTTTTACAAGTCTCAAACGTTTACAAGTATATACGATTAGCTAAGTGTACTTGGATCAACCAAGCAGGTTTGTCTGGCCCATAGATCTATGACTTCGCTAGGCTAGCAATAGTTAATGATTGTACATATATTCGACATTACATGGTAGCCACAAAGTTCAACTAACCACAACATACAAGTAAATTGTCATAGGTTTACAAGAATCAAACGTTTACAAGTGCAATATTTATAAAGTAACATGTTTCACCCCAAAGTGTGAAAATATGAAAAAGGGGTATAGAAATACTCACATGAAAAACTCACAATAATAGTGATGGTTGTAGAGTACATAAGAAAGCTTGGATGTTTAAGAGTAAAAGGTGATGTCCTAAATGATAAAAAGAAACAATAACTTGAGTTTGGGATTCATTACGAGAAGTTAGGACGCTTAGGAATACCAATAAGCGAAAGGTAGATTGATAAACGATTATTATACCAATTTTAGATTCTGGACAGAATGTTTGATACATGTTTGAATAGGTTTTTAAAATAGCAAACGGTTTCATAAAATTATAAAAATATTTACTTGACTAGTTCAAAGTCTCCCGGACAACTTTCATTCAGAAACAATTTTATGAAAAGATCTTTAAATAGGTCAAACAAGCAGCACAAGACAGAAGGTGCTGAAACGCGCACTTATCTTGTAAAGGCTATTGTTGAGTCGTCCGATTGAGTTTGAAGACGTATAAACTTTCGTTGAAAAGGTAATTCAATGAACTTAATATTGGAGTCTGATTTTACGTAAGTTTAGTTTGTTATGATCAAGTTATGGTCGGTTGAAGTAACATTATATTCTGCCAGAATTGTAGTAAGGCACTTATGTGCACTTTTTAAATCGTTAAATCATGAAACGGGTTAGACATTTTATATGTCAATATATGGTATATTAGTCTTTATTTTAGTTTTAAAAATATTCTAATACTTTGGCATAGCCATCATTTAAAACAATAATCTTGTTGAATAACCGAATGCGGCGGCATAGCCGTCCATATGCAAACGGGATTCTTTGTTTATGTTAGTATGTTGTTAGCTTAATTTAAGGATGTTAGTGATTGTTATAAGGTTAGTGATTATTAAAATGTTAATGATTAAAATAAATAGAGATTTAGTAGAAGAAAGAATAATAGTAAGAACATAAAGTCATGAAAACAATTGGATGTTAGGATGATTAAAATGTATAATATAAAAGCAATAAAAGATTACCTTAGTATTAAGAATTCTTGAAATCTCTTGTAAAATAAAATTCTTCAAATTGATCATAACCAATAGATAAAAGAAAGATATGAGAGTAAGATTTTTAGAGAATGAGCAAATGAAAAGTGAGGCCTAAGCCTTGCTTTTATACTTGAGGTTAGGAGGAGGTTATGAATGGTGTTAATGGCGATTTATAAGTCTTTTAAAAGGGGTGTTATGATTGGAATTTGAAATAAATATAAAGTTAAATAATTTAAATAAATAAAAGAATAATTATAATTTAAAATTTAAATTCTTGAACACTCTAATTTTAACAACTTTTTTAATAAAATATTTATAGACTTTATAAAACCAATTTGAATAATCAATCAAATTATTTATTTGTTAATCTTTATAACTTTTATAAAACTTATAAACTTTATAATTTGATTATTTCTTTTCAGTATCTAAAATTCATAATTACTAATAAAACTTTATATAAGTTTATTAAAATTCATTTTATAACTTTATAAGTTTTAATAAGTCTTTTCCATTTAGTTATTTTTGTAACATGATTAATAAAGTTTATAATTTTATGAAAAATAATTATTTATCAATAAATAAGTTGATTACATATTTAATGTATTTGATCCATTTATTAAGTAAATTAATAATGGAAGCTCAAAATGAGTTCGGGTTTGGGTTTTAACTTGGAAAAATGGCGGATGTTACATCTTGTATAAGTTCAGGACCAGTGATGAAGTTTTCACCAATGTCAGTCTAGCAGATCGGTGAACGACATTTACGACCATAAAGTGATTCAAACGGTGCCATCTTGATACTCGAGTGATAACTATTGTTATACGAAAATTCCGCGAGCGGTAAATGCGTATCCCAATCACCACCAAAGTCAAGAACACACAAGCGTAACAAATCCTCCAAGGTTTGGATCATTCGCTCGGTTTGACCATAAGTTAAAGGATGATAAGCCGTGCTTAGATCCAATTGAGTACCCAAGAGTTCTTGCATAGACGACCAAAAGTGTGAAGTGAAACAAGCATCTCGGTCGGATATAATGTGCAGAGGTACCCCATGACGACTTACAATCTCATCAACGTATATATGAGCCAACCTTGATGTCTTGTAAGTGTCACGTATGGGTATAAAATGTGCCGATTTGGTTAATCGGTCAACGATCACCCATATGCTATCATGTCCACGAGAGGTTCGGGGTAGCTTAGTTATGAAGTCCATGGATATGTGTTCCCACTTCCACATAGGGATCTCGGGTTGCTCTAGTAACCCACTTGGACGTTGATGTTCGACCTTAACCTTCGTACACGTGAGGCATTTAGCTACATAAGTCGCTATATCTTTCTTCATTCCAGGCCACCAATATTGACCACGTAGGTCCATGTACATCTTATCGGAACCAGGATGAATAGAATAACGAGTTTGATGAGCCTCATTCATGATAAAGGTATGAAGATTATCTTGATTTGGAACCCAAATTCGATTTGCAAAGTACAACAATCCATTTGGTTTTGTTTCCAATCGGATTAAAAGATTATGCTCCAGCTCATCCTTCATTCTTCCTTCTTGTTGCACCACTTGTTGAGCCTCCAAGATACTAGACTCGATGTCACAATCTATTCTCAAGTTTTGTAGCAGTACGGTAGTCTCGTTGACATCTAGTCGGATCTCAGTATCGGGCTCACCCAAAGTGTCAAACCATTGACATCGATTGCGAATTTCTTGAAATGAGATCATCTTGTTGTGACTCTTTCGACTTAGAGCGTCGGCTACAATATTTGCCTTACCAGGATGGTATCGAATGTCACAATCGTAGTTACTAATCAACTCCACCCAACGACGTTGTCTCATATTGAGATCTTTTTGATTAAAGACGTGTTGAAGGCTTTTGTGATCGGTGTAGACTATACATTGCGTACCATACAGGTAGTGCCTCCAAATCTTCAAAGCAAAGACAACAGCACCAAGCTCGAGATCGTGTGTTGTGTAATTCACCTCGTGAACCTTCAATTGTCTCGATGCATAAGCTATGACTTTCCCTCGTTGCACGAGAACACAACCAAGGCCTTGTTTAGATGCATCACAATACACGGTGAAATCGTCATTTCCATCGGGTAGGGTCAAGATAGGAGCATTGCATAGTTGGTGCTTTAACGCTTCAAAAGCTTCTTCTTGCGATCCTCAAGAAGTTGGCAATGAATCGCCGATAATAACCAGCAAGACCATGAAAAGAACGAACTTCGGTAGGAGTTGTAGCAACACACCAATTCTTCACAGCTTCCACCTTTGCAGGATCAACGTGAATTCCTTGGCTATTCACCACGTGTCCTAGAAATTGAACTTCCTCGAGCCAGAAATCACACTTCGAGAACTTCGCGTACAATTGCTCTTTCTTCAACAATTCAAGAACCAATCTCAAATGCAGTTCATGATCGGTGTTGGATTTGGAGTAGATAAGTATGTCATCAATGAAGACGATCACAAACTTGTCTAGATAAGGCTTGCATACTTGGTTCATGAGATCCATGAAAACAGCAGGAGCATTGGTTAAACCAAAAGGCATAACCATGAACTCATAGTGCCCATATCGAGTACGGAATGCAGTCTTTGGGATATCATCATCATGGACTCGCAATTGATGATAGCCAGAACGTAAATCGATCTTCGAGAAAATAGCAGCTCCTTGAAGTTGATCAAACAAGTCATCGATACGAAGAAGAGGATAACGATTCTTGATGGTAAGCTTGTTAAGCTCACGATAGTCGATGCACATACGAAATGTTCCATCTTTCTTCTTCACGAATAGAACAGGTGCACCCCAAGGCGAAGAACTAGGATGGATGAAGCCCTTCTCGGATAGCTCTTGAAGTTGACTAGACAGTTCTAGCATTTCCGATGGTGCAAGCCGATATGGTGACTTAGCCATGGGGTTTGCTCCCGGTATCAAGTCAATTTTAAACTCGACTTCACGCACGGGAGGTAGACCACTAAGGTCATCAGGAAATACTTCAGGAAAGCCGCGTACGATAGGGACATCCTTCAGTTTTTTCCCTTTGACTTTCATGTTGACCACGAAAGCCAAGAAGGCCGTATACTTCTTGCTTAAGCACTTTCGGGCTTGTGTGCAAGACATGAGTTTAAGCCCTTTGGAAGATTTTTCACCGAACACTTTCAAAGTATCCCCAGAAGGTAACGGTATACGAATGCACTTCTCGAAACAAATGATCTCGGCATGGTGTTTGGCTAACCAATCCATACCAATGATGACGTCGAAGCTTCCAAGTTTCATAGGAATAAGATCAATAAGGAAATCATGCGTGTCAAGACATAAGATGCAATCACGAATAATGACGTCAACGGTGATCGGTTCTCCATCGGCAACTTCAACGGTAAGAGGTCTTTCTAGTTTCGTATGTGGCTTAGCAAGAATGGGTTCAAACTCTAACGAAACAAAACTCTTATCGGCTCCAGAATCAAATAGGACATAGGCATAAGTTTTATTAATAAGAAACATACCTGTTCAATTTTTAAGGTATTTAACGATACAGATAATGTATGAAAAGAATCGGATCACAAAAGTTAAAGGTAAGTTAACATACCATTCACCACATCGTTGTTTGCTTGTGCTTGGTTAGCGTTGATGTTGAAAACACGTCCTCGGGCTTGTGGAACATTACCCACAAGACGAGTGCATTGTGGGCAAAAATGACCAGGTTCCCCACAGTTGTAGCAAACACGGTTTGTGACCACGGCGGCATTGTTAGGTGCACGGTGGCAAGTCGCCACCAAATGACCATATTTACCGCATAAGGTACAGATACGGCATGGTTGATTCCCCGGATGATGATACCTACAGGTGTTGCACATAGGTTGAGGACCTGCATAGGCCCTAGCCCCAGGCACTTGTGCCACAGGTGCAGCCGCAGGTACAAGTTGTCTTTGGGGTTGTTTGGGTGCAGCCACACCATAGTTACGCGCTGGTGTGAACTTGCGCTTCTTGTTGTTGTTGTTGTTGTAAAACGGTTCAGCTTTGGTCTCCTTAACAGCCTCGGGTAGACGTCTTCTCTACTTTCTTTGCACCCTTCAAAGACATGGTGCCCGCTCGTATATGGTTCTCGGTGAGTTGAGCGGTGATAGTAATGGCTTCTTCCAAGGTTGTGGGTCGGCTACCCACCACAGCATCTTGAATTTGGGGTGGTACACCCTTGATAAACTTCTCGATGTTGCGGGGGACAGTGTCGACCATGTGAGGCAGCAATATACTCAACTCATGATGCCTAGTTGAGTAGGCCAACTGATCACCATCATTTTGCTTCAAGTTCCCAAACTCTTCTTCCAACTTTTGCAATTCACTTCTCGGGCAGAACTTCGCGATGGCGATGTTCTTGAACTCTTCCCAGGTAAGTGCTAACACAGCTTCAGGACCACAATTTCTCTTCTCGCTATTCCACCAGGTAAGTGCCCTTTGTTGGAGCATACTAGTGGCATAACGAACCTTGAGTGTCTCGGGACACTCACAATTGATAAAAGTATTCTCCATGCTCTCGAACCACTCAAGAAGACCAGTGGCTCCTTCCTTGCCACTAAAATAGTGGGCTTGCAAGAGCTAAAGTGCTTGAAAGTGCAAGTTTGGTTGTTGCGCCCTTGGTTAGCACTATTCTCTCCTTGACCATTTCCATTGTTGCTAGCGTTGGTCATTAAGGTGCTATTAAGTTCAGCAACCATGGTCGGGATGACAGCAGCCATTTGTCGGGCGATCATGGCGGCTAGCTTACGATCGGAACTTCCACGCTTTCCATGATGACGAGACATGCTGGAATATGCAAAATGAGTTAGATATGAGAAAGAGAATAACAAGGATTATAATTCAACAAGGATAAGGCAAGGGTTGTAAGGCACTTGGAATGGTTCCATTTGGTAACGCATTACCATTTGGAAACGTTGACACGTCAAGGTAAGTTGACCCATTCGCCTTAGAAATTTGTGTATGTTGACCATAGTTTATCACTCATCCCAGAAATCCCCAGGTAAGCATAACTAGTCCCGTAGGATTTATGCGATATGCTTGCCTTAGCCCGAGGGCCTTTTGCCAGGAAATCCAGAATACAGGTGTCTATGTGTCACACAAATTTCTTAGGTTCATGAAATCAAAACCTTGATGAGATTTATATAGATTAGACATAAGTCTAAAGATCCAAGTCATAAGCATAAGTATACGATTCCACGTGTCGTCGAGAATAAGATTAAGAAGTTTCTTGTCGGGGAGAGTCAGAGTGTCAAAGGTAAGTTTAGGGAGACTTATAACAAAGTTTAAGCAATTACAAGGCATACCTATGCTAAGGCATCAAGTTGCACATAAGTATGGTATAGCATTATGAACCATGTAAAAAATATATATATTTCCAAGAATATAAATATTATTCTATGAGGTTCATGCATAAGCTATAGTTTAGGTCACCATTTCTAATAACCTAAATCCCTATAGCTATGGGCTCTGATACAATCTGTCACACCCCAACCTTGACGGCGGAAACGTCGAGATGTGAGGGTTAAGATTATTCACAGCTACATAACACTATATTTAAATGTAAATATTAAAATATAAGTTTCAAAAGGCATTACAAACATAAGTCTCAAACATGAAATAAGTTCAAACATAACAAGACAAAACATAGTCTTTTATTTTATTAACTAGGTCCAAGTCCTAGATTATTGCAAGCTTCAAAAGTTCACTTTAAACTTGAGGATGACCTGAAACATGATAAAAATAAAAGGTCAACTAAAAAATAGTTGATGAGTTTCTAAGGTTTTCATACATAATATGATAAGGTTACAAGTAGCAATTCATGTCATAGGTTATAGTTAGTAAGGTTATAGAACACATATCGTTACAACCAAACCTCGACTTGATTACAAGTATATAAGATTGGCTAAGTGTATTTGGTTCCCATGATGAACAAGCATACGTCATCAGGAGCCGGCAATACCTCGGCTTTAGCACCAAATAGGCTTGTCAGGCCCAAAGATCTAAGACGTCGCCAGGCTAGCAATAGTTAATGATTGAAAACAAATATGTATCTTATATAATCACTTACAACACACAATTAACCATGACAAAAATATAAAGATGAATTGCAAGTGCTTTACAAGTCTCAAACGTTTATAAGTGTATGATGTATAAGTATCATGTTTCACCCCAAATAGTGTGAAAAATGTAAAAAGGGGCAAGGAAACTCACATGACAAAATAAGTGTAATGATGACGATTAATAAGAATATTAATGGACGTCGTTTCAACGTGAATCGTCACAAGGCACCTAAATATATATATTTTTACAAGAGTGAAGTTTAATAATAAGTTTTAATGAATTATCGAGGACTAGGGTTAAAATTTGAGGGTTGTATAGATTAGATTTAGTGAACTCCTATCTATACCTTGTTCAATAAAAGAATTAGCATTTTATAAAATCTTGAAAGGACTAGATTCTTGTAAATAACTTTAGATAGATTGGAATACTAGAAGGAACAGGATTAATCGGAATCAAAGAAACATGGGGGTCAAGAAGAATTTAATAATTTAATATATAAGAGGAGATATATATATAGAGTAGAGATATAGAGATAGATAGAAGATAGAGAGAGATAGATACAGACATATATATATATACATATATATGTGTATATATATATTGTTAATATATATATAATATATATATATATATATAATATATATATATATAATATAGATATATATATATCTATATATTATATATATATATATATAGGAGAATAAATTTACTGAAAATATTTAAATAATCTAAGAAAAATATTAGAAGTTTATAGAAATCATTTTTATATTTATTACAATTTTTCTAATATTGTTTGAAGCCCAAAAAGGTAAATATTTGACTTGAGGGTGCCGAGTTCGAACCTGGGACCTCAAGGTCAAGCTGCACACACATTACCAGTGAATCAAAGGCCTAAGCCACGTTAAATCTCTATTTTTAATTCTTAAAACCAAAGTTTAAACAAACCCCCAATTTACATGAACCCTAGAACCACAATCGATCAATTTGAACTTGAATTCGAGTGTTATAATCAGATTAACCTTAGGGCTTTTGTTCCCTAAGTATAATCGATTACAATTATGTTTTAAACTTACTTGATTGCAACCGAATTGACGTGTTTATACTCGGTTTTGCTTCGGTTTGCGCGACGAATAGGGTTTGGATTATGATCTTTTCGTGGTGATTTCAAGCAATTGAGTGAGTGATGAGTTTAAAGGGATCGAATGGAACATTAGCCCTCTGTTATATAACCCTGATTTGTACGTTAAGGTGCCGGTTGAGCTTTGGTTTTAATTCGAAATCCGCGGTTATGGTTAGGTGTGTTAATGGATGATTAACTCGAATTAAACCAAGCATTAAGCTTGACAATGATTAACCGAACGTTTATGTACGTTTAATTTGATTGTTCGACTTAATGTAGGCGTTGATCGGTCTTAAACCGATCGAAACATTGATTTCGATTAGAACCCATTAAATCCGAGTGTTATGGTCCAATAGAACGTGGGTTCGAGTTCGAAATGTTTTCCCGAGTCATTTGGCATTAAATTGGGTCGAAAACGTGAAATAAAATCGTGTATTGGAGTTCAACGGCGTCGCGCCAGAGTTGTGCCGGCCGGTGGCCGGAAAAGCGCGAGAGAGAGGGGGGAGAAGATCTTTGCTTTGTTACAACTTTAGCCCCTGTAGTTTACTTTTGTTATTTTATGTTAAAACCTTCTTTTTAAAGTTTAAAATTAGCAAACAACCCCCTTAAATTAACCATAAGTTTAAACATATTAAACCTTATTGTTATTATATTATTAGGATTATTATTATTAGGATTAGGATTATGATTATTAGGATTATTATTATATTATTATTACATTATTAGGATATATTATATTATTAGGATTATTATATTATGATATTATTATCATATTATTATTATATTATTATTAGTATTATTATTATTATATATTATTATTATTATTATTATTATTATTATTATTATTATTACCATCATTATTATTATGACTATTATTATTATTATTATTACTATACTTTTATTATTATTGTTAGTATCATTATCATTATTATAACTGTATTATTATTACTTATTAATATTAACATAATTAATATTATTTGATATTTATTTTCAATTTCATACATTAAAAGTTAATGATAACTAAAAAAAGAATATGCATAACTAACACATGAGTTTCATAATTGTCAATAATGACCCTTATAAAAATAAACGAAGTTAACTTTTAGTTAACAAAAATACGAGATGTTACAATCTTGGCAATAAGTAGATCTAGATCCATTGGGAACTTCTCAGTGGCTTTAGTAAGGTTACTGTTTGTTTCCATGATGAGGGTAAAGCATTGAGTAGTCTAAGATTTAGATCTTCAAGATCAGGCTTAATACCAGCTGTTGACATGTCAGTTGTTAGTTGAACAAATCTGTCATCATCTGATTTATGGTTTCTCCAGACAAATTTTGAAACAATTCTAATGACTTTTTAACTTTTGTTTCTTGAGATTTTGAATCTCCTTGCCTCCTTCACAGAGGTCTTTAATGCTTTATACATGGTGTATCCAGTTTGATATCCATCAAGCCTTGCAAGAACTTCCAAAGGTAGTCCTTTACACATTAAGGAATATGCTTTGATATCATTCTTTACTCTTCTCAAATCATCTCCTTGAAGACCATCTTCAGGATAGGGTTCTTGAGAATCTTTAGTATAAACAAAACTCTCTGTCAGGCCCATCAGTGATTATAGGAATGTATGGTCCTTTCTCTATAGATTTCCAAAGATCAGTGTCAATGGAATTTAAATGATGTTTTAACCTAAGAGACTAATTTTTGAAATCAGCTCTATTTTTAAGTTTTGGAACTCTATTTTCAGAATCTTCTGATTTCACCATTCTTATATTTTTGTTGTTTTTTTTAGATTTTGAATTAAGAAAATAAATGAAAAAGTTTTTGAAAAATTTTCTTTAAAAAAATTCTAAGTATCAAGGGTGATACGCATGAATAGTAATCAAACTCCCAAATAGTTAATGCGACTAAGTGAGAGACGTCTAAGGGAATGCCTTAGAAAAATTTTCCAAAACGCCCAACTTGATTCGTCTGAACAGTTGTAATACGCCTGAACAGTTGTAATGCGCCTACATAGTTGTAATGCGCCTCAACAATATCAACCGTCTAAACAGTTCTAATACGCCTCAACAGAGATGATACGTCTTGACTTTTACTCTTCAACAGTAGTCAAACGTCTGAACTGAAAACGTCTAAATAGTGTTAATGCGACTAAACAGTAGTCAAACGCCTAACACTTAGACAATTTTTCAGCAAACCTCAACTCTAATGCGCCACATTCATCATGTTCATATGAATGTAACTGACTTAATCTTCTGAAATTCTTCCAAAGTTGATGAATGGATTGAAACTTTTCAATTAGACATGTTTTATACCGATAATAATTCTTTCTAACATAAATTTATTTCAATATCAACAACAAATCAATCAATTTTGTGATTTTCAGTTCGAAAATAGTGAACTTTTCGAACACAAATTCAACAAATTATCTCGAATTTGATGAATATAACTGCTGATTGTGGTTCAAAAACATGTTTCTGATGATGAAACACATCTGAAATCCACAAATTTTCAATTGAATTGTGTATCAATCACAGATTCAGTGAACTTTTTGAGTTTGAAAGTTCGACAAACCTCAAAAATCACTCAACCAACAGCTCTGATACCATTTGATAGGATCAAATGTACCAAGCTCTGATACCATTTGATAGGATCAAATGTACCAATCTGTGATGATGTATGAACACAATTCAAAGAAATACAAACAAAGTAATCAAATCAAGCAAGATATCAACAAAATTCATAGTTTCACTAAAATCAAGCAAAGACAATTACAAAGTAAGTAAGCAGTTAAAAATCTGTTGTTCGTCACTACTCTCGTCCCCTACCTGCAACAAGTCTAAGCTATTTATAATGAAACACATGAAACTAATAAATTACAAAACTAGTCCCTATACTATTACAAATAGTAAAAAGACACATAAAGACAACATGTTAATCTTTTTAGAGAACTAATAGTAATTGTTACTATAATTTATTTATTTACTATGTTTCTTCAATTATTAAATATATAATACAATTAATGGATTATTATTATAATTATAGGTACGCCTTCTCAAAAAAACAGAGGCAAAGGTGAAAAAAAAAAATTGCAGCAGGAACTAACTAAAAAGAGGGGACCTTTATCTCTCCCCTTTGATAGAGCTGCCACGTATACCCCCGTTGGTGAACTTAATGATATGTTTTTTACAAGGTGGGAATATACATGGAAGCTAATTTCCTTTTAATGTTCGTTCGTATGAAAATCTTTCAAATGCTTAGAAGAATGCTTGGAAGAGCATATGATGGTAAAATTATATAAGTTATATGTTTGTTGTTTATTTTTACATAACTAACTTTTTTTTGTTTAACTTAAATGTAGCGACGCTTTGACTTTAATGAGATTTTGCGAGATCGTGAGCGCGCTCAGATAGAGGGTGGAGTCTGTTTGGTGTTTCTCAAACGATCTAGAGATCGAAAAAATATAGCAAAAAGACACTTTGATCGTGTTGGAGGCTACGATAGCCTAGAACAGGCAAGGGTCAACCCTCCAATGGGAATTAATCATGAAAACTGAAGGAAAACTGTTGACTATTTTATGAGTGACGCATATAGAAATGCGTCAAATTCAAATAAAACAAACCGTCAACAACATATATATACAAACCGTGGGGGAGTGTTTCATACAGTGGTTATTGTTATAAAACGGTAATGATTTAAATTTATACATTGTGTATTGCATATTAATATCTTTTAATATATATATGTTTTTTAAAGCAGAATAAAAGCAGACTTGAGACGTTTTATGATGCTCATACTGGTAAAGATAGAACATTTGATAGCCAGGTAGCACAACAATGTAAGTATTTCAAGAAAGTATAGTTTTTAAATATATATAAATATGTATGTATAAATATGTTATTATATTTTTTGTTAATTAATACATAATCAATTAAAGGAAAGGTTTGATGAGCTAAGCCAAACCCAAAATGAAGTCGAAATTTTTTGAGTCAGTGTTGGGACGACGGCGTGGACATATTAGGGGATTGGGCGTAAACCATCATCATCTGCAGGGACGACTTCTTTTGTTCATGATCACGAACAAACTCCTCAGTCATTTACACAGGTAAGTGTATTATCGTGGTTTTAGGTTATTATGTCTCTTTATCGCTAAACGGGTCAAAATAGGTGTAAAAGACATGATTTGAGTTTAAACGGGTCAAAATGACTTAAAGTTGGTTGTGTTAAGTGCATCATAGTGGGTTTAATTAGGACTTTTGTCGCTAAAATAGACTTTAATTATCTAAGTTTAGCTTAAACGGGTCAAAATGGGTGCAAACGACATGATTTGAGTTTAAACGAGTCAAAATGACTGAAAGTTGGTTGTGTTAAGTGCATCATAGTGGGTTTAGGTTATTATGACTTTTTATCGCTAAAATATACCTTAATTATCTAAGTTTAGCTTAAACGGGTCAAAATGGGTGCAAACAACATGATTTGAGTTTAAACGGGTCTTAAAGTTGGATGTTTTTAGTGCAATATAGTGGTTTTAGGTTATTATGACTTTTTATCGCTAAAATAGACTTTAATTATCTAAGTTTAGCTTAAACGGGTCAAAATGGGTGCAAACGACATGATTTGAGTTTAAACGGGTCAAAATGACTTAAAGTTGGATTTGTTGAGTGCATCATATTGGGTTTAGGTTATTATGACTTTTTAGAATGTTTCTACGTATACTAAGTGTGTTTGGTTCAACATGATTAAAAATATATTTTTTTTTGCAGCAACAAATTTCAAGTCTACTTCAAAATGCTCATTTTACGTCACAAATTATAAACTTAATTGCTTCACAAAAGGCTCCAAATCAAGCCGAAGAAGACGATTCAGCCGAAGGCGATGAATAGCATATTGTATCACTGGGTTACGTTTGTTTTATAATACTTATGTTTGTACCTAATGTAGTATGATATATTGTATAATATTGTGAAATATAGATTTATTTTGTATGAAATTGAATGTTATTGGGAAATCTAGGTGTATTTTGGTCATCCGAAAAAACTAGAAATATTAAAAAATAAAAAAAATATGCATTCTCATTTGTTTTTCTCGATATACAGTTTCTTAACTTCTTTTAGTACAAGAAAACTTAAAGTGTGGAAAGATTTGACATTACAAGGGGATTTACATGGAAATATTTATACATAAATGATTTCTATAAGCTCCATAACTCCAAATAGCAAAAAAAAAATACTCATTTTAGTTTTTTTTAATTTACATGAGTCCCTACGGCGGGTGTTCAGGGTAACGTCACAATATGGTCCAAGAGGCGACGCCCTTGGCAGGTTATGTGATAGGGACCCGTAAAGTGGGTTAATCTCCAAGAACTAAGAAGAAGAATGGAACTTAAAATTTTCTACTAATTTTCTCATTAACTTTTCCTTTGCAATTACATAGTATTTATAAAAAGAAATAACTAACACTTAGAATGCAGGAAACATGGAACACTAACAAGAAACATGGACACTACGCTTCTACCCACTATCCTAAGAAAACAATTAAAAGGAAAACAATAATAATAACAAAAACAAGAACATAGGTTGCTTGGCAGCGGGTATTGGGTCATGGGTTGACCCAGGACCACTCGGATCGTATCATCATGCTTCTCGTTTAACATGTAAAATTTTATTTTTCCTAGTTGGTTATACACTAGAAGTTGCATTGGAGTCGCTTGATTTATGCAAAGTTGCGAGAAATATATCGAAAGTATGATTGAGCAGTAAGTTTCTCCTCATATCATTAAACAACCACTTGATCCACCGCCAGATACACCCTTAGCCCACTAGGAGTTTCAAAGAGAAATCATTCAGTGCCTTAAAAACTATCAAGAAATCTCAATTTCAACTTTTATTATCTAGAAACAAAGGAATACAAAACCAGAAGTTAAAAAATAGAACTAAAACAATTGGAATTCGTTAAGAAAAACAAAAGTATGAAAATGAAACCAGTAGAGAATAAACAAAATAAACTCCTTTCTAAAAACAAATGAAGAACAGAAGAAGACAAGATTTCTTAAACAAAGATAGAGTCAAGATGCTGTATCACTGAAATAGGAACTCATTCTATAAATATATAAATGTTGATATATGATGACATTGATTGATGCGTTCCAAGGGTTTTAAACTTAGACGAATACACACGAATCATCATCTTATGAGTTGTGTATATTGTTGCCTTTTTACAAGTGATAAAATGAGAAGCCCGTAAAATGAAAAGCCAAGCCCACGAAATCAAACGAACTAAACAACTCCAAGCCCACATACAGCAGCCCATGAATTTATCCTAGCAACTACCACACTCCAGTATTCAATATGCAAAGACAAAAAATAAATAAATAAATAAAGCATAGTTATTAGAATAAGATCAAATATACGTTTGATATTAAACTATGTATTTCCACAAAAACCTAATCAATATTGGGTGTTTATAATAGGGTTATCGGATCTTAATAATCTCAACCATCATTTATTAGCCGGGATTTATCTCAAGTCAGGAAATGTTTACAAATACTTCCAACTTTAAGCTTATTTCCTCTAACGATTCCTTACTAACTAAGAGTTAACCCCCGTTAGTTTGTTTGATAAAATGTGACCAACTTTGAGCTTATTTTCATCTCCGCCACCACCCCAACCTTCATCAGGTTTGTTTTTCAGTGTTTAGCATTCACCTTCATCTGAAATCTACCTACAACGAGTCAAGCGGTTTAGATTAGGTGATGGAGATTGACGAGTATCACGGTGAAAAAGTTTTAGATCGACGGACCTAATGGTATATTTCAACTTTTTACATAGTGTTTTGGCCACAAAAGCAGTCCATGTTATCAAAAAAAGAAAGAAACTAATGTGGTTAACTCTCGGTTAGTAATGGATTGTTAAAAAATAATAAGTTATGTTATCAAAAAGACTAATGGGGTTAACTCTCAGTTAGTAAAGAATCGTTGAATAAAAATAAGTTTAAAGTTAAGAGTGTTAGTAAACATTTGTTGAGTTGAAATTAATTCCGACCAATAAATAAAATTTAGAATTATTATAATCCAATAACCCTTTATAATATAATAAAGTTAAAATCTTGGCCCATGGGCAACACTAAAGAATTGAACAAGCTCCAATCATTTTTAAAGGCACAAAACTTTTTATAGCTAATTTTTATTTAATTTGGTTTTTTAGGAATTAAAATTTCTGAAGATTTTTATATATAGATTAACTTGTTTTTGGGAGCATTGGTTACTACTTACTAGCCTCTTAATACTAATTATGTTGTTTTTCGTCTTAACTTAATTGTTTATTCGAACCTATTGCTTTATTTTGCAACTATACCTTCATTTAGTTAAATATTTCTTGTTTTATTTTATTTTGGGTGTTGACGTTTACATTTATTTGTATTAGTTTATATAACTAAGTCAAATAGTTAATGAAATAATTGAGATTTTTTGTTTGTTTAGGTTAACTACTTTTATAAATGATGAAAGGGACTAATTACTAACTAGTCTCTATGGTTTATTTATCTTGTGTTTTTTACCCAACCTATTTTCATTTGCTCCATATTTTCCCTCTTGGTGAAAGGTTCTGGACCTACCATTGGACCCGACCTATTTTGACCTGGTCTATTTTTTGCCCCCCCCCCCCCCCCCCCCCCCCCCCCCCCCCCCCCCCGCGTGCGCGCTTAAGTGGTAAATTCCTGGATCCGTCACCTCTCCACTAATAAAAAATGTCATAACAACAGTTGATGAGCAACAACGCATCGATCTATAGTGATAATTGCTCTTCGGTGGCAACTTGGTTAAACACCATCTAGGTTGTTAGCAGCAACTACTCAAGAGTTGTAACATGATCTTCATCAATAACCAATTACTACCGATGAAGTTCATAATATAGGATGATTATACTGATATAGCTGTTCAATTGTAGTTGTAATCGTAAATTGGTAACTGCCTACTTAAATGTATTGATAGGTCATCCTCTATAAAGGATCATCTATTTATTACTTTGTTATGAAAGACACACTCTCCATCAAATCCAAATACATTTAAGAGGTACATTTAACTCTTCACATTTACTTTTTTCATAGACATATTCATGTACCACCACTTCTTAAACTATGAACTTCTGTCACGTTAATTTCAATTCATCATGCACAATACTTTCAACTCATTAAGCATTAGTATACGTTTGTTTTACATGGCCACGCCCAAGTGTCTAACATAAGTCCTATAGTATCAAGTCATACATATATTGTAAAATTTCATTTTGTCTTGAATCACGCTTTATGTTCATTATTAACATCATCTATGTCATTTTAACAACATGCCTCATCCAGATCCACCCTCGTCACAAATCACAATTTTGTTATCACATACATATTATGTTATTGGTTTACCCAAAATAAATCATCTCTTTCTAGTTTTTCATGCTTATTTGTTATCACTTAACAACCACTAGTTTATGTTTCGATATCCCAAGTAAATACGTACATCCATCTCATAAACACTTACTGAAATACCAACTTATCTCTCCCCTTATTTTAATTTAAATTCTCAACTAAAACAATTGACTATATATGCATGTTAATCAAAGCTGAAGCATTATAATTGATCATCAACTTGTGTTAAAGGAATGTCCTCAAATCCAATATGCATTTTCATAACACAATACATACAATACAACATAACTTAAAATGTTAACGGTGTTAACTTTATATATGCTTTTTTTATTTAAAATAAATTATGGAATTCACCAATCAAAACATGATGAATGTATAGTCCACAATATACGCCTGGTCAACTTTAGGATAGCTAACAAACAGTGATATCTATATTAATCAAAAGCATCACATGGGATTGATTCAGACATGATTTAATGCTTGAATTTGTCCTTTATACTCTCATAGTAAGGCCCGTAACCTTTGGGTGACTTGATGTGCATTTAAAGATGTTCAAACAAAACCTTCAATGCAACCAAGTGGGATCAGGATCACCCGTGCACACTTAAGACATTTTTGTCTAGACACTCCTGACTCGAATGGAACACCATATTTGTTCCCAAGTCGTTTCTTGTGTATTTTAAAGATCTAAATAACACGCGCAGACAAATAGACAATATCTTCAACATGTTTACTAATAATATATATTGATTTTTGGATTTTCTAGATAGATCTCAAAACAGCATATGGAGTTTAATTTTAAATTAGAGTAATAATGGGTATACAAAATCTCTAATCGGATAAGATAAAATAATTCTCATAGAACGAGTGTGTAAATTTTGTGCGGATTTCAAAGCTCCCGAAATTAGATCAATTAAATCCTTATATAGGGTTTAAACCATTTTGCAAGAAAGCTTTGCATCTCTTCATGGAAATGTATGGCATGTAGAGTTTATAAACGTGATAATTGTCAATAGATGATCAACACATACTATAGTAGTAACATACTGAAGATCTGCTATGATCAGTAACTACACTATTGATTACTTTTGTTGTTGATTGGTTACTATAGACCATCGAAGTTGGTATTGATGATTAGCTGCTACCGATGTATCTACTGCCGATAAATATACTATTATCAAAGGTCAAAGTTGCTACTAATCATATTTTACCACTAGTCAGTTTTAAGTTACTAAAGTTTTATCAGTTTTCAACTCATCAAATACATGTAACTTTTCACCATCTATTCAGATCTAATGTATTCTAATCAAAGCATCTATAAGCTTATACTACTAATCAAAGCATCTATAAGCTGCCAGCCAGGAACACTACCGCTTTTAATCAAAGCATCTCGATAATTAAATGATCTTTTTTTCAAACTCGAGCTCGGCTCGGGCTCAATAAAATTCGGCTCGTTTCGAGCTCTTTTTCGATCCGATCTCGAGTAATTCACAAGCGGCTCGGCTCGTTTAAACCCTTAGTTTTTTTTTAAAAAAAGAAAGAACACGTAAGAGTAAGAAAAAAAGTGAATCAATTAATGTTTATCAACCTTTCAAAAAAGAGTTAATGCTTACTCTTTTGACAAGATGCGCTTAAAGAATTTTTTAATACTCTTAGAGAGTAGAAAACATTAATTTTAATTTTTTCAAATCTCAAACTAATCACATTGGTTAAAAGATAACTTTAAATTTATTATACTAATGTATACGTAACTTTAAATTTAAGTAACTTAAAAAATGCTGTGTGTTTATTTTATTATATTCATGATTTTTGTAATTTGTTTAATTTTTTACTTTTTCTTTATACATATTAAAGATGATGTATTATCTCTTCACGCCTATATAAGTATAGGGAAATGTTCATATATATAAGAAAACGTTCAAATGTAAACGAGAGAATTATAAAAGCTTTTAAATCTAAATCTAAATTTTTGATTGATTAAGATCAATTGTCCTATATAATTTTAGAAAGAGTGTCACCTAAGTATAAATCTATATTTATTATCAAAATAAGTTAGAATCATGAATCTTAACCAATCAAAAGATTAGATCAGTGTAAAAGTTTTTTTAGTTTCTTTTGGTTTGCATTTGAATATTTTCCTATAAATATAAACGTAAATATTTTATGAAGATTTGTTACAAAGTAAAAGCTTCTTCCACAATAAAAAATGAGTAATATTAAAAGATATAAATATGTTTTATAAATGTTAAATTGAATTGCTAATACTTTATATTTCTTTTTGCTTCCTTCTTGTTTAATTTTGATTCTTTTTATTGATGTTTAAACGTTTTCTTCTGTGACGTTGGCCTTTTTGTTATATAAAATCATCTTTTTTACATGTATCAATGCACGGGTCACAAACGTATTAAGAGACTCGCGGTAACGTGGGACCTCGAATTCTAGCTTTCTTTAATTTTGTTAGCACTTGAAAACATTTTTTTTTTTTTTTTTACTTTTATCATCAAGTATTAATTACCCCACCAAAATCAATCATACTTGATGACATCTCTCTCAACTTGTTTCATATTTCTCCATTTCTAGAACACTCTTGAAAACAATAATTCTCGACACATTTCCCAGAAGGTACCCCTTTGGAAAATAATATTTGCCATTTTACCACCCTGCACTTTAAATCACATTGCATTCACTTAATAAAAAAATAACACTTTAATATATATAGTACAGCTTAAACATTACAGATACCAGTTTCTTTTCACTATCTATTCAGATCTAATGTATTCCTTGGACCCTATCACGGTGATTTGTTGAACCCGCCATGGAGCGTTCTACCTTATACCCCTTTGGTTTAGGGCTTCTTCCCCTCGAGACTATGGTTCCTTAGTACTCAGAAATCAGAATAGTCATGAACGAGTTTGCACTCCGCAACTCTTTAGTTATATTGGTGATTTGTTCTTAAGTAAATCATGATAACTACAAATGGTATGATGATGACAACAATATTTTTTTTATCAAATCTATGGTTAATATGAAAATTTGATCCAGAACTCAATTTAAAATTTTAAATAGTTTAGCCCAATATCATTTATCCACTTAATATGAGAATTTAATCGAGCACTTTGTTTTCAAAAATGCTAAGAGAACATTTCAATTCGCATAACTAAGTAAATTAGATTATTTTGATACAATAGTTTCATTTTGTTTTTTGTTATAACAATTATCGTAGTTTTATAAGTTTTTTATATACAAGTTATTCGGTTCAAACATTTTTTATACGTCATATATAAGGGCTCATTCCTCGTCACGAGCCCAAAGTCTTTTGAAAATTCTCGAAACCTCCCCCGAATCCTGTCACAAGATGCTCTTTAACTACAACGTCCTACGGTTGGCATCATTCATTTACTTTTTGAGTTGACCAAGCCAGCGCACTACTCACGTAATGAAAAATACAATTTTGAAGCAATTCTATTAATAATGTTATATTTAATTGTTTGACTAAACTTAATAGATAGATTAATGATTATAATATTTATGTTTCTTCTTTATTTACCAATGAATGATAATATATATTAACTCATCATATTTCTGTAGACACCCTAATTAACGGGTGTAATTTTGTGGCACACTCTCCAAAACATAATATTGACAAATACATCAATTGTCATTTTTTTTATATCTTTGACTACGGCTGCAACTAGAGCCAAACAAAGGACAAGGTCTATGCGAGGACACGTATTTCTTCACAACAACAATAAACAAAACCATACATACATCATCATAATAATAGCATGTTTTTTATAATTTGTATATCTTTGTTTTTCCTTCCACCGTATAGATTACTTAATTTGGATGTTTCTTTGATTATGAACCTAGCTTTCCACGATCTTAAATTTGCTTTTATTGATTGTTCTTATTGAAAAAGAGTCGTCTACTTTATAGAGTTTGTCGCAGAGCAAAATGGATGTATTTAGTTTTTAAAAGTAAAATAGACATTTATATGTATGTTATTAAGATATATAATTAACCATTTATATTTTTATGTTATGTGCTATTTAAGGAGAGATTTACAACGAGTTACAGATGTAACCGAAATGCATGTACGTTGAATGAGATACCGGTAGTTAAAGTAATGTGATTGATTTAGAAATTAGAAGTATAAAGTGAATTAGAACTTGTCCCAATACGAGCTTAGACGGACTCAAGCGCAAGCTCAACCACATATTATGCCTCACAGTCACAAAGCTTGAGGAAATGTGTAGGGGGCATCGAAAGTCACGAGACCCAAATCAAGGGGACAGACTTAATACATATAAAATTTTCCGGCCGAAGTATGTACAAATTTTCACTACTAAGCGAAAAAACAGGGGGTCGTGGCCCCCCGAACCCAACAAAGCTCCACCCTTGATGTGTCATTCAATAAACGAGATCAATCCCAAGGTTCACATACTTGCTCGAGCAAACTCATTATCCTAAATGAGTCTTAGACGAACTCGAGCGTGAGCTCAACCACATATTATGCCTCACAGTCACGGAGCTTGAGGAAATGTGTAGGGGGCGTCAAAAGTCACGAGACCCAAAGTATGTATAAATTTCTACTACTAAGTGAAAAAACAGAAGTCCCCCCCCCCCCGGGCCCCAACGAAGCTCTGCCCTTGATATCTCATTCAATAAACGAGATCAATCCCGAGGTTCACATACTTGTTCGAGTAGACTCGTTATCATAAACGAGTCTTTTGTATAATTTTTAAAATATATAAGTAATAATTATCTAATCTAATAAATCAAAATAACTGCCAGCCACATGACCGGTTTTTAGCATGATCACATCATCTCCACCTAGGATACACCTAAGATTGTCTATGTGTCAATACCACAATAAATATATGATTGTAGTAAAAATCTTGACTTCAAATAGTTTTCTTAATAACTCTTATTTGATACTATAATAATTCAAATAATTTTTCTAATAAAATTTTATTAAAATACTTTAATAAAGCTTAATTTTGTTAAAAATAGTTTAATTTGTAGCTAATCGTTGTTGAAACCAAAATATTTTAAATATATATAAAAAGATGTATGTATATTTATGAATAATAAAATCTATTGTTTATACCTTAAATATGTTTGTGATATATAATAATTTTATTGATATGTTATCTATAATATATATATAATTATGGATGGATTCATGTGTGAACGTTTATCAACCAATAAAAATGCAACACATTATAATAAGTCAAATAAAATTTTTGGGGTTTTTCAGTAATTTGACATGGGTGTACAACCCTATGAACTATTTTTACCTGACAACCATCATCCCTAATATGTACCAAAATTTATTTTCTTTTCACATACTCCAACCCTCAACGCATTTCAAAAGGCATCGATTGAACCATTCTTTCAACATGCATCCATAGAATTTTTCCATCAAAACTCATCCTTCTTTTCTATTAAAAATTCACAATTCTTTTCTTTTCATGTATACCTCTCTCTGAAAACTCAGTTGTATCTAAAAAAATCCACTGTAGGTTAAGCCCAAATTTCAATGTTAAGCCTACTAAAGAGATAAAAAGAAAAAATGGGTAAAGTGATGAGATGGAGAAAATTGATCAATCAAAGAGTCGAAAAGGATTAGTTGAAAGATTTTGAGATGATGTATGGTTTAATCGATTTCAACACTATTGGTTTTTTTATCTTCAAGTTCAAGTTAAGCGCATGTGAATTTGTCCCCATCAGCATTTGGTTATTCGTCTTTGATAATTGTCTCACCTCTAAAGAGTATACGCTTCCTCATCACATGTTCTGTCATGTTTTTTATGTCAAGCTTCATGTAAGTTTTATTATTCTTAAATGAGATCTGGATTTTATGGTGCAATCTCGTGATTTGTTTATAATAATTTGATGATATTATGCTAAAGGTTGGACTCGTGATGTTTATTCAAATGTTTATAAGCTTTTGTGACCACAATATGCCATCATTTTTAGATGTAATTTTTGATATAGTTAAATGCTTTTATAGTTTTTTAATTAGACTATAATTATATTACTGTAGATAAGCAATGTGCTAGTGTAATTTAATGTAATGTAATCTTTTGTAACTTTATGTAATGTAATCTTTTAATATGTAATGTAATGTAATCTCCTTTTATGCTTACTATTTGTTTTTCCAATTTTTTTATGATCATTTATCTAGCATTATTTACAATGTAAAATGTAATGTATGTAATACAATGTAATGTAATGCAATGTTAGTGTGATGTAAAGTAATTTAATGTTTGATTGTAATTAATGTAATATATTGTTGATGAAATATGATATTAACTTAATTTAATGTAAGTAATTTAACTGATATCACTAACTTAATTTAAATAATGCTAGAGAATGTAATCAAGATGTTACATTTACTAATCATATAAGTTGGGTGACAAATTTTAGTGTAGTTACATCAATATTATTGCAGGACCGTTTAAGGGCTTAAACACAATTACAACACAACAACACAATGAGGAGATTAACTAAACTTTAATCAAACAGTGAACTGGGTTAACCAAAGTGATACAAAGAACACAAGTAAAGCAAGAGACAGAACAAGAGAGTATGGGTTTCAAGGAGGCAGTATATTGCTTTCTCAAGTTCTTTTACAAGTGTTACAAAGCATAAAGAAAGATACAAGAACTTGAAATACTTATACTACAACCTACAGCCGGCTATACTTTGAAAGCCAGCTGGATACAATTGACTAGACACTAACAAAATCAATTGTAGGATCAAAAGGCATATCTGCCTTTTGACCTTGTGACTATGACATGCCATAGCTCACATCCTTATACATTACAAAAAGGATAAAGTACATAAAGTGGAAAGTTACAGACTCAAGACCTCAATGTACAGTTACCAAAGCATGGACATTTTCACCAACTCATGTAAGTTGGTGACTTTACAGAGATGCAGCGGAAAAGGTGCTTTATGGAACAGTACATCAGATAAAGCATGTGTACTAAAAGTCTTCGGAAGAAATCTGTCTTCATAGGTTGAAGCTTCGGAAGACTTTGTCTCTGAAGCTTCGGAAGACTTCATGTTTGGCTTCGGAAGATATTGGTGGCTTCGGAAGATTTTACACTTAGAGTATTTTCTAATGCATTGTGTAAAACTTCCGAAGCATTCTTCACTTCAGTACTTAGTGCATGTTGCTGAGACACTTAGGATGTTTTGGGTTGCATCAGACTTAAGGAATCCTTACAAACTCCCCCTAGGCTGATGATGCTACCAAAACACTTAGAAGATCTTCGATGTTGGTAATCTTCAGTACAATCAAGACCATTTCTTTCTTCATTAGATGGTCAGGATCATCAAGGACTCTCATAGTATCTCTTATCCAAAAGATCATGCAGAGGTAAGTGATTATGTCTGCATGAGTAGAATCTCAACACCTTGATTCTCTGATAACATTCCATCTTTCTGGATTGGTTAGAGTAAGTCCAGGACAAGATGGGTGTCTCAGTAGTTAGAGGAGCCACTTGAATAGGAGTTGATTGGGATTGCCTCATCATGCACTTCCTCAGGTTGATCTGATTCAGCGTGAGGTGACAGAGGTAAGAGAACTTTGCTCTTCTTTTTAGTCTGTTAGGACCTGGTATTTGAACGAAATACCTAGTGATTAGCGTGTTAAACCAACTCAAATAGTGCGGAATCCTATTTGATTGGCGATCCAATCAGTGAGAACACACGAAGAATCAATCAAGAATTGAATCCAACGTTAGAAATCGATTAGGAATCGATCTAATGTGTTCTGTGAACTTGGAGAACGATTTGGGAGGTCTCTGGACGGCTAGGGTACGTCTGGAATCGTAATGGGATGAATGCTTACGTTTTTCCACGAATTGGGTCTATTTATAGGTTAGTATTGTTCAATCGTGCGACTGGGCCATAAGTATGGTTCAGTCGTGCGATTGAACCATGCGGTTGATTCATCCGCACGACTGAGTGTTCAGTCGTGCGATTGAGTCAATCTTATGTGTCAATCATACGACTGATCCAGTCTCCTGGTTCAGTCGTGCGATTGAGTCAATCGTATGAAGTTATTCATGCGTGTGGTCCATTCGCATGGGCCATTCGCATGAGAACTTCATTAAGTTAAGTTTGAATGTTTTAATTAATATAACATAATGTGCAACCATTCAAACAATCATAAACCCAATCAATTCAATCACGACTCATTAATGAAATATTAAACATCACAAGTAACAAACAATTCATGTCATTTCATTAATCAATACAAATTACATCATAATCAGACAGACAAGATTCATTACATTACAAATCATGATCTAGGGACATACATGCATCAACAAACTCCCCCTTGGACCTAGATCTATCTAATCTCTTGTCTTCTGCATAACCTCCTTATACTTCTTGTACTTCTCCTCCTTAGTGACTCCTGCGTGAATCTCAAACGCAAAAAAGTCGTATAACGTTTTGGAACTGGAGGGCTTGTACAATGTCTTGTGTGTCATAGAACAGTGGCCACTTGTATAATGTATAGACATCATTAGCAGACAAGTTGGTTAGCCACATCGGGTCGAATACCCTGATAGTATCCATTTGGCCCTCTTTATTCAGAACTATGACAGCTTCAGCAGTTCTCCAATCATAGTACCACCATTTGAAGTGTGGAGTGAAGTCCTGTGGCATTTCCCTGAGAGGGATTCTCGACATAGTGCGCGGAGGACTCCACTTCAACACAATCTTGGCTTGCCAGTAATGGCATCAACCTCAGACCTTCTTATGTACCTACTCGTAGGCTGTTGTGGTCTGAAGTTAACCCATCTGGTGTGGTACTCCTTCTTCAGGGCAGCCTCGAACCAGCCTGACATCTTTCTTGGGTCAGCATACAGCAGCTTTAGCTTAGCCAGCTGGTTGAGCTCAAAACCAGGTAGAGTCTTCAGATCATGTGGAAACCTGAAGTACTCTATGCCCTGTTCCCTCTTAACTGCATACGCGTTAAGGTCATCAAAATAAGCCCATGCAATAATCCTGCCTGACACCTTGGTGTTTCTTGACTCTGTAGAGCTTGGTGTAGGCATCTTTCTTTGGTGCAGCACGCTGGGCTCTCACTTCTTCAAAACAGGCAGCCCACTCAGCCTTTCGAATGTCTACGTCATCATTTGAGGCTTGGGCTGTTCCTTCGGTCTTTTCGGTTTCCTGCTCCCATCTTGTCTAGTACCTCAAACGTATCACTGACTAGGGACTCACCCAGATTGGGGACCACATTACCCTCGTTGTCAGCGTACTGAGGGTACTCTTCTGCAGTAATATCTTCAACCTCAACTTCATCAACGTCATTTAGTTCTTCATCACTGGTTGAATCAACTGTTGGAGCATCCTTGACAATTTCATCAGGATTGAGTCTGAACATCTCTGCCAGTTGCTCGTTAGATAGGTCATGAATTATTTCCCCTTCTTCAGGGGTATAACTCACAGACCTTCTTACAATCCCTTGCAGATCAAGAATCATGGTTAGTTGAGTCTTGACCTGTTGAAGGGGAGCAATGTCAAACTCATCCCTTTGAAAGTTTGGATCTGTTTGATTTAAACATTCAACACATAAACATTAGTAAGTAATCAAACAGAATTATATCAACTTAATATATAAACATTCAACACACTTGTTTTTCATTACATGATTCAAACACAAAATAAATAAATACATAAGACATCTAATCTGTACTTTTGTCTTGAATCCTGGGCTCGTCGCTCGGAGGAGCAGAAGTGGTAGATGACTGGTCCTGTCGATGCTTAGATCTTCGTTCTTGACCAGAAGCAGAGGCCGATGCAGCCGCATCCCCTCCTTCTGCTTCGTCATCATCATCTTTTCCTTCTGTCCTATCTTCCTCTGTCTCTTCATCATCCTCATCATCCTCCTCATCTCATCATCATCGTCATCGTCATCATCACCATCATCCCATCCCCCATCACCCTCCTTTATCTTCAAGGGCTCATCCTTTGACCCCTTTAACCTCAGCATAATCGTCTTGTTGGTAGTCTCCAACTCCTCTATACGTTTGGCTGATTGGGCCTGCTGGTCCTGGAGTTGGGACATCTCGACTCTCTGAGCATCGATTAGCTGGGTCTGCTGATCTATCACCCGAGCCTGCTCTGCCATCTGCTGAGACTGGGCAGCAGTCAGGTCGGTCAACTGGCGAATCTGCGCCGCTTTCTCCTCATCTGCAGCTAGCAGGCGCATCACCATACGGTTAAGCGCCGACAGCTGCTCCTCTACCCCGATGTGAGGTAGAGTAGATCCATATACATGTGATGGCTGGGCTGAAGGTCCGGCATGATGTGAGGTGGTGGTGGTAGTAGCAGTGGTGAATATGGGTCGGTAAGCAGGTGCTGGTGATGTAGGTGTGAATGGTATGTGGTGGTGGATGGGAAGGATACAGTGGTGGTAGGTAAGGTGGTGGCTGTGGTAGCAGTAGTGGATGTGGTGGCTGTGGTGATGGGTGGTATGTCAGTGGAGGTGGTAGTGGTGGCTGTGGTGGTGGAAGTAGTGGCAGCAGTGGTAACGAAGGTCAGGCGACGCTTCTTCTTCTTCAGTCCGTGGGGTTGAGCCATCCTCTTCCTCCTAGTCCCGGTGGAAGTGGATGCTCCCCCTGCAGCTCTGCCCACTGAACCCGGAGCATAGCTCGGGTCAGTCTCTCTCTCTGTGGAGTCCCGAGGGTGTTCACCAACCACCCTAAGCCCGTGTTCTGTGGGAACAACTTTGCTTCCCACAGTCCTAGTGAGGGGCTCCTCATCCGACTCCTCCTCCTCCTGATCACCAACAATGAACTCCTGATGGAAACCGGCCGTCTCAGCAACCTCTCCGGCAGTGGCAGACCCCGGGGGAATAACATCAGAATCAGTGCCTCTAGGTGGAGCAGGCATATCATCCCCGGCGTCGCCGCTATCATCATCATCAGAATCCATATCTGGTAGAAGCAATCTCTCTCATCATCGAGTCGCTGTCATCATGACGCCATTTGCGTCTGCCAGGCGCCACATACCTCTCGTTGGCCAGGTGGCCAATCAGTCTCTTCACTTGGGGCTTTACCTGCTTCCCCCTGTAAACTCTCATCCTGCCCAGAGTAGTATCATCCATAATCTCTAAGGCCACTGCGTCATGACTCTCTTTGGGCAACTGTGGCAGCTTCTCGTTGAAGACGAGCTGTAAGAATCTGGGGTACATACAAAACCCCTCTTTACCCTTGGCCTCCAAGTTCTCCACCAAGTAGGAGAATATCATGCTGGAAAAACTGAAGGGGTGGTTCAGAACCAGTGCCACGTAGGCATTTTGGATCTGGTCTGAGAGGTCGTCAAACCCACCCCTCCTCGATGCAACACACTTGAGGATCACGTGTGCTAAGTACTTGTACTGGGGGCTCAGGTTGCTCTTGTTGAGCACACCTGAGTTGATGTCCCCAGCGTACTTTATCCTCAGGAAGCATCCTCTCACTGTCAACGGATGTAGTCTAGTAGGATGATCAGTGTCGTCCCCAAACTCTAGGACCTCTGAATGTCGGCAGCAGAGATCTCAATATCATGGCCCAATATAGAGCTCCTAATGCAGTACGGCTCACGGGAGCGGTCCACCGAGGCATTCTCCCAGAAAGCCTGATGGAGTGATCTATATGGCGTGCAAGGCGTGGAGATAGCCTTATGAATCCGGGACCGTCTCAGAAAGGCTATAATGTCAGTAAACTCGGCCCCGTTCCTGGTGGTGTGATCCAAATGAGCACAGATGTTGTGCTTTGGATTTATGGACCACCTTTCTGCCATTTTCCTGAAACACACAAGACATAGAACCATTAGTACATAAGACATGAAAAATTCTGTTCTAAGTGTAATGTTGAAAATCATTCTGATTCATTCGTGCGAATGAATCATGCGACTGAAGTCAGTCGTCTGTTCTTTCATGCGACTGGACTCATTCTGGTCAATGTGACATGCGATTGGGTTCAGTCTGCTGACTGAGTCTGCGAATGGTTCAGTCGGCCGACTGAGCTCAATCGTATGGTTCATTCGGCCGAATGACCCAATCGCAAGATTCAATCGTGCGATTGAAGTTCATCCGGACGACCAGTCGCCTGTCTCAATTGTTCAGTCGCCTGTGGTTCGAGTCTTGATCAATACAAGTGATTTAACATGGATTACCGGTTCAATAGACTCGCATTCTTGTTACTAATAACCTATTAACCTTAATTTTAACATTTTGCATAGTTTAAGTAGGTTATTAGGTCACGTTCTGTCCGTTTCTTGTTTTCGTTCGAATATCACCAAATTAGGGTTCAATCCTTCTGATTTCAATGAAACAAGACTTCAATCTACCTGTATAATGAATGGCGAACGTCAGTGAATCAAAAGCAATGATAAAACTAGGGCTAATAAAATTTTGGCAGCGTAACGGTAGGGAGTGCGATTTAAGGGCGATTTGGGAGTGATGAGTGAAATGCGATCGACTGAGCCCTTTAAATACTGAAGCTGGGTTCAGTCGGCCGACTGGCCTCAGTCGCCCAGTTCATTCGGGCGACTCAGGCTCAATCGTACGATTGGCCCAACCAGTCGCATGCAATTGACCGACTGAGATTCAGTCGGTCGACTGGCTCAGTCGTGCCTTTCATTCGCATGTTCAGTTGACCGAATGAGTTTCAATCGGTCGACTGACTCATTCGCCCTCTTCCAATCGGTCGAATGGGCTATTCTGATGAGCCATTCGTGCGAGTGGAAGCCATTCGCATGGTTGGTCCATTCTCATGGTCCAATCGTGCGAATGGGTCACACTTAGTTAATTTTCTGCCATTTTTACCAATTTACTTTTAAACCCTTTAATTTATTGAAATTAACGTTATGAGCCTTTGATCATCTCAGACATGATCATTTTATCTTGAAAACATTTTGATCACCTCAGACGTGATCCTTTTAAAACTTTAGTCACCTCAGACGTGACCCTTTTAAACACTTTGTCACCTCAGACGTGACTATTTTAAACTTTCAAAGCACATATGGTCATCTCAGACATGACCCTTTTAGTGAGTTGATTCCTTCTGATTTTCCTGATGTAGCCCGACACACGACTAAAATTAAAATTAAAAACAACTAACTAATTTAAAACCTTTAAACTAATTACATAAACAAACTTGTTTTTGGCTTTTTGTGAGAGATAAATCCAGAGATTGATATCTACGGGATTTGGTTCGGGAGTAGACAGCTTCAACTTGGATTGATCATATCTGGACCAATTCAATTTTGGAATCATACAGGTAAGTCAAATCATTTGGGACTTGTTATTAAAACTTTTGATGCTCAAATTCTCGGTGTTCATCCAGAGTCGTTAGCAACTTAAGGAAATCATACTGAAACTCTTAGATTTTCACATTGATTTGAACTTTTGAGAATGTAGCCACAATGATTGTCAGTATGTTTGTCCACTTAAATCCATACACAGACTTTTGACACAGACTGGTGACTGATTTAGGTTTAATTATTTCAACTAACATTTGTGGATCCCACACTTATATGGTAATCAACATTCCTCAGGAGCTTTTGAGCGGTCTACGGGTATTATTACAAGAAGAGACTATTCTTAGAGCTTTCAAAGAGAAGCCTGTCCTCAGGTCAGTGCCATCGCACAGCAGAGAGGCGGCAAACAACAATGAATTCTAGAATATCTAGGTTATGCTTATCCTCAGGTCAGTGCCATCGCACAGCAGAGAGGCACACAACCTATCTCCTTGTTAGAGCAGCTTATTTTATTTTACACAAAATGCACCAACAACATAAGTCATTAGCTTTATTGCATTTGTCTTTCATTTTTTTTTTGCTCTAATTATGGTCATCCGCACACATTTGTGGCGTTTAAATGCTCATTACCCCTTATTGGAATATGTTTGATTGTGTTAACCAGTGATAAGATGGAAGCCCACAGTCAGTTGAACAACTTAGTTTGATCTTGAGATCACCAATCAGGTCTAATTGTCTATTGTGTTGAATCTACCAACATATCATTTGTGGTCTAGCAGCCTCTAAGTCTACTTTCTTTGTGTCACCTTAGGAGTTGCCAGTTTTCTATCATCTTCCTTTTTATATTGCTTAGACTACACAGACTTATACTTTGAACTTTTGCATCTTTTCAAAACTTAAATTTTTAAAGTCCCTCTTGATTTGTTCCTGTGTACTATCATTTTCCAAAGGTATTGAATCGGTATCACAGACACAATCTACCTTATTTCAGCTAGTTACTCCTTCTCCCTCATTTTTTTTAATGTTAACTTGCTGACATATTCTCCCCCTAAAATACTAAAATCATTTCTGGTTTAATTATTTTAGGATTTTAATAAACAGCAAAATAACATGAGTTTAAATATAACAGACGAAAATAAAACAAATAAAATAAAATAAAATAAACTTTAACTAAACTACATCGGACTACACATTATCATCATCAGGAATTACCTCACTTTTCTTTTTAACGCCGTTGACCTCTAGCAAATATTGAAAACGTGGTTTATCAAAGGCTTTAGTATAGAGGTCAGCGCGTTGAAAATCAGTATTAATTTTAACCACATCAATTAAGTTCTTTTCAAAACAATCTCTTATGAAATGGTATTTAATACCGATGTGTTTGGTCTTAGGATGTTGAACCGGATTTTTAGTTACTGCAATTGCAGCAGAGTTATCAACAAAAATAGGAGTAGATGAGAATTTTAAACCGTAATCCCGCATTTGCTGTTGAATCCAGATGATTTGTGAACAGCAACTTGCAGCAGCAACATATTCGGCTTCACAGGTTGACAATGCAACCGATGTCTGCTTCTTACACTGCCAGGTAACTAATCTTCTCCCAAAGAATTGACACCCCGCTGATGTAGACTTGTAGTTCATCTTGCAGCCCCCGTAATCCGAGTCACTATACGCGGTAAGCTCAAAGTCATCATCATGAGGATACCACAATCCAAGTGTGGGTGTACCCTTCAGATAACGAAAAATCCTCTTGACCCCGATCAGATGGTTGACCTTTGGTTTAGCCTGATATCTAGAACATAGACATGTAGCATACATAATATCAGGTCTTGAGGCAGTGAGATACATGAGGGATCCAATCATTCCTCGGTACATAGTGGCATCTACAAGATCTCCATTCTCATCAGGTGCTATATCATGATTCGTAGCAAGTGGAGTCCCAGCAGCAGAAGCATTCTCCATGTCAAAGCGACTGAGAATGTCTCCTACATACTTGGTCTGATGTAGAAAGATCCCATTAGGTGTTTGATCCACCTGTAACCCGAGAAAGAACTTCATCTCCCCCATAGCACTCATCTCAAACTCTTTCTTCATCACTGCTTCAAACTCTTTGCATAACTCTTCGTTCTTTGACCCGAAGATTATGTCATCAACATATATCTGTACAAGCAGTAGGTCGCCATCCTTTTCTTTAATAAACAGTGTGCAGTCAATGACTCCCCTGCGAAAGCCGTGTTTCACAAGATGAGTCGAGAGTTTCTCATACCAAGCTCGAGGAGCTTGATGAAGCCCATATAAAGCTTTGTCGAGCTTGTAAACTCTATCCCGATGATAAGGATCTTCAAATCCCTCGGGTTGACTTACATAGACTGTTTCCCTGATTTCCCCATGAAGGAATGCACTCTTCACATCTAATTGGTAGACTTTAATCTTCATGTACGATGCATAGGCAAGGAAGATACGAATAGCTTCCATCCTTGCCACGGGTGCAAACACCTCATTATAGTCAATCCCCTCGACTTGGCGAAAACCTTGAACCACCAGTCGAGCTTTGTTCCTGATAATGACTCCTTGGTCATCCTTCTTGCATTTTAGTACCCATTTGGTGCCAATGACTTTAGCACCTTTAGGTCTATCAACCAGAGTCCATACACCTAACTTCTTAAACTGCAGAAGTTCTTCTTGCATGGCACTCACCCACGCCTCATCATTTAGTGCTTCACTGACATATTTTGGCTCAACCTGCGAGACAAAACATCGATAAGCACCATCATGAATGTAACCTTTCTCCATAACTGAGGCGTAATCAGCTGAGTATAGCTGATTTCGGGTTTGTACTCCTGATCTGACATCCCCAATAACATTGTCAAGGGGATGATAGACGTTTAGTCGTGATCCTGGAGTAGTAGGAACAGCCACCTCAGAACCGAGATTGTGAACATTTGGTTCTGCATCTGAGGTAGATGGAGTTTGAGGTTCCGAAGTCGAAGGTGCATCACTCGTAGATGCTTGTGGACTTTCAGGAACTGGAACCTGTTCCTCCTGACTGTTCTGGTCATCTGCTTCAGTTTCATCTTCAGAGGAGGAGTCACTGTCATCGACTACTCCCCCTGACTGAGTAGATGATTCTCCCTGTGTGCTAGATGGTGTATTCAGAATATCATACATCATCCTAGTAGCTAACTCATCATCCGAGGGAGAGAGAGGGATGTTGAAGGACTTGAAGAATCCATCATAATCGAAGAAGTATGCAGGTCCTTTGCCTGTAGGTGGTGTGGTATATCTCTGAACGTCGACATTACACCACACTTCTACAAGACCCGTTGAGTTGTTGTAAACTCGCTTGTTCGGTATGTTGTATCCTAGAAAGATTCCTTCATCTGCCTTCTCGCTGAATTTGCCTTCTTGTGTCTTCTTCAGAAGTGTACACGGCGCGCCAAAAGGTTCAAGATACTCCAAATTCGGTTTGCGTCTTTGTAGTAGCTCATAACATGTCTTTCCGTGGCGCTTGACTATTAGGACTCGATTCAGTGTATAACATGCATTTGCCACTGCCTCATTCCAGAATTGGATAGGCAGTTTCGAGTCCGCCAGCATAGTCCGTGCAGTCTCTATCAAGCTTCTGTTCTTCCTCTCAGCAACACCATTCATCTGAGGCGTGTAGGCAGAAGTGAATTGATGCACAATTCCCTTTTCCTTGCAGTATGCCTCCATCCATTGATTCTTGAATTCTGTCCCGTTGTCTGAGCGTACTTGTCTAACTTTTAGCTTGTAGAGAGATTCCAGTGTGGTTACTAATTCCTTGAATGACTCAAATGTTTCTGATTTGGATTTCAGAAACATTACCCAAGTGAACCTTGAGTAGTCATCAGTGACCACAAAACAGTACAAGTCGCCTGCAATGCTCCTTGTACTGACTGGACCAAACAGATCCATGTGAAGAAGTTCAAGAGGAAGTTCTATTGAATGAACTTTCTTTTCCTTATGAGACTTCTTTGTCTGTTTGCCTTTCTTGCAAGCTACACAAAAGTCAGGAAGTTGGAAGTTCTTGACATTTACTCCTCTCACTAAATCCTTCTGAATCAAATGATTCATCTTCCTTTGACTAATGTGTCCCATTCTCCTATGCCAGGAGATTGAATCCTTCTCAGTAGCTTTAGATAGAAAGCACTGAACCTCATGATCCGTTGTAGCAGCTGTTGACAGATCCAAGACATAAAGGTCTTTATATCTTGAAGCAGTCATCAGAACTTGGTCCTCTGGGATCATGTATTCTTTCTTCAGCACGTAACACTTCTTGTTGTCGAAGATGACTTTAAATCCTTTATCACAGATTTGGGAAACAGAAAGTAAGTTATTCTGAAGTTGTTGAACGTAGTTCACCTTATCAAACTTAACTTTCTGATTTCCCACTTCTCCCTGAGCTGTGATATAGCCTCCCTTGTTTCCTGCAAAGGAAACATGCCCTCCTTTTATTTGTTTGACGTTTGATAAAAGGGCTCTATTTCCTGTCATGTGCCTGGATGCTCCGCTGTCTATAATCCACGTGTTAGTCTCAGCACTGTATCGAACACCCTGCACATACAAAGTAAATGAATTAGTTTAGGTTAGGAACCCAAGCTTTACTGTCTTGGGTTTCCCAGAGGCATCACACATCATAAACTCCACCCATTGACCCTTAGAGGGTGAGGGTTCCTTCTTGTCATCAGTATCAGACACGCAGGATGACTTCTCTTTCCATAAGCCAGATTTGTGCAATGCCTGTTTATGATAAACAGTCGTCTGGCTTACAGGTTGGACTTTAGGTTCACTAGATCTTCTAGGTGGAGTCAAAGAACTCCTCTTAGAAGACCTAGGTCTAGAGTCCTGAAGATCAATCTTCTTCCTAGGTGTTGATAGAAAGGACAATAGGAAGCAATGTGTCCACATTCTCCACAGTTGTAGCATGACCGGCTATCAACTTTATGAGTAGACTTTCTTTGTGGAGAAGTGCGTGACACTCTAGTAACATCAATCACTTTAGGTTTTGACTCTTGTGCGTTTGATGTTTTCTCTGATTTAACAAAATTAACCGGTTTAACCTGTTTAGCATCTTTTTCTTTTTGGTTAACTGGTTTTTGACTTGACGCATGTGAAAAAGTAACATTTGAAGTCCTTTTAGGTTCTGATTTGACTCTGTTTGACCTGACTTTAAGTTAACTTTTTCAAATTCATTTTCCAGATTAACACAAGGCAATTTACCCTTTGCCTTTGAAGTGGCCTCCTTTTGTTTCTGTCCAGATTCAGTAGATGAACATGAGATGTCTGGATCAGTAACAAGAGGAGTAGTCACCACATGATCCTTGATGGGGTTATTATTTACTGGTCTAGACTTAGTGTTCATCAAGGTCTCAGGTGGTGGTGGAACCACTTTGTAGCCTAATCCCTCCCCGTTATTCCTTTCTCTCACTAAGTGTTGAACTATGTGTGAAGAGCTAGTTCAACTATGCAGTTTCTGTTTTAATGAATTAACTTCTACTTCTAGAACTGCCTTTTGCTTCTTATTGTCTTCTAGGGAGTTTAGATAGTACCTAATGTCATTTGCTTGGTTAAAGGCAACTACTTCGGTTTCCCTAAGCTGTTTAGTCAATAGGTCTATCTTTTCTTTATAACTATGCTCATTTTGTTTTAGTACTCTATTAGCCTCAGTGCACAGTTGTAAATCTTTTACTAAGTTATCATTATGATCTAATAACCTAGCAAATTTGTCATCTATGCTATTCCTAAAAGTATCACAATCAGAACAAGCATGATTATTAAACATTTGGTCAGTTGTACTTACCTGTGTTGGTTCAGAAGAGTTAGCCATCAACGCAGCATCAGATGTCTCTGGTTCTGGTGATTCTGACTTTTCTGTCTCTGACGTGGAAGTCTCCTCCTTTGGCTTGTAACTGACCTCGGCTGCAGTTGTTTCTTCACTATGTGACATTACTATCTCAACTGCTAGATCACCTTCACTCGCAGAATCATCATCAATATCCTCAACACTGGCAATGTTAGATTCTCCTGGTGAGACAAACCTAAAACTCCAATCCTGTCCTTCATCATCATGAGCAGTCAAGGCTTTTGGACCCTTGTTTGATGAAGTAGAACTGGAGGCTTGCTTGTCTTGCCGAGTAAAGGACGAGAACGGGTTCCCATTACCCGTCTTCTTTGGCTTGACACATTCTCTTTTGAAGTGCCCCTTCTCTCCACAGTTGAAGCAGGTCACTTTGCTCTTGTCAAAGCCAAATGTGGTATCCTTAGTAGCTACCAAGTTCTGTCCAGTCTTCTTAACAAACTTCTTCGCCCTTCGGACAACACTAGCTAAAGCCCACATTATATCCATCCTCTCAAGCTCCATTTCGTCCACCTGCTCGTAGTCCTCATATGCCAGATGGCAGTTTTCAATCTTCCCGGCAACAAGTCCATCATATGAATGAACCACTGCAGCTAAAAGATCCATATGCTCTCGAGCTACTTCTACGGTCACATTACCGAGGTTCTCGGTCTTCAGTTTGGTAGCACTTGCTTCTGATCCAATATAGTGGGTACATGACGACCCTGACGTGTCTGATCCAGAAGGAGAAGCATGTAAAGGACCTGACGAGCTAAACACAAATGCAGTCTGGAGAGGTGCTCCAGATGTCTTAGCTTGAGGCGTGGCGTTGTATAAAGCTGGATTTTGTGTGTACGAAGACTTCTGAGCTCTATACTTCATCCTTAGCGCTTCTTCTCGCAGCTTAAGAATGAAGTCATTTATATCCAGCTTTATAAGCATTTCATTCTGTCTAAGGTTAGACACGAATGAAGCCCACTTATCAGGCAATCCGTCTGCGAAGTTGCTCACTTTCTCTTCCATGGTCGTTTCCACTCCATTGTATGCAGTTCGCTCATCAAGTGGTAGAATCTGTCTATGACTTCGTCTAAACTCTCGTTACCAATAGATGAGAAGTTATCGAATTCCTTCTTTAACTCCTTTGCCTTGATTGCCTTCAATGACGCATTCCCATCATATCTCTTCTCTAGCTCATCCCACAGTTTCTTGGACTGCTTGTTCTCTGAATACTGGTGGAATATGTCTTTGGGGATAGACTGAGTGATCAATGCATAAACCCTTTTCTCTGCATTGTACTTTACTTTCTGTGCGTCTGTCATCCCGCTTAACGTTAGCTTAACTCCATCAGCTCCCACCGGTGTACTATAACCGATCTCAATGGCTTCCCACAGATTAGGATCTACTCCATTAAGGTAGATCTCAAAACATTGTTTCCAGTGGGGAAACTCATCTAAAGTCAAAAGCTTTGGTGGTTTATTGTGATTACCCACCTCACTCTCAAGCAACAGCAGGTTCTGTATCCTTGAGTCCTTCCCAGCAGTAAAGGCTGACATCTGATCTTCCATGGCTAATAAACTTAGAATCTAATCAAACAAACTTTCACTGATGCGGTTGAAGGATGCGAATGGTCTAATCGTGCGTATGAACTCTGCGACTGGTTCAATCGTGCGGCTGAACTGGGCGATTGGTTCAGTCGTGCGAATGAATCTGGTGCGTATGAGCTATGCGAACGAACGGTTCAGTCAGCCGAATGAGTGTGCGACTAGGTCCAATCGTGCGTATGAGCAATGCGAATGGAGTCCAGTCGTGCGAATGGGTCACTCGTGCGACTGAAGCTGCTGTTTTGCGAAAATTTCTAGGTTTGACGGGTTTCAGCCGTAAAAATTCGAAGTTTCACAAGTCCTAATCGCCTAAGTCCGTAGAAACCAAACTTCGATGAGCAGGGAACGTCCAAGATCACTTTTGATGCCAAAGATTGCGTTTTTAGTGCAAAAACACAAACTTTTATGCAATCTTGATTGAATCAACACGTAATCAAGAGCCAAAGCTCTGATACCACTTGTTAGGACCTGGTATTTGAACGAAATACCTAGTGATTAGCGTGTTAAACCAACTCAAATAGTGCGGAATCCTATTTGATTGGCGATCCAATCAGTGAGAACACACGAAGAATCAATCAAGAATTGAATCCAACGTTAGAAATCGATTAGGAATCGATCTAATGTGTTCTGTGAATTTGGAGAACGATTTGGGAGGTCTCTGGACGGCTAGGGTACGTCTGGAATCGTAATGGGATGAATGCTTACGTTTTTCCACGAATTGGGTCTATTTATAGGTTAGTATTGTTCAATCGTGCGACTGGGCCATAAGTATGGTTCAGTCGTGCGATTGAACCATGCGGTTGATTCATCCGCACGGCTGAGTGTTCAGTCGTGCGATTGAGTCAATCTTATGTGTCAATCATACGACTGATCCAGTCTCCTGGTTCAGTCGTGCGATTGAGTCAATCGTATGAAGTTATTCATGCGTGTGGTCCATTCGCATGGGCTATTCGCATGAGAACTTCAATAAGTTAAGTTTGAATGTTTTAATTAATATAACATAATGTGCAACCATTCAAACGATCATAAACCCAATCAATTCAATCACGACTCATTAATGAAATATTAAACATCACAAGTAACAACCAATTCATGTCATTTCATTAATCAATACAAATTACATCATAATCAGACAGACAAGATTCATTAAATTTCAAATCATGATCTAGGGACATACATGCATCAACATTAGGGTAAGTAAGATCGTATCCACCATGAATATATGGATAGTGTTTAACAATATGACTCGATTAACTTAAAGACACAAACTTTGTAACTACAAATTGAAACTTTAAATGAATTCAATAACACAAGTGGAAAAACCAATAAACTTTGGAATGAATTTAATAAATAATGAGAAAACAATCACTTTCGGGTTTCCAATTATGCAAGATCAATAATTGGTGTGTTTAACCTAGGGTTAGTAAGAAACAAGACTTTAAGATCTTAGCTTTTGATTAAAGTGATAACAAAGTAACAAGCTTTTAAGATTCTTTCGTTCACAATGTTACCAATTTACCTATATCAAATTGTCTACTTTTTTTAATGAGCTCATGATGCAAGAAAACCAAAAACTGATAATCAAGCAAACAACTTTATTAATAAATACACCTTTTAAATCAACCAAAACATACTGTTTCATTCAATAATTCAATGTTAAATACAAAAATCTAATCAATACATACCAATTGTCTCACTTGACAAGAATCATACTCTCAAAAGCAATCACAAAAAGCCTAGCCTGCACGCATCATCTTCATTATGCATTTGATCTTGAATTGGAGAATGTTTGTGGACGATTCGGGGAGCCTTGAAACACCAAAAATCACCTAAAGTTTGTAACTTTTCGTTCCCAAGAAGTTTTAGATCGAATTGGGGTTGATTTGGCTTAAATAAACTTGAAAATCCATAAAATCCGGAGCTGTTAGGCTACTAGCGTATTATACGCCCACCGCATATGATACGCAGCCCATACACCCAACGTTCTGTTCCCTTTGTCAAATACGCCCACAAATACGCCGCCTCATATGCCGTCCGGCGTATGATACACCCAAACCCAGAGTATCATACGCCGGGCCTCTTTTTTGAACTTTTTTTTCCATTTTTTGGTATTTACATCTTAAGTCCTTCAACTTTCACGTTTTGCTTCTTTTGCTTTCAATTAAGCTACCTTAAGCTCCAAACACCTATGAATCAAAACATAAACAAAGTGAAATTGTTCTACACTTATCATGACGTAAAATCATACATTTAGGTTAATTAAACACTGAATAATTGCCACGTGATCAGTCGGCGGTAGCGTACACGGTTGGTTCCTTTTCCGATTGGCCTTTTGGTCCACACACCTCGTACACCGCCGACAACCCCTTGATATCATCTGTCCATTTCATAAAGTGCCACCGTTGTAACCCAATCAACCACCATTATCACATGTACAGTTGTTATTACCCCTACCCTTTATAGCCACTAAACACAGATTGCGACTGCCGAAGAACTGCCGAAGAACTCGACCCTCGTCAGTCGGCGACTTGACCACTGATTAATCAAAAAGAGGGGTATACCGCCTTTTGCAACCATTTAAAACTTCATGTTGTTTCCTCGATCAATTAAAATGATGGGTATATGCTCAAGTTGAAAAGATTAAACTTATGTGGTCGAAAATATAAAAAGTAAAGTTCATTGCAACACCATCGTTGCATTTTAAAATAACTATAATTAATGTTTATATGCAAAAGGGAAATGATTGTTACACCTATTTTAAAGAAAAACTTTAATTATCCTGTATGTTAATAAATAAACGGAATGAACAATAGTGTGCAACTAATAAAGCGTAGTGTCCAACTACTTAAGCTTAAGAGAATGGTGTTAGATGCCACGTGTATGGCTGAGTTGCTGCATAATATAAAGAGAGAATAAAAATCAGGTGAATAAAGAGAGGGTGACAAAGAATAATGATGAAGACAATAGTGCTTCAAGGTTGTTGGTCATCCTGAAGTCGGTTTCTAGGGTACCAGTGTTGTCCTCAACGGCGAATGGAGAAGCTAATAGAGGGTCGGTTCGATTTGTTTTTCAAGGGTTTGTTTTCAAGTGATTTGTCACATCTTAACTTAAAAAAAGTGAAGATTTTAAGAGGGACTACTCAATTACAATCCCCACTCTATTGAAATTTTATGTAGAAGATCGTTGTGGGTTTGGATATCAAATGGAGAATAGAGTCTAAGAGTGAAAGAATGAACAAAGTTTAGGTTGAGGATTTGAAGAAGAAAAACCATGTTCATGTTCTCATCTATGGTAAACAACATATGTATTGAGGTTGGAAGATGATTTGTGTTTTATGAGATGACTGCTCTGTTTTTTTCTCTTTTGTAGCATATCTTTCTTCTAGACAGATTTAATTTTGCATTAGTGTGGGTGGCATGAGCTAGGTATCTACTTCTAGTGGATTGTTGCTTAGAACTCTTTTCTTACTGCCTTCTACAACTAAGGTTGCGTTTGGTTGGAAGGAATGGAATGGAATTGAGAAAGTAGTATAATTTTCAAGTAAAATTGTATTTGAGTGGAAAACTAAAAGTAAACCCAAGGGAATATTTCACCTCAAATTTCATTGGTTGTGGGATTTCAAAATCCTTTCACCTAGAGAGGGAATTTGAAATCCCACAACCAAGGGAATTTGAGGTGAAGCATTCTCTTGGGTTTTACATTTCATTAACCACTCAAACATATTTTTACTTGAAAATTATACGAGTTTCAATTCCATTCCATTAATTCCAACCAAACACAACCTAATTGTTTTGGGTAAGTAGATTATTTGAGACATTGAACTATATGATTACAACATTGTTTGTTTGATTTAAAGGTCTGTTTTTGTAGCTATTGCGAAACTATATTTGAATGGTGGTCTTTGAATGATTAAGCGCTGAACTAATAAAATATCTGAACCATTAAAAGATTTGAATCATTAATAGCTAGTATATCACTTACCTATTTAAAGAAAAATGTCTGACCAATTCAGATAAGAGGTCTTAACCATTCAGTATTAGACATCTTAACCGTTCAGCATTAGTATAATGCTTAATGCTTAACCATTTGAGGGCAAATGTCTAAACCATTCAGACATTTTGCTCGTGAAACAAACAGTCTGAACTATTAATAGCCAAACCATTCAGACATCTGAACCATTTAAAGATTGATTCAAATGTTGTCAAACAGCCCCTTAAGTAGTTTTTACCTATGACTGATCAAATAAGCCCACTTTTCAAGTTTTCATTGATCTTTCTTTTGTCAGGAGTGACTACCTAGAATCAAAAGTCTCGGACTATTAGAGGAATATGCATCTACTTAATTCCAATTCAACTACACCAAAGCATTACAATTAGTGGCAATTTTTTCTGAATTTGTGATGGTTTTGTCCTTATAGAATTTGTGGCAGTTTACATGTTATGATGTATTGTTCATGTTTCTGTAGATGTTTCGTAACAACTTTTTCCATGTTGCCTTGAATTTGGTAGACTACACTAATGTGAATTCACTTGATCCCACCAATATTAGGTGATGCGTCTGCTATTAATCCTCTATAACTAATAGTTAAAACCTATTCATAGTATAAAATATGAAAATGATGATTAAGAAATCTTATTTTTAGGGTGTATACAACATGCCTTTATTTATATTCTGTTCCATATAATTTGTTGTGCTATTTGGGTTCAATGCGTTTTGTCTACTGAATTAATGTAATATTTCATAAGGGGTTTAGTTTCCGTATAACTTTTTTTACTTACACTGCTACGCTAAATTTGATTTTATATTTGCAGTGTAATTTGTTGAATGAATGGGGATTTATGGAACTTCTACTTATTATTGTTGGTAGATTACGGTTACAACTTTCAATGAGACTAAATAGTTAGTATACTAAGTACAAGAAATTATATGGAACTTCTTTAGATCTAGGGTTCTTTACCCATGAGATAAAGAAATAGGGAGGGAGAGATGAGTGAGGGAGACATAACAATGGTAGTGGTGATGGTGCCAGAGATATCGCCGGTGGTGGTCGCCGGAGACATAACTTCAATTGTAGTAATGGTTGAGAAAGAAGGAGTAGAGAGAGAGAGAGAGAGAGAGAGAGAGAGAGAGAGAGAGAGAGAGAGAGAGAGAGAGAGAGAGAGAATTGAGGGTGAGGTGGGGTGGGTTAGGGTAAGATGGGTTTAATAATTTAATTAATATTATATTTCATTATAGGGGTAAAGGACTATATACCCTCACATGCAAAGAACATGATCTGATTTAACGGACATAATTAACGTCCGTTAAAGGAAATGACGAATCGTGTATGTTTTTCTAAAACGTAAATGATGTTTACTGTAATTTTTTTAGTTTAAGGACGAAACTGAAATTTGATACAATATTAAAGGACGAGAAGTGTAATTTACTACATATTTTACATCCCAAAAGTACACAATATTGTTATTTCATTATCATGTTTTTTTTAATATATCATTGTAGAAAAATCAAATAGTATTCATATAATCATAAAAACAAACAAAAATAAATAATGAACTAAACTAAAGAAACAACAAGTAGAATTCTTATAAGCTAAAAACATAATTACCTTTACATATTTTTATATAACAATAGTGTACTACTTATAAAGATAAAAAACGCTCATTTATATGGTATAATTAAAAAAAATAATGTCACATACAAATTGAAATTATGAGCATTTAAAAATGTGGAAAAACCTGAAAAAAGTTAAAAAAAGTGGTCATACATAAAATACCACTCTAATACTTATTTTTTATAATTTAAACTCAACCATTGATTAAGAAAATTGATTTTTGAAATTACTTTTACACTTTTTAAATTTATAACTTTTTTTTATCTGAATCTTTAAAAAATTAAGCATTTGTGCCATCTTATACTTGGATACATGTATAAAACAATTAAATTTGTGGTAATTTCAGTTTTATAGTGTAGTTTTTGTGTCATTTTTCACACAGGGTCATACGGGAAAGAAGAAACACAAACTATAATTTTTTGGATCATACTTGAAGGCACATAAGGTGATTTGGAGCTTGTAGCTACGCAGATAGTGTAAAGGGTAGTGTGTTAGAAGAACAAGAAAAAGATTTAAAAAAAATTATAAAAATCAAAGGATCAGTACACATCATTTCCTTTTTCTTTTCCTTATACACCTTGCACCAAGAGTACCGTTACCAACAATATTCCAGCCAAGAGAAGTTAATGTATGTATTTCCTTAATTACAACCTTGTACTATTGTATAAAGTGTAGACCCTTTGGTTTTTTGTAAAAAAAAAAACAACAGTAATCACAATTCAATTGAGTATTCCATTTGAAAACATAAAGAACGATAGAATAAGATAACTGAAAACTTGATATTTATTTTTCTAAGGATTCGTGGCGCATATATTGCATAGATCATTCACTAATAGATACTATTATTATTGGGGTGCATAATGGTGTCTCTTCTTGTAAGTTTAAGGGTTTGAGTATACCCGGCAAAGCTATCCCATATATCAAATTTTGGGTTCATATAGGTCTTTTATAATGACCTCATGAGTCATGTTGGACATGGAAAAATTTAAGAATCGGTCGAGATGGGTTGAACTAAAACAAGTGAGATTAACGACGAGTCAAGATGGGCCGAATTAAAATTAGAAAAGGATCGCAACGGGTTGTGAGGTGGTTTGTCGAGCAACCTAACACTTTGCTCGGTTGCTATCTTAATCCACTTTTAACAGCATAACATGTCAAAACTCACTACTCACGAGTCACGACTACAAGCTTCCAATCACTGCCTATACTCCGACCACCACCGCCGTCGCCTACTATGCAACGCCGTTAAATTGAGAGAGAGAGAGAGAGAGAGAGAGAGAGAGAATAGTGTGGATGCTACACTCATCACGTAGATGAACAAACGAAACGCCATTAAAACAAAAATTATGATTCCAAATGATCTATTTTGCGTACGAGTATGCCCATCGATCAAACTAAACTAATAATAATGCAAACAAGAAAATGGACTCATCTTGACCCGCACTACTCATCCTGACCCGAATCCTTTCTAACCTAACACCTTGCCCGACCCGACCCGCCCATTTTGCCAATCGTGATCAAATGTATGATTTTGTTGGAAATGGAGAATTTTGTATTTTTTCGATCCGACCCGGCCCGTCTTGACCCAAACCCATTCTAACCCGAACCCGTCCTGACCCGTTCCTAACACGAACCCGTTCTGACCCGAACCCGCCCTGACCCGAACCCATCTTGACCCGCCACCCGACCCGACCCAACCCGCCCATTTTGCCTGGTGTAGGTTTGAGTCTTACGATTAAAAATGTTGTAAATATATTAACAATGTTTTCGGTTATTATTTAAAATTTATGTTTTTTTTGTTAACAACTCGTTATCAAAATGTAGAACTATAATTAATTTGAAAAGCTAGATTTCTTTTCGGTTCAATACCCATCAATTTTTTTGGTTTCGGTTTTCTTTTAGTTACAAAAGTTTATTAATATAAACCCAGCTAGTAAACTAGATAGGACGAAACAAATTACAAACAGATCAAGAAAACGACCTCTAAATGCAAGTACAATACTACCCACTACAACTAACCATGCCAAACAAAACAAAGAAGAATGTCGAAATGGAGCAAAGCAAGAACTCCCATAGACTGATCTGAAAGCCGCTCCATTATACCATAGATGTAAAGGGACCTTAACGTCGTCATTCTGCAACTTCAAACTTTCGCATGATGCGTCGATAGCAGAACCATTTTTATATGTCGATCCTAACTGTAACTCGCCCTTATAAAAGTTTGATTAAGAGAATACTACTTGTTTTTCATTTTCAGTTAGTCTACATATCGTAAAATCATCGAGGAAGAATACAATATATTTATGCATCCGAGTTAAAGGAAAAGGTCCTTGAATTTTCCTTCTTGGATCATTGTATAACTATCATTCTCTGTTTCTACAATATTGTGTTTTGATGAACCAACATAATCTAGCCACGAAAAGATGGAGTAAAGAATATGTGTACCACCTTAAGGACTTATATCCAATGAAGAAACAATATAACACCTGATAGTGACATTAGTCTCTAGATCTGAAGCAAAAGATTAACATCTTCCACTGCCAAAAGTATTAAGGAAAATGTAACTAGACATGTTGTTTCTTGAATTCGTTTATACCCTTAGTCGTAGTATCAACAATGACCATATTTATCGTCTCCTATTGAGAAGGTACCAACAATTTCACTGCCATAGCCTCCGCCTCCACATTCTCTATTTCAGTAGTCATCTTATCCACCTTTTACTTAATTTCTTGATTATTGAGCTCCTAAATGACATTATAGCTAAAAAGGTCATCCGATTCCTCTTGTTCAAACAGATCAGGTCGGACATTACTTTCCAGTTCCACATCACTTTGAGAAGACCATCTAAAGTTTAACGATGATTATCTTCAATAGATACCGACTCCGTTGAACCCTTTTCATTTGGAGTTAAATGGTTGGATATTTAGTTTATAGTAAACGTTGTAGCATATATTGATGATCCTCTTTCCTTGAATATCTCTGATTCGGTTGTATCATATGTGTATACAAACAAGTTGTTAAATGTGATCTTCAAGTTAGTGAGGTTATGTTTGATTATTTAGTATGAAGTATCATATGTAGTTTAGTGTTAGATAGTTAACTTTAATAGTTGAGGGACTATTAATGTAATTTTTTGTTTGTCTACTAAAACATGTAGTTAGTTTGTTAAAGGGTTGTTAAGAGGGGAAAGGAATGAGTAATGGTTGTAACTACATTCATTCATTCACATTGTTGTCTTCTTCCTGAATATTGAGTAATTCAGTTTTTTCTTCCGAGTATTGTCTTGAGTTCATTATCGAGTGATCATCCTCATTTTCAACAATTGGTATTAGAGCCACGTAAGAAGGCTCATACACACGAATGATGATCAGGCTATCACGATGGTGTCCACTAAGTTCGAATTGGAGATATTCGATGCCAAGAACGATTTTGGATTATGAAGGGTAAAGATGAGAGCATTCTTGGTTTATCAAGGAGTCGTGAATGCGTTAGCAGGAGAAGCTCGATTACCAGTTCACCTGTTTGAAATGGAGAAGAAGGATATACTAGACAAGGCTCATAGCACAATCGTGCTGAGTTTGGGAGACCAGGTGTTAAGAGAGGGTTCAAAAGAGACATCAAAGGCATGAATCTGGTCAAAGTTTCAAGGGATGTATATGATAAAGTCTTTGGCAAATCATCTTTATCTCTAAAAAAGATTATACACATTATATATGACATGGGGTAAGTCAATAGAGGATCACACTGATGATTTTAACAAATTGGTGTTAAATTTGGCCAATATAGATGTTGAAATCGATTAAGAAGATCTGGTGATCTTATTCTTGACTTCATTCCCATCATCCTATGAACATTTTGTTGACACCCTCATCTTTGTAAGAGAGACACTTTCAATGGAAAAGGTGCTATCTACATTAAACTCTAAGGAACTGAAAAAATGAAATGATGTCAAGGATGATTCTGGTGAGAATCTGTTTCTTAGGGGAAGGCCTGATCAAAGGACCATGAAACCAAGATCATCAAGCCGATCAAAGTCAAAATTCAAATGCAGGTGCTTTATGTGCAATTCAAAAAAGCACCTTAAAAGAGATTGTAAAGAAAAAAAGTAAGAAGAAAAAGTTTGATTCTATCTCTTTCAAGAATCAAGGTAATAGGTCTCCTGAAAGCTCTGCGAATAGGTATGAAAGTGCAGTTGTGTTACCAGTTATAAGAGGAGATGCAAAGGGAGATTGGAACATGGACTTCGGTTGCTCTTATCACATGACCCAGACAAAGGGTTCTTCAAGATATTGAAGTGGAAAATCTTGGTACAGTTAAGATGGGGGATGATAGGGTGTGTACAATTCAAGGATATGGTAATGTGGTCTTGAAATTACTAAATGGTATTGAAGTTGAGTTGATAGATATAAGGTACATCCCTCAATTAAAGAATCTCATATCATTTGGCACTTCTGAAAGTGCAGGATGTTCAGTTAACCTTTTCAGCTTGTTCCTGCTCGTCTATACGAGATGAGGCAAGCAGCCTACATACATGAAGAGAAGAATAGAGAGGGGGTTATCCTGCTTAAACTTGGAAATCCCCTCTTTCAACCAGCTTTTAATGGCAAAGTTACTACAGGTTAGCCGCTAAGAAAGACGATACCCCGTATTTTCTATCCCAGCTACAGCTGGCAGGGAAGAACAGAAAGGCAAAAGTTATCAAAAGGTCTATGGTGGTATTGAAATAAATGGCACAAGGAAAGATAATAACATCTATGTGCTGGATGGTCATGCAAATCTAGAGATTGGGACTTCAGTTAAAGGGGTGAAACTCACACAGGCTATTCTGTGGCACTAAAGGCTTGGTCACATAAGTGGTAAAGGGTTGACGGAATTGAGGAAACAAAAGGTGATTCATGGTCTAAAGGATTGTGACTTTGGGTTCTGTGGGCACTGCATAATATGCAAGTCTCACAAGGTCAAGTTCAAGAAAGGTGTTCATTCTACAAAAGGTATCATGGACTATGTTCATGCTGATCTCTGGGGACCTGCTAGAACTAAGTCTTTGGGAGGAGGTTCTTATTTTTATCTATTATTTATGATTATTCAAGAAGAGTTTGGGTCTATATTTTAAAAGGCAAGCATGAAACCTTCAAGAAATTTAAAGAATGGAGGTGCTAGTTGAAACTCAAACAAACAGAAAAGTTAATAAGTTAAGGACTGATAATGGCCTACAGTTTTGTAGAAATAAATTTAACGAATTTTATAAAGCTAATGGTATTTCTAGGCATTTATTAGTACCGGGTACACCCTAACAAAGTCGACTGGCAGAGAGATTGAACAGAACTCTCTTAGACAAGGTAAGGTGCATGTTCCATGGTCTGGTCTGCCTACTAGATTTTGGGCAGAAGCTCTAGCCATTGCAGCCTATCAAGTGAATAGATCACTATCATCAGCTATTGACAACATGGCTCCTATGGTGAAATGGTCAGGCTATAAGATTGAGTATGATAACTTAAAGGTATTTGGAGCTTTAGCTTATGCTCATACCAACCAAGGGAAGTTGGATCCAAGGGCTCAGAGATGTATTATGTTAGGTTATCCATAAGGAGTTAACGGATACATACTCTTAAAGTTGGAGGGAAATAATTCAAAGGTCATTGTTAGCAGGAGTGTGATATTCAAAGAGGATACCATGTATAAGAATGTTATTGGCAAAGACCTTGCTGATTCATGTGTTAGTCAGAATGACAATATCCCAGGTAGCAGTTCACAAGGGGTGTCATATGGAGTTGATGAGTCTAGTTCTGTTCCTAGAGAGTGTAGCATACCTAGAGAAAGGCCAAGAAGACAGATACATCTTCTAGCTAGCTACAAAAAAGTACAAACAAATGAAGATATCTCTTCTTTTGTGTTTCTTGTTGCTAAACAAGAGTGTACCCAGGAGCTATTAACCTATAAAGAAGCTTTAGCTTCAAAGAATAAAGTTAAGTGGGTCTCAACCATGGAAGATGAGATGAACTCTTTGCATAAGAACAAAACTTGGATATTAGTTGATAAGCCTAAAGATCAAAAGCTTGTGGATTGCAAGTGGCTTATCAAAATAAAAGAAGGATTACAGGGTGAACCACCAAGGTCAGATTGGTGGCAAGAGGCTTTATTCAGCAAGCTGGGATAGATTATAATAAGATCTTTTCCCTAGTTGTTAAATACACTTCAATAGAGTAATTCGGACCTTAACAACCTGCTTAGATCTTGAGTTGGAGCAATTGGATGTCAAGATAGCTTTCCTGCTTGGTACTCTTGAAGAAAGGATTTACATAAGACAGCCCTAAGGTTTTGAGGTACCTGGTGAAGAGAAGAAAGTGTGTTTATTACAGAAGCCCCTATATGGATTAAAGTAGTCACCAAGACAATGGTACAAATGCTTTAATGAGCATGTGGTTACTCATTGTTTCAATAGGATTTGGTATGATAGTTGTGTTTACGTTAAAACATATGTAACTGGTGAATTCTTGTATCGGCTGTTATATGTTGATGACATGTTAATTGCTTGCAAGAGTATATAGGAAATTCAACTAACTAAGGTGTTTTGATGTTAGAGTTTGACATGAAGGAGTTGGGTAATGCAAGGAAGAGTTTGGTAATGGAGATTGTGAGAAATATAGAACTATTTGTTAAGGTTAAGTCAAAGCTCTTATGTTCATAAGGTGTTGTCTAACTTTAACATAGATAGGAGTAAGCCTGTTATAACTCGTGTGGCTCAATATTTTAAACTTTCAGCTCAGGATAGTTCCAAAACAGATCAAGAGGTGGCATTTATTAATAAAATTCCCTATGCTCAGGTACCGGGAAGTTTGATGTAGTTGATGGTTTGTACTCATCTAAATATTAGCTATGCTGTTAGTGTAGTCAGTAGATATTTGTCCAATCCAGGCAAGGCATATTGAGATGCAGTCAAGTGGGTATTGAGGTATCTAAATGGAACCAGAGATGTTGCTTTAGTGTTTTGTAATGGTTATGTTGACTCAGAGTTTGCCAATGATCATGATCGAGGTCGATATGTAACCGGGTATGCTTTTACAGTCATGGGGGTTATTGTTCGTTGGAGAGCAACCTTACAACATGTAGTTACTCTACCTTCAACTGAAGTAGAGTTTGTTGCTCTGACTGAGGTAGTCAAGAAAGGCATTTGGTTAAAAGGGTTCATCATAGAACTTGCTATTAAGTTGAATGATGTTGTATTGTGTGACAATCGTGGAGCGTTGTCTAAGCATCAGGTGTTTCACGATCGTTCTAAGCATATCAATGTCAAGTTATATTTGAGATGTGATAAACTCCAAGCAAATAAAAGTGCAAGAGTTTGACACTTTAGATAATGTTGCAGACATGCTTACGAAGGCTCTAACTGGTCCTAAGTTTGAGTACTATTTGGAGAAGCTGAAGTTTGACTGACTTGAGCTCAAGGTCGAGATTGTTAAATGTGATCTTCAAGTTAGTGAGCTTATGTTTGATTGTTTAGTATGAAATATCATAAGTAGTTTAGTGTTAGATACTCAACTTCAATAATTGAGGGATTATTAGTGTGATTTTGTTGTTTGTCTACTCAGACACGTAGTTAGTTCGTTAAAGGGTTGTTAAAAGGGGAAATGACTGAGTAATGGTTGTAGCTTCATTCATTCAGTCACTGTAACATCCACCATTTTTTCAAGTTAAAACCCAAACCCGAACTCACTTTGAGCTTCCATTATTAATTTACTTAATAAATGGATCAAATACATTAAATATGTAATCAACTTATTGATTGATAAATAATTATTTTTCATAAAATTATAAAGTTTATTAATCATGTTACAAAAAATAACTAAATGGAAAAGACTTATTAAAACTTATAAACTTATAAAATGAATTTTAATAAACTTATATAAAGTTTTATTAGTAATTATGAATTTTAAATACTGAAAATAAATAATCAAATTATAAAGTTTATAAGTTTTATAAAATTTATAAAGATTAACAAATAAATAATTTGATTGATTATTCAAATTGGTTTTATAAAGTCTATAAATATTTTATAAAAAAAAGTTGTTAAAATTAAAGTCTTCAAGAATTTAAATTTTAAATTATAATTATTCTTTTATTTATTTAAATTATTTAACTTTATATTTATTTCAAATTCCAATCATAACCCCCTTTTAAAAGACTTATAAATCCCCATTAACACCATTCATAACCTCCTCCTAACCTCAAGTATAAAAGCAAGGCTTAGGCCTCGCTTTTCATTTGCTCATTCTCTAAAAAATCTCACTCTCATATCTTTCTTTCATCTATTGGTTATGAACAATTTGAAGAATTTTATTTTACAAGAGATTTCAAGAATTCTTAATACTAAGGTAATCTTTTATTGCTTTAATATTATACATTTTAATCATCCTAACATCCAATTGTTTTCATGACTTTATGTTCTTACTATTATTATTTCTTCTACTAAATCTCTATTTATTTTAAACATTAACATTTTAATAATTACTAACCTTATAACAATCACTAACATCCCTAAATTAAGCTAACAACATACTAACATAAACAAAGAATCCTGTTTGCATATGGACGGCTATGCCGCGGCATTCGGTTATTCAACAAGATTATTGTTCTAAATGATGGCTATGCCAAAGTATTAGAATATTTTTATAACTCAAATAAAGACTAATATACCATATATTGACATAATAAAATATCTAACCCGTTTCATGCTTTAACGATTTTAAAAGTGCACATAAGTGCCTTACTACAATTCTGGCAGAATATAATGTTACTTCAACTGACCATAGCTTAATCATAACAAACTAAATTTGAGTAAAATAAGACTCCAATATTAAGTTAATTGAATTACCTTTTCAACGACAGTTTATACGTCTTCAAACTCAATCGGACGACTCAACAATAGCCTTTACAAGATAAGTGTGCATTTCAGCACCTTCTGTCTTGTGCTGCTTGTTTGACCTATTTAAAGATTTTTTCATAAAATTATTTCTGAATAAAAGTTGTCCGGGAGACTTTGAACTAGTCAAGTATAAATTTTTATAATTTTATGAAACCGTTTGCTATTTTAAAAACCTGTTCAAACACGTATCAAACATTCTGTCCAGAATCTAAAATTGGTACAATAATCGTTTATCAATCTACCTTTCGCTTATTGGTATTGCTAAGCATCCTAACTTCTCGTAATGAATCCCAAACTCAAGTTATTGTTTCTTTTTATCATTTAGGACATCACCTTTTACTCTTAAACATCCAAGCTTTCTTATGTACTCTACAACCATCACTAGTATTGTGAGTTTTCCATGTGAGTATTTCTATACCCCTTTTTCATATTTTCACACTTTGGGGTGAAACATGTTACTTTATAAATATTGCACTTGTAAACATTTGATTCTTGTAAACCTATGGCAATTTACTTGTATGTTGTGGTTAGGTGAACTTTGTGGCTACCATGTAATGTCGAATATATGTACAATCATTAACTATTGCTAGCCTAGCGAAGTCATAGATCTATGGGCCAGACAAGCTTGCTTGGTTGATCCAAGTACACTTAGCTAATCGTATATACTTGTAAACGTTTGACACTTGTAAAACTTTGTCGAGGTTTGATTGTGCATTCTGTCTTACATCCCTAGTTACTTTGTTCACTAACTTACAACATGAATTGCCATCTTTTATATACTTATGTATTGCAAACTATGGAAATCTCACCAACTTTCAAAGTTGACCTTTTATTTTTAACATGTTTCAGGAAGAACTCAAGCTTGATCGCCATTTTTGAAGTTGTTCACACCTAGGAATGGACCTAGTTAAATAAATGAATAAGCTTGTTATGGTTTCTTTATTTGAGACTTATGTTTGTAATATTATCTTTGAAACTTATGAATAATATTTTTGGATTTAATAATAGCGTTATGTGGCTGTGAAAGATCTTAACTCTCACTCCTCGACGTTTCCGCCGTCAAGGTTGGGGTGTGACAGATTGGTATCAGAGCCCATAACTATAGGGATCTAGGTTATTAGAAATGGTGACCTAGACTATAGTATGCATGAACCTGATAGAATTATATTTCTATCTTGTAAATTATATACTTTGCATGCTACATAATGCTATGCCTTTTTATGTGCAATTTGATGCCTTAGCATAGGATTGCCTAAATATTGTTACTTGTCTCCCTAAACTTAACTTTGACTCTTTGACTCTCCCCGAACATGAAATCTCTTAACCTCATTCTCGTCGACACGTGGAATCTTATGCTTATGTTATGACTTGGATCTTTAGACGTTATGTCTAATCTATATAAATCTCATCAAGGTTTTGATTCTATGAACCTAAGAAATATTGTGTGACACATAGACACCTGTATCCTGGTTTTCCTGGCAAAAGGCCTTCCGGCTAAGGCAAGCATATTGTATAAATCCTACGGGACTAGTTATGCTTACCTGGGGATTTCTGGGATGAGTGATAAACTATGGTCAACATCACAAGTTTTTTTAAGGCAAATGGGTCAATTTACCTTGACGTGTCAACGTTTTCAAATGGTAATGTGTTACCAAATGGAACCATCCGCCTTATATTTAAAATATCAAAAATCTTTGATTCTTTGGACTGGTTTATCATCGGAACTCTAATATCTTCTCATTCCTATCGTATAGAATGTTTCCGTTAATATTGATCTCGTTATACTCCTTAATTTCTATGTTTGAACAACGTTATACGTTATGCGCTTTATGTAACTATCTTCATACCTGGCCAACGCGTACATGGATCTTAATATATCCAAAGCTATTGGTCGTCTAAACCGAATGTTAATTCTTAAATTTAAAATTGTCACTTGGGGTTTTCAAATGTCCTTAAAGTGTGTCCCATAACTGAAATCATGCAATGCCGAAAGGTGGAATACCTACATCCCGGGATACCTTGTCTAGGCAAGGTATACACATAAATTTGATTCGATCGTTGGATCCGTTTATCGGACCTGGAACCCATAGGATGGGTGTTCGCTGATAGGTACGCGTGTCTACCGTAAAGTTGTGGTTGACATAAGCACTTTGAGAAATCAACACATTTCTTTTTTTTTATTTTGAACCGAACGTTTACATCTCATTATTGTGTTGAATTATTTCCGTCATTGATCTTGTCTTCCTGACTTAAACCATTCAAGATTTGAGAACCTAACATAATTAACTCTGTTATCCTGAACTTTAACCTTAAATCCTAGCAAGCATGATTTTCTTTTCCTGTTAATGTTACATTTATGTAATTTGAAGTTTCTGAATTTCTAGCTGATATTCTCTTCGTGTGCTAAGTCGAGCTTTATAAAAACTTCAAACCGTTTCGCATCGTAGGCAATGCAAGAGTCCGCAAGTCAACTTATGACAAAAGACACTTGTATCCCTTAAATGATTCTATCTCATCAAAACAGGGGTGATTCCCTTACTTTGGTGATGACTTTCCATTCACTATTATTGTTCTTATGAAATTTCATCGTCAAGACAGAAGTGAACCTCATACCTTGATGACTATTTCCTTCTTTTTGTTTTTATGAATTCGTATTTTACAAATGGAATTGCCTCCTTAAAAAGAATAAAATTTCGTATCTTGATGATGGTTTTCAATTTTTGTATTGTGTGTTTTATGAAATCCCATCCTCTAAATCGGGGTGATTTCCTTGTTTTGAGGATAGATTTCAATCATTTTCCTTTGGAACTCGTATTTCATGAATGAAATGACCCCACCAAAATAGGATTGAACCCCGTACTTTGGTGACAAAGGTCAGTTCTCGATTGTTTTCTTGTTATTAGGAAATTCAATCATCAAGATAGGCGTGAAATCCATACCTTGTAGATAATATCAACAGTTTAAAATTTTATGGATGTTTATTTTCCTCAAATGAAATGACCTCATCAAAATAGGAGTGAATTCCGTTCTTTGATGCAACCTTTCATTTTGTTATATTTTATTTCTATAAAACTTCACTGTTGAGATAGGAGTGATTATCCTTACCTTAATGGTAAGTTGCCTCATTTTATTCTTGTGGATCCTCAACAATGAGTTAGGATCAAGCTTTCGGTTGGTAGTTAAGAGTCATCCTTTGAAAAATACACCACCAAGTTAGGAGTGATAACCACATCTTGGTGAGTATTCCCATTCCTTGATCTCAAACGTACCAGGGTTTTAAGACTTCAATTGGCAAGAAACATGTAATAACTTGAAGGGTGAACACCGTTATCTGATTTATCGACGATAGTGTTCCAGCCAGTCAAGCTAAAGCGTGAATCTTGAACTAAAAAGGGGTCGTTGTTACTTTAGGGTAACCTTAGCTCCAAGCCTGGAACATTTAAATTTTAATCGATTTCTTCTCTCACGTTTTTATGTTTCAATTTGACGTTTGATTTAGCTTTATGGAACCTTTCTATCAACTTTCATTCTGAGTTATCATCAAAACTAATTGCACGACGATAACACTCCTAAAACAATCTTTCGTACAAGATAAATTTATTAAAAACTTATGTCATGCCTTTCTGGTTATAGCAATGCACGGTTGTGTTCATGGGTTTGATGAACCGCGTGTGCAAGCCGTACTTGGAAAGCTGTTTGTCATTGCCTTTATCGTCGATATTCTGAATTATTGAAATTCCAATCCGATCATGAACGACGTCTTGATTAACTCTTTACCCATAATTAAAAATGCAGTTCCTATTATTTTGGATAACCTTCAACTCCTAATTTTGAAAATCTCTAAATCTCTATCTTGGTTGCGACTCACAAGACTTGATATTCACTCCGATGTGGACAAAGATGATCATGAATTTCCGCGATTGGTATTTATGGTTTGGCATAAAGGAAATGTTGACGTAGCTGGGTGTATGTTCAAATTGCCTTGTACTTCTTGATGTCCGTTGGTGCATTATTGACTTATTGGCTTGTTTCTTCATTGATTTTGTCCTCCTAAATCTTAAGCTCTTTATCCCAAATCTCTTAACGACCCTTAATAATCTTTTCTGAATGCCTTCCCCTCAAAACCGAATTATCCTAAAAAGCTATTACAATGATGCACTTATTATAAATTGAATCCTTAACCATAACAAACACGATTCGCGTATCAACGTAACACTAGTAAAACTTGAAACCTTAATGACATAAGAAAACAAGAATCGATCATCTAGAAACCATGTTAACGTTATTACTTGAGAAGCTCTTATGAAATTCATATCCCATCCAAAAGTATCTTGAACTTATTTTTTTTATGTTCGTTAAGCCGAGTTTCATATTGATCAAAAACTTGGTAAAATATAAAAGTTTATCAATTAAAATTCGGAACTAATGATCTTGTACCCTTTGTCAAACAACACCATGAAATCATGAATCATGAAACTTAACAAACTTAAGCATATCAAAACAACAAAATTAATCTTGTTGAATTTAAAACGCCTCCAAGAGCTCACCTGCGAACGTGAAATGAATCCAAGTCCCCTCATCTCCTTGAAATTAGTTCCTTGTGATTAAATTTCGGGACGAAATTTCTTAAAGTAGGGGAGACTGTAACATCCGCCATTTTTCCAAGTTAAAACCCAAACCCGAACTCACTTTGAGCTTCCATTATTAATTTACTTAATAAATGGATCAAATACATTAAATATGTAATCAACATATTGATTGATAAATAATTATTTTTCATAAAATTATAGAGTTTATTAATCATGTTACAAAAAATAACTAAATGGAAAAGACTTATTAAAACTTATAAAGTTATAAAATGAATTTTAATAAACTTATATAAAGTTTTATTACTAATTATGAATTTTAAATACTAAAAATAAATAATCAAATTATAAAGTTTATAAGTTTTATAAAATTTATAAAGATTAACAAATAAATAATTTGATTGATTATTCAAATTGGTTTTATAAAGTCTATAAATATTTTATAAAAAAAAGTTGTTAAAATTAAAGTCTTCAAGAATTTAAATTATAAATTATAATTATTCTTTTATTTCTTTAAATTATTTAACTTTATATTTATTTTAAATTCCAATCATAACCCCCTTTTAAAGACTTATAAATCCCCATTAACACCATTCATAACCTCCTCCTAACCTCAAGTATAAAAGCAAGGCTTAGGCCTCACTTTTCATTTGCTCATTCTCTAAAAATCTCACTCTCATATCTTTCTTTCATCTATTGGTTATGAACAATTTGAAGAATTTTATTTTACAAGAGATTTCAAGAATTCTTAATACTAAGGTAATCTTTTATTGCTTTAATATTATATATTTTAATCATCCTAACATCCAATTGTTTTCATGACTTTATGTTCTTACTATTATTATTTCTTCTACTAAATCACTATTTATTTTAATCATTAACATTTTAATAATCACTAACCTTATAACAATCACTAACATCCCTAAATTAAGCTAACAACATACTAACATAAACAAAGAATCCTGTTTGCATATGGACGGCTATGCCGCGGCATTCGGTTATTCAACAAGATTATTGTTCTAAATGATGGCTATGCCAAAGTATTAGAATATTTTTATAACTCAAATAAAGACTAATATACCATATATTGACATAATAAAATATCTAACCCGTTTCATGCTTTAACGATTTTAAAAGTGCACATAAGTGCCTTACTACAATTCTGGCAGAATATAATGTTACTTCAACCGACCATAACTTAATCATAACAAACTAAATTTGAGTAAAATCAGACTCCAATATTATGTTCATTGAATTACCTTTTCAACGACAGTTTATACGTCTTCAAACTCAATCGGACGACTCAACAATAGCCTTTACAAGATAAGTGTGCATTTCAGCACCTTCTGTCTTGTGCTGCTTGTTTGACCTATTTAAAGATTTTTTCATAAAATTGTTTCTGAATAAAAGTTGTCCGGGAGACTTTGAACTAGTCAAGTATAAATTTTATAATTTTATGAAACTGTTTGCTATTTTAAAAACATGTTCAAACACGTATCAAACATTCTGTCCAGAATCTAAAATTGGTACAATAATCGTTTATCAATCTACCTTTCGCTTATTGGTATTCCTAAGCGTCCTAACTTCTCGTAATGAATCCCAAACTCAAGTTATTGTTTCTTTTTATCATTTAGGACATCACCTTTTACTCTTAAACATCCAAGCTTTCTTATGTACTCTACAACCATCACTAGTATTGTGAGTTTTCCATGTGAGTATTTCTATACCCCTTTTTCATATTTTCACACTTTGGGGTGAAACATGTTACTTTATAAATATTGCACTTGTAAACGTTTGATTCTTGTAAACCTATAGCAATTTACTTGTATGTTGTGGTTAGTTGAACTTTGTGGCTACCATGTAATGTCGATTATATGTACAATCATTAACTATTGCTAGCCTAGCGAAGTCATAGATCTATGGGCCAGACAAGCTTGCTTGGTTGATCCAAGTACACTTAGCTAATCGTATATACTTGTAAACGTTTGAGACTTGTAAAACTTTGTCGATGTTTGATTGTGCATTCTGTCTTACATCCCTAGTTACTTTGTTCTCTAACTTACAACATGAATTGCCATCTTTTATATACTTATGTATTGCAAACTATGGAAATCTCACCAACTTTCAAAGTTTACCTTTTATTTTTAACATGTTTCAGGAAGAACTCAAGCTTGATCGTCATTTTTGAAGTTGTTCACACCTAGGAATGGACCTAGTTAAATAAATGAATAAGCTTGTTATGTTTTCTTTATTTGAGACTTATATTTGTAATATTATCTTTGAAACTTATGAATAATATTTTTGGATTTAATAATAGTGTTATGTGGCTGTGAAAGATCTTAACTATCACTTCTCGACGTTTCCGCCGTCAAGGTTGAGGTGTGACAGTCACATTATCATTTTGTTCCCAAGTATTGAGTAATTCAGTTTCTTTCTTCCGAGTATTGTTCTTGAGTTTGAGTTTATTATCAAGTGATCATTTTCATTTCCAACGCAAAGTATAAAGTGTGAATAAATACAACTTTTTCCAAACCGAATCTGTTAAAATAGTGTTGCAAAAACCTTCTGTTTCATCATCAAAATCATCGTTACGATGCTACATATCTTTTGTGCTTTATTGATTCCCAACCTTATTTTAATTTGTTATTTTAGGTAAAGTTAAGCATATTTTTTTATTTTTTCTAGATGTAATCAAGATATCTAAATGAATATTAAATGTTGAAAAATAAATTTCACTCGTATGCTACGCATATTCTTAATGCGACTCCATTGACTTTTCGTTCACCAATAACATCTTCTAGATGTGCTTGAATCACAAAGTCACTAAGCAATTCATGCACAAAACCTTGTCACAGAAAAAGTTGTCCAACGACCTAATTTAACAATCTTATTTTCTGCTTTATTATTTATACTAAAAGAAACAGTCATAACTTTATATATTTTTTAAAGCCATACTAGAAGCTCAGTAGAAAAAGAAGCAAGTCTCAATATGTAAGAGATGTTCGTTGATTAAAAACCTTACTTGAAAAATCAGAAAGATAAAATCACAACTAAAGAAAAAAAATTGTACAATACGCGTGTTTAAAATTATCTAGACCTATTTTAGACAAGTTACTAAAATATATATAAGTGAACACTTACATATTTTTTCTTCTTAAATTAATAATTATATATTTATTCAAGACAAAAATCAATTACATATTTACTCAATTTATTTAAAGTACTCATTAAATAATCATTTTATCCGTTATTTTATGAAGCTATTTTCACACATTTTCTTTCCTAAGACCATGAATTCTAAATTTTCTTAAGTTCAAGTCTTTTATATAATTAGAAATAATAAAATTACATTTTCAAATACAAAAGTTTAAAACTTTATTTTTCAAAACAATAATCACCGATAATCAAAGTTATATCTTTAAATACAAAAACATAATTGTCAAAGTTTTAAATAATTATTATAGGAAAACATCAATACACAAACATCCCTTAGTAAAAACAAAGTAAAATAGTTAATTAATAGGTTAATTAAAATAAAATGAGTAAATATGTAATATATATGTTTTAGAAAAAAAAATTTAATTGATTTTTTGGATCGGAAAAATATGTAATTTAAGGTCTTAAAATGAAAATTTGTAATCATCCCAAAACAAGGGAGAGCGAAGAAATCATTTTAAAATGTTTAGAGGAAATGAAATTTGTTACGTAGTTGGTAACTTCATTCCATTGATCAACAAAACGTTACACCTTTAATATTTTTTCCCCTCACAATAGTACATTCCATTTCATCTGTAATTTTGCATGCCAAATGCAAAGTTAAGAGTTTTATCCATCATGAAGCTCTTCAACTATTCCATAAGGGTGTGTGTGTTTACGGCGTGGGCGGCGCCAAGCAGCAACACCGCCACCAATCCCCCGCACTATGTTGTTTGGTCGTTTCACGGCATCCTGACACCGAGACATTGTAGATGTTTTCTCCCCATTTTGAAACCCGCGTCTCTTCACCATGGTGTGAGCACCCCCCCCACATGGCATGACATGACATGATGTGATGTGATGTGGTGTGACGTGTCAAGAAAATTGTAATTGGTGGATTTGTGGTGTAGTAATGCATTCATAGATCTTCCTCTTACATTGTATCAAAATATAGGCAATATTCAACAAATATATGTAAAAGCTATTATATGTATGCATACAAATCATTTAAATCCACGTATAACCGTAATCGGATCAAAAATAATTCTCGATAACTTATCTAATATGGTTCATGCAATTCAAATCACGAAACATACGTGTTTAAGAGACCTCATGTTATTAAGAGAATCTCAATATCAATTAAGCTCTAATAATATACATTAAACAATAATAAATTATCATATATATTATTCACTACCCTTATATGCTGTCAATGGAAATAGCTGCATCTAATTGTACAAAGAGATTATGCCTTATCATCATTTTAATTATTTACGCAAATACTCATGTCACAAATCATTCTTATATGTTATGATTTCATTCTACTCATTTCCACAAAGTCTTATTATTTTCCGGTTCATAAGGTTGTTCTTAAATGTCATGACTAATCTCACTTCATGATCGAGACTCGTCTAGGTTCTTTAGTTTAGGATTCGATTTATAAACATGGTTCGACTCCATTTGTGCAAAGAGTTTTACAAAATTTATTATTAGTAGTCTTTGTAACCATATAAAGAAACATGATCCTCTCATTATATATCTCGGAGCTAACATACATAGAACATAATCCTCTTACCATCTCGATAGTAGGTTGATGACATTCCTCAATAATTTTGTTAGGGTTACCATTTTCAGGCTTGTTTTCTTTGGTGACGTCGCGTATCAATCTACATGATTGACCGTGTATCTATACATAATATGTCATTTGTCTAACGATGCTACTTATAAGTTATAACTATTAAAAAGAATTACAATCTTTATTGAATATTAATTTTTAATTACATTTTAATTCTATAAGTATTATTATAATTCACTAATATCATGTGAAATGGTGGACTTTGTAGGTCCAAATAATGGTTGACTGACCAAGTCATGATAAAAAGGTTCAAAAATATCGGCTACATAATGGCTCATGAACGAACAAGTCGACAAGGACCACTATTGCACATGTACAAATGTTCATGCGTCACGTACAATCATCATATGCACTAGTAGCGAATATTCACCTTTGAATAGTTTGCTTTTAATGTGCACCAACTCTGAGTGGTGTACGTTAATGTGTTATGAATCATACAATAATAATAAAATACATACATCGCAAGTTATAAAATGTCAAACCATTGACTTTAATAGGTTCGAAAGTCAGCTCATTGAAAATTCGGTCAAAATATTGGCCCTTTCATAATTATTACTAAACTTACAAATCTGATGACCAGCACAACTTGTGAATTATTTTACATTTATGAATCACATAACATCTATGTACTATAATAAAAGCAGATTTTAAATTGTTATTTTTCATAATTTTAAACATCCTAAAATTATTTTTTTGGTTTTTCTCTCTTATTAAATATTTACATTAATTACCAATTGTATTATTTAATTATTTTTAGATTAAATAGTTTTTAATAAATTAAAAAAGAGGTCTTTTTTTATAAATGCAATATCTAAAGAAACAATTTTTGTATAAAATAAGTAATATTTCTAAAATATCAAAATTTTTTAGAACTACAAAATATTTTAAAAGCAGTGTTTTTAGAAAAAATTTTTTTATGAACCATAATGATTAAAAATCGGAGTTATAATAAGAATTTTTTAAAAAAAATACGGTTTGATTTAGTACAAAATGTTCAATATTTTTATAAAAAAAATTAAAATACAAAAGTTTAAAGGAAATTACATCGTTGTTTTATTACTTATAGTCATTACATATAGATAATTTTAATCATAATATGGTTTTATAATTAATAATTTTTCGTTACTAATTATTTAATATATTTATTCAACTTGTGTGACAATTTAATATATTAAAGGCTATTAACTTAGTTATGGTTTAGTATATGTAAAATAAACAATACCATCCGTTACTAACATAACAATTAAATACATAAAGTTAATGTATGATCATTTGTTGATATGAATGTCATCTAAACTTTTTGTCTAACTACAAAAAACTATCTAGTTTTAATTATTTAAATGCAAAATCATAGCTTCTGATATAAATAGAAAGAATTATCGACATATATCAATATGTCTACGCATGCGTCTGAAATGTTAATTCCTTACTTGCAGGCAAAAGTTTCTTACAAAACATAAAAGTTATGTTTTTTAAGGAAATGGCTAAGCATGTGTATATATTTAAAATAAACGGACTTCATTTAAAGAAATTGGGTTTTGAGAAAACATTTTATGTCAACTAATCTTTATGATACTTACCATTTAATTGGTAATAAAGTTTCTTTAATGAATTATTAGTAGATAAATTTGAAAATGTCTGTTGTGACTTAGAATATCTGACCACTATCTATATATATATAAACAACCCAAGTGTATCCATTATCAATACACTCATTAAAAACAATGGCTTTCACTCACCATTATCTCCTTATCTTTGCCCTTTGCATCCTCTATGTAGAATCAGCAGACCCAACTGCACAATTATGCAACCAAAACTCAAACACCACCACCAATGAAATAACCAAAAACATAGACTCGGTTCTAACCACACTGGTCAAAGCCGCCTCGGAATCGGGCTACAGCAACACCTCATCGGGCTCAGGTCGAGCCCGAGTGTTTGGTCTAGCCCAATGCCGAGGCGACGTGCCCAGAGATGAGTGCTCAAGTTGCCTCCAAACCGCCGCAAAAGAAATTAAAAATATTTGTCCGGACCGAGTGGATGCTAGGCTATGGTACGAGTATTGCTTCGTAAGGTACAACACTGAAAACTTCTTCGGGCAAGTAGATACGGGGTATGGAACGTTTTACTATAATGTTGAAAATGTTACGGACCCGAAAACCTTTAATAGCGCGCTTGGTGCACTTATGTATCGTATTAATTCAATGGCGAGTGCACCGGGTAACAAAGGTATCGCGAAAGACATGACTAAGTTGTCAGATTTCTTGACACTTTATGCGTTGTCGCAGTGTACGAGAGATTTGTCAGAGCTCTCGTGTCGCCAATGTTTAGCGATAGCTGTCGGGAATTTTCCGACTTATTGCGACAGCAAGAAAGGGTGTAGAGTCATATATAGCAGTTGTTATGTTAGGTATGAATTGTATCCTTTTTACTTTCCTCTTGATGATCAGAAGAAGGCTCATGAAAGCTCTATGAAGTCACACTACTTATCCGTCGTTAAAAATTCTTGAGTTTTAGTGACGGATTAGAAGAAATTGTTCCTTTGTTCAGGTTATTATTATCAATAAATGTATGTTTGATGTGTCATGTAGTCTTTTGTTCTTCTGTTTTAATATAGTTTTAAGTGTTTTGAATTGTTACTTTGAATTCTTCATTGTACCAGAAGAAAAAGAATTAGAATATATGTTTTAAGCATTGAAAATTGAAAAAGACCATATCTTATTTAGTTAAAAATCGATTATAATCTCTACTAAATAAATAAACAAGTATCACTGATGGATCATTGGTCCATTTGATAGCCGGTCAGTGAAATTCAATGATATTCATTGCTGACGAAAATCCATCGGTGATGTCTTGTAGGAAATTTCGTCATGTGTTATAGCTTCTTCGACATATATTCATCAACTGACGGCTGTGGAAAGTTTAGTGGTGGAAGATCCATAGTTTTTAATCTAACTTAACTATTACAACCTTTTTAGAATGACTATATTATTAAAACACGACTAGCAAGAAGCTAAATAGATAAAAGTACCTATAAAAAGGGTTTTGAAGCCACTCTATCCGATTAACTTTACACTTACGAGATTTTTGCACCACGATATCAAATTGTGGGCATATATATGTATAGATTGTGATCCAGATTAACCCTCGTAGGTATACGATCAAACAAAATCTTCCACGCGCATATATTCATCTTCCTTGTAATGCTTTTCAGCCAAATAGTGTAGCAACCACTAAACGAAAGAATGGACTCATGAATGAACTACCTAACCGCTTTAACCAAAACGGTACCACTCCATTAAAATTCCACGCGCGCCCATCGTTGTCATCACTCAATGCAATTGCCCAAGTAATTTGATAAGCTAAATAAGTTGTTTGTGTTGATTTCTCCTCAAATAGATCTGCATCAGTTCTACGAATTCTGATTCCCCTTTTGGAAAACCAAACAATTCTTTTCATGCTTTAACACAAACAACCTTGAGATTTTCTTTTTCTAATATAAACGTTTTAGTGGAATTCAAATATCATCGTTATCTTCTAGTTATCATACCCGATTTATTTGCATTATCTTTTTCTAGTTTCTTTTTTGTTTTGTGTTTATGTATTCTTTTTCTTCTTGTAATCAAAGACCCAACTTTGATTCATCAATTCTAAGATGATACAAGAGTGGTCCTAAGAACACCTAACCCAATCTACCTCAATCATGGATCAATGATCTATCAAAAAACCTAAGAGAACTGTTGCGGACTAAATGCTATGGATGCGTTGTGACGCTATGGTAAAAGGGTGGCTTACAACTACCATGGAAAAAGGAGATCAAAAACAGCGTGAAATGTGCGAACACTACCAAAGAGATATGGGCCGACTTAGTCAAACGTTTTGGGAAGGAAAGCGCTCCTCGGGCATATGAATTAAAGCAGACCAGTACCGCCAAACAACAAAGGGGCATGTTAGTTTTAGCTTACTATATGTGTGAAGTTTAATACTCCAGTCAACTAAAGTCAACTTTCCAGGTCATAAGGGCAATTTGGTCATTTTATGTAGTTAGTTTGTTAAGATCCGTTATATCCATTTAATGGTTTGTTAAGTGGGATTAGGGGTGATATAACAGAAGTGAATCACAATACGTCTTTCATATAGAAATTCTTTTGTCTCTGTAATAGTTGATTGAATCCATGAGAAATCATTGAAGTTTGCTCTCAATCTAGTTGTTCTATTGTATTTTGAGTTTATTTTGCACAATTGGTATTAGAGCCAGTTAGGAATTGATTGAAGAACAACAAAACGAAGGGAAAAATTAGGAGACAACAATGGTTTCTACCAAATTTGAGTTGGAGAAATTCGATGAAAAAAACGATTTTGGTCGGTGGAGTCTAAAGATAAGGGCGTTATTAATCCATCAGGGTGTCGTTGATGCACTCTTGGGAGAGAATAGACTTTCAGCAACCGTCTCTGATAAAGATAAGAAAGATATCTTGGATAGGGCTCATAGTGCGACCGTGTTGAGTCTTGGAGATAGGGTGTTGAGGGAGGTCTTAAAGGAAGCTACTGTTGAGAGAATTTGGGCCAAGTTAGAAAGCCTATACATGACCCAAGTCTTTGGCCAATCAAATTTACTTGAAGAAACGATTGTATACGTTCTACATGACTCCAGGTAAATCTTTTGAAGATCACACTGATTGAATTTAATAAACTCATTATGGATTTTGAAAATATTGATGTTACCTTCGAAGATGAAGACCAGACTATAATTTTCTTGACATCTCTTCCACTGTCATTCGAACACTTTGTGGACACCCTAACGTACGGAAGGGATACCTTGTCCATGGAAGAAGTTTGGCTGCGTTAAATTCAAAGGATTTAAAGAAGATGTCAGATGTTAAGGAGGAGTCAGGAACTGCAGTGATCTTGAATAGGGATCCTACAGTGATAAATAGAATCCCCATAAAAATACCACTAGCTCGAGCACTAGTGATTTTGTATCCGGTCAAAATCTTGGCTAATTGATCAAAGTGGGTAGCCCTAGTAGACCCATAGATCATGGAACAAATAGGGAGGGTAGGCCTAACCACCACACTACATTATAGACGCGAACCCCCTCATTACCGTACGTGCGAATCTCACCGCATACGGCTCGCACAAAGACTCCTAAATTCATCCGGAGCCTTTTCTTCCACCTCTCGTCTCTAATCCTCGATCAAACTTGAGTTCCCCAGGCGCTATGAAATGGGGGTTTTTCCTTCGCCTATCGTATGTATCGGCTTGGCTTCATACTGAACCAAGGAGGCATTCTGGCGGACGCGTGCGTGTAGGAAGGCCGACGACTATATAAGCTAAAAGACTACGACTACAATCCAAGCCCAAAGCTACTTGCTTCTATTCTCGTTAGATTGGATATGGATGGGGAATCTATAGATCATAGTAGTTCGCCAACATCTCTAACTAACATCAAATACAATTGAACTTCACGGAACGGACAAAGGAGCTTCGCTTGGTTGGCCTTCCTACGGTGACAAATGCCTCTTTGCTCTTCTCTGAAGTCTACAACAAGTGGGAGAGGCAGGATTCGAACCTACGTAGAAAAACTTCAACAGATTTATAGTCTGTCGCTTTTGACCACTCGGCCACTCTTCCCTTCCCGAGCCTAAGCCCCCCTTTGTAGCTTCTGGCGAAGCTGCGAGTTCATGAGCAAGTGAATGAACGAGCCATGTTCCTAAAAGGAGTGACCCTCTTTCTTTTCTTCCTTTTCCCTATTCCTTCAAAGCCCGGTTGGGCGCTAGCGCTTGACTAATAGAAAGTCAGGCTCTTCTACTGAGCGAAGCTGCGAGCCTACCTTTCTCGAGCCTACAACAATAGCTTACGCTTACCAAGCCTAAAAATAGGGATACAACAAGCCAAGCAAAGCAAGCTTTCCCCCTTCGTTTGTTATAGGTCGCCCCTCACCGCAGGCACTGAATGAATGAAATGAGTGGAGATCTTCCTTCCCCTTGCTAATTACCAAGAACTTCGTTGCCACTAGTGGCGAAGAAGAATAAAAAATAAAAAAAACTTGGAGCCCAAAGAGAAGTAAGTCTACAAGAAGCTGGCAGAGCTTTAACCATTGGACCACATCGATCTATCCTACCTAAACAGTAAGCCTTTTCTTGTTCGTTCTTCGAATGAGGCTAGTGGAGACTAATTTCTTCCGGCTAATAAAGAGACTACTCCAGTCTTCCCATTCATTCCGATCCTTCTTCCCCCTAAGAATTGAACGAACCAAGTTCACCTATTCGAGTGTGAGGAAGAAAAACCAACAAGAAACTTCCCACTTTTGATGTCCTGTGATTCTGCTAGTTTAGAAACCAAGGAGAAGGACAGGGGCGCTAGGTCAGAAAAGCGAGAACTCTAAATTCTCCCCAAGTAGGATTTGAACCTACGGCCAGTCAGTTAACAGCTGACCACTCTACCACTGAGCTAGTGAGGAACAATGGACTTAAGGAAGCCGACTCTTGTTCTTTGGACCAACCTATGACCGAACAAAAAGGAGTTCGTCACCCTCACATACACCGGGAAAAAGGTTACGATAGCAAGCCCCTCGCCGCCCGGTGAGCCTCCACGACAAGGAGGCGGCGATCAACCATCCACTCTCGAGATTCGTATTGATCAATTGATCTTCGTGTCCTGCCAGTTCACTAAGTAGACTCACTCTACCCAGGGGCAACAAAGGCTGAAACTCTTCTTGCCGAAAACAAGGGACCCACTTCTCATCCTAGGATTTAGCAGGTATGAAATAGTCCCATCTCCGTCTCTCCGAATTTCTACTACTAAGTAGCACTTCTGCTATTCAATCAAAGAATCGATTCCTTAAAAAGCCCTATCTTATTACTAAAGCGCTATCTATAGGCATTCTTGCTCGTTAGCGCTTTAGTTTGATTGCAGCTAGCGTGCCCTTTTTCTTTTCACTTTCTCTTAGTCAAGCTTTGAAGCCCCTACTGGGATGGAATATTTGAAGAAGCACAGGTTTGGAACCCTATATACAAGGAGCTGGTCTCGATCCCATTTAGTGGTGCCCCTCTGGATTATTGTTGAGTCAATATTGATTTCGTGCTTAAGTTGGAGGGCTCTACCTCCATCCCTCGAGTCAAGTAATTCGCTATCGGATATTCTTCCGCTGCCTATCTCATGCCATGCTTCTTCTTTCTCCGAATCGGTTCCCAGTGTCAATCAATCAAGATTCGCCATCAAGGGGGGGCACTTTAGGTTAGGCCAGTCTCCTTATTCACGCAATTCCCCCGTCCATCAATTGATCAAGCGAGTACGCATCCAATCAGCGTATAGCGAATGAAAAAAAGGTTTAACATGGATTCTCCTCCTCAATGTCTATCCATTAATCCCTATTCATTCGATCAAAGTCTCCACGACCTTTTCACGCCCCTCTGAGGTGCACCATGTTGATAGGAATCGGCAAAGACCTTCTTATACACGTCCTCGAGGGTTGCATTCATGGAAATCATCACTAGTTTCCCCCGAGGGCATGGTATGGCCATAAAGATATGGTCCAACTTAGTCGAAAATTTTGGAGAGGAAATCACTCCTCGAGCATATAAATTAATGCAGACAATCATCGCCACACAACAAAAAGGCATGTCAGTTTCAGCTTACTACACGAAACTGCGTAGCCTTTGGGACGAGATGCAATCCTCTTTGTCAATTCCTCGGTGTACTTGTAATGGTTGTTCCTATGACACAGGAAAGAATATGGCTGAAATTAAAGACAAAATAAGGCGTACAAGTTTCTTATGGGGCTTGATAACGAGTTCTCGATCATCCAAACCCAGATCCTTGCCATGAATCCCATACCAAGTCTACGAAACACCTACCATCTTGTCGCTAAAGATAAGAGACAGAGATCCATTTCCGACAAGAATCCAACAATCAAATCTACCACCTTCAAGGCCTTCACTTCTGGTCGACAAGAAGTGGGGACTGACATGCGCTGTGACAAGTCGGTTCCTAAGGATACCAAATGCAACGATGTTGTGGAGCATTGCATTTTCTGTGGAAAAGGCAAAAACCATCGTGATGGTTGTTTTAAGCGTGTAGGTTATCCCGACTGTTGGCCAGGCTATCCCAAATGGTGGTCAGGAAACAAAAACATGACGAAACAAAGCCAAAAGTAGCATGCATCAATAATGGCACAAGCCCCATTCCAAGTTTGAGCATTCAACAATATGAATTTTTTTTAAAACATTTTGCAGAAAGTGAAATGGATGCAAAGGAAGGCACAAATCCCATGGTCTTCATGGCAGGTAAGACTGACTATGGTAACGATTGGGTTGTTGATTCAGGATGCACCAAACATATTACACATGATTGTAAAGTTCTAGAGAATGTTGTCAATACTCCAAATGATACACCGGTAAGCATCCGTATGGTGAATCGGTACCGGTTGAAGGAAAAGGAGAACGCACACTACTGAGTGGTGCAAAGGTTAAAGGGTCCTTCACATTCCTAAATTCACTTGGCAACCTTTTATCAGTTAACTGGCTGTGCTGATATCTTCACCATAATAACATTTCTTCTTGATTTTTGTGTTATGCAAAAAATTCACATGAGGAACTTGATTGGTGCGGGTGCATGTAAGAATGGTCTTTACCAAACGGGGATGTTTGGGGTCAAGAGAGAAGCCTGGATGACAACCATTGGTAGTTGGCATAGGAGAATGGGACACCCATCTAAAGAAAAGTTTACTCAAATAGATTTTCTTAAAAATATTTCTTTCAACAAGTTATGTGATTCATGCTCAACGGCTAAATGTACTAGACTTCCTTCTCAAAACAGTGAAATAAACCAAAGATTGTTTTGAATTATTACATTGTAATGTTTGGGAAAAATATCGCACACTTTCCTTCTCGGGCTCTAGATATTTCATAACGATGGTCAACGACTTTACTAGCATAGTATGGGTTTTCCTATTAAAATTTAAACACGAAGTAAGCAAATGCCTCATCGATGTCCACAACATGATTGTAAGGATTCCTATAAGTCTGATTCAAACTAAAACATCCAAAGTCTCTCTGCAAGCATTGCACTGAAGAACTGAAGTAGAATTGCTTCGGAAGTTTTACACCATGCACTATAAATATTCTAAGTGTAAAATCTTCCGAAGCCAAGACCAATATCTTCCGAAGCCAAATGTGAAGTCTTCCGAAGCCTCAGAGACAAAGTCTTCCAAAGCTTCATCTTATGAAGACAGATTTCTACCAAAGACTTTTAGTAACATGCTTTATCTGATGTACTATTCCATAAAGCTGGACACCATTCCGCTGCATCTCTGTAAAGTCACCAACTTACATGAGTTGGTGAAAAGGTCCATGCTTTTGGTAACTGTACATTGAGGTCTTGAGTCTGTAACTTTCTACTTTATGTACTTTATCCTTTTTGTAATAGATAAGGATGTGAGCTATGGCATGTCATAGTCACAAGGTCAAAAGGCAGATATGCCTTTTGATTCTACAATTGATTTTGTTAGTGTCTAGTCAATTGTATCCAGCTGGCTTTCAAAGTATAGCCGGCTGTAGGTTGTAGTATAAGTATTCCATGTTCTAGTATCTTTCTTTATGATTTGTAACACTTGTAATAGAACTTGAGAAAGCAATATACTGCATCCTTGAAACCCAAATCTCTTGTTCTGTCTCTTACTTGTTACTTGTGTTCTTAGTATCATTATTATGATTAATCCAGTTTACTGTTTGATTAAGTTTGGTTAATCTCCTCTTTGTGTTGTTGTGTTATAAGTGACCACCCTTCACCGGTCCTGCAATTGGTATCAGAGCTTTTCAGGCTCTTGATATAAGATCTCACCATCTTAAGATCCCTCACACACACAAATACTAAACTTTCAAATGGCTTCCATTTCAAAGACTGATATGGAAACTGGAACCATGAACAAGTCCCCACTAATCACTCTTGATGACTTTGATACCTGGTGTATGAGAATGGAAGGTTTCATCAGGTCTCTAGACTCAAGAATATGGGAGTCTGTTGAAAATATACCTTTCATACCCAACACTCATTCTGCTACTAGTGCTGGTATGATCCCCAAAGATGTGGCTAACTACTCTGATGAAGATAGGAAGAGAGTAGAGATTGATAGGAAATCCATGAATGCTCTTCAAACTGCCCTTCCAAACTCTGTGTACAGAGGTTTCAAGAAGTACAAAACAGCTAAACAGCTGTGGGATGCACTAAATTTGATGTATGAAGGCTCCTCTGAAGCCAAGGAGAACAAGAAGGATCTCCTGAAGCAGCAGTTTGAAAACTTCACCTTCAAAACAGGTGAAACCATGACTCAGCAATACTTTAGGTATGTTGAGATAGTGGATACCCTTGTGGATGGAGGAGTTCCTCTTGAAAACAGAGACATTGTAAGGAAGTTCATGTCCTCACTTCCTAGGCAATGGACACACTATTGTGTGGTGATCAAGAGGACTGAAAATCTCAAAACTCTTACTCTGACAGAGTCATATGGGATTCTCAGTGGTTACCAGATGGAGATGAACATGTAAGGTTCATCTGGCAACTCCAACAATCAATTGGGTTCAGCCCTGCATGTGGTTGAAAGGGATAGCATAGAACCCCAACATCATCTCATATGCTACCCTGACAACTCACCAAAAGGTCTTTCATCACCTTCCCAGAGACACCCAGGGAGAACTACATTCAAGGAAGCCCATTCCAATAGACAAGCTCTTCTCAAGCCTTTGTGTCTTCTGATGAAAGTTGTGGCAACTTTCTTTTCACTCTTGAAGACCTGGATTGTATCCATCCAGATGATCTGGAATATATTGAAATAGTCCAGCAAATGGCGCGCTCTTCTCACTTATAGAGCCAAGAAGTTCTACAAAAGAACTAGAAGGAGGTTTCCAAGCAATGCAACCAGTGGAAAGTTTGGCTTGGATAAAAGCAAAGTCAAGTGTTACAACTGTAACTTGATGGGCCACTTTGCTAGAGAATGTAAGGCACCTAAAACAAATGGTGGTCAAGCACAAACCAGACCAAACTACAATGACAAAGCCCCTCAGAATGAGAAGCCAAAGAAACAAGTTGCTGTTGTTGTTGAAGAATGAGGCTTTGACTGGAGCTTTTAGGTGGAAGATGCTTCTCCAAACCAAGCACTAATGGCAGATCATGATGAAGCCAAGGTATTGGAACATCTCTGTACTCCTGAATGCATTGCTAAAGTTAACAGAATTAGGTCCTATAACTTGGAAATGAGATCTGATCTTGAGTCCTTAAACATTTTAAAATCTGATTTTAGAAAGTCTGAAAATGATTATAAACTAAAGATAGAGGACTTAGAGAAAAAAATTCAGTTCTAAAACATGAGCATACAGATTTTAGGACTCAAATCAAAGATCTCATAACCAAGCTGACTGAGTGCCAAGCTGAGCTTGTGATCAGCAAAGCCAGGGCAGAAAAGAGTGTTTTTGAAGAAGAGACCTTCAAGAACATGATATCCTCATCCCTCCACAACAAGGTGTGTTATCAAAATAGACAGGGACTGGGATCCAATGAGATAGCTCCTCCACACACAATCTTGTCTGTAAGATCTCCTAGGTGTGGAACTTGTGAAGATGAGCTTCCTCTTATAGATCCTATAAGTTAAGAGGATGATCAATAAGAGATAGTGAAGAATTCCTCTGAGAAGAGTAAAGAGGAGGATTCTAAGAAGGGCCACTATCCTTTTGAGGAGAAGAAGATTACTGTGATGACTAAGTCAATGAGAAAGAACTTGATCAGGAAGAGCAAAAGAAAAGCAAAGAAGGCTCAAGAGATCAAGGCTACTTTTGATTCTAAGCAGAAACAAGTTTTTATATCTGCAGGGTTTGAAGTAGTAAAGACTGAAGACACAACCAAATCTCTTCAGCTAAGAGTTCTGGTTCTTGTTCAAATCATCTTAGTACCAAGAAGAAGACTGATCTGCTGTGTACCACTGCTGCACAGCCTGGACCATCAAACTCCAAGAACAGTTCTCAGCCCATAAGAACTGTCTCAGCATCTGCAAAGATGAAGGTGGAGAAGGGATGTGACCAAAGACAGTCTTGCTCTCATAAGGAGACTCTTGTGAAGAAGAAAATGTTGTGTGTCATGTGTGAAAGTACCTCTCACATTGCTAAGGATTGTCCATACAATCCTAAAAGTACTGTCCATATGACCAAGACAAAGACTTTAAAGAGTTTCAAGAAGATTCAAGCTTCGGAAGGAAAGTCTGTTTCCTTCGGAAGCTCCAAATCAAAGAAGAAGGCAAATGGAAAATTACCTTCGGAAGAGAAGTTGGTCTCAGAAGAAAGGAATTCTTCCGAAGCACTGAAGTCTGCTGCAGTGACTGTAGAATCTTCCGAAGGTTCAGTCATCAAAACTTCCGAAGTCTCAAAAGCTTCCGAGGTTTTGAAGGTCAAGTCCAAGACTCCAAAGGGTGTGAAGTCTAAGAAAGACCAAGTGACTAAAGTTTCTCCATCAACAACAGCTCAAGATCCTTCTAGCACAACCATAGGATCTATTACTGTTGCATTACCTTCTATTATACTTAGTGAGCCCAAGACAAGTAAGGCTTGGGTTTCCAAATGTAACTATCATCTCTTGTGCAGGAACAGCTCAAGACAAACAGAATGTCTGGATCATTGATAGTGGTTGTTCCAGGCACATGACAGGCAATAGGTCACTACTCCATAACTTTGAGAGGATTGATGGAGGACCAGTTGCTTTTGGAGGAGATGAAGGTGGTTACATTTCTGGAAGGGGCAAGGTCACAAATGTAAGCTCAGCATTGAAAGGTAAACTTTGTCAAGGAGCTTGGGTACAATCTTCTGAGTGTATCCCAATTTTTATGATCAGAGTCATAACATGCTCTTTACTGAGCATGAGTGGCATTGTTCTCAAGCCTGGAGTGGTCATTCCTCATGACATATCCTGCTTAGAGCCCCTAGGAAAGAGAACATGTACAAGATGGACTTGCAAGAAACATCTCCCTCTGGAGAAGTTTCATGCTTTCTGTTTAAAGCAAATAGTGATGATCTTTCCTATGGCATAAAAGAATGTGCCATGTAAACTTTAAGAACATGATTAAACTAATTAAACATGATTTGGTAACTGGAATGCCAAAGAAAGAGTTAAAGTATGATCATTGTGTTGCATGCCTGAAAGGGAAGCACACATAAGTATCCTCACAAGCCTAGAGGAAAAGACTACCATCACTACTCCCCTACTTTACACTTATTACATATGTGAGCTCCTCTATCACGTGCGTAATGTAGTCTAGGAAGGAACCTCTCTACTCTATTGTTTGTGATCACAGATGATTTTACAAGATTCACTTGGGTTTTCTTTCTTAGAACTAAGGATGATGAGACCCCTGAGATTCCGAAGAATTTCATCTTAAAAATTGAGAATCAAAGTGATCACAAGGTCAAAACCATAAGATGTGATCAAGGAACTGAATTCAAGAATCAAATCCTTGATACATTTTGTGATGAAAATGGTATTACAAGACAATATAGTGCTCCCAGGACTCCTCAGCAAAATGTGTTGCTGAGAGGAGAAACAGGACACTAATTGAAGCTGCAGAAAACTATGTTGTCTACTCTAAACTGCCCATCACCTTCTGGGCAGAGGCAGTAAACACTGCTTGCTATGTGCAAAACAGAGTTTTAGTAGTTAAGACACATGGTAAGACTCCTTATGAACTTTGGCTAAGAGAAAACCTTTCATTGGTTTTCTCAGGTCATTTGGATGTCCCTTTCACCATCTTGAATACCAAGGATCAAATTGCCAATTTGCTGAGAAATCAGATGATGGACCTTCATTGGATACTCTTCCCAAGCTAAGGCTTATAGAGTATACAATCTTAGAACTAGAATTGTTGAGGAGTCAGCCAATGTGACTTTCAATGAACACACCCCTGTGTGGCTGGTTCTGGTCCTGATTGGCTATTTGATCTTGATTTAGTTACCAACTGTTTTAACAAATCTTGTGAGAATGTTTCAGGATCTGCAGAAAATTTAAATACAGGTGATGATCCAAAGATTTGAGCTAGGAGACCTTCAACTCATACATCTTCAGCTCCAGTTGGAACTACTTCAGCAAATGAGGTTTCTATCAGCACTACAATGACAAATTCAGCTGATACATCTGGGGTGCCTTCAAATTCCAGCTCAGAGGCTCCACAACCAGATAAGATACCTCAATTGTGGAAGACAACAATGGTGATGGTGAAAGTGATCAGGAATTCCTTGATGCTAATAACCACACCATAGATGACAACATCAATGATGTCACACACTCATTGGATCCTCTTTGTGTGTGTCAAATTTGGATCTTTCTCAGCAACTTGCTGTGATCCCTCAGCTTAGGATCCACAAGTCTCACCCCACCACAAACATCATTGGAGATGTTGTCACAGGGGTAAGAACAAGAGGACAAACCCATGAAGCAAATGTTTGTCTTCACTCTTGTTTCTTATCTCAGATAGAGCCAAAGAAAGTTGATGAGGCTCTAAAGGATGGAAGTTGGGTTGAAGCTATGCAACAAGAGTTGCTTCAATTCAAAAGGCAAAAGTTTGGAACCTTTGTCCTCTTCCTCATGGAAGACTACCATTGGAACCAAATGGGTGTTTAGGAATAAGAAGGATGATAGAGGCATTATCATCAAGAACAAGGCAAGACTAGTTTTCAAGGATACACACAAGAAGAAGGGATTGACTACACTGATGTCTTTGCTCCTGTAGCAAGATTAGAAGCTGTTAGGATTTCCTGGCATTTGCTGCATCCAAGAACTTCAAGGTCTTTCAACTTGATGTAAAGTGTGCTTTTCTGTATGGAGTGATTGATGAAGAGGTGTTATGTCAACACACCCACCTGGTTTTGTAGACCCTGATCATCCTGATTATGTCTGCAAGCTTGACAAAGCTCTTTATGGGCTGCATCAGGCACCCAGGAAGTGGTATGAGACATTGTCTGAGTATCTTTGTAAACATGGATACAGGAGAGGTACTATAGATGGAACTCTCTTCATCAAAGGACAGGAAATGACTTATTGCTAGTTCAAGTGTATGTAGATGACATCATCTTTGGTTCAACTAATCCAAAGCTCTGCAAAGACTTTGAGAAGCTGATGAAAGACAGATTTGAAATGAGTGCAATGGGAGAACTCAATTTCTTTCTGGGAATTCAAGTGAAGCAAGTTGAAGATGGCATCTTCATAAGTCAGTCAAAGTATGTTCAGGACATACTCAAGAGGTTCAACATGACTGATTGTAAGATTGCTAAGACACCCATAGCCAGAAACCACTCCCTTGGATGATCTTGAGGGGGAGTGTGTAGATGAACACTTATACAGGGCTATGATTGGGTCTCTTATGTATCTTACAGCTAGCAGGCCTGATATCATGTTTGCTACATGTATTTGTGCAAGATATCAAGCCAACCCTAAGATGTCTCACCTCATCACTGTCAAAAGGATTTTAAGATACCTCAAAGGTGCTTCAACACTTGGTTTATGGTATCCAAAGAATCCTGACTTCAATCTGTATGTTTACATATAGTGATTATGGTGGTTGCAACATGACTGCAAAGTCTACATCTGGGGGATGTCAATTCCTTGGTGGAAGGGTTGTCTCATGGCAATGCAAGAAACAATCCTGTGTGTCTGCATCAACTGCTGAGGCTGAATACATTGCTGCTGCAAGCTGCTGTGCTCAAGTGCTTTGGATTCAAAATCAGATGCTAGACTATGGATTTAACTTCAAGGAGACTCCTATCCACATAGACAACAATAGTGCTATCTCTATCACTGAGAACCCTGTGCAGCACTCAAGGACCAAACACATCAATATCAGGTATCATTTAATAAGAGATAACTATGAAAAGGATTAATTAAACTAGTCAAAGTTCATACAGATGAACAATATGCTGATCTGTTTACAAAAGCTTGATGAACAGAGATTTAAATATCTAATATCAGCTATTGGGATGATTAACTTTGAGTAGATCTTTTCTTAAAACTAATTCTAATTATTTCTTAAAATATGTGTGTCCTAAGTTGTCTAGTTCATCACTTTCATAAGCTCATGTTTTCTTTGGATATCAAATCCTTTTTGAAGACTTTCCTTAGATTCTTGAAAATTTTCTGATCCTTCGGAAGATATATTTTTACCTTCGGAAGAAAATCATGTCTTCAAAATAAATAACTGTCTAAGAAATTTTACCTTCGGAAGAAGTCTAAATCTATCTTCCGAAGCTTAAATACTTGTCTCAGACACTTATTTGTTTTTAAGGACTTTTTCTTCCGAAGCAAAATTAACTCTCGAAAGCTTTGTTGTTTTATATACAAAGCATTCAAGTGTTTATTTCTCTTCCGAAGCAAAATTTTCAAGACTCTCAGGAAAATCTTCCGAAGTCATTTTAGCTTCGGAAGCTTTTTCATTAAAACTTCCGAAGATAATTTACCTTCGGAAGCTTTTCGAATTCCAAGAAAACTACTTTTTGAGCAAAAGTAAACTACTTTTTCAGAGGTGGGACCGACATTCGGATTTCAAAGTTTATCCTCTTTCATTAACTTTGGTTCAAATCCTTTTCACATAAATACCCAACGGTTCCCCCTCTCCCTCACTATCTTCTTCAATTCTACTATTCCTCAAACCTAATTCCCAAAACCGCCTTTGCTTTTCACCTTTCTTCATCCTTAAGCTTCTCAAATGGCCAACCTTAACCGCAGAAACAACCCAGATTTCTCCATGCAACTTCACAGGCAACACATAACCAGGTTGCTCTGTTAAGCTCTGAGAAAGATGAAAGTTTCTCAGAGATTTGCCAGTTCTTAGCTCTATCAAATTACTTCACCTCCCTAACCATTGATCCTACTCTGTATGAGGATCATCTGCTTGAATTTGGAAGACCTGCCAAGAGGTCATCATGGATGGGGAAAGGCACTGTCTGCCACAGTGCAAGGGAGGACAATCTTCATCACTCCGGCCATCATCAACACTCATTTGCAGCTGGATGATGAAGAAGGTGAGTTGTCCTTCCCAAAGGAAGCTGTCAATCATTCCTTTGAGCAGATGGGCTATGAGGGAGATTTCTCTGTAAAGACCTTCAGGAAGGGAAGGTCTCATCCCAGTGGAAATACCTACTCCATGTGGTTATCCACAGCTTTGTCAAACAAGCATGGAGGGTGGGACCAGATTCCTGAGGATCTCTCCTTCATAGTGCATGGAATGGTTCAAGGGGTCAAGTTCAGGTACTCTCAATTTGTCTATACCAATTTACTTGCTAACTTGGACTCCTTAGAGTATTATATGTTTCCTAGATATGTTCAACACATTCTCAACTGTGAACTGGGCTCACAGTTGAGGGAAACATAATATTCTTAAATTGGACAGATGAAGCCCGACATCTTTAAAATCATGAAGAAGCCAACTGTAGGCTTCTCAGGGGTAGAAACAGCCTTGTCCCCAAAATGTTAGAGCTCATTGCTCAAGGTGACAACCTAGCAACACAAGCTAGTGTTGAACCCACACCTTCTACCTCTCTACCACTAAAAAGGCCTCAAGTAACCCTCACCTACAAAAGAAAATCCAAATGAACCCCTTCTCAAGCTATTGAGTCTGTGCAGGTCCCCATATACTCACTTTTACAGGAGGAAGTGGACACTAGAGCTCCCACTTCCCTGAGGAGCAAACCACTCCCATCTCTTCAACTATCAGGGCTGAGGTTCCTCATTCACCTGATGAGCTCACAAGCCCAACTGCCTTAAGCCTTCACTCTGAGTCTCAACACTCAAGTGAACAACCTTCAGGGGACAGTTACCATCCCCAGCCTTTAGATCTAAATCAACCCATTCCCAACCTATCCTTCTATACTGATGAAAACTTAGGATTCAGTGAGTACCATGAGTCTCTCTTCTCTTCCCCTACTCAAAGAGAGATGAGTACTCCTGAATCTCCTCAGTCTAGCCCACATCAGTCACCTATAACTGAGGTGGACACTTCTGAACCTGTTCAGGATGTCCATATGGAAGAGGCTCTCACTTCTGCAAGTGATTACATCATTAAGACCTCAACCATGGCAACTCAGCCCACTGACATCTCAACTGAGATTGCCAGTGAGCAGAGGAAAACCAGCAGCCAAGAACCTCAAGCTGGTGGTGAGAGAGAGGACTTTGGTCCAATCATCTCATCCCCCAATGATTCTTCTGATGAAGAAGAGGGGAATCTGAGACTAAAGGTGCAAAAACTGTCAAAAACATGCTCCTATTTAGTCTCTAAGGTTAGTCACCTTGAATCTCAGGTGACTACCCTTCACAACAGGGTCAATGATCAGCAACTTGAGATTTCATATCTTAAGGAAAAACTAGCTGGGAGACCTTTAAGAAGAGCTCAACCAGGAACACAAGAACCTGTGGATGTGATTGATCTATCCTCCAGCTCACCTATGCAAGTGGGTGATGCTACCAAAAAGGAGGAGAAAGTCATTGCAGCCACAGAACCTGGGAGTTCTTCACAAAGAATGGACATAGAGGACTCACCATCCTCACTTGCAATTGTGCATTCTCAGCAACTTCCTCAAGTTCACATTAATGTGGACTCTATAGACTCTATCATCAGGAGTCTCTTTGAGAAAGGTATACCAAGGGCTATGTCATCCCTCACCACAAGGAACTTCAAACTACATCATTGGGTGGAGGTATGATGCTGATAGAAGACCCTTATTCTTCACAGAGTTCAAGGGCAACAAGAAGTATTTGATTTTAAAACCTTGAACTTCTATATGAAGGTCTGGATCTAGTCAACATGCCACTTGTCAACCCAAGCAACTCAAGACAAGCTGACAGATTGGCTCAAAGAATCCAAGACAGGATCACTGCAGAGTTCAGCTTAAGAAGGAGACTTAGGCAATCAGGTAATGCCATCGGTCAACTGGATGTTGAGGCAGACCCTAAGATTAGTTTCATAGGGGAAACCTTGACTGAAGGCCCAGTGGCAGAACCTGAGACCCCTGTCTTATCATCATCAACTGCTACAGAGATCCACATTCCTTTTAAGACACCTGCTGGTGAAGGTGCTTCTCAACCTCTCTCTGGCCAGAGCATGGATGCTACACCAAGCAATGAAGGCCAAATCTCTATCCACCCTGAGTCGCAAAGGTCTGTTGGTGACAAAGGAAAAGGATTTTGATTTATGAGGAGATTGAGGAGGAGGAGAGAGAGAGGAAAAGGAGGCTGAGGGGAGAAAGTTCCTCTGCTGAGTCTTCAAGACTCATGGAGCCTGCTATCAGGGCTGCCCCCAGACCAGATACTCAGAATGATGAGTTAAGGGCAGTCAGGATAAATTATTTGCAGTCAAGGAACTATGATATAGACAATATCTTTTCTCTTCGCTTAGATGAGCTAAATGAACTGGCTGACATGGAAGTGTCAAGAGAGATGAAAGAAAAGGAGGATGCAAGGTTACTTCTCCAATTCAAAGAGGATAAGAGACAGAAAAGACTCTACAAGCATGCTCCTACTTTCTCCCCAGTTCAAGAAAGTCCTGTACAAGAAGATGTGGTTCAACAAGAACCTCAGGTAGACAAAGAAGAAGATAGGATCAAAATGATCAACTACCTGAGTGCCACAGGCTTTTATCAGGCAGATGCACTCCTTCCCTTGTCCTATGACTATGTTGAGTTTGAGTACTTAAAACAACTTGAGCTTGAGTTAGTCAAAGAGAGAAAGACAACTAAGAAGAAGCTAATGGAAGAGGCTGCAAAGTCAAGAGCCATCATTCAAAAGAGTATGAAGAAGTCTTCTGACAGACAAAGGATGATGAGCTTCTTGAAGCTGTATGGATTCTCCGGAAGGAGACTTGGCCCTATGTCTATATCCACAATGGATGAGCATATAAGGGTAATCAAGCAGAAGATCAAGAGTGAAGAACTGATTGACTTACACTCTCTTCCAAGTCAAGTCCCACATTAAGTGGAGGTTAAGGTTGAACAACCTGAGACAACACAACCCGGACCTCCTGCTGAGCCTCAACAAGCTTCATATTCTGATCCATAGCAGGGTCAAACTTCATCTCCTTCTGAACCTGTGAGGGAGGAACACCCAATTGAGAAAGACAATGATGATCAACAAGATGCTGCAGACCAGTCTTCTCAGTTAAAGTCATCTAAGAGGAAGAAGAGGATGGCTTCTAAACCAAAGTCTAAGAAGAAGAAGCCTGAATTATCTACCTCTACACCTCAGGCTGAGTCAGATCATCCTGAGGAAGTGCATAAAGAGGCAGCCCAATCAACTCCAATGCAAGTGGCTCCTCTTGCAGCTGAGACACCCATCTTATCCTGGACCTTCTCTACCAATCCAGAAAGATGGCATGTAATCAGAGATCAAGGTGTTGAGAATGTATATACATGGCAAGACATAATCAACTTACCTCTGTATGATCACTTTGAGATAAGAAGATACTATGAAAGTCTGAATGATCCTGAACATCTAATGAAGAAGGGTATGGTCATCATTGTGCTGAAGATTACTAACATCTAAAGATCTTCTAAATGTTATGGTAGCATCAGCCTAGGGGGAGTTTGTAAGGATTCCTATAAGTCTGATGCAAACCAAAACATCCAAAGTCTCTATGCAAGCAATGCACTAAAGAACTGAAGTAGAATTGCTTCGGAAGTTTTACACCATGCACTAGAAATATTCTAAGTGTAAAATTTTCCGAAGCCAAGACCAATATCTTCCGAAGCCAAACATGAAGTCTTCCGAAGCCTCAGAGACAAAGTCTTCCGAAGCTTCATCTTATGAAGACAGATTTCTTCCGAAGACTTTTAGTAACATGCTTTATCTGATGTACTATTCCATAAAGCTGGACACCTTTCCGCTGCATCTCTGTAAAGTCACCAACTTACATGAGTGGGTGAAAAGGTTCATGCTTTTGGTAACTGTACATTGAGATCTTGAGTCTGTAACTTTCTACTTTATGTACTTTATCCTTTTTGTAATAGATAAGGATGTGAGCTATGGCATGTCATAGTCACAAGGTCAAAAGGCAGATATGCCTTTTGATTCTACAATTGATTTTGTTTGTGTCTAGTCAATTGTATCCAACTGGCTTTCAAAGTATAGTCGGCTGTAGGTTGTAGTATAAGTATTCCATGTTCTAGTATCTTTCTTTATGCTTTGTAACACTTGTAATAGAACTTGAGAAAGCAATATACTGCATCCTTAAAACCCAAATCTCTTGTTCTGTCTCTTACTTGTTACTTGTGTTCTTAGTATCATTATTGTGGTTAATCCAGTTTACTGTTTGATTAAGCTTGGTTAATCTCCTCTTTGTGTTGTTGTGTTGTAAGTGACCACCCTTCACCGGTCCTGCAATGATGAAAACTCAATTTGGGAAAACCGTTAAAATACTTATAAGTGACAATGGAGGCGACTTTACGTAAAATCGGATGATTTAATTCTACGGTGAGAATGGAATTATACTTGAGACCACGTGCCCACACAACCCACAAAAAAATAGGGCTATGGAGCGAAAGCACACACATATAATTGAGACAACTCGTGCTCTTAGGTCTGAAGCCAACCTCCCCAAGAGTTTTTGGGGAGAATATGTCTTGACTGCATTTTATATTATTAATAGATTGCCTTCAAGCATTCCAAAACAAAACACAACACCGTACACTACTACATAATAAACTATTCAAGGGGGTGAAATGGGTTTTTTGAGGCGGTACAGGAACTGCCTGAAAAGGCATCAATATTTTATTATTTTTTATTGGAAAACAGCCCAATAAAAAATTGTGTGGTTCCATATCTACCACGAAAACAAATAGTTTAATTTAACTTTTCATATTTTCATATTTTTATATTTCAAAGCATAACAGCAATATTTACAATTGAATATCATACACTTTAATCCATAACCTGCATATATATAATTTAATAATATACAATTTAATCCATAACCTTTCTTCCCAGACAATGAATCAAAATTTCCAACTCTAATACGTAGCTATAAACTTTATAAGTGCAAATAATATCACAAACACTAGGTTTAATATATACAAAAACAATAATATCTTAAAACGTGTTCACATCAATCTAGGAGAACATCTTATTAATAAATTGCGGGATCAAATCTAACATCATGTTGTCAATTTCCTTTTGTGACATATAGCTTTTGTGAATATAAATTTAGGGCAATATGTACCATATATAAATAAATAAAACATTTACAGTATTAGGAAAATTTCTTTGATAATACATGACAAACTCATACATATAATTGATCACCATGAAGCCACGTTCCCAACCATTTTTCTGTTGCTAGCACTACGTTGAAACTACACGCGTGAATTTAATTTGAATATAATAAAATTTATTAGTAAAAACTAGAAAACATACCTCCACTATTTTTTAATCAAATCTACACTTGTTATAAAGAAATAGTTGTTATTGTTTTACCATATCAATAAATCCCGTCAGATTAATGTGTTGTTGAATATTTATACATGATACTCATCAACCGACTCCATATAAAACAAATTTAATTTTTATAATGTAAAAATTCAACCAAAAGCGTGCTCATGAGATTTCAGGGATGGGTGACCTCCCTGGAAAGTTTTCACCCGGGCAACCAAAAGCAAATCATGAGATTTCATACCCAACAATTTACAATTTTTCATCGACACCAACATTTTAATATTTGCAAGATACATACATGGAACTTTAATATTTTGTAAACATGTACAAAACTTTGTTCTTTCTTCTTTTGACATAGTATAACATGCAGTTGGTAGATAAACTCTTCTAGGTCCATGAATAGGGGGAAGCTCTTTACTTATTCCCATTTCTTTTATGTTTTTATGGACATTAATCCATTTTTTGTTTTCCCGGGTATATTTAACGATAAGCCAACTAAGCTATCACATACAATTATTTTCAATATGCATAACATCCAAGCAATATCTACTGATCTAAATGCCTCCAGTAAGGTAAGCCCCAAAATATTAACATTTTCTTCCATATCGCTCTTTTCTCGATACGAGTTCTTTTTCCCAACATACTATTCAGTTTTTCTACCCGTAAAAATTCATCAAATCATTTCCTCATCGTTTAGTGCTCGGTGTTCCCATCAAATTTCTTTTTTTTTTACTTTTGATAACAATGATTAGTCAGAAGAAATCTTTGATATCCTATATATACAGTTTTCTTGCAGTTATTTAACCAAACTGAACTAGTCTCATTTTTACAAACAGAACAAGCAAGCCTACCTTTTATGCTATATCTAGACAAATTACCGTATGCTTGGAAATCACTTATGGTGTAAAAATCATGGCTCATAATTTAAAGTATTCTTTGCTGTAAGCATCATACATGTCTATACATAAATTCCATAGAGTTTTTAAATCATTAATCAAAGGAGATAATTAAACATCTATGCCATTACCAGGTTGTTTCAAACCCTGAATTGACAATGACATCATAATGTATTTTCGTTTCATGCATAGCCAAGGTGGAAGATGTATATGCATAAAAGAACCGACCACGTACTATGACGACTACTCATGTTTCCAAAATGATTGATTCCATTTGAATTAAGTCCAAATCATATATTGCTAATCTCATTCCCAAATTCAGGATATATGTTGTCGATTGTCCTCCAAGATAGTGAACCACCCGCATGTCTTAGTTTTCCATCATTTATACGTTCACCTGTATACCAACGTAACAATTTTGCATTATTTTTTTAAATAATCATTTTAGTTTCGGCATAATAATAAATACCATAACATTTTTGCTGGGTGGTCCAATTTTCGTCATATCATTGGTTTCTTTTTATGTTTATACCTTGATGCACAGCATGTAACACATTTTTGTTCATTTTCAAACTTGTTTCTATACAACATACAATCATTTGGATACGCATGTATTCTTTCAACTTCTAATCTTATTGGACACGTTAGTTTTTTTGCTTGGCATGTCAAAATTGGTAACTTATTACCTTCTAGAAGCATGTTATACAAAATAACTATTAAACTTGTAAAACTTATATCACTCCATCCATAATTCGACTTTATGTTAAACAACTTCAACAAAACACTAAGTTTTGAAAATTTTTCACAACCGGGATATAACGCTTTTTCAGAGTCATCAAATAGATGTAATTTTTTTTACTATATCACCAACATCACTGTTAAAATCATGAAACATTTCATTTAAATTATTGTTAGTTTCATTTAAATGGTCATTATTGTCATGTATGTATGAATCATTGTTGTAACACTCGCCCTCTCATACCATTAATATTATCCGCTTTGCCCATGAGAAGCTCAAGGATTCGCTTTTGGTTGCTTGGACGAAAACTTCCAAGATAAGTCACCCATCCCTCGATTGTTGCCACCTGAGTACGCTTAAAATTGAGTCTTTTTTTTTCTCTATGTTTTTAGGATTTGAAGAACATGTCGAAAATGGAAGTAGAAAATGGTGAATGCAAGTTAAAGATGGAAGGTTATGAGATTATTGAGCAGATTTGGTGTTGAAGAGTCTGGTGGCTGGGCACGCCTTCAACTGAGAAGACACATGCAGGTTACTTCAAACAAGAATGTTTGAAACATTAAAATTTCATCTTGTCTGATTGTTGGCATGAGATCTCTCATGGGTGATTACTTTGCAAACATGAGTAGGTACAAATTGCAAGTAGTTTCATATTTGGTGTTTTATCAAGCCATTATTTCTAAAAACCTCAAATGGAAAAGTTCCGTTCGCCTTGCAAGTTCATACATGCTGTGGGAGGATGTGTTATTCGTGATGATAATCTCCCCATGATCGAGGTAAGTCATGTTAATTCGATTATTTATATTCATTTTATCATTAGATTCTAATTATACTAATACTACATGAGGTATTTGCGTTGGCTTTAAAAATTGATTATGATAATTGTCTAAGTGTATGAATTTTTGTTAGATTCTAATAGTTTATGATCACCTAAAAGGCTAAACTGATAGTTTGACGCTTTAGGTATGAGGATAACTTCATTTATCTTCGAATTTTCTAGCACCAGATGTATGATACTCAACAAGAACTCTCAGTGTTTCCCACTTACAAGAGACTACACTTATGGTTTTACTACTAAAAAATAACATGTTACATTTGAAATGAAATATTTAGGGTTATTTGATGATTTAAAAAAAACTACTTTAATTGCGGTTGTGAGGTTCATGTGTGTTTGTCTATTATACTTTATGATTATGTGGATTTTATAAGATTTGAAGCAGTTAGCATCATTTTCTATTGTTGTGTGTTTGATTTGAATGACTTTGCATTGTCAAATATATACATATATTGCCTATGAATGTCCATTCAAGTTGTAGCTTTGAAATTAAGACAATTCTGTCACGAATGGCTTCATATTTATAAATTTCATAACTCCACTTATTTTTGTCCCTATTTCATTGTTATGCTTTATTTTTAAAAAATAAACTTTATGATCTTGATCAGAATGATTTTGTGGACTCGATGCTCCATGATCAAGATGAGAAGCGTGAACCTAGAGATCAACGGAAGCTTGACCTCGGTCAGTTTTCAATATAATCCAGCTGTAGAAGAGGATTTTATGTTTTTATTAAGTCGTACATATGAGCTATTTAATTTGTAACTATTATACACATTCAATTAATAAAAAATATATAAACGAGAGAAAATGTTTGATTGTACTAACCTTTTAAGATCATAAAGAAGATATATGAAGAATATAAAGAGATTGTAAGATGTTGTATATCAATCCAATCACTAACAACAAAACATTCTAGATATTAAATCAATAAAATAGAAGAATATAGATGACATATGAGTAAAACAATTTCGAAAGATACAAACCTTTTATTTAAGAACTTAAATAAAGATTCTGAATAATTGCGAATTAGGAATTGAGTAGAGACCAAAAAAAGGAGATTGGTAGAGTTCATAAGGCAAATAAAGTGAAGCGTTCCACCTGTAATCAAACGTCAAACATTGTTCGTTGAACACTCACTCTTCATTTCAATTTCTATGTTCATTTAAGTTCATTTTTAATTTCGGGACGAAATTCTTTTAAGTTGGGGAGACTGTAACATCTCGTATTTTTCATTAAATTAAAAGTTAACATTGTTATATTCTTGTATGGGTTAGATATGACATTTGTGAAACTTATGGGGAATTTATGCTTATAATTCTTTTTACTTTTAATCCTTAAGTTTAAAGGTTAATAATATCAATTATTATTTAATAAATAAATAATAATCTTGATAATAACTAATTATAAGGGAAATAATAATTATGTTATTAATAATAATAATAATAATAACAATAATAATGACAATGATGACAAAATTAATAATGGTAATGGTAATAATAAAATTATAACAATAATAGTAATAACTAAGAATAATAACAATAATGATACTATTGATTAACAATATCAACCTATAAAGTTATTAAATTTAAAAGCTATTTACAACTTAAAACAAGAAAGTTTGGGGTTCAAAATGTAATTTTTGAAACTTGGTTTTAAAAGTTTTGCATAAAATAATAATCCTTGGAAACCTCAGGGACCATTTGTGTCAATCTTGAAAATTAACCCAAACCGTCGTCCCTTTTCCCCTCGTCGGCCTCTCCCTATTCCGGCCACCGTTGGCCATCGCTCCGGCGATCCCAAAGACCCCAAAACGCCTAACTTTAATGAAATTAAACCATTCCTTAACCATTTCGCATCAGTTTCGAATCGAGCACACCAATCAATTTGGATTAAACACTCATTAATCAATGTAACACTCGAAACCGAAACCCCAATTCAATCCTTAACCGTTCAACGTACATATTGTGTTAATAACTCAATTAAGGAAATCTAAAACGATCTAATACCTATCTTTAGTCGTAAACAACCTGCAATTTCACTCGAAACACAACAGCCACCACCATTGATCATCACATTTGTTCGAACCTGCAACTTAAGTTGTGTACTATCTTCAGGTTGATTTTCACTAAATTGATTGGGGGTTTTCGAAGAAATACAACCCTCTGAACTACGCACAGGCTAAATTCGATTAACATCAACTTTGATCCCGTTAGACACCAAAACCCTCGCGACCTTGTTCTGGTGTCTTATGCATCAATTCGAATTCAAATCATGTAAGTGAACACCTCTTCTTACTCGATTTCATTCACTAAGCAAAAGCCCTAACCTTAATTTGATTACGACATCAATCTGATGTTCAATTTCTGTTACAACCACAAAACTACACAACGAGATCTAGGTTCTTGGTTGGTGGGGGGGATCTTTTGATTTGGGTTTAAATTTAATAGAAACCGTTTACAACCGCGCTGTATGCCTTGGTTCACTGGTTTCCCCCCACCCATTCTAACTTGGAGGTCCCGGTTCGACCCCGGGCACCCCCATATTTTTTTTAAAATGGCTTTTTAAGCCTTAAATCAACTTTAGAAAATTTTAATAATATAGAAAAATATTTTATAACCTTTAAATATTTTAAGTTGTCAAATAGTTTTTAGTAATATTTTAAAATACTAAACAATTAAAAACCTTTGTAATAAAACATTTTAAAGGTTATTTTTGAATTATTAACATAGATTTTAAATAATTAACAAAATAGTAGTGATCCGAACTTTCCTTAGATTTTATCGTTTAAATCACGATATTTTAAATGGAGTTTTATTTTAAAAAGTTATAAATTCTTTTTTGTAATAAAACTTATTATGGTTCAAATATTATTAAAACATTATAAATCTAAATGATAATAATTATTCAAGTAGTTGTTAAAATGACTATTTGAATAATTTATTATTCATCAAATCATTTGAGCATGTTATACCATTTAATGAATTTAATCGTTAACTTTTGTTTAAATTCTTGAAAATTATAAAACAATATAATTTGTTTATTTTAAGGTTTAAAAACCTTTATAATAAATCATTTTAATAAGCTTAAAACTTTATAATATGATTTTATATGTAATATCCTTATCAACTTTTAAATAGTTAATTTTTAAATTAATTATTTCTTTTCACATATTATTGGTTTAATTGATTTAAATCATCTTTATTAAACCTAAATGATTTATTATTTTACTTATTTACTTATTAAACTTCCAATTTCTATTGGAAACCCTAGTTCATGTCTAAAAATTGTAATCTTATTATTAAACCTAATCTTGAAATCTATACGTTTAAACAACTTGTAAAAGAAACCATTTGGAACCTCGTTTAATTATTATCATCATCATTATAAACATAATTACTCATCAAAACCCTAAAACTATTGAAACCCTAATTCTTATTTAAACATTAATCAATATATTAACCTTAATCTTCATCTTGTAAATTATATATTTAGGTGCTTGTAATGGACACTTGGGATTTATCTTGTAATCTTTTTATCATCTTGAAATACTTATTTCCATGTGAGTTTTCTTTGTCCCCTTTTTATAATTTCACACTTATTTGGGGTGAAACATGATGCTTATATTACATACACGTTTAAACATTTGAGACTTGTAATGCACATGCAATTCTACTTATTATTTGGTCATGGTTATTTGTGTATTGTAAGTGTTTATATGAGATACATAGTTTGTTTACAATCATTAACTATTGCTAGCCTGGCGACGTCTTAGATCTTTGGGCCTGACAAGCCTATTTGGTGCTAAAGTCGAGGTATTGCCGACTCCTAGGGGCCGTACGCTTGTGCACTAGGGAACCAAATACACTTAGCCAATCTTTTATACTTGTAATCAAGTCGAGGTTTGGTTGTAACGATATGTGTTCTATAACCTTACTAGCTTATAATCCATGACATGAATTGCTACTTGTAACCTTTTTCATATTATGTATGAAAACCTTGGAAACTCACCAACTATTTATAGTTGACCTTTTATTTTTATCATGTTTCAGGAAAACCCCCAAGTTTTGAAGTGAACTCATGTTGCTGGCATATTCTAGGACTTGGACCTAGTTAATAAACAAAATGATTATGTTTGTTATTTCATGTTGAAACTTATTTCATTATTGAGACTTATGCTTGTAATGTAATTTTGAAAACTTATGAATAATATATTTGGGATTTAATAATAGTTTATGTGGCTGTGAACAATCTTAACCCTCACACTCTCAACGTTTCCGCCGTCAAGGTTGGGGTGTGACAGATTGGTATCAGAGCCCATAACTATAGGGATTTAGGTTATTAGAAATGTGACCTAGACTATAGTTGCATGAACCTCATAGAAAGATCCTTACAACTTTATGCTTACATGTTGTTTGCATGCTACATAATGCTATGCCTTTTGTGCAACTTGATGCCTTAGCATAGGATTACCTTATGTATGCTTAAACTTAGTTACTTGTCTCCCTAAACTCAACTTTGACTCTTTGACTCTCCCCGACAAATGAACTTCCTAAACCTATTCTCAACGACATGTGGAATCTACACTTATCTCTCGGGGTTCAATTCCTTAGACTCTATGTCTAATCTATAAAAATCTCATCAAGGTTTTGATTTCGTAAACCAAAGAAATTTGTGTGGCACATAGACACATGTATTCTGGATTTCCTGGCAAAAGGCCTTCGGGCTAAGGCAAGCATATCGTATAAATCTCATTGTGAGACCAGTTATGCTTACCTGGGGATTTCTGGAATGAGTGATAAACTATGGTCAACATACACAAGTCTCTAAGGCAAATGGGTCAATTTACCTTGACGTGTCAACGATTCCAAATGGTAATGCGTTACCAAATGGAACCATCCTCTTTGTCTTAAAAATCCTTGATTCTTTGATCTGGTTTATCACCAAAGTTTTAATATCTTCTCGTTCTTATCATACATAATGTTCCTGTTAATATTGAACCTAACCTACATTTCAACTCTTACGTTTAAACACCGTTATACGTGAGCGTTTCATATAACTATTTCTATATCTTGACCAACGCGAACATGGATCTTAATATACCCAAAGATATTGGGAATCTAAACCGAATGGTCATCAAAAACTTTAAATCGTTACTTATGGTTCTCAAGTCTTCTTAAGGATGTGTCCGTAACTAGGAACATGCAACGCTATAAGTGGAATTCCTACATCTCGAGATACTTTGTCTAGGCAGAGTGTAAATGGTGATTTGACTCGATCATTGAATTCATTTACTTGACACGAAACCCTTGAGATGAGTGATCACTTATAAGTACGCGTGTCTTCAATAAGGCCATGGTTGACCTCATATCTTGAGAAGTCCATGTATTCCCTTCGATTGTGAATCGAATGTTCGCATCTCATCAGGATGTCGAATCATTCTTGTCCTTGATTTTGCCTTCCTGATTTAAATCATCCAAGATTTGAAATCACACAACAAATTCTGTTATCTCGAACTTTGATCTTAAGCTTGTAAGCATGATTTTTCCTTTTGTTACATTGATGTAACTTGAAATTTTCCGAATTTCTAATTCTAATTTTATTTTCCTTTCGTCGCTAAGTCAAACTCCGTACCGTCTGCACCGTGAGAGATGCAAGTGTTTGCAAGTCAACCTATGACTAAGAACACCCGTATCTCCTAAATGATTCTAACTCATCAAAACAGGGGTGATTCCCTTACGTTGATGATTCTCTATTCGTTTCGATAAATGGTTTCCAACTGTGATTTATAAAATTTCATCCTCTGGATCAGGGTGATTTCCTTATCCCGAGGATTGACTTCAATTATTTTCTATGGAATGGCATTTCACAAATGACATTATCTAACCAAAATAGGATTGAAACCCGTACTTTGGTGACAAATGTCAATCTTCGATTGTTTTCTTGCTATTATGAAATTCAATCATCAAGATAGGCGTGAATTCCATACCTTGATGATAACATCATCTTTATGAATTGTATTTGTTCAAATGAGACGATTTCATCAAAGTAGGAGTGAATTTTGGATTTTGATGAAGAAGTTCATCCCGTTATATTTTGTTTTTTGTAAAACTTCACCGTTAAGATAGGAGTGACTTCCCTTACCTTAACGGTGAGTTACCCCGTCTTATTTCTGTGGATCCTCAACAAGGAGTTGGGATCGAACTTTTTAATTGGTAAGTTAGCGATCATACCTTGGGAATGCACCATCGAGTTAGGAGTGAAAACCGCACCTTGATGACTATTCTTATTTTCTTGATCTCCAACTTACCAAGGTTTTAATCAAGTGACAAGAAACATGTAGTAACTTGAAGGGTGAACCAATGTCAGTGTTTGGACCTATCAAGCCAAAGCATGATTTCTGAACTTGAAAGGAGACCCGATCACTCTAGGTTAATTTTGATTCCGAGCTTGGAGCATTTAAATTGTTTTCTCTCCCTTTATCTTCATGTTTTGACTCGATCTAGCTACATCGAACCATTTATTCCTTACTTATCAACTTTCATTTTGAGTTGTCATCAACACATGATTGTGTGATGGTAGCCTTCTTAAATAATCTTTCTACTAAATAAAGACATTAACAACTTGTGGTTATGTCTTTCTAGTCATACGAATGTTCTCGACTGTACTTATGGGTTTGATGAATTATGTATGCAATCTATATTTGGGAATTTGTTACCTTGCAAGACATGGTTACAAATGTATGTCTTATTGTTTGCGTTACCTCTTGAATCACTTTTGAACCCTTAACCTTGGAAATCTTTAAAACACTATCTTAGTTTTGAACAACAAAACTCGTTATTATCCTCATTGCGATGTGGATATAAGGTTCATAAAATTTCGTAATTTGTAGTCATATGTGTGGCATAAAAGAATAGACATAACTTGGCATGTGTCCAAGTGTCTTACTTTCACATATGACAAAACCTAACATTCGTGTTCCTGTGAATCTTCTGTTTAACTTTTCATCACTAAGTGCCTCTTATCTTAGATGCCATGATGATAAATGGTGCATTATAGACCGATTAACTAATTTCATATGACTCATATGGGATAACGGGTCAAGAAATTGACTTGTATTTATTTCAAATAGTCGTATACCGTGGTATGTCGTTAAATACCGATCGTTAATTTTAATGATCGATTCATTTTCTCTGCTTTTAATAATGTTCTTAACCATCGTCGTGAACTTATTCCAAAATCTTCGCATATTGTATTACTCTTAGACCGATGATTGGTCAAAGGAGAGATACATGTTCACAAGATATGCGTTAAGATCGTTTCGTTATACAAAGCGACGTTTGGGATTCTTAAACTCTATTGGTCAAACTTTCTTATCATTGTTGGTCTTTTATTGATTTCTAGACATCATTTTACTACGAAATTATATTTTAGAAGTTGTGACCTATAGATCTAAGGTACCACGGTAACTCGTTTTCCAACGTTTCATCTCAAAACGACTCACGCTTATTATGTTAGAATCTTGTAAGAATCCATAAAGTGAAGCGTTCCACCTGTAATCAAACGTCAAACATTGTTCGTTGAACACTCACTCTTCATTTCAATTTCTATGTTCATTTAAGTTCATTTTTAATTTCGGGACGAAATTCTTTTAAGTTGGGGAGACTGTAACATCTCGTATTTTTCATTAAATTAAAGTTAACATTGTTATATTCTTGTATGGGTTAGATATGACATTTGTGAAACTTATGGGGAATTTATATGCTTATAATTCTTTTTACTTTTAATCCTTAAGTTTAAAGGTTAATAATATCAATTATTATTTAATAAATAAATAATATCTTGATAATAACTAATTATAAGGGAAATAATAATTATGTTATTATTAATAATAATAATAAAACAATAATAATGACAATGATGACAAAATTAATAATGGTAATGGTAATAATAAAATTATAACAATAATAGTAATAACTAAGAATAATAACAATAATGATACTATTGATTAACAATATCAACCTATAAAGTTATTAAATTTAAAAGCTATTTACAACTTAAAATAAGAAAGTTTGGGGTTCAAAATGTAATTTTTGAAACTTGGTTTTAAAAGTTTTGCATAAAATAATAATCCTTGGAAACCTCAGGGACCATTTGTGTCAATCTTGAAAATTAACCCAAACCGCCGTCCCTTTTCCCCTCGTCGGCCTCTCCCTATTCCGGCCACCTTTGGCCATCGCTCCGGCGATCCCAAAGACCCCAAAACGCCTAACTTTAATGAAATTAAACCATTCCTTAACCATTTCGCATCAGTTTCGAATCGAGCACACCAATCAATTTGGATTAAACACTCATTAATCAATGTACACTCGAAACCGAAACCCCAATTCATCTTAACCGTTCAACGTACATATTGTGTTAATAACTCAATTAAGGAAATCTAAAACGATCTAATACCTATCTTTAGTCGTAAACAACCTGCAATTTCACTCGAAACACAACAGCCACCACCATTGATCATCACATTTGTTCGAACCTGCAACTTAGTTGTGTACTATCTTCAGATTGATTTCACTAGAAATTGATTGGGGGTTTTCGAAGAATACAACCCTCTGAAACTACCACAGACTAAATTCGATTAACATCAACATTTGATCACCGTTTAGACACCAAACCCTCGCGACCTGTTCTTGGTGTCTTATGCATCAATTCGAATTCAAATCATGTAAGTGAACACCTCTTCTTACTCGATTTCATTCACTAAGCAAAAGCCCTAACCTTAATTTGATTAACGACAGCAATCTGATGTTCAATTTCTGGTTACACCGATCTAGGGTTCTTGGTTGGGTGGGGGATCTTTTGATTTGGGTTTAAATTTAATAGAAACCGTTTACAACCGCGGCTGTATGCCTTGGTTCACTGGTTCCCCACACACATTCTAACTTGGAGGTCCCGGGTTCGACCCGGGCACCCCCATATATTTTTAAAATGGCTTTTTAAGCCTTAAATCAACTTTAGAAAATTTTTAATAATATAGAAAAATATTTTATAACCTTTAAATATATTTTAAGTTGTCAAATAGTTTTTAGTAATATTTTAAAATACTAAACAATTAAAAACCTTTGTAATAAAACATTTTAAAGGTTATTTTTGAATTATTAACATAGATTTTAAATAATTAACAAAATAGTAGTGATCCGAACTTTCCTTAGATTTTATCGTTTAAATCACGATATTTTAAATGGAGTTTTATTTTAAAAAGTTATAAATTCTTTTGTGTAATAAAACTTATTATGGTTCAAATATTATTAAAACATTATAAATCTAAATGATAAATAATTATTCAAGTAGTTGTTAAAATGACTATTTGAATAATTTATTATTCATCAAATCATTTGAGCATGTTATACCATTTAATGAATTTAATCATTAACTTTTGTTTAAATTCTTGAAAATTATAAAACAATATAATTTGCTTTATTTTAAGGTTTTAAAAACCTTTATAATAAATCATTTTAATAAGCTTAAAACTTTATAATATGATTTTAATATGTAATATCCTTATCAACTTTTAAATAGTTAATTTTTTAATTAATTATTTCTTTTCACATATTATTGGTTTGATTGATTTAAATCATCTTTATTAAACCAAATGATTTATTATTTTACTTAATTACTTATTTAAAACTTCCAAGTTCTATTGGAAACCCTAGTTCATGTCTAAAAATTGTAATCTTATTATTAAACCTAATCTTGAAATCTATACGTTTAAACAACTTGTAAAAGAAAACATTTGGAACCTCGTTTAAATTATTATCATCATCATTATAAACATAATTACTCATCAAAACCCTAAAACTATTGAAACCCTAATTCTTATTTAAACATTAATCAATATATTAACCTTAATCTTCATCTTGTAAATTATATTTTAGGTGCTTGTAATGGACACTTGGGATTTATCTTGTAATCTTTTATATCATCTTGAAATACTTATTTCCATGTGAGTTTTCCTTGTCCCATTTTTATAATTTCACACTTATTTGGGGTGAAACATGATGCTTATATTACATACACGTTTAAACATTTGAGACTTGTAATGCACATGCAATTCTACTTACTTATTATTTGGTCATGGTTATTTGTGTATTGTAAGTGTTTATATGAAATACATAGTTTGTTTACAATCATTAACTATTGCTAGCCTGGCGACGTCTTAGATCTTTGGGCCTGACAAGCCTATTTGGTGCTAAATTCGAGGTATTGCCGACTCCTAGGGGCCGTACGCTTGTGCACTAGGGAACCAAATACACTTAGCCAATCTTTTATACTTGTAATCAAGTCGAGGTTTGGTTGTAACGATATGTGTTCTATAACCTTACTAGCTTATAATCCATGACATGAATTGCTACTTGTAACCTTTTTCATATTATGTATGAAAACCTTGGAAACTCACCAACTATTTATAGTTGACCTTTTATTTTTATCATGTTTCAGGAAAACCCCCAAGTTTTAAAGTGAACTTATGTTGCTGGCATATTCTAGGACTTGGACCTAGTTAATAAACAAAATGATTATGTTTGTTATTTCATGTTGAAACTTATTTCATTATTGAGACTTATGCTTGTAATGTAATTTTGAAAACTTATGAATAATATATTTGGGATTTAATAATAGCGTTATGTGGCTGTGAACAATCTTAACCCTCACACCTCAATGTTTCCGCCGTCAAGGTTGGGGTGTGACAAAAACGAATCGAGTCGATTGTAATTTATACATTATCACGCAACGTACGGTGTCGCGGCAACACGCGACGGGTAAAATTGCTAGTTACTATACTTATTTGCAAAGGTCGGTGGCATATGTCACTGGCCAAAAAACCCCCTCAACTTTCTTTATTTGACAGTTTTTACCCCTTAACTTTTTGTACAACTTTGAAAAATGTCATTTTGACCCCCTTAAGTTTTTAAAGTTCCGGACTCACTCCTGTAAAATATAAATCCGAGTCCATCATCGTTAGGACCTAATCAGATGTGACTCGGCTTAACTATTTCTCGACAAACGCCTATATTTTGATGTAAATTTTGTTCAGGGATTAGTTGAGTCAAATTTAAACGTTTCGACATAAGTTTTGTTTGGGAATAAGTCGGATCAAATATAATATTTTTGTTATGTTTCGACGTAAACTTAATTCGGACACGAGTCAAATATAAATATTTCAACATATGTTTTGTTTGGAAAAAAGTCGGGTCTATTATAATACGTTTTCATTCAACGGTATAAATTCGAGTCACTCTACATATTGGTATAAATATAGTTCGAAAATGAATCAGGTCGATTGTAATTTATACATTATCACGCAACGTACGGTGTCGCAGCAACACGCGACGAGTAAAAAAGCTAGTTTAAGATAAACAGAGTTGCGTTAAAATCAAGAAAAAAAAATTAGAAAATAGCACCGACGTTGCGAATTGAGTTAGTATATAATACAATATATAAAATATTAATTTTTTGGAGGTTTAAAATAATTCGCTACAAAAAAATAAATTGTTACAAACAATTGGCTTATATTTACTTATAATCGCTACAAAAGGCGTACAATGGCTGCAAAAAACATACTTATGAGCGGTTATTATGTATTGAATTTTTCTAATTCTCTTGGGTGGTTTTAAAAGTGTCAGCCTCAAAAAATAAATCAGGAACGGCAAAAATAATGCATTATGTACTAGTGATATGAAATTATTTTCCAAGAAAAACCAAATTATGATTTCATGAAAGTCTTTGGGTCTCTGACATATTTTTGAAACAATGAAACAAAAGGGGATAAATTCAAGCTAAGGGGGAGGCTCGGGTGTTCTTAGGCTATCCACAAGGGATAAAGAGTTACAAAGTTTTTGACATTAAAAGTAAGAAAATAGTGGTTTCTAGAGATTTGAGATTCCTTGAAAAACATTTTCCCAATTATCTCAATTAATATAAAGTTGTTTGAGATCCATGATGAACCAATTAGTCATGTGGATAGAATAAAAGAAGGGCATGATGATAATGATGTTAGGCCTAATGAAACACAAAGCCAAGTACATGAGGAAAGACTAGCCCATGAAGAAAGAAGTGAAGAGCCCAATTTAGAAACTAACCACCTATTTTCCACATTTGAAGCCATAAATCCTCAACAAGAATCATCCAACATTACCATTGATTACGCGATCGATGAACCAACTATAGAAAGAAGAAACCGTACTCAACAAAAGCATCTTAGTGACTACCAAGTCCATGAAGAAAGAAGTGAAGAGCCCAATTTAGAAACCAACCACCCATTTTCCACATTTGAAGCCACAAATCCTCAACAAGAACCATCCATACCACCGATTATACGATCAATGAACCAACTATAGAAAGAAGAAACGTACTCAACCGAAGCATCTTAGTGACTACCAAGTTCAACTTCCCCTATCGGTTACCCATGCTCACACTCCTCCTAATCAAGAATCCTCAATGGTACCCCCTTGACAAATTTTGCTTCCTATAAAGACTTTTCTAATACTCACAATGCTTTTCTAGTGGCTATCGACTCCCACGATGAGCCAAAGTATTTCCATCAGGGTATTAAAGATGACAAGTAGAAAAAGGCAATGAGAAAAGAAATACAAGCTCTTAAAAAGAATGACACATGGACCTTCGAAGACCTACTAGAAGAAAATGAGCCATTGATTCAAAACTGGTGTACAAGGTAAAATATAAACCGAATGAAGAAGTTAAAAGATACAAGGCATGACTCATGGCAAATGGATTCACTCAAATGGAAGGGTTTGACTATCATAACACCTTTGCTCTGGTAGCCAAACTCATAATTTTTTGAAAACTCTTGGCGGTAGCAGTAAAAATAAATTAGGCAATTCATAAACTTAACGTCAATAATGCATTTT
>CM046042.1:8585955-8618455 GCA_025215565.1 Flaveria ramosissima | reverse complement strand
TTAATTATTGAAACTATTCATGATCCGTAATGTGTTAATAATTCTATTTCATTTCCTTTGTCCAACTTCGGATAATTAACTTTTGATTATCGATCATACCTTTGATACTTCTATCTTGAATAACACTTTGTACTTGACAAGGCGGTTTGACTCGGTTAGGATGAGATGGGGTTGACCATGCAAAGCAAATTACAATTACGGGTGCACACGTAAATGCAATTTGTCGTGCATGCGAAGTCTAGTCAATCTTGCCGCAAGATAACTGTCATTGTTAGTACGAATCCTCAACTCCATACCTTAGGACATTAGTGTCCTGTTTCTTCTTAGACCTTATCAATCTTGATAAATCATCCATCACCTTATTACTTACGTGAGTTCTAACTCACCTAAAGATTCACGGGATCATATTGTCACATGTCCCCTATCCCTATGAGATAACACCCCCTCCAGCATTTCAATGGTTATGCAACCAACTATTTCCTTGAAAAAAAAAAAAAAAAAAAAAAAAACCTGGTCTTCAAAGGGTCGTAGCTCAGCAATGATACTCACTGCACATGTATTACTTTATTGATTGACTTTAAGATTTGGGGCTTACGTATTGTTTATGTTGACTAGAAAGATGCCGCCCAGGAGAATTACTCGCAGTGCTAGTCGTGGTGGTGCTGTTCCAAGAGGTAGAGGTAGAGGAAGAGGTGCAGGAGGTAGGGGTGAAGCACCTGTAGGTGGAAATGAAGGTGGGCATGGTGATAATAACCAGAGCTGGAAACCCTGATATAGCCGCCATGATTGCTCAACAACTTGCAGCACTCATTCCGACCATAGTGGCACAGGTGAGTGATAATATCATCAATCATAACAATGGAGGTGGTAATGAGGGTAATGGGCATGATGATGAAAATGATGGTCATGGAGAGAATAATGAAAATGAACATGGAAATGGAGGTGGAAATGAACATGGAGAAGGAGGTGGAATGGGTGATGGAAATGGTAATGGAAACGTGAATGGAAATGGCAATGGAGGAAGAGTCGGTTGTACTTACAAGGAGTTCATGACTTGTAAACCAAAAGAGTTTGATGGAAAAGGTGGAGCCATCGCCTTGACCCGATGGATTGAGAAGATGGAATCTGTGATGGACATCAGCAATTGTGCTGAAAATCAAAAGGTGAAGTATGCTACATGTTCGCTAGTGGGAAAAGCATTAACATGGTGGAATACCCAAGTGCAGGCTCGTGGAAGAGAGGCAGCAATGGCTATGACCTGGACAGAATTCAAAGCCTTGGCAACTGAAGAATATTGTCCAATGAACGAAATGCAGAAGTTGGAGCATGAATTCTGGAATCATGCGATGGTAGGGTCAGGACATGCTGCTTACACCGACCGGTTTTCATGAGCTGGCAAGACTGGTGCCACACCTGGTGACACCTGAATCAAAGCGGATCGAGCGTTACATTTGGGGTTTAGTGCCTCAAATACGTGGCCTGGTGACTGCTGCGGCACCCCCGACTATCCAGAGTGCAATCTTGAAGGCGGGCACTCTAACTGATGAGATGGTAAGAACTGGAGTACTAGGCAAAGGTGGTGAGAAAAGGAGAGACGCGGGGAATCAAGCAGACAATCAGGCGGAAGATTTGATAAAAAGGCAAAGGTGACTAGAGGTTTTGTGGGCAGTGAATCAAGGGAGAAAGGATTATGTTGGGCCACATCCTAAGTGTGGGAAATGCCATTATCATCATCCTGCTGCGGCGCCGTGTCGAGTTTGTGCGAATTGTAGGCGCCCAGGGCATATTGGAAGGGACTGTAGAGTGGCACCCAACTTGGTTGCACCCAACAATGCAATCAATCCAACTGGAAACATTAGAGTTTGCTACGAGTGTGGGAGCCCAGAGCATTATCGGAATGTGTGCCCCAGGCTGAAGCGGGCACCGGGTCAACAATGGAATAACCAAAATCAAGTGATGGCGATCGCTGGTAATCAAGAGCAAGGTAATCAAGGAAATGCTGCCCGAGGCGTGCGTTCGTAATTGGTGCAAACGACGCGCGCCAGGACCCGAACGTTGTTACGGGTACGTACCTTCTCAATAATCACTTTGCATCTGTATTATTTGATACCGGGGCAGACAATAGCTTCGTGTCTACTGAATTTGTACCCTTGCTTGGTTTGAACCCTAGTTGTTTAGAGACTAGCTTCTCAGTAGAAATGGCGAACGGTAAATTTGTGAGAGCTAGTGAAATAATTAGAGGGTGCACGATTACATTAGAAGATCATGCCTTTGACATAGATTTAATACCTTTTGAATTGGGAAGTTTCGATGTGGTAGTGGGAATGGATTGGTTGTCGAAGCGTGGGAGCTGAAATTATTTGCCGAGAGAAGGTAGTACGGATCCCTATGCCTAATGGTGATTTGCTCAAGATTCAAGGAGAACGGGCAGGAGGGAGTCTAAAGATCATCTCATGTATGAAAGCTCGTCATTATCTGCTGAAGCAATGCTATGCGTTTCTGGCACATGTAGTGGAGAAGAAACCTGAGGAAGGGAAACTGGAAGACATTCCGGTAGTGCAGACTTCTCGGAAGTATCCTGACGATTTGTCCGGTTTACCCCCTCCTCGACAAGTGAATTCCGCATAGACTTGTTCCCTGGGGCGAACCTGAGGTAACACCCGGAAATTTATTATTTTGAAGCCGACGAAGAAAGAAAAGAAATAAAGTCCAAAGTCGAGGGACCAAACTCGCCAACGAAGAAAAGTGGGTAATGTGGTGATATGTGTAGGGAGAGGGCAGCCCACTCTCCCCCCACTTCACACATTTCAGCCACCAAAAAGAGAGAAGAGAGAAGAGAGAGAGAGAAAAGGGAGAAAAGTGGTGTTTCGGGTGATTCGGGTGTCCAAATCCGTCGAGTGGCAAGCCAAATCGAAGCTCTTGTCTTTGTGCTCGATTGTGTGAGTTCTAGGACCCCACTTTTACTTGTTTTCAACTGATTTTGGGGCTGGAAGATTCAAAAACCCGTTTTTATGTGTGTGTGTGTTTGACCCATTGGGTGTGATGTGTATGATGTGTTTAGAGTATGATTTCGGGCTTGTGTGTGCTTGTATGGTGTTATGGTATGCATTCTAAGGTCCAGGAGGGTTAATTTAGGCTTAGAATGGGTTTGGATGAGCTTGGAGGCCGAAAATGGCAGATTGGGTTCGGGATGAACTCCATTCTGCATCAGCTAGGGCTAGGCGACCGAATGAAGGCCATACGGCCGAATGAGGGCGATTGAAGGTCATTCGCACGATTGGGATTCAGTCGCACGACTGGAGTCCAGTCGCATGAGGGATGTACGACTGAGGGTTCAGTCGCATAGATGCTTAGTCGCATGAGTCCATTCGCATGAGGTTAGTCGCATAGGTGCCCATTCGCAGTAATCCCATTCGCACAAGGTCCATACGCACGATTGATGTTCATTCGCATAGATGACCATCCGCATGAGTCCAGTCGCATGATGTTCAGTCGCATGGAGGCCATGCGACTGAAGGGTGTCCATACGCCCGAATAGGGCTGTTGCACTCGAAGAAGTGTAGTTTGACTTTTGGCCTTGGGAAAGGTGCAGATGTAAGTTTGGACGTAAGGTAAACCGTAAGAGCATGTAACAGTAGGTATGGCCTTAGAGTGCATATAGGGCCATGATGATGATGATGATTGATGTTGCAATGTTTATGAGATATTATGCATGTATGATGTTGCCAGTGTATGATGACATGATGGAATGTGATATGATATGTTCCGATTTATGAATGTATGATTATCTTTCTTATGGCTTTACGTATTATGATATTAATGAAATAATAGTATTATGTAACGTAAGTGGAAAGAGATGACACGTCTTGCATGCATCGGATAACGGGTCCTTCTTTGTGATTGACCATTATGTGGAACCTCTACCGCTTACCCTTAGTACTGTGGCATACGTTTTAGCTGTTCATTTATTGACTTCGGCCCAGTGGCTATGACCGTCGGTTATCATTAGTACTGGGCATACGTTAGCTGTTCATTTATTGACTTCGGCCCAGTAGCTAAGACTGATTGGTTAACCCCAGTACCGTGGCATACGTTTAGCTGTTCATTTATTGACTTCGGCCCGGTAGCTGAGACTAATTGGGGTGTAGCATATGGTATTGGTATGGATGATGTCCGGATGCGCAAGTAAGTTAAAAGGAACGAAGGAATGAATGAATGAAGAAGATAATAATGATATTATCTATGCGTACGTATGATGTGTGATCACGTCAAAGTAGTAACGAATGGTTTTATATGAAAGTAAAGTATGTTTTATTATTAAAACTAGAACTCACTCAGCAACGCTGACTTTTATTGCATTTTCCAGTTGGCAGGTAAATGATTGCTGAGGATGGCACGGCAAGGCTACTCGGCTCTTTTGGGATGGCATCCAATTATATAGCTTTGTGATGTAATGCAAACATGAATTTTGTAACCGGATAATGATGTATTATTTGGCAAAAGTAATTATAATGAAACGTGATGTCATTTTGAATGTTTCCGCGCTGCAATGATTTCTTAATGTAATGTAAATTTATATTTTATGTGCGATGAATGACCACTGTAAGCGTCCCGGGAACGGGGCCTTACAAGTTGGTATCAGAGCCAAAGTTTAAGTGAAATGGGTAAATTTTCAAAATGAACCTTAACTTAAACTGAGAAGGGACGAATGGGGAATGGGATGCCAAACTGAGTAGCTGCGTGCCATCAGGTATTTTCTTAAAGTTAACCGGTTATGTGCGCATGGTATATGTTATGTGTTGTATGTAGATTTGAATACTGATGTAGTCAGGACAGGTAATACTTGGGGTATGAAGAGTACAGTAAGTGGCTAATCACAACTGGCCACTGTAATTAGGGACTTACTATACTTGACATAAACTGAGTTGTTTCCTTGAATGACCGTGTTGGTGTTTGAATCTTTCAGTGTGTGATAGAGAATGGCTGGTGGTAGATCTTCTAGAGCTTCTAGGGGTGGAGGCCGTGATGGCCCTGTTGCTGAACCACGCCCTAAGAGAGGAAGGCCTAGAGCTGAGAAAGAGGTTCCTGCAGAACCTGAGACTCCTCATCCAGAAGCTGGGGATGAGAGTGCGAACTTAAGGGCCTCGGTAAAGGAGGTGTTGTGGAGGAAGTACATCAGGTCATGCAGACAATCTTACCGTCTGTGGTGACCGAAGTCATCAAGGCTGTGAAGGAAGGGGAAAGGAGGAGAGAAACCGGGCCTCGGGGGAGCAACCGGAGCCTGAAACTATTTTCTCCGATAATGAGGAGGAAGAGGAAGAGGAGCCTGTGCGGGAGGTGGCACGAGGCTGCAACTACGGGGTGTTTATGAGATGCAAGCCCCCTACTTTTGACGGTAATGGCAATGCCGCTGCTGCTCACCGATGGGTGAGAGAAATGGAGGCTGTTCTCGACATCAGCGAGTGCCGAGAAGATCAAAAAGTAAAGTTTGCCACCCACTCCTTTGTGGACTCGGCACTATGCTGGTGGGACAACATTGTCCAAGCAGAGGGTAATCGGGCGATCGGGAGAATGAGGTGGCCCGAACTGAAGAAGATGGTAATGAGGAGTTTTGTCCTCACAGGGAAATGGATAAGATTGAGAGGGAGTTCCTGCAGCTGGAGGCGGGATCCATGACACACCAGCAATATACTACCAAGTTCAACGAGATGGCACGGTTGGTGCCGGATCAGGTGACGCCTCTTTCTCGGAAGATCAAGAGGTACATTCAGGGTTTACCGGTGGATGTCCGCCGGCATATGATCGCCGCCCGGCCAAGTACGTTTAGGTCGGCGGTCGATTTGGCCGGAAGACTTTATGATGAGAGGGGAGCGGTGGTGGTTGAAGCGAATAGGAAGGGTGGTGGTGATCGAAGCTGGAACGGGAAGAGGTTTGGTCGGGGAGGCCTCGCGGGTAACAAAAAGGCACGGGTGGATGACCGCCGCGTGGCCACACCGGGAGCAGGGTCGAGGAGATGTGGTAAGTGTGGAAAGGAGCATGCGGGAGAATGCAGGCTGGGTTGAATGTGTGCTTCAAGTGTGGGAAGACTGGGCATATGGCGAAGGATTGCCTGACGGGCAAATGTTTTAACTGTGGGGAAATTGGTCATATGAGCAGGGATTGCAAGAAGCCGAGGGCTGAGAGCTCAGGGGCGAAGAGGACGGGAGGTGATGGACCGAGGGCGAGAGCCAGGGCATTCACCATGACACAGGAGGAGGCTAGGACGGACCCTGACGTTGTGTCCGGTACGTTTCTGGTGAACCAAACTTTAGCTTCTGTGTTATTTGATTCTGGTGCTAGTAGGAGTTTTATTTCTGCTGCTTTCTGTGCTAAGCTGCCTGTTAGTAGTAGACGTGTTGATGCGCCCTTTGATGTAGAAACTGCCATAGGTAAGTCTACCAGGATTTCCGAGATGATAGAGAATTGTGATGTGGAACTCGAAGGTCATAAGTTTCCGGTTAGACCGTTCGTGATGGCCTTAGGTGGTTTTGATTTGGTTCTTGGGATGGATTGGTTGGCGGACTTCGAGGCGAACATTGTGTGTCGCAAGAAGATGATTCGGTTGTCGGCGCCTGACGGTAGTTCAGTGACGGTTTATGGGGATCGGGTTACTACGATTCCAAAGGTGATCTCGATGGCGGTGGCGGGAAAGTGTATGAGGCGTGGATGTAGTGCCTACTTGGCCTATGTAAAGGATGTGGATACGCCAACACCACAACTAGCCGATGTTTCGGTTGTGTGTGACTTTCCAGATGTGTTCCCAGAAGACTTATCAGGAGTGCCACCTGACAGAGAGATTGAGTTTCAGATTGATCTGATACCGGGTGCCCAACCTGTCGCCAAGGCACCGTATCGGTTGGCTCCGACCGAGATGAAAGAGTTGATGGAGCAGTTGCAAGAGTTGCTTGATAAGGGGTTCATTAGACCGAGTATCTCTCCTTGGGGTGCTCCGGTCCTGTTTGTAAAGAAGAAGGACGGTAGTATGAGGATGTGCATCGACTACCGCGAGCTGAACAAGTTGACAGTGAAGAACCGATACCCCTTACCGAGGATTGATGATTTGTTCGATCAGCTTCAGGGTGCCAGTTGGTTTTCGAGAATAGATCTTCGATCTGGTTACCATCAGTTGAAGGTGAAGGAGCAAGATATTCCTAAAACAGCTTTCCGTACGCGCTATGGTCACTACGAGTTTCTTGTCATGTCTTTGGCTTGACCAACGCGCCAGCTGCTTTTATGGATTTGATGAACCGTGTGTGTCGGCCTATGTTGGATAAATCAGTGATCGTGTTTATTGATGATATCCTGATTTACTCGAGGAGCGAAGCAGAGCATGCCGGACACATTCGGGAGGTTCTAGAGACGTTGAGAAGGGAGAAGTTGTATGCGAAATTCTCCAAGTGCGCGTTCTGGTTGCGCGAAGTTCAGTTCTTGGGTCACGTGGTGAATCCGACGGATTATGGTGGACCCGGCGAAAGTGGAGGCGGTTATGCAATGGAAGTCACCAAAGACGCCATCCGAGATTCGCAGTTTCTTGGGTTTGGCGGGCTACTACAGAAGATTTATCCAAGACTTCTCTAAGATTGCTTCTCCACTGACTAAGTTGACCCGAAAAGATGTGAAGTTCGTATGGGGTCAAGCTCAAGAGAAGGCGTTTGAAGAATTGAAGGCGAGATTGACTCAAGCTCCTGTTCTGTCATTACCCGATGGAAGTGAAGATCTGGTGGTTTATTCCGATGCTTCTTACTCGGGGTTGGGGTGCGTGTTAATGCAGAGAGGAAAGGTCATAGCGTATGCATCCCGACAGTTGAAGGTTCATGAGGTCAATTATCCTACTCATGACTTGGAGCTGGCAGCCGTGGTCTTTGCTTTAAAGATTTGGAGGCACTATCTTTACGGGACGAAGTGCACCATATTCACCGACCACAAGAGTCTGAAGTACTTCTTTGAACAGAAGGATTTAAACATGAGGCAGAGACGGTGGTTGGAACTTATAAAGGATTATGATTGTGAGATCCACTACCATCCGGGCAAGGCCAACGTGGTGGCTGATGCCCTTAGCCGGAAGGAGAGGCCCGAGCCGATTCGGGTGAAAGTCTATCAGTTGATCATGACCTCTGATGTAATGAAGCAGGTTAAAGAGTTTCAAGATGAGGCACTGAAAGAAGATCATCTTAACTCTGAAAGAATGAGAGGTCTGGTTGGAGAATTGGGTGAAAACACGTTCGGTGTTAGAACCCGATTCGATCGGGTGTGGATTCCTCGTTTTGGGGATCTACGGGGGAAGATAATGGATGAAGCTCACAAGACTCGGTACTCCATTCATCCTGGCGCCACGAAGATGTACCATGATATGAAGAAAGATTATTGGTGGCCGGGTATGAAGCGCGATGTGGTGGAGTACGTGAGTAAGTGCCTCACTTGCTTACAGGTGAAGGCAGAGCATCAAAAGCCGTATGGGAAGATACAACCTTTGGATATACCGGAATGGAAGTGGGAGCACATCACCATGGATTTCATTACAAAGCTGCCGCGTACCCCGAAAGGGTATGATGCCATATGGGTGATAGTTGACCGTTTGACGAAGAGTGCTCACTTTCTACCGATCCGCGAGACATATTCATCTGAGAGGTTGGCCGATCTATTCATCAAGGAGATTGTGACTCGTCATGGTGTACCGGTGTCTATTGTGTCGGATCGCGACACCCGGTTTACATCTAAATTCTGGAAGAAGTTCCACGATGCTATGGGGACGAGGTTACACATCAGCACGACTTATCATCCCCAGACTGATGGTCAGTCCGAAAGGACCATTCAGACGCTGGAAGACATGCTTCGGGCATGTGTGATTGATTTTGGTGGAAGCTGGGATGACCACCTACCGTTAGCTGAATTCTCATACAACAGTTATCACGCCAGCATTGGCATGCCTCCATATGAGATGCTATACGGTAGGAGATGCAGAACACCAGTTTGTTGGGGTGATATTGGTCAGAAGGAATTGGGGAGCGTCGAGGTAATCGAGGCTACGACTGAGAAGCTTGAGAAGATCAAAGCCTTCATGAAGGCAGCCAAAGACATACAAAAGTCGTATGCTGATAAACGACGCAGGCCGATTGAGTTCCAGGTGGGTGACCGGGTTATGTTGAAGGTCTCACCTTGGAAGGGTATCATTCGCTTCCGAAAGCGGGGCAAGTTGAGTCCAAGGTATATAGGCCCTTTCCGAATCATTGCTCGAGTAGGAGAGGTGGCCTATAGACTGGAGTTGCCAGATGAGTTAAGTGGAATTCACCCGACATTCCATGTATCTCATCTAAGGAAGTGCTTAGCAGATGAAGATATGATTGTCCCATTGGAAGATATCGAAGTAGATGAACGGCTCAATTATGTGGAGCAACCAGTGGCAATTATCGACCGAAAGGAGAAAAGGCTAAGGAATAAAGTGGTTCCTCTAGTGCGTGTACAGTGGAAGCACAGGAAGGGATCCGAGTCAACGTGGGAGACTGAGGAAGAAATGAGACAACATTATCCACGTTTGTTCGAGGAATGACAGGTTTCGGGACGAAACCTATTTAAGGGGGGTGGACTTGTAACACCCGGAAATTTATTATGATGAAGCCGACGAAGAAAGAAAAGAAATAAAGTCCAAAGTCGAGGGACCAAACTCGCCAACGAAGAAAAGTTGGGTAATGTGGTGATATGTGTAGGGAGAGGGCAGCCCACTCTCCCCACACTTCACACATTTCAGCCACCAAAGAAGAGAGAAGAGAGAAAGAAGAGAAAAAGGGAGAAAAGTGGTGTCTCGGGTGATTCGGGTGTCCAAATCCGTCGAGTGGCAAGCCAAATCGAAGCTCTTGTCTTTGTGCTCGATTGTGTGAGTTCTAGGACCCCACTTTTACTTGTTTTCAACTGATTTTGGGGCTGGAAGATGTCAAAAACCTGTTTTTACAAGTGTGTGTGTGTTTGACCCATTTGGGTGTGATGTGTGTGATGTGTTTAGAGTATGATTTCGGGCTTATGTGTGCTTGTATGGTGTTATGGTATGCATTCCTAAGGTCCAGGAGGGTTAATTTAGGCTTAGAATGGGTTTGGATGAGCTTGGAGGCCGAAAATGGCAGATTGGGTTCGGGATGAACTCCATTCTGCATCAGCTAGGGCTAGGCGACCGAATGAAGGCCATACGGCCGAATGAGGGCGATTGAAGGTCATTCGCACGATTGGGATTCAGTCGCACGACTGGGAGTCCAGTCGCATGAGGGTTGTACGACTGAGGGTTCAGTCGCATAGATGCTTAGTCGCATGAGTTCATTCGCATGAGGTTAGTCGCATAGGTGTCCAGTCGCAGCAATCCCATTCGTACAAGGTCCATACGCACGATTGAATGTTCATTCGCATAGATGACTATCCGCGTGAGTCCAGTCGCATGATTTTCAGTCGCATGGAGGCCATGCGACTGAAGGGTGTCCATACGCCCGAATAGGGCTGTTGCACTTGAAGGAAGGTGTAGTTTGACTTTTGGCCTTTGGGAAAAGGTGCAGATGTAAGTCGGACGTAAGGTAAACCGTAAGAGCATGTAAGAGTGTGGTTATGGCCTTAGAGTGCATATAGGGCATGATGATGATGATGATGATGTTGCATGTTTATGCATATTATGCATGTATGATGTTGCCCTGTATGATGATGATGAATGTGTATGATATGTTCCTTATTATGAATGTATGATTATCTTTCTTATGGCTTTACGTATTATGATGAATGAAATAAAGTATTATGTAACGTAAAGTGGAAAGAGATTACACGTCTTGCATGCATCGGATAACGGGTCCTTCTTTGTGATTGACCATTATGTGGAACCTCTACCGCTTACCCTTAGTACTGTGGCATACGTTTAGCTGTTCATTTATTGACTTCGGCCCAGTGGCTATGACCGTCGGTTATCATTAGTACTGTGGCATACGTTTAGCTGTTCATTTATTGACTTCGGCCCAGTAGCTAAGACTGATTGGTTAACCCCAGTACCGTGGCATACGTTTAGCTGTTCATTTATTGACTTCGGCCCGGTAGCTGAGACTAATTGGGGTGTAGCATATGGTATTGGTATGGATGATGTCCGGTGCGCAAGTAAGTTAAAAGGAACGAAGGAATGAATGAATGAAGAAGATAATAATGATATTATCTATGCGTACGTATGATGTGTGATCACGTCAAAGTAACGAATGGTTTTATATGAAAGTAAAGTATGTTTTATTATTAAAACTAGAACTCACTCAGCAACGCTGACTTTTATTGCATTTTCCAGTTGGCAGGTAAATGATTGCTGAGGATGGCACGGCAAGGCTACTCGGCTCTTTTGGGATGGCATCCAATTATATAGCTTTTGTGATGTAATGCAAACATGAATTTTGTAACCGGATAATGATGTATTATTTGGCAAAAGTAATTATAATGAAACGTAATGTCATTTTTGAATGTTTCCGCTGCAATGATTTCTTAATGTAATGTAAACTTTATATTTTATGTGCGATGAATGACCAACTGTAAGCGTCCCGGGAACGGGGCCTTACAAGATAATTCTTTGAATCCACAGTTGTCATTTTGATTGATTCGATGGATTTTTAAGGTAGTGGTGTTCGAAGTTGGATGTGGAATGTCCTTGATTAGGTCAAGCACGAGTGTATTGATTTTAGGGCTCATTCGTGTGGTTTCATGTTTGGGTTTGGTTTTGATTTGTACAATATATATTATATTCCATTTATGATTGATTAGTGTGATTTCAATGATGCTTATAATCAGATATGATTAGATTGGTTCACGAGTATGTTTAGATGGTCTTGAGAATCAAAACTCAATAGCATTAGAGGTTGTTACGAAAAGCAAAAAACATTCCATGCGAGAACTATTATTGTTTAATGTCTTTGCATAACTAGTTCCTTTTCTATTTATTCAGTTTAGCTTTCGTGAATACTATGATACCCCAATCTGTAGTTGCACGATTTTAATTAAAATACAAGTATGTCTTATTTACTTATCGTGTTACTTTGATTTGACTTCTTTTTCATCGATCACGCATTCCGTTTCTTGTTTAAAATTGGTTTACTTTAATTCCGTCAGTGTAATTTCATAATCACTTCTTTTCGAGTGAATACAAGTAGTTTCTCGTTTCTTTACACCTGGTGTACTTGCCTATGATAATAGATTATTCTTTGAATCCACAATTGTCATTTTGATTGATTCGATGGATTTTTAAGGTAGTGGTGTTCGAAGTTGGATGTGGAATGTCCTTGATTAGTTTCCGGCACGAGTGTATTGATTTTAGGGCTCATTCGTGTGGTTTCATGTTTGGGTTTGGTTTTGATTTGTACAATATATATTATATTCCATTTATGATTGATTTGTGTGATTCCAATGATGCTTATAATCAGATATGATTAGATTGGTTCACGAGTGTGTTTAGATGGTCTTGAGAATCAAAACTCGATAGCATTAGAGGTTGTTACGAAAAGCAATAAACATTCCATGCGAGAACTATTATTGTTTAATGTCTTTGCATAACTAGTTTCTTTTCTATCTATTCAGTTTAGCTTTCGTGAATACTATGATACCCCAATCTGTAGTTGCACGATTTTAATTAAAATACAAGTATGTCTTATTTACTTATCGTGTTACTTTGATTTGACTTCTTTTTCATCGATCACGCATTCCGTTTCTTGTTTAAAATTGGTTTACTTTCATTCCGTCAGTGTAATTTGATAATCGATTCTTTTTGAGTGAATACAAGTAGTTTCTTGTTTCTTTACACGTGGTGTACTTGCCTATGATAATAGATTATTCTTTGAATCCACAGTTGTCATTTTGATTGATTCGATGGATTTTTAAGGTAGTGGTGTTCGAAATTGGATGTGGAATGTCCTTGATTAGTTTCCGGCACGAGTGTATTGATTTTAGAGCTCATTTGTGTGGTTTCATGTTTGGGTTTAGTTTTAATTTGTACAATAGATATTATATTCCATTTATTATTGATTAGTGTGATTCCAATGATGCTTATAATCAGATATGATTAGATTGGTTCACGAGTGTGTTTAGATGGTCTTGAGAATCAAAACTCGATAGCATTAGAGGTTGTTACGAAAAGCAAAAAACATTCCATGCGAGAACTATTATTGTTTAATGTCTTTGCATAACTAGTTCCTTTTCTATTTATTCATTTTAGTTTTCGTGAATACTATGATACCCCAATCTATAGTTGCACGATTTTAATTAAAATACAAGTATATCTTATTTACTTATCGTGTTACCTTGATTTGACTTCTTTTTCATCGATCACACATTCCGTTTCTTGTTTAAAGTTGGTTTACTTTCATTCCGTCAGTGTAATTTGATAATCGATTCTTTTTGAGTGAATACAACTTGTTTCTTTACACGTGGTGTACTTGCCTATGATAATAGATTATTCTTTGAATCCACAGTTGTCATTTTGATTGATTCGATGGATTTTTAAGGTAGTGGTGTTCGAAGTTGGATGTGGAATGTCCTTGATTAGGTCAAGCACGAGTGTATTGATTTTAGGGCTCATTCGTGTGGTTTCATGTTTGGGTTTGGTTTTGATTTGTACAATATATATTATATTCCATTTATGATTGATTAGTGTGATTCCAATGATGCTTATAATCAGATATGATTAGATTGGTTCACGAGTGTGTTTAAATGGTCTTGAGAATCAAAACTCGATAGCATTAGAGGTTGTTACGAAAAGCAAAAAACATTCCATGCGAGAACTATTATTGTTTAATGTCTTTGCATAACTAGTTCCTTTTCTATTTATTAAGTTTAGCTTTCGTGAATACTATGATACCCCAATCTGTAGTTGCACGATTTTAATTAAAATACAAGTATGTCTTATTTACTTATCGTGTTACTTTGATTTGACTTCTTTTTCATCGATCACGCATTCCGTTTCTTGTTTAAAATTGGTTTACTTTAATTCCGTCAGTGTAATTTCATAATCACTTCTTTTCGAGTGAATACAAGTAGTTTCTCGTTTCTTTACACCTGGTGTACTTGCCTATGATAATAGATTATTCTTTGAATCCACAGTTGTCATTTTGATTGATTCGATGGATTTTTAAGGTAGTGGTGTTCGAAGTTGGATGTGGAATGTCCTTGATTTGTTTCGGGCACGAGTGTATTGATTTTAGGGCTCATTCGTGTGGTTTCATATTTGGGTTTAGTTTTGATTTGTATAATTAATATTATATTCCATTTATTATTGATTAGTGTGATTCCAATGATGCTTATAATCAGATATGATTAGATTGGTTCACGAGTGTGTTTAGATGGTCTTGAGAATCAAAACTCCATAGCATTAGAGGTTGTTACGAAAAGCAAAAAACATTCCATGCGAGAACTATTATTGTTTAATGTCTTTGTATAACTAGTTCCTTTTCTATTTATTCAGTTTAGCTTTCGTGAATACTATGATACCCCAATCTGTAGTTGCACGATTTTAATTAAAATACAAGTATGTCTTATTTACTTATCGTGTTACTTTGATTTGACTTCTTTTTTATCGATCACGCATTCCGTTTCTTGTTTAAAATTGGTTTACTTTCATTCCGTCAGTGTAATTTCATAATCACTTCTTTTCGAGTGAATACAAGTAGTTTCTCGTTTCTTTACACCTGGTGTACTTGCCTATGATAATAGATTATTCTTTGAATCCACAGTTGTCATTTTAATTGATTCGATGGATTTTTAAGGTAGTGGTGTTCGAAGTTGGATGTGGAATGTCCTTGATTAGTTTCTGGCACGAGTGTATTGATTTTAGGGCTCATTCGTGTGGTTTCATGTTTGGGTTTGGTTTTGATTTGTACAATATATATTATATTCCATTTATGATTGATTAGTGTGATTCCAGTGATGCTTATAATCAGATATGATTAGATTGGTTCACGAGTGTGTTTAGATGGTCTTGAGAATCAAAACTCGAAAGCATTAGAGGTTGTTACGAAAAGCAAAAAACATTCCATGCGAGAACTATTATTGTTTAATGTCTTTGCATAACTAGTTCCTTTTCTATTTATTCAGTTTAGCTTTCGTGAATACTATGATACCCCAATCTGTAGTTGCACGATTTTAATTAAAATACAAGTATATCTTATTTACTTATCGTGTTACCTTGATTTGACTTCTTTTTCATCGATCACGCATTCTGTTTCTTGTTTAAAGTTGGTTTACTTTCATTCCGTCAGTGTAATTTGATAATAGATTCTTTTCGAGTGAATACAAGTAGTTTCTCGTTTCTTTACACCTGGTGTACTTGCCTATGATAATAGATTATTCTTTGAATCCACAGTTGTCATTTTGATTAATTTGATGGATTTTTAAGGTAGTGGTGTTTGAAGTTGGATGTGGAATGTCCTTGATTAGTTTCCGGCACGAGTGTATTGATTTTAGGGCTCATTCGTGTGGTTTCATGCTTGGGTTTAGTTTTGATTTGTACAATAGATATTATATTCCATTTATTATTGATTAGGGTGATTCCAATGATGCTTATAATCAGATATGATTAGATTGGTTCACGAGTGTGTTTAGATGGTCTTGAGAATCAAAACTCCATAGCATTAGAGGTTGTTACGAAAAGCAAAAAACATTCCATGCGAGATTTATTATTGTTTAATGTCTTTGTATAACTACTTCCTTTTCAATTTATTCAGTTTAGCTTTCGTGAATACTATGATACCTCAATCTGTAGTTGCACGATTTTGATTAAAATACAAGTAAATCTTATTTACTTATCGTGTTACTTTGATTTGACTTCTTTTTCATCGATCACGCATTCCGTTTCTTGTTTAAAGTTGGTTTACTTTCATTCCGTCAGTGTAATTTGATTATCGATTCTTTTCGAGTGAATACAAGTAGTTTCTCGTTTCTCTACACCTGGTGTACTTGCCTATGATAATAGATTATTCTTTGAATCCACAGTTGTCATTTTGATTGATTTGATGGATTTTTAAGGTAGTGGTGTTCGAAGTTGGATGTGGAATGTCCTTGATTAGTTTCCGGCACGAGTGTATTGATTTTAGGGCTCATTCGTGTGGTTTCATGCTTGGGTTTAGTTTTGATTTGTACAATAGATCTTATATTCCATTTATTATTGATTAGGGTGATTCCAATGATGCTTATAATCAGATATGATTAGATTGGTTCACGAGTGTGTTTAGATGGTCTTGAGAATCAAAACTCCATAGCATTAGAGGTTGTTACGAAAAGCAAAAAACATTCCATGCGAGAACTATTATTGTTTAATGTCTTTGTATAACTACTTCCTTTTCAATTTATTCAGTTTAGCTTTCGTGAATACTATGATACCTCAATCTGTAGTTGCACGATTTTGATTAAAATACAAGTATATCTTATTTACTTATCGTGTTACTTTGATTTGACTTCTTTTTCATCGATCACGCATTCCGTTTCTTGTTTAAAGTTGGTTTACTTTCATTCCGTCAGTGTAATTTGATTATCGATTCTTTTCGAGTGAATACAAGTAGTTTCTCGTTTCTCTACACCTGGTGTACTTGCCTATGATAATAGATTATTCTTTGAATCCACAGTTGTCATTTTGATTGATTCGATGGATTTTTAAGGTAGTGGTGTTCGAAGTTGGATGTGGAATGTCCTTGATTAGTTTCTGGCACGAGTGTATTGATTTTAGGGCTCATTCGTGTGGTTTCATGTTTGGGTTTGGTTTCGATTTGTACAATATATATTATATTCCATTTATGATTGATTAGTGTGATCCCAAGGATGCTTATAATCAGATATGATTAGATTGGTTCACGAGTGTGTTTAGATGGTCTTGAGAATCAAAACTCCATAGCATTAGAGGTTGTTACGAAAAGCAAAAAACATTCCATGCGAGAACTATTATTGTTTAATGTCTTTGTATAACCAGTTCCTTTTCTATTTATTCAGTTTACCTTTTGTGAATACTATGATACCCCAGTCTGTTGTTGCACGATTTTAATTAAAATACAAGTATATGTTATTTACTTATCGTGTTACCTTGATTTGACTTCTTTTTCATCGATCGCGCATTCCGTTTCTTGTTTAAAGTTGGTATACTTTCATTCCGTCAATGTAATTTGATAATCGATTCTTTTCGAGTGAATACAAGTAGTTTCTCGTTTCTTTACACCTGGCGTACTTGCCTAAGATAATAGATTATTCTTTGAGTCCACAGTTGTCATTTTGATTGATTCGATGGATTTTTAAGGTAGTGGTGTTCGAAGTTGGATGTGGAATGTCCTTGATTAGTTTCCGGCACGAGTGTATTGATTTTAGGGCTCATTCGTGTGGTTTCATGTTTAGGTTTAGTTTTGATTTGTACAATAGATATTATATTCCATTTATTATTGATTAGTGTGATTCCAATGATGCTTATAATCAGATATGATTAGAATGGTTCACGAGTGTGTTTAGATGGTCTTGAGAATCAAAACTCCATAGCATTAGAGGTTGTTACGAAAAGCAAAAAACATTCCATGCGAGAACTATTATTGTTTAATGTCTTTGTATAACTACTTCCTTTTCAATTTATTCAGTTTACCTTTTGTGAATACTATGATACCCCAATCTGTAGTTGCACGATTTTAATTAAAATACAAGTATGTCTTATTTACTTATCGTGTTACTTTGATTTGACTTCTTTTTCATCGATCACGCATTCCGTTTCTTGTTTAAAGTTGGTTTACTTTCATTCCGTCAGTGTAATTTGATTATCGATTCTTTTCGAGTGAATACAAGTAGTTTCTCGTTTCTCTACACCTGGTGTACTTGATAATCGATTCTTTTTGAGTGAATACAAGTAGTTTCTTGTTTCTTTACACGTGGTGTTCTTGCCTATGATAATAGATTATTCTTTGATTCCACAGTTGTCATTTTGATTGATTCGATGGATTTTTAAGGTAGTGGTGTTCGAAGTTGGATGTGGAATGTCCTTGATTAGTTTCCGGCACGAGTGTATTGATTTTAGAGCTCATTCGTGTGGTTTCATGTTTGGGTTTAGTTTTGATTTGTACAATAGATATTATATTCCATTTATTATTGATTAGTGTGATTCCAATGATGCTTATAATCAGATATGATTAGATTGGTTCACGAGTGTGTTTAGATGGTCTTGAGAATCAAAACTCGATAGCATTAGAGGTTGTTACGAAAAGCAAAAAACATTCCATGCGAGAACTATTATTGTTTAATGTCTTTGCATAACTAGTTCCATTTCTATTTATTCATTTTAGTTTTCGTGAATACTATGATACCCCAATCTATAGTTGCACGATTTTAATTAAAATACAAGTATATCTTATTTACTTATCGTGTTACCTTGATTTGACTTCTTTTTCATCGATCACACATTCCGTTTCTTGTTTAAAGTTGGTTTACTTTCATTCCGTCAGTGTAATTTGATAATCGATTCTTTTTCAGTGAATACAAGTAGTTTCTTGTTTCTTTACACGTGGTGTACTTGCCTATGATAATAGATTATTCTTTGAATCCACAGTTGTCATTTTGATTGATTCGATGGATTTTTAAGGTAGTGGTGTTCGAAGTTAGATGTGGAATGTCCTTGATTAGTTCTCGCACGAGTGTATTGATTTCAGGGCTCATTCGTGTGGTTTCATGTTTGGGTTTTGTTTTGATTTGTACAATATATATTATATTCCATTTATGATTGATTAGTGTGATTCCAATGATGCTTATAATCAGATATGATTAGATTGGTTCACTAGTGTTTTTTAGATGGTCTTGAGAATCAAAACTCCATAGCATTAGAGGTTGTTACGAAAAGTAAAAAACATTCCATGCGAGAACTATTATTGTTTAATGTCTTTGTATAACCAGTTCCTTTTCTATTTATTCACTTTACCTTTCGTGAATACTATGATACCCCAATCTGTAGTTGTACGATTTTAAATAAAATACAAGTATATCTTATTTACTTATCGTGTTACCTTGATTTGACTTCTTTTTCATCGATCACGCATTCCGTTTCTTGTTTAAAGTTGGTTTACTTTCATTCCGTTAGTGTAATTTGATAATAGATTCTTTTCGAGTGCATACAAGTAGTTTCTCGTTTCTTTACACCTGGTGTACTTGCCTATGATAATAGATTATTCTTTGAATCCACAGTTGTCATTTTGATTAATTTGATGGATTTTTAAGGTAGTGGTGTTCGAAGTTGGATGTGGAATGTCCTTGATGAGTTTCCGGAACGAGTGTATTGATTTTAGGGCTCATTCGTGTGGTTTCATGATTGGGTTTAGTTTTGATTTGTACAATAGATATTATATTCCATTTATTATTGATTAGGGTGATTCCAATGATGCTTATAATCAGATATGATTAGATTGGTTAACGAGTGTGTTTAGATGGTCTTGAGAATCAAAACTCCATAGCATTAGAGGTTGTTACGAAAAGCAAAAAACATTCCATGCGAGAACTATTATTGTTTAATGTCTTTGTATAACCAGTTCTTTTTTTATTTATTCAGTTTACCTTTTGTGAATACTATGATACCCCAATCTGTAGTTGCACGATTTAAAATACAAGTATATCTTACTTACTTATCGTGGTACCTTGATTTGACTTCTTTTTCATCGATCTCGCATTCCGTTTCTTGTTTAAAGTTGGTTTACTTTCATTCCGTCAGTGTAATTTGATAATCGATTCTTTTCGAGTGAATACAAGTAGTTTCTCGTTTCTATACACCTGGTGTACTTGCCTAAGATAATAGATTATTCTTTTAATCCACAGTTGTCATTATTGATTGATTCGATGGATTTGCTCTTTTCTTTATGATTATGTAGCCTATGGGCCTTTTCTTTGGAGGTTTGGCTTAAATCCCCCTCCAGTTACTTTCATTTTAGATCCTATTAATTTAAGGCAAAGCCTTAAAAATAAAAATAAATAAAAAAAAAAATAAAAAAAAATAAAAATAAAGAAGCCCGAATGCTCAAGCTCAATATCATATGGGTTGTGTTCTACCAACGAGCAGCCAGGAGCCTAAAGAAAGCACTGAGAAAGAGATAAGTGTTCCGTATAGGTTCGTCTATATATATACTGTGGCGCTATATGATCTTTAGCTATAGGTCTCGTGTGCTTGCTATAGAAAGTACATATACGAGTCACGAGTAAGAGGAAGTGGTAACGGTCGATGGATGTTCATATTTGAGTATTTGCTGACGGAATGCCTCACATCAAGGTGACAGGATTCGAACCTATGGCCCTCTGTACCCAAAACAGATGCGCTGACCAGACTGCGCTACACCTCGTCTCACCACCCCGGAGCATATAGATCCACCCGATCGATGAACACTCAAACCGAACTCACCCATCCTTTTGGGCACAGGGACGCGAGAACCTAAGAAACAGCTTTTTATTTTTCTTTCTTTTCTTTGTATTTTTATTTATTTTGTTTTTCTATATTTTCTATTTTATATATATATATATATATATATTTTAATATGCCTCCAGCAAGATAGGGCGACGCAAAAAAGCCGTATAGTGCAGGAGCGCTCACATTTTTTGGCTTACTCTTGCACTTGATTCCGATTCATGTGGTCGTTCTCTGTTGCATTGGTGTTTTCACTCCCCACTCTCCACCATAACAAAATGTTTCCACTATATCTCAGGAGTAGTCAAAGGAAGTACGGCGGGTCCGAGTAGGAAAAAATGAACTAAGAATTAGGGCATAGAACAATGGATCCATTCATTCAACAAGATCCGTTCGGATCAGACCAGGATGAATGGGATTGGTTTGACCTCTCGCTCGGAATTAACCCGCCGCCGACAGATGTCCCATGCCACGTTTCGTGAACAGCTATGCCCGAGAATGAATGAATTGTGATATAGCGCCGAATAAGTCACAGCTCTATTCCCGACTTGAAATCCATAAAGGACTTTAAGGGAGATAAAAGAGGGGGCCCTAAAATGCCTCGGGGCAACTGCACGTTACATCATAGCAGCACGACCAAATGGAGGCGGAAAGCCGGTTGGGCGCTAGCGCTTTATATTATACTAATCTAATATGAATTAAATTAAGGGCTTTTCCCTTATTAGTAAAGTTGCTCGAGGCCGGAAAATGAGAATACAATCTAGAAGATCTGGTCGAATGGTAGAAGAATCTATGGATTCGTTAGGAATCGATAGTCGCTGGCTGAACATACGAGTCACAACCGGCCGGGAAGAGGAGAGATCAACGACGGAGCTACTAGCTACTAGTTGTAAAGGAAAGGGCAAGACCACCTTTCGTACATTTCTACTGGTCCAGACATTCGAATAGCGAACGAAAGACCAGGAGATTGGATCTAGAAAGCACTTCCAGCAGGGTTGACGGCTGTGCGGCCCTCATTCAGCTGGAAGTAGGAAATAAATCCCGGCACGACCGATGACTTAGTCTCCTTCTCCGCTTCGACTCAACCACCTACCTAACCTCTTAGAAAAGATCCGATAGATAGCAGCTACCTAACTTTTAAGCCCTTCACCAATCAAGGTCTTTCATCTAGTAAGTCCTAGTACTATGTTCTCCAAGCTTGACTAATAGAATAGGCAGGCCCTTTAGAGAGCAGTAGAATGTTGGGTTAGCTCTGCCTTTAAGTGATAGGGGGGTGAGGGGAACTGCTCAGAAATGTCTTAGTTGGTTGAGGAGTGACCGATCCGGTCAGTCAAAAAATAAAAAAAAAAAAAAAAAGTGACATCGGGACCGTAAGGTCGTTGTTGAATATAGGGAGATCTTAGGCAATCAGGGGGTTTACTCCAATCGGAAGACTTGCTTTTCCATAGGGATTGAATGCCGGATTAATCACTTCACGGGAGAGAACACGAGGGATGAGCGACGATCGACCTACCGCTCCGTGGGTTTGTACTAGTAGATAAGGTAGTTCATGAGTTCGTATTACAATCAGAGGGAGGAAAAGCAATGACCAGATGGTAGTGATCAAAATCTCCTAAAGAAAGGTAAGGCCATAGTAGAAAGCAAGGCTTCGCCAGTTCCCATGACAGTTGGTGGTGGGAAAGTAGAAACAGTTGTTCTTGAAGCTGTCCCTGGGGAAGTTAGAGGTAAGGGTGTAGGTAAGGTAGTAGTGATCAGATGAACATCTCACTTTCGCTATCAGAGCTATGTGAGGCGATCTCCGTGAGGGAGTCTTATCTCGAAAGGAGTGATACTGCCTACCTAATGAAATGAATAACAGAGGCGAGCGGAGCGAGGGCGATGGGCGGGCACGGTGGGAAAGAAGACCTGCCTCGCGCCATTGAAGACGAAGACGCTACGAGTCGTGCTTAACGTGAGGAAGCAACGACTCTACGCTCACTGGAATGCTCCTAAATAGATTATTCCCTAAGAGCTTGTATAGTACTAGTACGATTAGGCGGGGATAAGATCTTTTTTTATAGGTGTGGCCAACACGCTCAACGGCCTTTTATTCGCTATCAGCACTATGCGCTCTCTCTACCTTTCTCTCCCGCTCGGTAGAAGTTTGATGGAAAGGGGATAATAAACAACGTTCTTGACTTCTTAGCTCATCGGGCTGTCTTAATCATTCGCTACCTAGGTACATGGGGAAATCGGTACAAAGGGGAAGTTTCGACTCAATCGACCGGGGAATCATGCTTAGTCAAGGGGGAAGATGAATGTACTTACCTGCTCATTCATTCGATAAGAGAGGGATTGGAAGAAAGAAGAAGTCTAAGGTGTATTAACTTATGTATAATACCTCTTTATGTACCAAAGTAGTCAACATTAGAAATATACCAGCAAAGCTCGAACAAAGGAGAGTGTGTATTCTTCCGGGAGGATACCGAGCCGAGCCAAGCGAGCGAAGACAGAGACAGAGGGAAGACCAAGGCAGGGATGGTTCGGCAGATGAACGAGTGATTAATACTGCAAGAGGTATCTCGTTCGACTTGCACTTGGACCTAACTTGGATAGCCTTTGTTCAGTTAAGCCTTCCGTTCTCCGATTTTTAGTCCTTTCTTATGCGGGAATGTTCTCTTCTTTCTTTTCCTTTCCATTGAGTGTAAAGTGAACCGCTGTAGAATGAATAAGGAAGGCGGGGATCAGTCCAACGGTTTCGGTTCCCTCGGATAGATAGGCGTGAGACAGACGAGAGCTAGCCAAAGAAAGAAACAGTCGGGATGGCTATTCAAGGATTCGAAGCTTTCTACCCAGTTTGCTTTGCATAGGCTGATTCCGTTGAGTCAACATCCCTGAAAGTCAACCTTTTTCTATTCGAACATTTTGGGCTCGCGATAAGTAAAAATAGGAAGGAACGGAAGAGATCAGAGACAACTCAGCTAAATTCTTTCTCAGTATGCTATATACTACTTTAAGGTTAAGGGGGTTTCTTCTTCTTTGTCGTAGTTTTCTTGTCAGTCTTGGCTTTCTTCTTGCCAGTCTTAGGTTTCTTCTTTTCTGTCTTAGGTATCTCGTCTATATCTATTGTAGGGTTAGTGACCTCTGTAGGTTCTTCTTTCATCTCATTGTCTCTCTCGTCCACCCTTTTCTTCTCGGTTATCTCTCTTTCCTTCTGAGATAATTTCTCTATGAGAGAGAGATTCTCGTTCTTAAGATGTGTTACATCAGCCCTTAGCAACATGACTAGTTTTTTGCTAATGTTATCTAGTCTAGACAGGTCTTTGACCTCAACAGGCTTTGTATCAACCCAGTACTCCCCTTCATAGACTTTGATCCTCTTTGGCTTTTGATTAAGCCCAACCTTGACATTTTTATCTTTCTTGAAGTTAAGTGAGGACCACTCAATCCGGAAGTTGGCTTCCACCTCTACTTGTAGCGTACGATCAGGGTCAGCGTACTGTGAAAGAAACCATTCAGGAGTGATTTCATTTTTCGCAAGCCCTTTGTACTTGAGTGTATCCATTGCATAAATGAAACCGCTGATCATTTCATAAAACATATATGCTTTCCCTTTCTCGATGCTTTTTTTGGGTGACTCACCAACCGACCCAGCAGTGATCGATGACAGAATGGTACGAACAAATCAAAGTCATTGGATTTGGTAGTTCTCCATGGACTTCTCTCTTTAGCCCTTTGTATATGTTCATAAATGGGTGTGCACCTCCAGATGGGCGGGGGCCGGCCTCCCACTCTCTTATCTTATGCAGCATTTATTAGCTTAGCTGGGTTGGGTGGATCGTGCAATAAGCCTCTCTCGACCCTCCTTTTATCATAGTCTTTATGAAAGCCTCTCGCCTTTCGAGATCCGGTCCATCATCAACTCAGTCAGATCTTCTTGTTTGCCCGCTTTGATTAGGCTTCCTTTAACGGATTTGATCGGCATTTCGTGCCTGCAGTCCTGCTGAATTCGACCTTTTATCAGGGTAGCGTAGTAAGGTTAGAGGCGCAACTAGAAGAGTTGGCCCTCTTTCGATTTTTTGATCAATTCGATTGCAGTCTCCGAAGTCCTTCTTGATCGATGGTCCCCATTAGCATTAGTGCTAATTAGCAGCCGCTTTTTTTGGAAGGCGAGATACTTATGTGTGACCGCGGATTCCACGGTAGCAGTAGTTCTAGCTCTACATTAGGAGCAGGGGGGCTCTATCTAAAGGAGGTACGGACCCCTCCCATAGTACGGTACGATCAATTCCAACGAGCCTTTCAAACTAGTACTTTTTGTAATCGACTCTATAGCTTCTTCAATAAACGCTGGTTCTTCGATCAAGTTTTTAATGACTTTCTAGTCAGATCGTTCCTGCGTTTCGGATATGAAGTTTCATTTGAAGCTTTAGACAAAGGTGCTATTGAGATATTGGGCCCTTATGGTATCTCGTACACATTCCGACGATTGGCCGAGCGAATAAGTCAACTTCAAAGTGGATTTGTTGTGCGAAGAGTGCGTTATGACCCGTGGCCGCCTGCCTGGTGGGGGTGGCTCCTCCGTTGTGGGTAAACGGGAAACCCGACTCTACGAACCCGAGGAAAGGCTGCACAGCAGTAGTAGGGGCGTTAAGACCGGAGCTTTTTGTAGTGCTAGCAGGAATGCAAGTGAATGAATCCCATCCCCTAGCGAGTAAAGTGCTTACGCCCCTTTAGAGAGAGGGGCGCGCTAGCGCTTGACTAATAGAATAGGGGGCTGAGAAGCTCTTGCTTGCTGTCTACTTCGCGAGCCTTCACTGCCCCGTTCTGTAAATTACCTTCTTTCGTCCGTCCACGAGGCTGTAAAAAGAGAGAAAGGGGCGGCTATCTAGCGGGAGTCGTTTCGGTTGTATGCCACGAGGTCCCTATGGACAAGGGGACAAGTGAATCATCGCTTTTGGGCGCAGGCAGCCCTCTACCATCTATCCCATTGCATTCCATTGTCTCGTATTGTACTGTACCGTATCAGACCAGATACATCTATTGAGTGAGAGAAAGGTAATCTATTTCATTCTATTTTCTTCATTTTGATATTGATAGGGATCCCCATTCATTCCTAGATTCCCGGATTTATTGTCCCTACCTAACTACATGGTAGTGGTCTAGGGAGCGCAATTGCTAGAGCACGGGAGAATGAAGAGTAATGATTTCAGCAAGAGCAGCCGGACGGACTACTATAGTGAGTCTAGTGACTACTAGAGTAGAGTTAAGTCAAAAGGTATGGTATAGCAGCCTTTCCGAGCGAGCCTCTGGGATCTCCTGTAAACCCCCATGATGTGGTAAAGGGAGGATATTAGGGGAAGCAGCGAGTGGAGATTCCCCTGCAGAGAGCCGGATGAGGGGAGACCCTCACGTCCGGTTCGGAGGGCGGGGATATCCCGACCCTACTATCATTATGCCTTTGCAATGTTACTTGGTTCAACTCTATTTGTGACCTTTTCTCGTATGTGGGACTCTCTATCTTCTTGGGTAGATAATCGATCGTCTTTCATTTGGATAGTGAGTTGTTTTTATAATAAGTCAAGTCAAGAATCATAATCGAACTGGAGGAGCTTGCCAGGATGGCTTGGTAAGCAAGCAAGCAGTTATTTAGGCGCCAACTCCCAGTTCTTTCTCTTCTTTCTTTTTTCTCATCAAAAGAAGATTGCTGGAAGAATAGAGATCCGGTCTTTCGTTCGCAACAAGGTAGCCGTAGGGGAACCTGTGGCTGGATTGAATCCTATGCCCTCAAGTTCTTCAAGTCCGGATTCATGGATAAGCCTTCAGCTAAGAGAAGGAGAAATGCTATAAGTCAAAGTCAACTTCGTTCACCACTACGTTCTTTCAGAACCGCTCCGTGGGCTTCCCTGAAAGCTAAGATGTGGAATAGCGCTAGCTAACAAGTAAACGAGTGAATCTTGCGTAAGTGAACGGAATGCTGTTGGCATGTTCGAGCTAAGCAAGTAAACTACTTCTCTTCGTTGCGTAGGCGAAGTGAGTTGGCTGTTTCGAGCTAGGGCTAAGCGAGCCAGAAGTGATCCAAGCTGGAAGTGAGCCGGAGTTCGTAGGCTAAGTGAACGGGGAGCAACGGCTGATCGAAAAGCGAAGATAGGCGCATAGTTCAGTGATCTACAAGAGTGGTAGGGGTCCCGATCAGGTTGTTTTAACAAGCTAGTTAGGCCAGATAGGCTAAACTAGTAGTTCGTAGTTCCCCAGGCCAGCGGGGTAGGTGCTTAGCTTGTTAGGAACCGAAGGCTGTTTGCGTACTTGCTTGTTAACTGAAAAGAAGCCAATAAGGCGCAGTTACAGCTACATTGGATAGGGAAAGGGTTGAAGTTGCGAAATCAGGCATAGGGTGTACGAATAGCACTGATCGTAGACCATCCAGATGCTTATGGGGCAGAACAGACCGATTGATTAGTTCCCGTGATCGTAGATCCACTTTAGCTAATGCAACTCGGGAAGAAGCTGCTAAGATCCCGTCGCTTACAAATGCTCCAGCGTGAAATAAAGACTTTTTTAGGTACGGGGATAAATTCGTACAATAGTGCGAGGACGGAAAAGAAAACGACCTTCTTTGACGCGTGTTCTCCCAATAGTGCGAGTACTGACTTGTTCGTAGAAAAGAAGAGTCCTGACTAGTATACCGTCTGCTATTCTTACTAAATCTCAAGATTGAATTGGTAGTTGTACAATTGAACACGGTATGGGTAGGAGTCAAGTGGAACATAGAATTGTTTGTAGTCAAATTGAACATAGAACTGTTTATTGACAAGTTTGTGGGTATGTGGTTTTTGCATTTCGTTCAATAGGGGGAACACGAGACCTATAAAGAAAGGGGAATACGGATCAATTTTTTTAGATTTTGACGCATTAGTAGGATTCATTCTTTTCCTCTCCACAGATACCGAGATCTATCCTTAGATAGACGCACTAGAAAGTTGAACAGGAAAGTTGAGACTGGCTTGTTCATGAGGCTAGTTCAGGAATGAAGGTTTTCTAGTTTCAATCTATCAATACCGTTTAGCCCTCACTCGCCGGTGGGTTGTGATTGAGCTTAGCTTGGCAGATCTCGCACCGTAATGCGAGTGCTTATTTACGAAAGATAGATTGTTGGTATGGCTGCTGCTACCAAAAGCACACTAAGTTAGTCACAGGTAGAAACCTATGAGCTCTACTAGCTCTCCGACTCTATAAACTGAACTTTTCTTTCCCGCCGTTTCGCCCCATCTTTCTTGCTTGCTATGAGCGTTACTGCTACTCAGAACGGTCTTTCTTTGCCGGTTGCCGAAGGCTCTTAAAACCGACAGAATGACCCGGTAACGTTGCACTCCATCGGCTGATTTAGCAGCAGTAGCATCAGTGGCTTGGCTTTTCGGACTGAAGGAAGAATCCTAGGGTGGAACCAGAAATCAACGGATAGAACCGATTCAACAGGGACTGAAGCTGACAAGCGATAGCCAAGTTAGGTGTAGGAAGGTGGTCAACTTGATGCGGGAGAGGCATGAGTGCAGTTCGATCTTGTGGTGTATTCCTTTGTAGTGAGTAGGGCCTCTTTCTCGTTGATCAGTTCGCCTCCGCTCTACTGAAAGGTCTCCATTCCTACGGCGGTTTTGTCAATGAACCCGTGGATAAGCAGGCCTTTCTTGCAGACCGATCTTCTGCCGAGTTCCTTCCTTCGTAGTAAAATCTGATGCTACGCTTTGGCGATGTTACCTACCAAATAAAAGGCCTGCTAGGTGATCGAAATCGCTCAGGTCAGCGAGGACTCACTCACCTACTCCTTATCTAATACTTTCTTCTATCTACTGAATTAAAAAGGCGACCCGCCGCGCCGGGCTATAAGATAAGATACAGTGTACTACTTGACTGGTAAGAAAGAGCTTCCGTAAGAACTGGAAGACTCTTGTATGTACGGTAACCCTATCTTCCGCTACTGGTGGACTGTTGCACATAAAGGCCGACAGAAGCAACCTTTCTTAGCGCGCTTTTCAAGCGCTTAGCTTCTGCTAGAAAAAGGCGGCAAGGCCATAAAGTAAGTGAAGTTGCAAGCCTAAGCCAAGAAGGTACGAACGAAGTGACGGGCCCTTTTCAGTGGTCATAGCGCCTTTGATTGAAATTCCATTTGCACCCGTCTCCTTCGGGGATCCATTAAAGGGATTGGAGTGGAATTTCCATTCCACCTATCCGCACCCTATCTCGCTGAAATTTAGATATGTGAGCCCGGAAACACATTTTCAAATAGCCTGTCAGCGCAGCTCTTTTTGGAACGGTACGAGCAGACCACTTAAGCAGATACCTAGACTTCCATTTTGAACCACCAAGCAAGGTAGTTGTGTAGGCGGAATATAGTATCCTTCATCGGAATCAGAACAAACTGAAGGAACGAGACAGCACCAGATCAGCTTTAAAGAGCAAGCAAGAACCACTGAAAGAGGCCGGTACCTTTCGTATAAGAGCCAGCAAAGCTACTCATGCACCTGGAGCGAGCCAATAATCCAGCCAAAAAGTAATAGGAATTAGACCTAACACGATTCCAAATAGAAAAACTTCAAGCATTTCGATTGATTTGAAAGGGGAAAAAGATAGGGTTCCAAACCTAAATAAACATCCGAATCGCCCATGAATCTCAATGACCAAGAATTGGCAATTGACGCGGGAAGGAACTATAGAATACCTGGAATCTCACAGAAAGTCATCTGTTACATCTACTCATCCCACGATTCCGAATCAACAGACCCCATTACCGAGATATGGCAACTCTTTTTGAAAGTCATAGTAATAAGAACTGTGTCGTCTAACTTCATTCACAAAGAAATGGTGTAAGCGGAAGGGAAGGCGTGAATCCTCGATCCTAGCTAGTTTGATCTGTCGAAATAAGGTTAGAAGCAAAAAGTGTTGATCGTAGACCAGGCAGAAAGAGAAGCTGCAGAAGATTGATGAGGAAGAGCCCAATCAGGAGATAAAAAGCAATTCTTCTCCTTTCAGTCGAGCTACTTCGTTCCTCACCTCCTGGAACCAAGGGCGCTTAAGTAAGAAAGTCAGATAGGTAGGGTTCCAAACCTGATGGGAATCGAGCAAGTGGTCGTAGGTGGACGTATCAGAGGGCGAGAAGAAGGAAATCTTGATACACTAGTTTACCAAATTCCTTGCATGGAGGTAGCATCCGGGCAAGGACCATTCACTTCAACAGAAAGGGTCAAAATGCGCTCAAGCAACCTATCTTACTAATAGAATAATATAATAAGGGCCTATCTAAGCCCTATGGTTGTAAAGCTACAGCTCGAAAGCCGGCCTTACCTTCTATGTTTTTAGTAAAGGGCCTTTTCAATAAGGCTCGCGCTAGGCGCTCACGTTTTTTGGCTTCCCTAAAATAGCTGATTTTTCAGTTGGTAAAGACCCGCCCCTTGTTTCAGTCAGAATGAGTCCCCGGGACCCCGGGACATTGGCTTCCGCCAACAGTGAACTATTAAGGATCGCATCCCGCGCATATTCTACATTATAGCCTGCAACTGATTCAGCTTCCGCTTCTGGGAGATCAAACGGAGCTCGATTAGTTTCTGCTAGACAAGAAATAAAGAACATAACCAATACAGGGAACAAGGGAATACCGGACCATATCTGCTTTTGCGCCATGACAATCTCACTCGAATTACGGGGACCTACACATATTAGTACAGTATACCGGGGTCCCCGGCCAGAACCACACGTGCAAGTTTCCCTGCATGTGGCTCGTCCGTGCTTTTCTATTCCGCTTTGCCGCCTATTAAGAGAATAGGTCCCGTTCAAGCGGTCCGCCTTTCTTCATCTATACCAGCCGCCACGCACGAGCCCATAGAAAGGATTTCAGCGCCCCTCTCTAGATAAGAAGCAGAACGCGCCATCACCTACAGCCCTTTCCTCTGCCGGGGACTTCCACGAAATGAAAACGGGCGGCATCGCCGTATGCTCCACTTTTGTTGCCCTGGTTTATATCCCGGAGTACTCCTATGGCCGATCTGTCACCCAACCTACTTTAACAACCTAAAGGCGTCCAAACTCAAGCAGAATCCAAACTCAGGTAGCTCAAGCAGAATCCACCTTTGGGCTAGCACGGTCCTTCGCGATTAGCCCCAGACAGAGTCTTGAAACTAAGTTCTTCAACCCGTCACTTTTTTCCTTGGTCTTTGTTTTCCCACTACCTCCAGCTAACTGCTTGAAAGAAAGCTCTTTTTTTTCTCCTTTCTCTGGCTCGATCCTGAAAGTTGAGTGGCGTGAAAGCTACCTTTGATTCTTTCTTGCTTGCAGAGGTGAGGGTGAGATCCGGGGATCTATCATAAAACTATACATTTTTTCTGTTCTACGTCATTGACCTGACATGTGACAGAGGGGAACCAGGGTTCATGTTCTCGCAAATAAAGTCCTAGTCTTTCTCTCTTCTTTTCCTTCCCTTCTTCAATGATAGACAGGAGATGCGGTTATCAATCAAACATTACAGGGGGTAACTCCTCTCATGCCGTGATGGGCAAGTCCAGCGATTGTCTAATAGAGATAGATCGTCAAATATGGTATCTAAGATCAAGAGACATGAATAGAAGTTCAAGGTGGATCATTTTCTTCTATCTAATGAATGGCTGCTTTTAGACCGCCTTTTTTTCTATTTATTATGTAGTAAACGAGTCTTACCACTCAGCTCTTCCGCCTTGCTTTCCTGATTCCGATTAGATAGTGGATGAGAGCTTCTGTGATCCCCGATTCCATTACCGTCTTCTCTAGTGGGACTTCGTCTCACTCAGAAGGGGATAGATCGAATCTAAGGGAATACCTCCACTTGCTCTTTTGGTTGCTTCTTTAATCAGAAAGTCAGACATCAAGATCAAGCTTTGATTTCCCGTTGCTTTCTTTGATGATTTAAGGGCAATTCAAGTATCTGTATACTCTATCGCATACGTACTGGGGCATTCACCTCTCCCTACCCCAAAACCTGAAGTGGTCGAGTGGAATTGAATTCCGCCCCCGGCTAGCCTAGATAGTGGTCCCTTTGATCGCTAACCCAACTCTTTGAATCTCTGACTAAGCCTGTTCCTCGAGTACCGCTTGCTAATCGGCTAACGGAACTGGTAACCGTTGACTGCTTCTTCTCTTGTCTTTAACGACTCACTCTAACTCTCTCCTCTGTCTACGCTCGTTCCTGTCCTTAAACGAAGCTCCCTCCGGTTGCTTCCTTCTCCTTGCTAAACTAGAAATGATCTCTTACGACTAGCATTGCGATTCACGCATCTCGCACAACCGTGCCTGAGATATTAGTGGTGAATACTCTTGTATACTAGCCGTCTCACAGGTTCTCGTTAGCAAGGATAGAGAGACAAAAGGATAGCTTCGAAAGTAGGTAGGCTAGGGAGATGCTCAAACCGGGGCTGGATCGAATTCCTGTAAGACTTCTATCCTTTTTCTCTTTCTTTCTTACTATATTCCCCTGCCCCCTATATTCAATTAAAAGACTAGAAAACCTCTCTTGTGCGTCTACGTACCCGTCTTACCAATACTGATTAGCTTAAGACTGAAAATCTTAGTTAGATAGCATCTATTGTATTGTCTATCTTAATTCGCTTAAAGCCTTACTTTCAACTCGGCCTCCCGGTCAGTATATCCGAGTTCGACTTAAATAGTCTCGGTTTTCATATTCTTTATCTTTGATATGTGCGGTCCTCAATCGCCGGACGGCTGCCCTCCATCCCCTTGCTTCACGTGCGTGCCCTTCTTATCATTTGTTGGCTAGCCCTTTGTATTTCATGGCATGGCTACATGTGCCCTTTGGATTTGATGGCGGGGGTCTTTTTTCATCCTTCGATGCTAACTCTGAACTCATGCTTCCACCTCTAGCTTAAGCACTTCTATCGATCAATTCTGGTTCAAGATTTGAAACTGACAGCCGAACCCAACGAGTGAAGTATACGTAAGGAGTCAGAAGAAAGCAATAAAAAAAGAAAGATTTCACGGCGATATAAATTCCGTCATATCTGAAAGAAATTCCATCAATAAATAAAGAATTCTGTCACTTCAAGAAAGAAGGAA